>PVKU01000030.1:0-600000 GCA_004027475.1 Anoura caudifer
CACACACACAACCACACACACAGCGGGTTAGTGTTGGAAGCCCCTTTCAGCTTTTGCCTTCCGTCCTGATTTTTTTTCCTCTTTCCAGACTGGAGGAGCTGATGTGGAATTTCGGAGGGAATCTCTGTTCTGCAGTCTCCTGTTTCTCTGACAAGCAGTTTCTGCTCCACTTGCTTCCTGGTCTCTCCCTGCCCTTGAACTTCTTTGCGTCTCTTGGGCCTGGACCTGCCACTGACCCCTAGAAAGGAAGCCACTGACTGGATGCGCAGGCTGCCTCTGCTTCTCTCGGCCTTTTTCTCTGTGTGGCCGGCTGGTCCTCAGGACTCCTTCCCGGCTCCTCTCCAGGGTGACAACCCCTGGGCCGGGGGGGGGGGGTTGGCCATTGCCTGTGGCTGTGCAGCCAGGTCCAAGCAGGTGGAAAGGAAGGTCTAGCCTACTACACAGCAAAAAAAAAACCCCACAGTTGTACCTACAGCCTCAATGCCAGCTTTACTCAGTAATAAATGTGATCTTTAACATCCATCTCTGACAAACAGAAGCAATCTCTTTCTTACACACCACACCAAACAACTGGAATTTGAGATGAAAACACAATACCATTTGCATTAGTGCCAAAAACAAACCCAAAATACCTAGGTGTAAATCTAAAACTTATGTACAAGATCTATATAAAGAAAAATAGAGAATTCTGATAAAAAAGAAATCAAAGAATATCTAAATAAGTGGAGAGTGTCTTCAACATCATTAAGATGTCACTTCTTCCCAACCTGATCTATAGATTCACTACAATCCCAACCGAAATCTCAGTGAGTTATTTTGTGTATGATGACAAACCGATGTTAACATTTTTGTGGAAAGGCAAAAGACCCAGAATAGCCAACGCAGTATCCAAGGAGGAAAACAGAGCCACCTAACTGACTGACTTCAAGACTTAGAATAAAGCTACAGTAATCACGACAATGGGGTACTGGAGAAAGAACAGACAAAATTAGATCAGAGGAATAAGAATAGAGAGCCCAGAAATAGATCTACATAAATAGAGTCAACTGATCTTTGACAAAGGACCAATGGCAAAACAATGGAGTAAAGATAGTCTTTCCAACCAATGGGGCTGGAACAACTGAAAATCCACAGGCAAAAAAAGGAATCTAGTCCCAAATCTTACACCTCTCATAAACATTCACTTAAAATGGATCATTTACCTAAATGTGAAGTGCAAAACCATAACACTCCTGGAAACTAAAATAGGAGAAAACCTAGGTGACCTTGGTCTTAGCAATGCCTTTTTAGACATAACATTAAAAGCATAATTCATAAAAGAAAAAAAACCTGATAAACTGGACTTCATTAAAATTAAAAACTTCTGCCCTGCAAAAGACATAACTAAGAAAGTGAGAAGACAAGTCACAGAATGGGAGAAATTTTTATAAAACACACATCTGATAAATGACTGGCATCCAAAATTACAAAGCACTCTTAAAATTCAATAATAGAAATAACGCAATGACAATCCATATCTATAGCCTGTATCCACATCACAATTGGTCACTAACTTGGAAAACTAAGAAACACGTGTTGTTTATGCCACCCTCCCCCGTAAATACAGAACCCTGATTTTATGGAGGTGTGCGGGGAAGGCAGAGCTCCTGGGAACTCATCAGTAACCCCCAGGGAGCGGGGCCTAACTGCGCTGCTAGGTGGACAGAGGTGGGACTGACTGGCAGGAACAGATAAATTGGGGCACACTGAAGAAGCAGAAACCAAATCTCGAGTGGGAGAATAAAACAAAAGAGGCTGGAGTGAGTTTTTTTAATTACAAAAGGAGGCAAGATGGACCAAAGCTGACAAACTCCAGCTCAGGAGGCAGTGAGCCCTGTCTGAGTCTGGGCTCTGTCGTTTATAAGCTGTGTGAGTTGGACAAGCCATTCAACCTCTGGGGGCCTCAGTTTCTTCATCTGTAAAATGGGAGTGATAACATCAGTAAGAACTTCATAAGAATTACTTACTAAAGCAAAGAGAAAATCCAGGAAAGTTGACGGCCGTTTCATGCTCCCTGCTTTTTTCCTTAAACCCAGACGAGGTGTGTCTTTCTACTTGTTGGGGTTATGGCCCTTTCTCTTAAAGATCTTCAAAAGGAGGAGCAAACGCAACCACAGCCTCCCACATATTGAAGTGAAGGACCAGCACATGAAAGGAAAGACATCAGAGAGCTATTCCTAAATCGTAGGCTGAATATTTGCAGGTGCAATGCTGCTTGGAATCCACTGCAAAAGAAATAAGATGTTTCTTGAAAAGCAACGATAGCGACAGCCCTCTTTAAAGCAACAAAACACCTGCCTGGGACCACCAGGGACACACTGATTTTTTATTAAACTCAGTAACGAAGCTTTGCGCCTGGTCTCCATGACATGGGAGGAGCTGCTCCACAGCAGGTTGCTGTGACACAATGTGGCTTTGTGCAGACCTAAGGGACAGGGCCAGGGTCACCTGCCTCATTTTAGGTAGGAACTTTCCCATCCATCGGAAACGGCTGGCAGGTACCCCACTGAAAGTTCCTAAAATGTAGGTATAGCTCAGTTAAGTACAGTTTCCATTCTTGGTCTACACTAACTAATACCAGTAAAGAGATTAAATGTGTGTTCTGCAGGTCATACGGCAAGGAAAAGAGTGAATGTCAGACCAGCGCCTGCCTGCCCACCCAAGCCTGGATGCTGTGAACGGCTTATACCATAGAGCAAACCCAGATGGTTATTGTGAGGTCGCAGCAAAAAGCACTAGTTAGGTGAATGCCTGCTTTGAAACATAGTAGGATCAGCAGAGGAGAATATTTAAAAAAATAAATAAATCAGGCTCATGTCTTTGGAGTTTATGTTACTCAAAGTCGGTCAACATTACTTCTAAGTGAGGTCCTTTGATGGGATCTTTGAACAGGGAAGAATCACTTTCCATGAGCACATACTCATTGGTACGTGGACGGACACGGCTAAAAGACTCACATGTCATTCATTCCCATTGATAGGTGAGTCTATTCCATGATACCGAGTTTATAATATTTGCTTGCCCAGCAAACTTTGCTTATAAGGCTGTGCAAAGTCAGATCTTTCTGGCCTCCATTTTTAACTCAATTAAAGTCTGTATTTTAGGGCACTTTAAAGAAGTATAAATACAGGATATGAGCTAAATAATTCCAAAAGTTTCAGAACAAAACTTTTGATCCCTGGTGGACAGAGAATAAATAACCTTGTTGTCCTGTACCCACTACTGCCTGTGCTGTGGGACTTCAACGGGATGCAGACACTTTAATTTGGAGAAGAAGTTTTTTTTTTTCTAAGTAGAAAGCATACCATTGAGAATATGAATCACTAAGGGTGACATTAAGTCTTGCAAAGAGATAATATATGTCTCTGTGGTGGCTCAAGAGACTAACAATAAATATTAAATATTAATAAGATTGTGGAAACCCTCATGGATGTGGCCATAAAATAGCACCAGAAAAGGGGAAAAGACAGAAAAGCAGCAGCAAGGACCTCTGGGTGGTCCTTACGGCAGTGCAGGGCGTGTCCGACATTTGGGGAGAAGTGAATAAAGAGGCACGAAATGCTTTCCACAGGGAGCAGACAGGTGCAGTAGTATATAAAATAAAATAGATAATGTTCTTTAGGGACTAACAGGCAGGGGTCCCTCCTCTTGTGGGCTGAGTCCAGAGGAAAATTAGCCACATTTTGAGGAAGAATCCCCTTACTGAACCTTGAGAGTGAACCCATCTACTTCTGGGGGTTCTGGGGTTTTTTGTTGTTTTTGTTTTTAGGCCTGCTCTGGCCTCGGGTCCCTGGGAACGGCAGAAACAGCAGAGTGGACCGGTTCTGGGGGAGTATGTCCAGCAGGGACACCGCTCACCCCGCACTTCACCCTGACTGTTCAGAAACCCCCTCTTCTTCCCTGGCCACACTGCACTGATGGATGCTGACTCTTGGGCTGCTGGTCTCCGGCGGAGGAGAAAATGCACGTTCTCACTCAGGAAAGGGGGATAGAGGGCAGTACAACAAAAACAGGAAAGTGAGGGAAGTCCACAGGGTGGGGCTGTGGCACACTGAGGTTTTGTGCAGCATGAAGGGGCAGTGCAGGGCCCCCTGACTCATTTTCTGCATGAACGTCCCCGTCCATCGGAAATGACTGGCAGGTGCCCTCTGAGTGTTACGAAAACAGCGTTAGAGTTCAGTGAGTACCACCGTTATTCTCGGATTATGCTGTATAATTTTTTTAAAGATTAAATGCTTATTTTATGAAGGTTCTCGACTTCAACCTTACATCCCTTTGAGGCTTCAACTGCACGTCTAGTTTAAATTGCCACGTTGAACACACATCATCAGAGAAGCATCTTCTCTCTCCGTCTAGATGCAGAGAAGGCTGGAGACGGCCAAGACCACGGAAGCTGTGTGTCTCTGTGGGGGAGGGCAGGAGGGCAGGACAGACAAGGGCGGCAAAGCGGGAGAGAAGGACGTGAGGAAGGAGCTGCTGTGCAAGCAGAATGTGGCTGAAAGGCTGTGAGTCCTGAACACCCCACTTTTACAATGTCACCTGAACCCACCTCTGCCACATGAAAATAGAAAGACAAACTGGTGAGCGAGACAGGACTTTGTCCCGGGTGCCCTTCTTCCTGAACGGTCACTTGTTTCTCCTCCTCTCCAGCTGGCTCTGTTTCTTCCGTGCCCTGGGGACCCCCATTCAACCCCAGAACCATTCAATAGCCTCTCTCCTTGATATCATCCAAGTGCGCCCCAGGAACATTGAACTTCCCTTTGCGTGTTTCTTATCCCTATAAGTATGCTTCCAGTCGTTAATCAAAGAAGTTCAGACTGCAATAAAGAATAAAAAGCATTTATTTGGGCAAGAAAGAGTTGTTAACCTGGGAGATGCCGATTTAGGCAGCCATCTAGATTGGTCTCCCAAGAGAACAAAGAAAGGCAGGGCTTCCAAGGCAAAAAGCACAAAGTGTCATTCTTATATGCAAATGAAGGATCCTGGCTAGGTTCACAGGAAGGGGTTGGTTCTAATATACAAATGAGAGGGGCGAAAACTGCAAGGAGGAAGCAAAGTCCACGTAGGTTCATGTAATAGTTTGGTTCCAGGATGCTGAGCGCTCAGCCTTGAGCTGAACTTAGCAGTTCAGGAGGTTCCCCAAGAGCATCTCTGAGCTCTGAGGCTCAAGATGCCCACAGGCCCTGCCTCCTGGGAGCCTCCAGGCTCTAAGTGGCTCTCTTAGCAGCGCTTATTCCACTTTATTTTCTCCATCGTCACTGCATTTCACACTCTTCCATGCTCACGGACCACCGTGACTGAGCAAACCATGGGCTGCTATACTCCGTACAGATTCATATCTAGGCTGCATGGTCTCTATATCACGGTCTTCACTGAAATGAAGTGTTTGCCTTCATTCCTCACTGAAACCAGTGTGTGAGTCAAAATAAAGTCAAACACACAAAAAGTCAATCATATTAATTTCTAAAAACAACAACATAAAATCAGTGAGTTCATTCCTCAGCGACATAGCAGCCGTGTTAAAAACTGCACTGCAAGAAATTCTGCAAATTCATCTGACCCACCCCCCCCCCTTCTAACCAGTCCGCCTCAGCCCAGGACACCCTGAAATCAGAAACCCGTAGGAAGAGAGTACAGGAGTGTGAGAAGAGATTTTCCTAAGATACTCTGTTAACAGTGAAAATGAGAAGCTGACATTTTTAAAAGACAGAGAGGGGGAAAGGTGAGAGGCCAGCCTACCTGCAGGATAGCAACGGAGTCAAACCTATGATTTCAGCTTAGATATGCAACTCAGTTGCCAAGATAGCTGTGTCTGAGATATCTTGGGAAGAAACAACATCCTGGATTGATGGGCTAGACGCGGGGAGTTTGTGGATTTAAAAGCAGTCCATCCTGCCTGTCTGCCCCAGACCTCCGGAAAAGACTGTCTTGAACTGCACCACTCAGGCGGGAGTTAAAAGAAGCCGACGCTAGAGCAAACAAGTTCCAATTTGGAAGCTAGAGGTTGCCTGCATTCTTACTCAGCATTTTTGTTCCTCACCCACACCTAACTTAGAACCCAAATTTGATTTCTCTCTCTCTCCCCTTCATCATTCGTAAATTGCTTTGAACACAAAAATCAGGACTTGTCCATTATTAAATTCCCTACTCTGGCCGGCACAGAGGTTTGAACATAGTACCATTCCCACAAAATGTTTCTTAAATGGGTCAGTAATAAAGAACAAAAAGCATTTATTTGGGCAAAAAGAGTTGCAAAGCTCAGAGATTTAAAAAACCAGGACTCAGGACTTTAGGTGTGATGGAATTATTCCATGTATTTATTTATTTATATATAAATAAATATGGAGATATATATATATCCCCATAAAGTTTTGCAGGGAAATCAGGTTGACAGGGGTTTTAGTCCCGACCCGCGCACTCTGTGTGATGTTGGTGAGCTGGTTCTTGGTTCCCCTCTGGGCTCGTCCCTGAGCGGCTGGTCTCCAAGCCTCAGCTTCCTTATCTCTAAAATGGGGGTGATAATAGTACCTGGCACAGAATATAATAGCCCCCCTTATCTGTAGGGGATACATTCCATGACCCCCAGCAGATAGTACCAAACCCTATACACACTGTGTTTTTTCCTGCACACACATACCTGTGATAAAGTTTCATTTATAAATTCAGCGCAGTAAGAGATTCGCAACAATAACTAAAAATAAGAACAATGCTAATGATATAAGGTAGTAAAAGTTACGTGAATGTGGCCTGCCAATGTTATTGTACTGTACTCACCGTTCTTGTTGCGATGAAGTTAGATGATGAGATGCCTCATTAAGTTGAGAACATATTAAGTTGAGAAGCTTTTTACGGCTTCTCTTGGCACATCCCAATGGCCAGCATCACCGTGTAAGTAAAATAAGGTGACCACCATCTGATAACAGAAATGGCTACTACGTGACTCACGTGCCAGGGACGTCACGTGCGGGGGGGCGTGGCGCGCAGGGGGCGTGTCCAGCGTAGAAAGGGGTGAATCACATTTCCGGCGGGACCGAGCAAGACCACGCGAGATTTCTCACACCACTCTGTCCCGGTGGGCCGGAGTAAGAGAACGCGAGATTTCATCACAGGTCTCATGAACTGTGTGCAATTTAAAACTTAGGAATTGTTTATTTCTGGAGTTTTCCTTTTAATATTTTCGGGCCACAGTTGAACATGGGCAACTGACACCATGGAAAGCAAAACTGGATAAGGGGACTATAGCAAAAAACGGCACCTACTTCGGAGAACCTACATCTTCATCACGGTAAGTTGCTTCTGGTCGGTGGGAGGAATGAAGGAAAGTCATACAGCTCTTAGCATGGTTTCTGATGCCTATTAGACGCTCCTTCATGCGAGCTAGTAATAAGAAAGAACAATAGCATTGCTGTTTTCAATTTCTACTTCAACTTCAGGTTTATTTTGAAAGAGTGTTCACGTCCACAGTGACAAAATAGCATCCTAGTAAATGCTCCAGAATTTTCCTTAAATACTTACTAGTGTCTGATTCCTGACACACATGAAAGTCAAATTGTTTTGATCTTTTGATTGAGGTCTAATTTTTTTTTATTTTAAATAATAAGCTAATCCATTAAATACATGTGAAAAATCTCTGCGATCATACAGAATATTACGGAGTTGCTTATTCATCTCTCTCCTGGCCTTGTTCTGTTGGGTGCTTTGGAGACCTCATGGAATTCTCAGCCTGCCCCCGAGTTTAGCTGCATTTTATGGATGGACATACTGAAGCTCAAAGGTTAAGCAACTTCTCTTAGTCAGAAAGGAGCAGACACATGATACTACGTGGGCTCTGACTTCAGAGTCCGTGCCCTTGGCTGGACTCCTGATGCCTAAAATATTCGCAGTCAGGATCTGCACCAGGTGACTCGCCCCGAGGGTTCACAGTGGTAGCACCCTCGCCCACCCCATCTCCGAGGCGTGGGCGGTGCCTTCAGCCTGTTTGCCAGGATTCTGCTGCTTCGTTTTAACCCTGTGCAGCAACGCCGCTGTGAATTACTCATTTTGAAAGTTGGATTATGTGTGTGGTGCGTTCAGTGCTCACAGTAAACAACAACCTTTGGAGAGTGAGCGCTGCATGCCAGGAAGGAGCCTCATTGATTTTAATCCTTCCTCCTCTGTACACACGTCTCCTGTTCCTTCGGCGTTTTCACGCACCGCCCCGTCCCTCCTTGAGCACACATGATGTGTGTTTAGGGTCTAATGGTACAAGTGCTCTTGCAAACATTCTCCACGATTTTAATTACCCCTAATGATTCTCTGGTGTCTGCTGAGTTTGGAAGGCCTGGGTGTGAAAAGAACTATACCTTTGGCACCCCTGTTTGCAGGAACGTGCACAGCGAACGCTCTTAATTGCCTTCAGCTCCCTCTCCGGTGCACAGTTACGGAGCTCCTGCTACGGGCCAGGTACTGTGTGAGGCTGACAGCGATGTTAGGAGGACCGGGGTGCCTTTCCTCAAAGAGCTTGCCATTGTTTGGTGGAGCCAGAAACAGTTTTAGTTCTAACACAAATACTGTAGCAGAAGTGTATGCAGTGGGTGGCACTGAGGTGTCGGGCTGACAGCAAAGGCGTCCATTATATGACGTCTCAGCTAAGTATCAGCAGCTTCGTGTTATGAGACCAGAGCATCTCAACTGCGGTGCCGGGAACTGTACCTGGACACCTATCATGTACCAGGGATCACCTCAGCCCTGGGACACAGAGGGAGGAAAATAGAATTGCTAGGAATTTACTCCCTGAAGCACACTCTTCTGCTGCTAATACATGTAGCCTTATATAAGTTATGCCACTCTTGCACTTAATTACCGGACTGGTAAAAAAGGGAAATTGAAGCTAAGAATCACTGTAGTTCTTTCATCTGCTTTAATTCCTTAATAATCAATAAAACAAGGATTTCTAAAGATTTCGGTGTTTTTCACCAACTACCATCCTGGTGAGTAGGTACATCCAGGAGTCTGGGCTCTGGGGTTCAATGAGGGGAAAATATTTGTGGTTTCTGCTTTCCTGGGATACACCAGTATGTGGGAAACAATTTTTAAATGAACAAAATGTGTAACTATGCACTATCAATTAAGTGCTTTGGAGGAAGTTTTTCAAAAACATTTCATTTTCTTAAGTAGTTTGAACATGTCTCTGGCTCTTTGGGTCCTTTAAGTATGTACTGCGTCTTGTCGATTGAACACAATCTGGGTGGCATTTGGGTGTTGCTGACAACCACACTCAGGGACAGGCACCCAAGACAACTGAGACGGGGCTGAGTCCCTGGGCGCTGTTTGTCATAGTGCCACTTCGACACTCTCCGGAGCCTTCCGAGAGCTCCAGATAGGTGACTCGTCGGGAGGGAGCAGCAAAGAACAATAAAGCCGAGCCTGGAGGGGAGGCACAGTTCTGTGGCAGCTGGATCCGATCTGGACCCGGACACCTAGAGGTAACTGGGAACCGTCGCGCGCTTGCTGCTCTGGGTACCCAGGCTCCTCTGAGCTGCAGGCGCAGTCCCCAGGGTACTTCATCCTGGCCAGTGGGCTTTGGCAATTGAACGGCTCACCAGGGAGAGCTGGGTTTCACTGTGAGCAGTTGTTTAAATCCAGGCTCGGAGAAGCTGAGTGCTTTGTCCTCTGTCAGAGGGCACTTGGGTGGACCGCTACAGGGGGGCAGAGAGGAGAGGGAGAGCCCACTCTCGACTTCAGCTCTCTGAGTGTTGGTGGGTGTGCCACCCCAAATGTGCAGGTGACGGACTGGGTTCGGAACGGCTACTAGTGCCGGCCGGACTTTACACTCCGCGTGTTCCTCAAATGCTCTCTAGAAAGATTGTCATGTTTTTCTCACCACAACCCTAAAATTATCCACATAGCTAATCTGTTTACACACACACACACACACACACACACTTAAAAGACCTAGTCTATCCAAGTGACTCATTCAAGGTCACCTAGCAAGTGAGTACCAGTGCCAGGGAGAGAACCAGAGAGTCCAACTCATTTTTTTAAAAAGATTTTATTTGTTTTATTTTTAGAAAGAGGGGAAGGGAGGGAGAAAGAAAGGGAGAGAAACATCACTGTGTGGTTGCCTTTCACACGCTCCCTGCTGGGGGTCCAACCTGCAACCCAGGCATGTGCCCTGACTGGGAATGGAACCCACGACCCTGTGGTTTGCAGGTCGGCTCTCAATCCACTGAACCACCTCAGCCAGATCTCCAACTCTCTTAGTCTTTGTAATGGACCAAGCAAAGTTTCTTATTTTATTTTTGCATTCTCAGGGCTTACAAATTAACCTACAATAAATTTCTATCTTGGGGAAAAATATTCTTGGTCAATTCATAAACTAGAGACATCACAGCAGGAAAAAAAAATTTAAAAGTCTATATGGAGAACAGGGGAAAAAGCTCTTGAATTTAATCCCCAGTCCACATTCTTGTCACAAGTAAGTGGTGACATTTGCCTTTTCATGCCTGGCTCAGTGCCAAGTGCCAGAAGTGCAAGGTGTCTCTCTGGGTTGCCTTCAAGACAAAGAACTTGGAATTGAAATAGGACGAGGGTACCTTGTTCTTGGAAGAGGGAGGAGGGAGTCCAGGCAGGACTTTGCATTGCAAGAAGCTCTCTGTTGCCAGCAAACCCCCCATCCCTCCCAAACCTGGCATAGCTGTACTTCTCCAAAGGTGGTTAATGTAAGAGCAATGGACCAAAGGCCCTTGACTCACAGTTCTGCTGGGCAGTGAGAGTGACCAGTTGAAGTTGGAGTGAATGAACAGCCAACTTACCTTGGTGCTGTGGTGCAAGACTATTCTGTGAAGCATGCTTGCTCCAACTTAGAGTTATATTTAGGGCTTGGGGGTTTGGTTTTGCCCTTGACCTCTCACTTGGACATTTCCCTAGTGACAGTGACCTCCTTGCCCAGGAATTTGAGTTCTCCTCAAACAGAGTGAGTCACTTTCTAAGCTTGGTCATGGTGGTGTCTTTGCAGGCGTTGTAGAATGGAGCGTGTTACAGGATATATATCATGTGAAGTTGAGTGCAACAAATATTGTGAATCACCTACTATGTGCCAGACACTGCCTTATGTGTTAAGCATTTAAAGGCAGTCCTTACTATAGAAGTTCATTGTCTAATTTGGTAATCAGAGAGAAGAGGTGTCTGTCCATCCCACCAGAAGAGGGTGGGACCTGAGTCAGGTCTTGAGGGGATAGTCACAAAACGCACTAGGAGGTGAGGGTGTTGGTAGCAGCCTGAACAAGGTAGGGAGGTGGATAATAGCATCAGGGCTGTAGGTAAAGATTTCAGGACGTTGAACAGTGGACCAAGATTTAGGCAGCTTGCTGCAGTAGCCCCAGTTTCCTCCTCTGCAAAATGAGGAGGCAGGCTCCAGTCTTGGCTTTTCCTGAGCACATGTCCCACACAGAGGATGAAATTGGAGGGTGGTTTACCTGAGAGGCTCATCCAGGTCTTCGAGCATCCAATGCCATTATTTGTTTGTTTAAAAAGTGACACCATAGATTTACGTAAAGATGCCACCATCACAATACACCAGAATTTATATCTCTGAATGCATCCAAATCCATGAGGAAAGATTTTTTTTTAATTGTAGTAAAATATACATTAAAAATGACCACTTTAGCCATTTTTAAGCGTGCAGTTAGTGGCATTAATTAAAGCACTTGCCCGTACAACCATCCCCACCGTCCACTACCAGAAATCTCCATCATCTCACACTGAAACTCTGACCCCCTGAACAGTGACTTCCCCAGTCCTTCCTGTCCCGGGTGCCTGCCCTCTGCAATCGTTGGACTGTTTCGCCTTTCACGTAAGGAGTCCTGGGCTGCTTTGCCACGGCACGAGATGAGTAGAACTGTCCAAGAGCACAGACAGCTCCTGACAGAGACCCAGCCTTCTGCATTCTGGTTTTTGCCACGATGGTCATTAACATGCGTTTTGAAGCAACATCAAGACGCTTTCCCATCAGCAGGGAGCATAGAACCCACCAGGGAAGCTTGAGCTCCCCCTAGAGGTTAGAGTTCCCATTGGACAAAAATACCAGGCAGAAAATTTGAACCTTTGGTGGATATTGGAAAAGAAGGGAGGGACAAGATTTGAGAGCCACTGGGGAGTTTCTAAGCACAACCTGTCTGTGTTTCTGAAATAGCTCTCCCTTCCTTCCTCTCTCCCTCCCCCACGCTGGACCGTGCTTCATAATCCTGCCAACACTTAAATCCCTTTTGCTTCCTAGACTGTCCAGAGTAATTGATAATGCTGAGGCTTCAGTAAGCAACGCGGTTCTTCAAGTCAGCTTGGAACTAATGTTTCAGCAAGGGGCCACTCTGTTCCCGGGGATGGCAGAAATCGAGTGAAACAGGACGGGCAGCCCCTGACCACCTCTGGGCCCAGAGGCTTGCTCAGACCTCCTCAGAGGGTGAAAGCCTCTCTGTTGCTGCATTAATCCTTGTTTGCTGGCCAAGCTCCAGCCCAGGTAATTACATTCCCCCTTACCCCACATCCCCCTGGCAGATTTAGTCCTTTTGTACCTTCTTGTGATTTTTTTTTTTTTTTTAGTCTTTGTGGCGTTTTGCTTTTGACACATCATTTTTCTGGGGAGATTTTGCCTTTCAGTGAGAGGGCAGAGATAGGCAGCCCATTGGTACTGTGGATTACCCACGGAAGAATTGTGGGACCAAATAAAGGTGTCAGAGCAGAAACCTAGAGAATGAGAGACCTCAGGAGACCCTCTGCGCCAGTCCCCTCCCCCACTCAGGCAGGGGCATAAATTAACCGCTGCAGCTGCCCTTGGAGTCAGGCAGCCACAGCCTTGTTTCTCACTCCTTGGCAAGTGATTCTAACTCATCTTCATAGGCAACCCTACTGCTCGGGTGGTGCTAACGTAACCCTATGTTTCTTGTGTTTGATTGGCAGGTGGTTTATTGTTCGGTTCCCCAGTGTTAGGACCTAGATGTTTCTTTTGGGATAAAGAGGTTCTAGATATTTTTGGTTACTCAGATTTTTTTTTTTTAAACATCTCTAAAACGTGCCAGCAATTTCTTAGTAATTAAATTTTAAATATCCCCTACCCCTCAAGATGGGATCAGTTATGTGGCACACTTCACCCTGTGAAGCATTTACTGAATACCTGTGGCCGCTTCTGCCCAGGTGGCTTCCAGGATGTTCGCTAACAATTCCGTGCTCCGGTTTTCTCATTTGTAAGTTCAGGGTTGTAAGGGTAAGTACTTCATCAGATTGTTGACTGCTGTGATGATTAAATAAGTGTGCATGAAAAGCCATTATTATTATAAAAATTATATTAAGCTAACATATTTTGGAATGAATCTAAAAAATAATGAAATACCCCAAACATCTTTTAAATAAGATGAGACTATCAAGATAACTAAGCTTGTCCTCCACATCCTCTGGCCTAACACAGGACTCATACGCTCTTCTTCACCGCTGTTATTGTTACACATACGCCCACACCTGGCACTTACAGTGGGTGGCTATTAAATACCGACTGATGCAATGAATGTGTAAAGAACGTGAACCTACAGAAGGCACATTACCAATGGGGGAAGTTCAGGGCAGCTTCGCACAGAAGTTTGCAGTTGATCTGAATTTTGGAGGATAAATATGATTTTGACAGGCAGGGGAGGAAGTGAAAGGCACTGAAGTGAAGGCACTGGAACGGGGTATCCCCATCTTTTTCAGAGCAGAGCACACAAAGAAAATGATACTATTTATAAAAGACATGAGCCCAAGGCGCTGCACGAGAATGTCACCCCCAAGAGAAGAGAGACCTAGTCCATCTGGATCAGCTCTGTATTTTCGACACCTGAAATAGTGCTCAGGACCTTTCGGTTGAACGGGAGCAGAGGGGCAAACAGGGGCAAACAGAGAGAGGTCATCGAAGGCATGAATGGGGCCTGTAGAATACTGGAGTCAAAAGAAAACACAGAAAGAGCCTGGGAGGAGAGGTCCGCGGTAGATCCAGGAGGCTTCTGAATGCTGCACCCACTTGGCCTCCACTCATTCGAGCGTTGGCTGCGTCACAGATTTTGAATGGGGAGTTCTGAATAAGCAAGAGAACTCTGCGTGGGGCTGTGGAAAGGGCAGAGTGAGGAAACACTAGGCGACGGGAATCCAGAAGGCGGCCTCTGGATTGTCTGAATGCCAGACAACGACCGAAGAAGGCCGGGGATGCGAAAGGACATGGATTTGACAGGAGTTCAGGGATCTCAGCGGGACGTCGCTGGATTGAAGGGAAGAAGGCAAGAGCCATTTGATCACTGATTGGCTCTCCTACCTTAGACCGTGCACTTAGCCCCTCTCTGCCTATTTCCTCATCTGTGGACTGAGAGGTGTGACCTGTTCCTTCAAGGGCACTCATTTCTAGTACTTTAGAATTCTCTAATCTTACCCATCCTCCTAAGGAGTAAGCAAGTTCTCCCCTCCTCCACCTTCCACCTCAGTTTGTGCTGGAATTTCAGCTTCTTGCTTTGGACTTCCTTAGTCTTAGTCTTTCGGGGGAAAAAACATGGGAACATTTCATTACATTATAGCATATAACTCCTAGGGCACCAGGTAGAGGAGTCTTGTCCTAATATTCCACTAGTAGTTTCCCCTCTGCATATATCTCTTAATCGTTTGGTCTTCCAGGGAGACACCTGACACAGATCTTTTTCTTTTGAGTGAGAATTGTCTTATTCTTCTTTGTCAATATAGGCCTAGCCCATAACAACTGATGAAAATATGAGAGGTGAATGAATGAGTGAATGAGTAAATGAGGTGATGATGAGGAGACGTCTGTCCCTCAGATTATGCCTCATTGGCCACAGGGAAGTTACAGTCTGATGCATTATGACAGGGAACTGGTGACATTGTGTTTTGTTTTTTCTTTCCCCAAGAACTCTTAAGAATCTAAATGAGTTTCTGAACCTTTGTTCTCTTATAGCTTTGCGACTCAGCCTTTCCCATCACAAGTAGTTACCTGCCTAAACTCATCTGAATCAATTGTGCCATTTTTTTTTTGTCTTAGGATAAAAACACTTATAGTTATGGTCACAGAAATTCCATCAACAGTAGCAACACAGATTTTCTAGGATAGAGACCTAGAATGAACAAGCTACAATGCATTTGCTAAGCCTAAAAGAATATACTATTATTGTGTGGCAATTGGTAAAGAACTTATTAATTAAGGATATAAGATAGAGAGAAAGCTACCAGGAGGCAAGAAGCCATTACAAAGATATTGTAGAACCAATCTAGCAGTTAATGGAATACTCAGCTATTCTTAAAAAAAAGAAGAAGAAGAAGGAATCACTTTTCAAAAGAATAGGTATCACCAAATTAGTGATATTGCAGATGAGGGGGGAAGCTTGCCAAAAGGTAAAATCTGAAAACAAAGCAAAACAAAATCTGATAAACATTTGTTTCAATAAAATCCAATCCTTCTATTATACCATCCCTAGACCCTAAACACTTATCAACACCACCACAAAGTAAATTGAGATGGAAATCGAAATTAAACTAGTGTTGCAAATGAGAATTAATAGTACATTTGCTTCTGTTCTGAGATGGGAGCATCAGAGGAAAATAAATAACTCATTTCCTATGCCTGTGAGCTGTTTGTTTAAGAAATAACTATCAAATTAACAAGAAATGTCAGCCTCTTCTCCATTTCCCTTCTTGAATGGTAAATGTTCCCCCTACAGACTTAGCTCATTGTATGAGAACAGGGTTATGGTTTAGAGAGGGATTTGCTGAGATGAGCCCAACATTTAGGATTACCCAGGGATTTTTTTTTCCTGTGGATTGAGAGTGGAGATCTTACATTCCTGTTCCATTAAGATGTGTATCTCCGGAACATCTTGATAGCTCCAGCCCTATGAGCCGGTGGACCGGCTGAACCAGTGCTCCGGCCACACCATCCTAAAGCACAGGACCACAAGACGCTGATAACTCAGTGTATCAGCCCCCACGAGGCCTTTCACCATTGAGGCAAAACCATACCTGAGAAATATTTTCTCAGAGGAACAGTATTTATGTCAAGAGGATCGAATGAGAAATATCAGGGATGCTAACTTACGTTGGAATTCATCTGTAACTTAGACAAATCTTCTCTACGTAAATGGCACATTATAAATTAGAACTTTTGAATTATTTATTCCACAATTGGGAGGAGGAAATAACCATCTCAGGTTAAATGAATGAACCTGAGATGGTCATGTATAAGGAGCACCAGACACGAAATGCATGGTTCAGGTTTGAGTATGTTCATATACAAATTTAAGCTCATATTACAAACAGGGGCTCAAAAAGGGCTTGTGATATGAAGGTTTGCCTTGTCTTGCTGCAGTTGGAATCCTGAGACCCCAATATGAAAAGGCACAAGCTAGCCTTCTGGAGGGGACACAAAGAGGAAAACCTAGATGCTCTGGCTGCTACACCTGTGGGTTGGGCCCTCCCTCAGTCCATCTGCCTGCTGACTGCAAACATGAGTAAGCCCAAGTAAGAATGTCAGGACAATTACCCAAACGAACCCATGGAACTGTCAGCTACCTAATGGTAGCTTATTTTAGATCACGAAATTCTGGGATGGTTTGTTACACAGCAAAAACTAACTGATACACACATAATACTTCCCACATTGCTTTCTTGTCATCTTTCCTTGCTGCTTCTCAGGTGCACTTCACTAGCAGATGATGCATTCATCCCCATTTTGCAGAGAGGAAAAATCAATGTCAAGAGGCTTTTCTAGTATTAATGCTCTGACATGCTTAATTCTTTAATTCCCACACATTACAGATAAATTGTCCTTAGAGACTTTTCAAGAGAGCAGCCAGGAAGAATGTTGACAGAGGAGTTAGGAAGTTAAGGACATGTAGACAGATCCTGAAAGCTAGACTCCAAAACAATAAGTGTGTGCTTAAGTGGGATTTATAAAATTAATCACACCAGAATCCAGTTTTCTTCGTTGACCTCTGACTCCCTCGCCAGTAGCCATCATCTGAGCCCAAAACATCTAGGCTGCCAAGGCTCAATAGTACCCACCCAACAACTATCACAATAATAATTGATAATGTTCAGCCATCTAAGTGTTAGGTCCTTATCACATCCATTATCTCTGAGGCCAAATAATCCTATTAGTGGGTATGATCTTCCCTGTACACAAGAGGACTGGAAGGCCCAGAGAAGGTAAGGAATTAGCTCTAAACCACACAGCTAGTTAGCAGAGAACTGAAATCCAAAGCAGGGTCGGCCTCTCTCTTGTCTACTATGTGTCTCCTCTAGATGGTCTGTGGCACAATTCCTGTTTCTTTTTGTGTCTTAAGGATGCAGGTCATGAGGCCAAGTCCAAGGGTACCTGCAGGGACTATTCCGCAGCAGAGAAGCAGAGTCTCTATCATGTATAAACCCATAAGGGGTTTCACGTTCAAACAGCTCAAGTCGGTTATCCTTGGCATTCCCCTGGAAAACCTCCTGTTTATCTACAGTATTTACTTTTCATCCCAAGTTTTGAGGAGGCAAATGGGGGAATCCATTAAGTCAGGAGCTAGACACATTTCTTCCTAACTTGGAGCCAAACAGAGGAGATAGTACCTTCCCCAACTTCCGAATTAAATTCCTAAAACCTCCCAAGGGAGACCTCAGTATTTTAAAACTCAAAAAGGGTCAGCCTTGAAACAATGAACAGCCTGTATAAATATGTGTATGTCCCCAATAATCAAACAATGCTCAGCATGCTCGGTTTTGTTTGTGACATTTTCCACATCCGAAAGTGGTAAACATGGGCACTTTGCTGTTGACGTAATTGATAATCTATTACCTGCAGCTGACATCTGAGTGTCTCCCCGTCCCCTCTGTAACAGGTTTATAAAATCATATGACTGTGTTCTCTCCATTAGGTATTATTGGTCTGCTCCATACCCAGATGCCCTTATAATTTTGTGGCTTCAGAGTCTCACCTCAAGGACCCTGCCTCTCAGGTCCTTGAATTTACACTTCTGTGTAGATGTGTTCGCATCCTCTCCATGACACAGGTCCTCTGGCCTTAGTCCTCACCGCAGCCCCTTGCCCAGGACAGTTCCTGATACTTACGGGGCTTACAAAGTATTCGTGACATTGAACTACACATTTCAGACTCCCTCCTCTACAAACTTCCCTTCTTTTCCCATAGAAGGAAATCTCTACATATTTGTGAATTACTCAGTTAATGAAGGAACCACTGGAACGACCAGACTAAGGAAGGTTAATCATTATGGTAGGCAGATCAGTTTCCCCCTTCTGCATTTATTTGTAGAGAGGCAGGGTTCCCTTTATTCATCGATTCCTTTCCACCAGTACTCCCAACTAGGCATGTAATCCCATTAAAATGAGCAGTTCCTTGTCCCTCCAAAGGCAATTTCATAAATATAATTCTGCTAACTTATATACCAGCCATTTTAAGAACTACAGCAACCTTTCTCAAACTTTGTGAGAATTAAGTGACCAAAGACCCTTAAAAAGCACATGTTTGCCTTCTTCCTGGCCCCTTGAACACAGCAGCATTCTGAAGAGGTCAAACCACAGAACCCAATTCAGGATACGGATTCCCACAAAGAAAAGGCGCAGCAGCTGGAATTGTCTCGTGGGAGATTGTCCCTACTAAGCTGAATTCACGCATCGGGAGGATAATGCAGTATTCTTAAACACCGGTTTCCCTTGAATTAGGACCGGTTCTGGCTTGGTTGCTCTCGCCTCTGCTTCCGCCCCTCTCTCGTGGAATCGAAATTACCTAAGTGACTGTGCCGAGTGGTATCCGGCAGCACCAGGAGGAGAAAAGAGCAAGAGGAAGGGGCTATGTCACATCCTGACTACAGGGAAACAGTGCAAAACATCTCATCAGAGCAGTGCCAGCGAACTTGAACCTGTCCAGAAAGATCCCGCGCTCTCCATGTTTAATTGCCCTTGATGGCTGCTGGCCAGTCATGCATGACAATGCGTGCGCGTCTGGCTGCTCGCTGCCTGTGCTCATTCCTGTCAGCTTTCACTCCAGGTGATGAACAGGGTTCTTGGTCCAGGGGAGGGGATCTGAGCCAGAGCCGGGGGTGGGGTGGGCTAAAGAAAGGCCTCACAGACACAAAGTCTGTGGCTTGTGCTCAAAGAAGCATAGCTACACGGAAGTCTTTGGAATGAGAAACATGACCAGAATGAATCCCATACTTTCTTTTTCCGAACATGCAGCATATTTTCTTGAGAGGCCAATGAAAGTAGGACACACCATGCAAATGGGTAGGACATCTGTGAGCCGAGGTCTGTCAGCTGGCAGCAGGCAAGTCTCCTGTTTGATTGGTTGTATTGGAGAACATGCTTGAGGCTGGGTGGACAAATTTAAACTACACTTGAATAGTAAAAGGCATTATGTTTTTTGGTGCCTCGATGCATTTAAACCTCTTACTTCATCTGCAGAAGAAGCGGAATTATGTTTCCATTGATTACAAAGACACAAAAAACTCCACTGAGCTCTTGGGGAAAAGATGGTTTATTAAGTCTAGTCTGGCGATGATAATGTTAAAGAGTTCATCAGTTTTTCTTGCGGACTATTCATTTTTAGTTTGAGATGAGTCTAAATTTCTCTGGAGGTGCAGACCCGGACAGGCTGCTTGAAGGCAAGTGGAAACCGAAAGAGGGCGGGGTTAACTATGGTTCTATCAGACAAAATAGGCTGGAAGTGAAAAGCTGTAACAAGAGACAAAGAAAGGTCGTTATGTAATGATAAAATGGTCGATTCATCAAAAGGATTAAGAATCATAAATATGTATGCACCTAACTTCAGAACACCTAAATAGATTAAATAAATATTAACAGATCTGAACAGATAACTATGCAACAGGACGGGGATAGTAAGACTTCAATACTCCACTTTCAACAACGGACAGATCATCCAGGCAGAAAATCTCCAAGGAAACACTGGACATGAACTGCACTGTAGACCCGATGCGCCTGGCGGACGTAAACAGGACACTGCAGCCCACAGCGGCAGGATGCATGTTCTTTTCAAGGGTGCGTGGAGCACCCTCCAGCATAGACCGTAAGTCACAAAACAGGTCTTGGCAAGTTGAAGAAGCCTGAAGTCATACCAAGTCTCTTTTCTGACCACAACAGTATGGCACTAGAAATCGTTTACAGGAAAAAAACTGAAAGATTCACAAATGGGTCAAAGAACAACTCAAAGGGGACAGTTAAAAAAAAACCAGTTGAAACAAGTAAAAACAGAAATACAACATGCCAAAAACTTATCGGATGTAACAAGAGGAAAATTTATAGTGATAAATACCTACAATAAGGAAAAAGAAAGATCTCAAATTAACAACATAATGTTATACATCAATGAGTTAGAAAAAGAACAAACTAAGCCCAAAATTAGCAGAAAAAAAGGAAATGAAGATCAGAGAACAAAATGGAATAGAGATCAGGAAAACATTAGGAAAAAAAATCAATGAATCCAAGATCTGTTTTTTTGAAAAGACAAACAAAATTGGCAAACCTTAAGTTTCACTAAGAAGAAGAGAAGACTCAAGTAAATAAAATAAAAAATGAAGGAAAAAACATCACAGTTGATACCACACATTGCCAAAGGATCATGAGAGACAACTGTGAACAGTTTTAAATCAACATACATAAATTAATAAATGTGATACCCACACAACAGACTAAAAAATTAAAATCCTGTGATCAACTCAGTAGATGCAGGTAATACACTTGACAACATACAACATCTTTAGTCACAAAAGCTCTCGAATTATGTATAGAAGGAATGTATTTCAACATAATAGAGGCTGTATATGACAAACCATAGTTAATATATTCACATGTGAACAGCTGAAAGTTTTTCCAGTAAGATCAGGAGCAACACAAGAGTACCCACTCTCACCGCTTCTATTCAACATAATACTGTTAGTCCTATCCAGAGCAATTAGGCAAAAATAAATAAATAACACTCATATTGATGAAAAAATTGAAGATACATAACATGGAAAAATATCATTTGTTCTTGGATTGGAAGAATTAATATTGTTAAAATGTCTATACTACCCAAAGCCATATATAGATTTAATATGATCTCTATCACAATTCCAATAGCATTTTTACAGAAATATAAAATAAAATTTGTATGGAATCACTCAAGACCCTGAATAGCTAAAGCAACTCTGAGAAAGATGAACAAACCTGGAAGTATCACAATTCCTGATTTAAACTATAGTACAAAGCTATGGTCATTAAAACAGTATGGCATCGCCATAAAAGTAGACGGACCAATGGAACACTAGAAGGACCAGGCGTAAACCCTTCAATATATAGTCAGCTAATATTTGAAAAGGGAAAAGTCTCGCACCAGTGCTCTCCACCCTGAAGGCTCTGCCTGCTTGTGAACACCAGGAGTTGCCAATTCAAGAGCAGTGTGCTGAGTGAAATAAGAAAAAGGCAAATACTGTATGACTCCATTTATACGTGGAATCTAAACAACAAACAGACAAATCAAAAACCCACTAAACTCATAGAAAAAGAGATCAGATTTGTGGTTACAAAGGCAGAGGGGGGAGAGCGGGGAATTGGAGGAAGGTGGTTAAAAGGCACGAATGTCCAGTGGTAAGGTAAATAAGTACGGAGGTAACACACAACATGATGACTATAATTAATGCTGCTGTATGATATCCGGGAAAAGAGTTAAGAGAGTAAATCCTAAGAATTCTCATCACAAGGAGCATTTTTTTCTTTTTATTGTATCTATATGAGGTGATGGATGTTAACTGAACATGTGGTAATCATTTCACAACATATGTAAATCAAACCATCATACCATATCCCTTTAAATTATACAGTGATAGATGCCAGTTGTTGCTCAAATCTGTGTGGGGTTGGGAAATAGTGTAGGAACTTTGGCCGGGGGAAGAATGTTTGGTTTGAAGATGGGTAGGAGGGTAAATGCATCGAGGATACTGTCTATTCCCAGAATTACTCACATACAATTTTTCTTAAATGAGATTTTTCCTGCTATTATTTACCCTGTAGCTTTTAGTAATAAAAATCATTACAAGTAATGTTTTCATGAACATTTTAAAAGTTGACAGCCCCGATCTGAGGCTGGATCTATTGGGAATCTGCATTCCTCCACCTCTTTACTACTCACCCTTGTGGAGCTTTTATTATTTATTATTGTCAACTCATCTTGTTTTATTTACAGCCTATGTTAACATTGTAAATTATTAATCAGTAGTATAATTAAATTACTACCATCTTCTTGTTCTTTCACCAAGTTGGCCTCTGCAAGTCTCAGAGGGCATTTCTCTAGCAAATTTACTAATCTAGCAGCTTCGTTCATTGTAAAAACACAGACTTAGATTATTGCATGTTATTTATTAAGGTATTACACATGTACGCAGTCTGGTTTCCAGCCTCTCTTTACCCGCCCCCTCCATGGCCCCCTCTAGCAAACGATGTTTAATTATTTACTTTAAAACATGACAACAACCTTTGTTAGGAGTCTGATGAGCTGCCAGTGAAGAGTAACCCTCTCGTTTGGCCATTGCTGGTCCAGAGCCACTGACTTGAACTATTTCTGCAAGTTATTTAGAGCACTGCCCTCCAGTCTGGAAGGAGAAATATCAGTCTGTGTGCTCATTTGGTTTGGGGACAGAAAGCTGACAGCTCTGTCAAAGATGTAAGCATCCTGCCAGCAAGTAACACATCCTGACAAGCTGGACTTCATCATCTCCTGCCGCCTTGGGTGAGCACGGGGCCTTTGGTGGGAATGGCGACGAGGCAGAATTGGACATGGACCTTTCCGCAAGGCAGAGGCGCCTGGGCATGACCACATCATAAATAAGCCCAAAGCTCTCCAAGGCCGTGTGTAACTCAAAAAGTTGGATTTTTCATTCTCTCTGTGTGTAAATTATCAAAGGGATTCCAATGTCAGATGCTTTGCCAATGTAACCAGATCGATGCACCTGGCCACGCATGAAATCAGGAAGCATGCGCTTTCTGGGGAAGCGTGCCATGTGCGATCTAGGTTAGAACAGGGAAAATGCTAAGCAATGTAGAATATCCTCTTTTCTAAGAGTCTAACGCTGTAAGGATGTATTTCAAGACAGAAGCTGGTTAAGTCACAAATGGTGAGGTATTTTAGGAAAGGTTAGTAAATTCTGGAGTTTTCCAGAAAAATTCCATGAGGAAAATATAGATTGAGTTGAATCTTTTTTTTTTTTTAAACGTGTGGCATTTGTATTTGTGGGAAGAAGGAAGACTTTTTAACAAATCAGAGAAAGGAAAATGGTGAAATCCTTTTGGTTCTGAGCTGACAAAAAAAAAGTGACTTAAGAGTATGATAATTTATTCTGGTTAGACTCAAAGAGTCAAAAGGTTAAAAAATGTAAAAACCTCTGTGATGATTTTCTGAAGTGAACAAATATTGGGAATCCTGATGACTCAGAAGAGCGGACAAGTAGAGAAACTGAGGCTGGAGGTGGCCTTAGCGCAGGTGCGTGGAGGTGGGGATGCTCGTGATGTCTGGGGTACAGGAGTATGACAGACCTACGCACTGCTACAAAAGTAAGCCAGCTGTCTGTAATACTTCGAGTCTTATTTTCTGTCTTGAAAAATCGCTATCATGTCATATGTTACCATTTAGATTGTGTTTTAGCTGCTTTGGCCATTCTGTGACATTGAGTTTGTATGTTCAAACTTTCTGTTGTGCCAGCGTGGAAGAAAAGGGAAGAAGGTGCTGAGGACCAGAAAGGAAGCTTGGGTACGCAGTAACGTGCGTTTGGAAAGGAGTCTTAGAAACCAGAGTCAGCCCCTGTGTCTCTGTTACCTGCTGGCTGGAGGGTCCTTGCAGTCCTTCATTCAATGCAACCAGATGCCCATTCTGCCCTGTAGCACCTATAGGTCCTTAAAGTGCCTGGTCAATCTTCTCTTCCATGCTCAGCCCCTGCTTGGATACTTCCGGTAATAAGGGGCTTACTTCCCCCATAGGACAGGCTGATATCCATATATGCTTTGGAATAGCAGAAATGGCTAGAAAATTCATTCTTAAAGTGAAATTTGCCTCCTTAGAGTTGTTCTCAAACCACGCTGAGCACCATTCTCCATAAAACATTTCAAAACTAGGGGTTACCAAGTGCCACCTGCAGCCCCTGAATCAGAACCAGCAGGAATGAAGCCCGGGAATCTTCACCTTAAAAACACTACAGATGGGGGTAGCCAGGGTTAAGAACGGCTGTCATCCAGCTTATTATTGCTTCTAGTTCCGTCCTCTCTAATTAATGTTAAGCAGAGGCTCATCCATCTGTTACTCAATATTCCTTCAAATGTTTAGACACTCCCCTCCTCCGACTTCCCCAAACCTCTCCCAGTCTTCTTGTCGCCTTGAGCACTGGCTGGGGACATCCCTTGCTTCCTCAGTTCCTCATGTGATGTGACTGTCTGCGTTCTTCCCTGCTACCATCACCCTTCATTAAATGGATTCCATTTTCTCAACATTTTTTGGTGCCAACATGCGTACAAAGCACAGAGGCGGTTTGGCCAAAGGGACACTTACTTCCTTGGAGCTGGACACTGCGCTTCCATCAATGGAGCTTGTTTCCTGGCAGCATCTAGCTGCTTTTCAATGCTATTGTCCGCCGGAGAGCTCGGGCCAACAAATCACCCCCGGGTTCTCAAGCCAAGACCCCACCCATTTGCTACATTCATGCCATTGATCTTTGAATCATTTATACCTGTCGATTTTAATTCTGGCTAGGATTGCTTTCCATCCTCATTTATCATCAACAAACTACTTCATGCATATCAATGTTTGGATAAAATATGAAAATAGCGTGGTCACCCTGGTCCACAGGTGGGGCCACGTTCCAAGGCCCCAGGGGAAGCCTGAAACTCCGGATCACACCAATATTTTTTTATGCTTTTCAGTCCAAACCTATTCCCGAATCTGGCGACCATCCCCGAGTTGTGGGAAATGGCTTCATGTCGCCTGTTTCAGGGACCCCTTGCTGAAGTCTTCATAAAGACGCGGTGCTTTCTGGGCAACACGTTGCCATCGGTCAGAACGCATTTTCTGTTTATGGCTTCCATCCACCAATTTAATGCCTTTCCCATCTAAGGAAGCACTTACCACACACTGTGGCTGTAACTTTCACAGACAGAGGTGCAACAGCGAAACTTGCACAAATTCCACCCCCCCCACACACACACACACGATGTCACAGACAGAAGACTGGTTCTGACCGTAGTTCTTAGTAAGCTCACCATACGATTTCATCACTTCTATTGTTCGGTGGAGAACTTGGACCTTTTTGCTTACAGGAAGCCCTTCCTGGCTTCCCTTCGGCATATCCAGATTGCCAGCACCACCACTCTTGCTCGGTGGGACGATTAACAAGTAAAGTACAGGTGACTTGAACACAAGCACTGAGATACCATGACAGTCAATTTGATAACCGAGATGTCCACCAAGTGACCAACAGGCATGTACGGTGTGGAGATGCTGGACAAGGGGTTGGTTCACACCCCGGGTGGGACAGAGCAAGACGAGGTGAGAGTTCATCATGCTACTTAGAGCAGCACACAATGTAAAACTTATGAATTGTTCATTTCTGGAATTTTCCTTGAATGTTGTATGAATGAGAAAGAAACTTCTTAGAGTGTCTGCACACTAATTAGAGTGGTGCACACTTTATAATCAGGGCAAGGATAATCCGGAAGATTCAGGGCCACTTTAGCCCAAGGCTGTACTAGAACATGGATCCCAGAGGTGAGAAGGCAGTTACTAGTTCACGGAACCACCTCGGTCCCTAGCCATTCATAGCTCAACCCACACTGAAGGGCCTTAGTGTCTTTGTAAAAGGAAATCCCCTTCTGAAATCATGTGGCCTGTAAGGAGGGGGTAGTCTGGTAAAGATAAGAAGAGACAGGAAAAGAATTTGAATTTGATGTGGGGAAAAAAGGGGGTTGGGACTTAGGTGGGGAATAAGTGTATTTACTTAAATGTTGGGATGGGACACGGGAAATCTAGGTGCCCACGAACAATTCACAATGTTTTTGGTCACATTGAAGTTTGATTAAAGCACGTGAGCAAAATGGTTAAGCGGTTAATGTATTTTTTAAAATATAATTTGCCTGGTTTATAAAGAATTCAGAAATCCCCTATTTGTATTCTGGTGAATTCCAGATTTATGTCTCCACACTCGACTTCTTTCATGAGCCTCAGGCTTTTTTTGTTTTTAAGTGCTCATTTATTGCGACAATTCCAAATGTACCAAAAAATGGAAAAATAACCCCCATTGGTTTTTAAACTCTCCACTGGGCAGTCCCCTGTGTATGTCAAAAGGACAGTCAAACTTACTATGTCTTAAACAGAACTGTGGATTCTGCTCCAACTCCAGCATCCAACTCCAGCAATGTCCTTTTTTTAACCTCCGTCAATGATACTGTCCAATTTTTCAGGCACTAAACCTAGGGGTCATTCTTGACCCCTCATTTTCCCTCTTGCTCGATGTCCAGTCTGAGAAAAATTCCCATATCCTTTCTCCATCCTCCCTGCTCACTCTGCAGCCCAAGCCAGTGGCCTCTTTACCTAATTGGTCCCCAGTCTTCCACACCTGCTTCTTCTACCTCATTTTTCATGCAAGGGCAGAGTGTTTTAAAAGTATATGTAAGATCAGACCACCCCCCTGCTCTACATAGCCCAGGGGCTTTTCCGTCCACTCAGAATAAAACCCAGACTCCTCCCCATGATCTGCAACAACCTCATCCCTCACCAGCCTCCACTCGCTCAACGGCACCCCAGCCTCCCCGAGCTCCTGCTGTTCCTCAAAGTCAGCGCGTATCTTGCCATCCCAGGGCCTTCGAGTGGATGGTCTCTTCTGCTGGAAACACTCGTCCAGACATCAGCAAGGCTTGCTCCCTCACTGATGTCAAGGTTCTGCTCAGATGTGGTCTCCACAGAAGTGACACCCTCTTTAAAATAACACACTCTCTCCAACAACTCCCATTCTTGGTCCCTGTTTGGAGCATTCTTCATAGTATTATCATTGTCTGGCATTATGTGATGATAGATAGACAGGATACGAAGAGCTAGATGATAAGGATGGATAGAGGGATGGATGGATGGACGGGTGGACAGATAGACAAATAGAGATTTAGAATAGATAGAGGAGAGAGAGCGTGCAGCTGGGCACAAGGGTTGTGTAAAAGTCTCCAGGTAGTTCCAGTGCAGCCAGGCCTGAGAATCCAGGACTAGAGAGAGAGCCAAACACGCAGAGCAGGCCTTCACCTGCTGGAACAGAAGTACCTACTCCTCCGCTCCTCAGCTGGGTTTGGGGATACCGCAGGGATATCTCAGACTCCCTTTACCTCCAATGCAGTGTGGATGGATGTTCAAAAGCAAAGAAGGCTAAGTTCAGAAGCTGATTTTCTCCTTCCTAAAGCCTCTTTTCTGGAGGAAGAAGCATGTGTTTGTGAGAGCCAGACACCTTCGCTTTGAATCCTGGCTCCGCCCCCTGGCAAGTGATATTTGTCTGTGAGTCAGTGTTCTCATCTGTAAAATCAGAAGCCCAACAATAATTTTCCTCATGGAATCGCTGAGGGATCAAGTGAATTCCGTGTAAAGGGGCCGAGCCAGACCTGACACAGGTTAAGGGTTCTGGAAGTGTGGGCAGCTGTGTTTGCCGGGATGCCTCTCAGGCAGAAAACGCACATGGAAAATTCCTTTGGCCAACGGGTTTTGAAAGTAGCTAAGGGGATTGAGACAAACCATTTTCTCGGGCATGCTAACTCCACTCGAGAACAGAGTTGGTTAATGATTAGACCCTATAAAATTTTCCATGTCATGTGCCTTTCCCCACCAGGCGAGAGAAAGTAATTAAGAATTATGGGAAGCAGATTCAGTGAGAGGAAAGGCATGCCTTCCTAGGGACCAGCTCCAAACCCTAACGAGGTTATTGGCACAGGTGTCTCCTGCAAATAAATTAATGGGGAGGCAGATCCAATCATTAATCTGTCATCCAAACTTGGTGTTTAGAGTCATTTGGGGAGATGGGCTTCCTTTCCCCAACCTTGGCGGTGTCTGGAGCAAAGATTAGGAAGCGGAGTGATTTCATTAGGATAACAAGGCTGTTAAAGAACAATCTGGCTCTTTCGATGGTATTTATAAAGCATTTCAACGAAATTGTGTTCTGACAGCTGCTGTCAGCCTCTCACACGGGCCTGTGGTGATCTACTGATACAGCGGGGGCCGTGTTGTCCGTGCCTCTGAAAGTTTCCCACACGCCGAGTTTCTCTCCACTGGCTGCAAACTTGCAAACGCAAACGCACCCTTACCGCATGCCTGAGTAGCCCTGGCTTGAGGTTTTCATGGAAGAGAATATGATAAATTCTCAAGCGCATGGTGTCTCATGTTCCTCTATAAATGGCCTGAAGTCCTTTTGGATAAAAGATGGCACGTGGACAGAATTCTGTTCTCGATTTTCGGCAGGCAGGTTACCTCCCATCACTTCTAGGCCAGTTCCCTCCAGCTTGAGCTCTATCCAGGATGGAATGTGAATCCCCCGAATGTACAGACATGCATTTTTTTTTAACAGAAGAATATATATTATGACAAAATCGGTGTTCCACAAAGTGTGCAACACTGTCAAAACTAAATAGAAGTGGTTTTTAATCAATGCAATGTTTTTATCCACGTTATCATACCTCCTCGGTTTAGCTAACTGAGGAAATCACGGGGTGATCTCTCTTCACTGTTGAGTAGTGTAGCGAATGCAGTACCTTTAGGGCCGCAGGGTGGCTGACAGTTGGACGGCCGTTGGCAGCGGAGGGCAGGAGACGCCTTTGGGTCTCTTTGAGGAATAGGCCTATGTGTTCACTTCCACGTGGTTAGAAGAATGGAGTTTCTGGAAACAGTTTCATCAGCTCTGATGGTAGTAAAGTCTCAGGAGCTCCGACTTTTCCTGGGCTGGAAGGGGGGGCCCCCCCCTCATTCATTTCACAATTGGGCTAAGGGAAGCCCTGGGAGATACGGCGTCACATGATTGCTGCTGAGCCAAGACAAGAAAAGTTAGTGTTAAGGCTTAAATGTTTATGTTTGATTGGTTACACTGTTGCCACTAGCTTCCTGGTAGTCCTATAGTCAGCGTGGAAAGTGCCGTCAGGGACAGGAAGGAAACACCGATGAAAAAACCAAGAGGGGGTGTGGGGGTGTGAGGGTGTTTTTTGAAATAATCCTAGAGACATCCTACTTTTCTTTTGGAAAAGGAACGCCAGGATCAATTAGGAATAGGTGGAATATCGAGGCTGGGGGCAGAGGGACTACATGAATTTCACTTCACAGACTAGCTAGAACCTGCAGACCTTATGCATCACAGCTTAGAACACAGGGTAGCCCGAAGGAGGGGGCACTTGAAACTGGAGAGAAATGAGTTTTGGCAACTGCAACATGCACCGATGTGTATATATAGTGGGTAGTCAGTGTTCATCGCACTGAAACAATAGGTTGAAGTCTAGCTTCAGTGAACGCACGTGTGCCCAGGCCATATGGGCTAGCACAGAAATCCAAGATGTTTGGGGGTAGACTTCATGTCTTTATCAGGGAAATGAGCCCTCTCGTTTACGAACACCTCTTACTGCTTCGGCCGGTTGGATCGTAGGGCTGGCCAGACACTGCTGTTCTTATTCCAGGCGAAGTTTTGTCCCCACACTTTCCAACAGCGACAGTCATTAGATACGGAGAGTTTACGTTCTCATTTTGATCATCCAGAAGTTGTCTCTGAGACTTCTGATCACCAGCGTTTTGGTCCCTTTATCGGGCCTTATTATTTTTGTGTACCCCTAAAAGTTAAAAGTAGCTGAATGTCTGAGGTAGAGATTCCTCACTGTCACCAGCAGTCTATCCTCAACTTCGCTCTCAAGTGAACAGAACCTTTATTTTTGGTCAGACATGTTGGCACCTTCAGTAAAACTACATTTCCCAGCCTCCCCTGGGCTGCTCACCTTGATAGAAGGGCAGCCGCTGGGGAGTCTGCTGAGAAGTTTCCCTCACTGCCCACCTGATTTACAGAATCTCCTGCAAATCTTCCCATTAGCAGTTTATCGTTCTTGACCTTACAAAGAGAGGTCTTAGGGAAAGAATAATGTCTTCATTTGTTTTTTTAAAATCCTTTGATTTAATAAGCATTTATATTTTACAATAATAATAATAATTTTTATTTAAAAAGAAGGATAAAGCTCTATTTATTTTTTTTTAAATCATCATGCTGCTTGAAATGTGTCTGTGATGGGGGTTGTCCACAGGCCCCCTGGACAGGCGCAGGGCCACACCTGGGGGCGCTACGGCGCAGCTTCTAGAAGAAGGCGGAGTCCAGATAACCCGGGCTGCCACCTCTTCCTGGGCGCCCCATCTCCACATCAGTTTCACATGGCGGAGAAAGGAACCATTTCACTCATCATTTTGGGATTATCCTTTAGCATGGGTGAACCTAATTCTAATGGATACAAGGTTTAATTTGGCTTCTTCTTAAGTGGAACTCAGAAAAGATTAGATTGATTTTTTTTTTTTTTTACACAAAGTTTGAAACTATGGGCAAAAATTAAGAATGGGGATTTACTCCAGACCTCAGGCATGCGCCCCATTCCTGCACCCTATAATCTTCGTCAGTCAAGAGTTGCCTACGTTTTCTTTTTCCCCAGCATGAGTGGTTTCAGCCCTGGGGAAGCCCTCATCCTTGATGCTAATCTTGTGGTTCTAATGCACATGATTTGAGTAAGGAAATTGGTGGCATAGTTGAAATTTAAAGTGGAAGTTCTCATTGCTCTCCTGCAGAACAAGAAGACCTTTGAACATGCTTCCTTGGAATGTGAGTGAACCAGGCATCCGAAGTATATTTATCCTATGTAACTAATGGTACATTTATTGAAAAATGTGACCACACTTACTGTTCATGTTTGACAAAGAACTGAAAGAGCTTTTCACTTGGCGTCAGAAGCTATGGGTGCTAATCATGGCTTTCTGAATTACTATCTATAAAGCCTTGGAGACATCATTTTTTCTCCTTCAGTTTATCCCCTGAATTTAACAAATGATCATGAACCATAATAATGTGTAGTGTTGACGTATTAAATAACAGAGAGAAGAATATTTTCCCAAGTTCTTTCACATAGTAGTTGCTTTATGAAGCTCAGTTAATCTAATTTCTAAGACATGAGTAGAACTCAAGTTCCATTTCAACACCCACAAGGTGTCTTTGGCCAGTAAGTCTGTGGGGGCAATGGGGCCAACCACCATTCCTCTTGAAAAACCAGCTTAAGAAAAAAATCAATGATCGTAAGCTGACCAAAGATACATAGCAGCTAATCTCTTAACACTTCAGGGTGTGAAACTGTCTACCACCACCAACGTTCACATTCCCAGATCAGCTGGGGAACGAAATACATTTTTATCAAAAGTTTGGCTGAGATTTTTCTGTAACAAAATATCTCCAAGAAATGTCTGCGCTTACAAAAACTTTATACAGGGAGGAAATAGAAACTGCCAACTGCATCCATTCACTTCCGCCCCTTTTGGTGTTTTGGGAGTGGCTTGGGAGTGATGTATGATGTTGGGAACAGCGAAATGGCACCACCAAGAACTGGATTTTACGGGTTCAGGAAGGATCAGAAGAACTGGATTCAGGGTAACAGGGGTCTGGGGTAGACCCGGGGGAAGTATGGTGGGGCAGGGCACCACAGTCGTGTTCAGTCCATGCTACTCAATTCGGGGTCACACACAGAGGAGAGGGAGATAAAAAACAGTCTAGTATTGACATTTATTTCCTAATCAAAGAACCTTGTCTTCCTCAGACACCAACACTCATACATGACTCAGCTGATGCTGCCACCATGTCCCACTCGCTGCTCGGCTGGCACCCTAGCCTGTCTCTGACGATGAGTGAAGGTTTGGGGTGATGAGGTTTAAAACGCTCACTACCGAAGGGGGCGATATCTCTGAAGATTTGACAGTGAGCATGGGCAGTGATAGCCATCTAAGTGATCCTTGTCGCTCAAGGAAAGCTCCTTTGCTTAAAGAAAATACTGGCGTTTTTATCGGCTTCACGTCTGCAGCTGAGTAGAAAGGAAACTAATTGAGAACCAATTACATAGTTTTATATGTTATATACATTACTTATATATAATACATGCTATATATATACACACACACATATTAGATATAGGTTAGGTATATTTACACGTACTCCTTTGATCATTAAGACTTCCACGAATAGGTGATTTTATCCCAGTTTGATAAATAAAAAAGAAATGCATATTAATGACATTAAAAATTATGAATAAAAATCACAGACCTAGTTAGCAATAAAGCCAGTAAGTAATTGAGCAAAACTAGCTATGTCAGATCAGACCCTAAAGGTTTTATTTAAACACTTTAGTGCCTGAGTCCTGGGAGCAAGACTTAGCAGCCAGAATGTGTTTAGTTCACCTTTTCTGGGGACAGTAAACTTGTGTTCTGGCATCCCCGAGGGCGCGTCACGTGCCCCTAACCCGGAGAGGCAGTGCTACGTGTTGGTTAAAGGCAGGGGGAGCAGCCGAATGGTGTGGTTCCAGAGTATTAGCCTTGTGTTCTTACACAAGTAACTCTAAATCTCTGTTGCCTTGTCTCCGAAATATGCAAGGAATGTGTTCTGTACCTCGTCCGGTGCCCTAGTGTCCTTGGCAGCCTTGGAGGTGGCCTGAATGATCTTTGCCTCGTGGTCTTTGCCTCGGGGGTGTCCCCTCCCCTTGCACGTGGGCTGGACCTAGCGATTTCGTTCGAACGCAGTTATGAGATATCGCTGCTGGGATTAGGGCTCGAAGGCTGTTTCTTCACTCCCAAGCCCTCTCTCTCTTTCTCTTACCAGCTCACCGTCCTAAGGGAAGCCAAGTGGCATGCTGTGAGCTGCCCTGCGCACAGGACCAAGTGGAGAGGAACTGATGTCTCCAGCCAACAGCCAGACAACCTGCTGACAACCACGTGAGTGATCTTGGGAGTGAATCTGCCCCATGTGGTCTCCTTGGGTGTGGCCTTGGGAGAGACCCTGGGCTAGCATCTGGATTGCAACCTTTTGGGAAATCCTGGGCAGAGGTATGCTACCCAGGAAGTTGTATCAGGAATCCTGTCCCAAAATGCTGGTTAGTGATAAATGCTTATTGGTTGAAGCCATTGCACTGGGGATCATTTGTTACACAGCAATAGGTAACAAATACACCTGGAACCAAAAAAAAAAAAAAAAAAGGTATGTAAAGCATCTGGTATAATGTGACCACCCCCCCAAAAACAATAGGTTTGATCATTTGAAAAAATTACTTTATGAAGGAGATAGCAGAGAAGAAAGCAGATATGGCTGCTGAAAGGCAACCTTTTTCTGTATCAAAATACTTCCCATAGCTTTCCGAGACGTTAGGCAGCCATACCTTTCCTTTTGACAGCTCACTACCCTGTGGCCCCATCGTGAGGAAAGGAAAATTGACTCAACCATAATTATAATAATAAATGGCAAAATTCACTTCAGCTTTTGCCTATCCTTCAGATGTCACGTCTGTCACTGGGCTTCTAGATATTGATGAGACCAGTGTCTTCGATCAATGGACAGATGATGAGACTATGAATGATCATAACCCCAGATGTCAACTTCATCCCTTTAAATGCACTCAGCATCCTGTAGATAACCTGAAAGGTCACATCGATAGTCGCCACCTGCTATGTCTCTCGTTCCGAACACTGTCAGACAACCTGGCATCTCTGGCGCAGGAAGGAAGTCGGCTGCAGCGGCAGCCTGACATTTCATAATCGGTCGGGCCCATTGTCGCCCTGGTGAGTGAATGGCAGCCCGTCGCTGTCTTTGAGAGACAGACCAGCGCTGCCTGCCTGCCTGCCTCTCTGGATCAGAAGGACTGCAGGGCTCTTCCTCTCAGGTGAGGTCTGAGCTGACCGAGTACATCATCCGCAGGTACAGCTATGAGCTGACCGGGTGGTATACATACCGTAGTCCCTGAAGTCAGAGAGAGGGCCGTGCCCACTGTTAGTGGTTCCGGGCCACGCAGCCTCCCCACATCCCCCAAAGGCAAGCGTCCAAGCTCATGATCTCGCTCTGTATAATGGGGAAAAGTCTGAATCAGTGAGAAGTCCAAATTTATAGCACACTTTAAAAGAAATGCAGTTTGGTGTTCTTTAACACATATAGTAACTTTGCCTAATTGCCGAAGTAAAGTTTGCTCCCTCTGGCTTTAATGACTGGATTAGCAGCACAAGCATTAGCATCACCATTTGCATAAAATTAATTTGCTAAAATGCTTTTAAAAAAGTGTTCCAAGTAGCTTAAACATGCTCACTGCCTTTGTACTGTTAATTTGCTAAGTAAACCATTCTTTTTTAAGTAGGCCAAAAGTGAATCATCAGGCCAGCAGAAGTTGAATTGTCGCAAAACCCTCAGAAAGTGAAGTCTAGATGAACACGTTTTTCTCATCTGAGGCTGGTAGACACTGGTCTGTGAGGTTAGCTCCCGGTAAACTGAACTCGGAGAGCTGGTTTAAGCACTGAGGCAACAGGGAAAAGTGTGTCAATCTCAAAGCTGAGTTAGCCTTCCTGTAGTTAAAAATGCCTGTTTTCCTAGGCTTGTTTCTAACTGAAAATTACGTTTCACAATAATTGATTCCTCTTAAGGATATTCTGAGTGAGAAGCCTATAGAATTGTGTTGAAAATTTGACTGAAAGACGAAGTACAAAGTAGAAAAATACAAATATAAACCTAATCATATATATTCTTTAACTAATACAGAAGTTCTTTACCCATACTCTTAAAAATTATGATTACATAAAATAATTTGCTATTTAAATGCTTAGAGTACTCTCCACATTATTCCTTATATTAATTATATTATGTTTCTTATATTAATTATATTAATAGGGTTTATAAAATGATATTTGATAAGTTAACTCTATAATTCATCTGAAATACAGAAAATATAAAAGAAAAAACCAAGATTTTTTTTTTTAAGGAGAATATTTTGGAAGTAAGGGCAGCTGCTTCCACTACGGTATCTTAGAATATTTTTTTAAAGCTTAGTGATTAAAACACCATGGTCTTGGTTCAGAAAAAAAATAACCATAGATCAATGAAACAGTGGAGAGAATTCAGAAACAGCATGCATGGAAATTCCTTACATGATAACTGTGGAAATTTAGATCAGTGTAGAAAGACTGTATCAACAAATTGTGCTGGGAGATTACGGTAACCATCCATTTAAAAAATAAAAAGTTAGATGACTACCTGACACAGTTCACAAAAAATAAATTACAGATATATTAGAGAGCTAACAGTTAAAAATAAAAGTGATAGAAGTAAATGAAGAAGGAGAATGGACAGACCACATTCATCAGCAACACATGAAATGTATAAGCTGTGAAGGGAAAAATGGATAAATTTGACTAAATCAAAATTTATAACCTCTGTGTCAAAAGATATTATAACCAAAGCTCAAAGCTGGGAAAACATTACTTACACTGTGTATCGACTAAAGAGCAATATTATCCAAAATATGTAACAAATTTCTATGAAGCCATAGGGAAAAAAAAACCCTCAAAAACACTTAGTCTAAGGATGGGAATGGGCAACTTAGAGAAAATTAAATTTTAAATATCCTCAGAGGAGGCTCAAGTCTATGTCGCTCAATCATAGGAGTGAGTGAACTAAGAGATTTCAGCCGAGTCTCAACCTGTCAACTGTTAATGCTGCTTAATCAGAGACTGAGCCTGGCCCATCCTTCTGTCGCTGGCACTCAGTGCTGGGGGTAGACATTCAATGAGCCCCCACTTCAGGGGACACATTAATTCGTTCCCCTCACTTCCCTGTAAACAGGCTGATGGCTGCCCACCGCACATAATCTCCTGAAAGGCACTGGGCTACTTAGTCCCTGACCCACCCAGCTACCCCGCCGCCCCAGGCTTATCAAGAGTCTGTTCCCCAACCTGTGTTATGCAAGTTGTGCTGGCTATTTTAAGTATAAACAGATTAAAACAGTATGAAAGCTGACTAAATATTTGTGAGAAACAGAGGTCTCTCTAAGAAAAATCGGTTGATTCTTTGGAAAACTTAGTGAAGACAAGTCACTAAAAAAGTTGTAAAATAAAAGGGAGGAAGGATAACATAAAAAAACGGGTAAAAGTACAAAAATCAGGAAGTTTTCTGCACTCAAACTGCATCACTGGTGGGTGTAGGTTTTTGTAGCATTTTAATGAAGCAAACATAAATCTTGGGAAGTACATTTTGGGTGCTATTTATGCAGGAAAAATAATGCCAAACAGTGGATTAATATTTTAAAAAAGTTTTCAAAGTGGTAAAGTTTATTTGTTAGTACCCAATTATAAATGTTCAGCATGTTTGAGATAGAAAGTTAGAAAAATGAGAGTCAGTGTACGTTGACTATCTTACCATCCAAAGGTTAAACCGTAGTTGGCATTTTAGAGCATTTATCGCTACAGTTGTGAATATTCATACCTTATACACAGTGTTATACAATATTATTTACTTATCACTAAAATATATTGTTCGTATTGTTGAAAGTTCACAAGATTGTAATTTTAATGGCTTCCTAAGTATTGTATTATGTACCTGTATTCTACTTTTGTTAATCTACTGAGGTCAGACATTTAGGAAGTTTCTGTTTTTTCACATTAGCAATCATTGTGAATAATGATTTTAAAAAATATTTCAGAGTATATCTTTAAGATGGATTCTCCAAAGTGAAGTTAAGACATCGAAGGAAAAGAACTAAAATAAGATCTTTTTCTGATTATAAAAATATTTCAGATCCTTTTAGAAAATGTGGGAAAAGGTAGAAAAATATGAAAAAAGACAACCCAGGCATAATATTTTAATTGGTGTATTTTCTAATGTCTTTTTTATTTATTTCAAATAACCAATAGAATATGAATAATTGTACTTACCATGCTGTCTATACACCTCCAGGGCTTATTTATCTTTTTAACTGGAATTTTATATCTTTTGATTTAATAGTTTTAAAAAATCATTTGAAACCAGAATTCTAATCAGATTGTATATATCAATCTAGCCTTGGAGCCTGTTTTAAAATCTTTATTGTAAGCATTTTTGCCTGTCATTTCATTTATTTAATGATATCTCTTTACTCTATGCATGTTAACATTTTAATGAACATTTTAGGTTGGCTCCCTAGGGGTAAAATAACCCACCAAAGGTTACTAGTATTTTTATATATGTGGTTACATTACATTTCCGAAAGGGGGGCTATGCAGGGTGCGAAAAAGTAGGCTGACGGTCGTTTGTATGGAAAAATTACATAGGCATTAACAAATAAGCAAATTAGGAAAAACCGTGTTTTGCGCACCCACAACTGTAAACCCACTTTTGCCGCACCCTGTCCACACTCTCACCAACAGCCAGCGCCTGACCGCACACCTGTAAAGTGCAAACCGTCACCAGGCTGCGGACCATGGCGAGAACTAGTCGCAGTTGAAACTCTTTATGCCGATGAACGTAGTCTTTGGGGAAGGAATCTTCCCGGGGTGCGGCTTGGCGACCGGAACCTCCTAGGAAACTGTTCTTCTGTATTTAAAGTCAGTTTATACTGCCGTTGTGCAAAGGCTGGTTGGGAGAAAGATGCAAACAGTACCAGCCTCCTCCACAGAGGTATCCATCATTCCAGGCTATCTGTCACTGCAGACCGTCTTGGCTAAATCTCTGGCTGAGGTTTAAAGGCGCCAATGGCTCATTGTCATACACCTGTAGGAGTCGGTGACTGCGCGAGTATTGATTTATCCATTTTGGAATTCCTTCTCATTGATTTATTAGGCCTATACATCTTCTGCTGGCCAGCTTCTGTCTATAAAAGGCGGCTGAAATAAGCATTTCTCCTGCATGTATTTTATAGCTCACTGACATTCATTTACTGACTCCCTTGTTTGTCCGGTGTTAGTATTAATGCTAATGGGTGGTACGGCCTGGTCTCTGCCTTTGTGCATTTGGGGCCCTGCTACATATAATATAGAAATGAAAATAAAATGGGGTTAACAGACTTGTATCAGAATAGAGAGCATGGTGAGCAAAATAGTTTCCATATCCCTTAAAATAAAGGAAGGACAGGGGTACAAATGGGTTCATGCAAGGAACAGAATATATTGGTCAACAGCATTTATAATAAAAACATTCCAAGTTGTTTTCACTAAAATCACGGGAATTTTGGAGTAGGAGATAGGGGCCAAAGAGGAAGTTAAGATAGAGTATCACACTTATAGTCATGGCAGAGATTTGCAGGAAAATCCAACCAGGGGCAGGATCCTGACCCCTCTTGGCTCAGGGACAGAAATCTGAGCAGCTGCTTCAAGGAGAAAAGAGGAAGTCTAAGGGGTGTTCGTTGCAATTTACTGGTCTTTAGTCTGCGCAGCCAGAGACCTGAATGCAAGATGGACTCTTCATTGGTTACCAGTGCAAGGCAGTGGAGCCCTTGAAAACCAAATTTAAATTTGGAATTTAGAAACTGTGTGAGCTTGTGTAACTGATTCATCCTCCCTGCTCCCCAGTTTCCAAATTTCTTAAACAAGAAAAAGAATGACTACTTTGGAACATGGAACGAAAGCACCCTGAATAATGCACCCAAGCTGCTTCTACCCAAAAGCCCGACCACCGTTTATTGGTTGGTGATGCGGACTCTGGCTCGTGGGGTCCGACACACTGTGGATGAGATAGAAGAAATTCACAGGGACTACTGAGTCCTGTGGAAGAAAAGGAACAGCATGGCTTTCCTCTCAAGGAGAGAAAAAACCCACAGCCCTCACTGTGACAGGCCTTTATTTCTTTTCTCTCCGCACATTATATGATGGCCCTCATTTACTATGCACAGGTTCACTTTAGGTGGTTACCTTTTACAGAAAACAAAGGAGCCGATACCGCTAAACACATCACAGAAGGATATTTGCAAATGAAAAGGGAAAAGTGGTTGAACTGGTTACACTAGTCCTTGGAAGGTTTAGAGTAGATTTTAGGAAGTTACTTTGCAGTAAATGTTTGCTGCCTCAATTCAGGGTGAGGGAGTTTTAGCAAAAGCAAGTCTCAAAGCGGCCTAGGTACAAGGCAGGCCTGATTCCCCACGGGAGAACCTATCCGTGGGCCTGGGTCCTGTGCATTGGACCTTGCTTTCCACTGGGAGCTGGGCCCACACCACGCAGAATGGTCTCCTACAGGTTGGCCTGGAAGTGAACGCTCAATTATTGGAACGCAGTGCACAGTGGGCCCAAAGAGGGGGTGCCATGTCCCCACTGCCCTGTCTCCTTGATACTGCATAGATTTTTTTGTTGTTGTTGCCGGTTAGGGTGTTTTTTTCCTCCTAGCTTTACCTAGACTAGTGTCTGGAGAAATGGGTGGGCATAAAACTTTGGTGTGACGTGAGCTGCTATCCATGATGGGGACCCCTTCATGAGTTGGGTTGGAGAAAACCAAAAGGCCTTTTTTACCCTCTTGGGCTATGATACCACCCAGTGGAGAACCAAGGAACCAGAGCCCTTAGGGACAGTCCTGTGGCCATTGCCCTAGTGGCCTCTTGGGCACCAGCAGGCAAAAGTGTGACTGTTTTCACTCTGAAGCCAGGTAGTACCGTGGAACACAGTCCTTCAGGGGGATTCAGCAGACTCTGCTGATCCTTCTCTCACCTCCGGAGGCAAGAGTCGCACATTGCTGAAGTGCGTGCGTGGTAGAAACATGAGTGAATAAGCTGAGGGACGTCTGAGAAAGCTCCCAAGTTCTCACGGAGGCTGGATGCTCCGCAGCCACATCGGTCGTAGCTGCAGCGTCTGAATTTTTTCACAAGGGTTGGAGCCTGCGGAGCCTTTCCCAGCAGTCTGAGTCTGGAGTCCTTTTCAGAACGTCCTGAGCTCTCTCGGCTGCGCCAACATGCTAAATAAAGGACGGAGAGCCCAGGGAGCTTTCCCGGAGACACGCCTGTGGGAGCGGGGGCCAGCCCCTTGTCCTTCCACAGCTCTGTCCCTGCAAGACGAAAACAACAGCGTGTCTCGCTCAGGATCACACTGCGGTGCTTTAAAACCATTTAGCAAGACTTTAAAAATCCAGATTGGGTCTTATTTGTACTGCATCCAATTGAACACTTAGCACTAGGACACACTGTACCAGGTAGGAGGGTTTGGATAAAAGGCTCCTGCTCTGGCCCCACCCCAGCCTGGGGGAGGAGCCTCTGACATCACCCAGAGATCATGCTGGTCCCTCTGGCCTGTTTCAGGTACTGGAGAACGCAGCATTGGCCCCCCAAATGGTCTTGAGTCAACTTTTAGGACCTGCCTGGACCTGCCCAGGCTTCCTCTTAAGGTCTAGCCTCCTGAGGGTGAACTGTAACTCTGATGTACTATCCCTGGGCACAAGGGGTGCTGTTTGTGCTGTCCCCGCACAGCTTCCTGGGGCCCCTCTCAGTGAGACTCTGAGCTGGGATGGGGAAAGGACGACAGGCCTTGGCCGGGGCGGGGAAGGGGGTGGCCAGGGGCTGGGGTCAGCTCTCTCCCCGTTTCCACGTTCTGGCTGAACTGCGAGAAGCCTGAGAATGCTACATTTGGAATTGTTCTCCTAAGCTGTTATGAAGGGACACCTGTAAAAGTAAGAGAACACGATTCGCTATTTTAAACCTGTTTGAGATCGAGTTGTACATTTTTTGCTGATGGTTTCTAAATGTGGTATGTGAGCATCTCCATTTGTGTCCTCACAGCTGGAACAGCAAACACAAGGGGAAGGATGTCAGGACAGATCACATAAGAAGTTAAAGACTTTACCGCACATAAAAGTCACGCAGGGCACTTCTTAACAATCTAATTCCAGGCCAACACCCTCCAGATACTCAGGTTCAGTTGGCCTGAGTACGGGCTCAAGACAGTGCATTCTGACTGAATTTTCCAGGGTTTCAGTCGAGGTGGTTCGACGACCAACTCTCGGGGAGCCACAGAGCCGCGTGGCGGCACCAAGGATTTCACTGACAACACACGCCCGAGAAAAACAGCTCAACCGCAATTTTAAGTCATTATTTGAGCAAAGTGACAAACTGACCTCGATACAAAACCAGAAGGGAATTCTCTAAAGGAGGGTTGTCCCAAACAAAGCAGTTCCCCTTGGAGGTGAGGCACGTGTCTTAGGCAGGCAGGTGTCGCCCACAACGTTGCGACGCTGCTATTTTAAAATTCCTTCAGAGGTGGATTAGGAGCCATGTCAGAAAGCCAGTCCTGTTATTTCACATGACAGTTTGCATCTGACAAAAAACAGCGTTACCCAGAAGGATGATGCATATGACTTAGCAGATTCAGTCCCTGTGTTTTCCAAGTCAAATATGTAATGAAGGAAGATCAATTATATAAACACACCTGTTTATTTCAGTCCCCTTCTGAAACTGTACTACAGTGACAATGAAGGAAGGAAACGGGCATAAATCTGCCAAGACAAAGAAAGTGAGAGCGAAGTTTCAGGAGAAAACAGGAATCAATATTTTGAAAACTGGAAAGCGGATGGAGTAGTGGCCATGAACTTGGCAGACCCAGCAAAGCTGGAACCCGAGTCTATCTTGAGAGCTCAGGGGGAGGCTGGTTTTACCAAGAACTCTTCCTTGGGAATGAGGGGTGCCAAGCAACGTGAAGAGCCCAGGGTGCTGGGTGGGGGAGACAAACAGGATTTGTCTAAAGTATCTTTATGGAGCAATTAGACTCCCAGGCCCTTCCACCAGCCAGGCAGCAACCCTGCCCCCAACCCCAGAAGAAGGCATGAGGGTCATTCTCCGAAACCCTCGTCCAGACAGACTCTGCATTCTGGAACACGAGTCAAGGCAAGGGTAGAAGTCCTCCCCAAATGGGCCAATACGTGAAAGGAGGCTGCACACCAAGACCCCAGCTCCCGTTTGCTTGATGGCAAAATACAGACCTAAGATCTGCCAGGTGGGAGATTGCGGAATATGAGCCATCCACGGGAAAAGGCCAAAAGGATCTGTAAGTGAGGATCCCCAGTGGAAGGGGCTAGTCCCCACTTCACGCTGTGGTCAGCCTACCAGTCAGCAAGGCCACAAGGCTTGCAGTGAGCTTCCTAGAGGTGCGTTCGGACCTACAAACAGATGGCTAAGGGTCCCTGGCATAGGAAGACAGTCTACCAGGAAAGACAGAGACGAATAACGGGGGGAGTGGGAGAAGTGACGCAGTGCAGAGAATAGATAAAAAGCGATAAAACATATGAAAAACATTCTTAAAATTCTGTAGTTAATATCCTCAGAAAGGTCAGAGAGGATATTAAAACCATACACACACACAAACACAAGAGCAGGATGCTATTGAAAGGAAAGAAACCCCTTGTAAACATAGTTGGTCAATACCCTTTCCTTACCCAGCTCCCAAGACCCTCGTTCCTCCCCTCACGGGCCACGTGTTTGCGATCTCCTTTACTAGATTTTTTTTTTTTTTAACTTCTCAGACCTATCTTGTGTTTTATATCTCAATCCTTGGCCCTCTTCCCTGCTCTGGCTTCACTAACTCTCTTGGCGATGATCCCATACTTCCCCATGGTCCTGGGCCAGGCTGCCCTCAGCACATGGCTAGGCCAGGGAGGACTCAGGTACACCCTGTAACAACACGGGGTGAACAAAATGAGACTAGAATATAGGATCTGGTAATAGAAGGCATCAAAGAAGAGTGGAGCCACGGGGTCTGGCTGGTTAGCTCAGGTGGTTAGAGCATCATCCTGATGTGCCAAGGTTGTGGGTTCGATCCTCCATCAGGGCACATACAAGAAGCAACCAATGAATGCATGAGTAAGTGGAACAACAGATCAGCGTTTCTCTCTCTCCTCTCTCAAATCAATAAAAAGAGAAAAAGAGTGGAACCATGGACTCAACATCATCTACTCCGTGGTGGGAGGCTAACATTTTACGTTAAAATTCAGCAATTCAGCTTAGCGTTTAACGTGGAGGTAATTTTAGGATGTACTATGAATTTTCATAGAATTTTAAAAGATCCGTTATTAACACAATTCCAGTTTGAATAATTTCTAAGCCACTGTTTTTCAGCTACTGCTTAATTCACTTGAGTTCTCTTTTTCATTTCCTTTTTTTGCAATCCTTGCCTACCGACGCTTTTCAAACAAACATCACACGTAGCACAGGGGCCAAGCCCTTGTGAACAACACCCATTTTGCCCACCATGTTCCCACCAAAGCTCGTGATTTGGAAGCAAAGGACACTGGGTCTGAAGTAATGAAAACACGTCAACGGTCAAGGTGGTGGAAATCAGTTCAAGCCCAGCTGGAGCATTTACTGTTTTACTGCTGGTTCCTCTTAGGCCTCTTTCAGCTTATAAATATTAATTTAAATACTACCGACAAGGGCAGTAAACGGATTTAGGCATAGAACTTACTGTCCGGGGTGACTTATCTCCAGTAAAAGCAGAGCACGATGGGGAGAGCCTGCTTGGCTAAGCCTACGAGCGACAGTGAAACGGCAGCATCGGACAGAAAGGCTTTCAGCCCCCCTTCGCCCGTGGGGGCGCCTCCTCCCTAATAAGCGGCCGACTAGCGTCCTTCTGTTTGCTTCTATCAGGGCCTTGCGCTGTTGAGGAAGGGTTCTACCGCACTGCTAATTGAACTTGTACAGATTTATAGGCTCAAGGCCGGCGCACCGAAGAGATTATTAGGACTTAAAAGATAATAGCGCCAGCGAGAAAATTAAAACTGCTTTCCCCACTTATATTTCAGTAGTGCATAACTTCCACCCTTTGTACATCCTGTGACACGCTGAGAATTTGTTTGAAAGAAGATCTGTCTTAAGTGTCTACACAGGAGTGATTAAACACCAGGGGACTCCGGTGCCATCTGACCGTGCGGGCGGCTGGGGTCAGTAGTGGGCCTACCCCTGTGAGTGGGAAAGTGACTTCTCACTAAAACTGCTTCCTAGGTGAAAGGTTAACCGTTTGACACTTCTACGTCATCGCTGTTGGGAAACATTTCCCCATGGGCCTCTCACCTGTCTGTACCTCCTGCAAGGCCACCTCTGACTTAGCTCCAGCCTTTCCCTGTTGTCTGTGTAGCCCGCAGCCTTGGAAGGGAGAGATGAGAGCAAAGGGCAGGCTTGAAGCTCAGAATGTTTCCCCCATAATGTCACCCACTGTGCGTGCCATCTGGGAACCTTCATCTTGCCTGGTGGGAGCTGGGGCTCGGGGAGCTGGTTAAATGCTAGTCCCTTGCCTACCGCTGTTGCCGTAAGTCATAGAGTCCTTTGTCTCTGACTCCAGAGTCTCATGTCTTCTTCTAGCATCCATGAGCAGGCTAACTTCTTGACTTACGAATAGGTAAAATCTCACACCCGTCACCAGTAGTGTGGACTTAGAAAAGCAATCTGTGTAATTTTTCAAATGGAAAGATGAGCACCTACCTTAAGCCATGTGTCACCCTTCCTCCAAATTTCCACACCTAGGAGAGTGCACCTTTCCATTGGCCACAACCAGTGTGGAGTTAGGACCATGATGGTTGTTGGGGACCGTTATTGAGGAAACACTTCTCTTCTTGAATCTCCAGGGGTAAGAAACATCCTCAGCCTTCTGACAAAAAGCAAGATAAACTAAATGATCAGGTAACCAATGAAAGCCCCTTTCAGCTCTTCAATTCACAAGTTTACTTCAGTATTCAGAAATGCTTACGGTAAATAGAAACACCAACAGGCTAGTATATGTACAAAAAGTTAGAAATATACGTACGTGTATACAGTAGCGTATCACTCAAGAATACTTGTAACCCGGTTTCCTGAAATGTATGTGCTTTCTAGCTAGCTAGGGCTAAGACCTTTGACAATGTCTTCTTTCTTTCTCTTTCTTTTTCTTTTTCTGCTTACTTTTCAAGGCACGGTTAAAGTGCTGGTGGGTGGAGGAACAAGAAATAAAATGATCTATGTTCTCCATCTAGCTGACTATCCAGTAGCAAGAAAGATGCCCACACACCCGAATCAAAGGCGTGAAGGAAGAAGAGGGTGGAAGGGCCAGGTGAGAGCTCAGCATGTCCATGGCTGGCCTCAGGATCTGAAGTGAGCGTATCTATATGGAGCGTACGACCTGACAGATGTACTCCAGTGTCTGGTTAGCGCGGTGGGGTGAGGTCCCAGACAGAGGAAGTCCCTTTTTTGTATCTAGAGGACTAGAAAAACAAATGGATTTGTACATGGCTAATTTTATGTCTGTTGGAAGTCACCAAATACCATGTATTTAGCTCTTTTAATTTCCAACATGAATGCAATCTAAATTTTTTGAAACAGTTGCTGTTTGGGCTGTGTTAGGAAAGTAAAACTTCGCCCTTGCCTGCCACAATCTAACTTTGGCTTTGTCCTAAGACCCAGTGGGGTTATTGAGATCCACTCTCTTCAGCCTATTGTCTAGTGGTTGATTCCCTGGCCCCACTTAAAAAACTGGAGGTCACACCCGTTCTCCACTTGTCCCCACATGAATAGGGTAAGCCTTCCCATAACAAAGGAAAAGCCCAAATTTTCTCCTCCCAAGTCTTCAGAGATCACAGTATTGTTCCTTTTGATCATTAAGGGGAGAGAGAAGCTGAACATGATCTCTTTTAAATAGACAAGGATGGGATTTCTATTAAGGCTTGGTAGACTGATAGAACCCAGGATTAAAAAAAAAAAAAAAATGGTGAGGTGACCTGAAGTTCCGCATGGAGTTGACGCCAAGACTTTCAAATAATGGGGATGTATGTGTGGCGGAAACCCCTGGATGAGGATATACACTCCTGAAGTGAACAGTGTGGCTGAACAAAGCTTTCGTGATGGAATTAACATGAAACAAAGGCCCTCTGAGAAAGATCAGCCTGAAAAGAAATGAAGAACACATAAAACTTTGTTTAATTTATGGGATTTATATGCTGCTGACCAGTGAGTATAGAGTTCCATTCCCTGGGTCCTCACTATCACTCATGTATTACTTGTCAGTAAACGCGCTGCGCTCGGAACATAAGAGCTCCGGTAATATTTCTGTTCCCACCGCAGCTTTACTGCACCCGTGAAACTCCGTAATCTTTAAATTCCCTCACTGTTAACAGCTGCTGAAACATTATTGGTCCCAGCATAGCCAAGCTGCTCTGAAATTACATTTAGCAGAGTAGTTAACGCTAACGTGTCATTCTTGACGCAGCCGTGTTTGAAAAGAGCTTTACCCTCGGCATAACCGCCGGGCCGCCTGTAGGTTTTATTCCTTCCGTACCTGTTTTGTGCCGCAGGCCCACGGCTTGGAGCGTGCCGTTTGAGAAGGAGCGTATTTTATATTTATTGTTCAGTAAACACCATATTATATCCTGATTTTTTTTTATTCCATAACCTAAAATCACTTTTTCTAGTGTCTTTTTAATGAAATGAATTTCCATTGCAAGATATGATTATAAGCATTTAGAGATTTGAGGTAGGAAATTAATGACATCTTCGGTAAAATGAAGATATTTTAGCACCCTGTTAAGATGCTTTGAATGTTTTAAATCCAAGTGATTCTATACATAAGCAAGATAAATAGGTTGCTTATGGCTTTTGTTAATGAGGATGTATTCATTCTATGATGACGAAGTAGTTAACATTAAAAAAAAAACACTTTTCCCTCAAACAGTCTCTTTGTTATAACTCAAAGAATATAAAATTGCACCAACATTACTTTAAAATAAATATATCAATATATTTATTATCAATGTATTTTATATTAATGTAATTATTTATATTAATATTATAGGACATGCTGTTTAAACATGTATAAATGTGGGCATTTATCTGATCGATTCAATGCTATATAGTAAATAGCGTGGTAGATATTAAGGATTTTTCTTCCCCAAAGAATGTTCCCTCCAAAAAAAAAAAAAAAAAAAAGAATGTTCCCTCCAAAATTAAAATACTAAATTTTTATTGAATTCCACAGTTAAGTACAGTTGTATATGAATAATTTAATATTAGGCAAAATCAGATGAATTTATAAAGTTCTAAGCTTTTTGAGGACAGGAGATACATCTTACTGGCACAGTGTAGAGAGAGACATCCTTAAACAAGTTAGTCAAACGTCTGAATAAGACTGCACGGAAATGTTCGCACTGTTAGCTTTAACAAGCTCTCACGTACCTTTCCTCCAAAGAGCAACACGCTTGCCAAAGTGACGCAGTAAAACATAGCATAGTCAAAGATAATAATCATATAAAATGTATTACTATATACGTGTTGGCTGTTGAGTATGTCAATATTTGTGTCGTGTGTGACCAACAGTCTGTCTGTGTCACAGGGCGGACTGCATTCTTCGCTGTGTCTGCAGGGTTCATGCCAGGAGAGAAGTCTTCCCTAATAAAAAGGTGTTGGACTTCTCCATCCCCTACCCACCCTGCCCCCAGGAATAATTACCAGTATCTTTCCTCGTTCCCCAAGCCCAAAGCAGTTACAACCAAAATCTCAGGCCAGAAAATCTTGACTTTGCACCACTGACCTCTACTTGCTCGCTAGACACTTTGCTTGGGTCCCATGATCGCTCTTTAGTCAGTATCTCTTTGGCTGGATTTCTGTGTGTGCCCCTAGCCCAGGCCTATGGTTTACATGTGACCTGAGAAGGTGTCCATAGTCAAGCGGCAATGCCTACTGAGCACCTGTGTGCAAGGTGCAGACCCTTGGCATCTTGACTAGCCCACTGCGCTCTGTCGGATTCTAGAGCCCAATTCTCCTTTGATACTTGGCATCCCTCCCTGAAGCTGAAACACCCCCTGGCCAGCTTTTATTCTCACTGTTTCTTACATTTGGCTCCCCAAACACAAACCTCTATCCCTGCATTGACTCTCCAAGGGTTGCTGGGATGAAAATATTCTTTCTTTTATGGTATCCAATTGCCTTTCATGGCATATACACAAATTTATAATAAAAGATCTACATAGAAACCAAACCAAACCAAAAGTCTTAGGTTTTAAAAACACATTTACAAAGAAATTTACCAGGCAATGTGGACTTGTATGTTATCATTGAATGTTTACCTTAATTATGCTTATCTCCTAACCTTGTATAAGAATATGCACGGAGGAAATCTTCAATTTGAGCTCTAAGCAGTGCCTGATTAATGAGCAGCAGTAAGTTACAAGTTCCCAGCTGGTTTTCCAACATTCGACTGTGATGCTGGTCTGACTTCATGTCTCCTTTTCCTCCTTCTCTTTCCTCATCATTGCTACAACACAAGAAGCATGTGGAACGATATTTATTAAGGCAAGGTGAAATCTATGGAAAATAGAAAAAGGAGACAGAAAGTTGCTTAAAACCACAACGTTGTGGGTGGGTGCATATGTGAGTGCCAGAGAGAGATTTCTGTTTCTCCTTCCTCTTCTTCACGATTTGTCATTCACAGCGCATCATGTGGGGCTCTATCAAGTGACTTAAAGAGACATGGTAGAAACAATTAGAATTGCCTTCAGCTAATACCTCCTTCTTTGAAATCCCTTCCCAGCCTGTAGCCCTGATGAGGGGTTTAGGCAGCTCTTTCTATGCCGAGTGAGTCCTCCCTCCAGCTTCACCTGATTGGAGGTAGAGGTAGGTACATGACCCAAAGAGAACGAACATCTAGCTTAGACCGTGCCAATAGGATTTCGCCACTTGTTTCCTTTTCCACTCCCTTTTCTTGCCCTCTGTCCAGTTAAGATACACAAACACTGGAACAAACATGCCTTGTAGAGTTGAGGTCCCCATTCAAGCCCTACACACTAGAACGTGGTAGGCTAAGGATGCAAAACCAACGCTTTGTGCTAGACATTAGTAAAGGAAATAAAAGTTGCGGGTTGAGATAGAAGTGTTGTCTAGCCTTCTCTGTGGGGGACCAAGATGAATGAAATTTGAAAGCCACTTGTCAAAACTGTCCTTCAGGCTGGGGAATGTTATTGCTATTTTACCAATGAGGAAATTCAGGCTATCAGAGATGAAGTAATTCCCCTTGGCTAAAATCTTTTGTTGGTCGAGACAGAGTATAAATAAAATCAGAGGGAATGCCCGGGAGGTCCCCGGCTAGCATCTGCAGGGACTGGGCTTGGTGCCCAGAGCTCTCACAGGAAGGTCCCCTTCGGAGACCCATGACCGCGGGCTCTAAGCACAGCTCTGTGTACTGGCTGTTTTCCCACATGGACTGTCTGGCTCCCAGATCACTTCAAACTCCGATACGAAATTAAAGGAATGGAAGAAATTATCCTCAACGCAACAGAGTCACCACACAAGGCATTCGTGCGCCTATCAGACTGTACAGAAGTTTTGAGTCATGGAAGGTCCATCACAACAAAACAAATAACCAGATTCTGTACATGACAAATCTCTTCTATTAACAGCCTCTTAGTCATCTCACTAGCAATGCTTGGCCCTCGCTCGCATTTTCTCACTCTCTTCATCCCTCCTCAGACCTCCCCCCTTTTTTGATCAGTTTTTGCGCCTTCCTGTGCAAAGTGATTTAGCTCTTTTCAGCTCCTACCCTCAACTCTTGGAAAATGTTCCAATGCTAATGCCTTTCATCCTTCTCTTTCTATGTTGCTTCCTCTTCAGTATTTTCCTTCAGTCCTTCCCTTAGAGAAGGAACTGGGTCATGGGGACAACAACATGGAGATGAAGGAGTTTTTCCAGCCTAATCACACTGACCAAGTGTGGCAAGGCAGTTATTTTAATCTGATAATAATTTGGGAGTCACTTGTGGATTTGAGTTATTCACCTTATCTCAAAGTGAGAATTATCTTTACTCATTTGAAGTTTACTACATTTGCTCAGGTCTATTTGACTGTTTAAAATTAATCATTTAGTAAAATTGCCTTGGGACAAAATACAGAATCCAAACATTCATTAATAAACTTATACAAATACTGTTCAGACAAAAATAGCATAGGGATAAAATACTGTGTGAAATAAGTTCTGGCAGTAAAGGTGATATTGAATAAAGAGGGAGAACTCCTGACATTTGGAGGCACGGTAACATTGGTCAGAAGTAGAGTCTCTGTGTGTGCCTCTTAGGTCTTTCTGCCGACACTTGATGTGAGTTTTTCAGTGTATTTTCTAAATCAAGACTTTGAATGCAATGAACAAAAAGGTCCAATTTTAAGAATATTGATCATTGATTTAAAAAAAAGTTTCCCAGGAGAAGGAAAGTTTGTAATTATCACTCTTCTATTTCATCATTCCATTATTATGTCATTCCCATTATTGATAGAATACTCAATTGCATATTCTTTTATTCAAAAGATATTTGAGTACCTATTCAAAGAAGGAAGGAAAGGAGGAAGGAAGGAAGACAAAGATGAAGAGGATATCTTCCTTGCCTTTAAGATTCCCAGTCTGGTTGGTAAATGACCTAGTCTTCTTTCAGTAGTTAAAATCTGCTTGACTCCTTGACCCTGTATTGCTGTAACCTTTGCAGCGAAGGAAACGAACAGCTCTTCTTAAGAATGTTGGAATGGTTCTGCCTTTAACCAGAGGAGATTTAGAAAGACCTACCAGTGGTTCAAGGGTAACACATCCAATTGTGGTTGTGACTTGCTGCTCTGCAGTGTTGGAGCCCCGCCCAGCGCTGACAGCAGGACCACCCGCTCTGGCTGCCAGTCCCCGACAGGCTGTTTGCATCTGTCGATTGCCTGTTCTTGTGTTTTCCTGGTTCTGGCTTCGGCATGGCTGGGCTGCTTTCCTCATGAACCTCCCTTTTCCTCTCTGTCTCTGGAATTTTCCAGATCAGCACCCTGACCGGAGTCTCTCTGGTCTGTGGGTACGTAGGGCCAGGCCCCCCTTTAGTTAGGAAGATTGTAAACACTTCTGCAAATCACCCAGGCTGGTCACTGGTTCAGCTGAGCGGATATCACGTGTTACTGAGAGGTGACGGGTTCCCTACAGGAGCAGGAATTTGAGGGATCCAGTGCTGGTCTTTGTTCCCCGGTGCTTTCTGCCTGCCGTGAATCCCGGTCCTCATCCAGGCATCTTACCGCTCCTGTACATGTGGAGGAGGGCAGCCGGGAGAAAAATGGATGGCCGTCAGAAAGAAACCATCTGACAAAGCTGAGGACCACTTGCTTCTCCAAAGCAGCTTGCATCTCCCTGCCTGGGCTGCCAAGGGAAGGATGTGATTAATGAAGAGATGTCAGAGAGATAATTCTTCCTAGCCAGGAAGAGTGGCAAACAATTTTTTTTTACAATTATTAGAGGTTGAGTGGAAGGAAAACAAGAAAAAGGAGCTTGTCACGGTTTTAAAGGTGCCAAGAAAAAATAGCAGTGCCGCCACCGACTGAAGTCTGAATCCCACTCCACCTGTACCCTTCAGGACCTACCCCTTCTTGCTCTTCGCGTTGCTGTGAGCTACCTCTCTTGTTATAAATAGCAGCACAGATGTTGACAGAAAAATGCTCCCTTAATTACCATACAAACTGCTTTACTTGAGTGAACCATTTAAAGCAGCCTCCAAAGGAAGTTCACTCAAGCAATTCCGCAGATTACAGCTAATGAACAATATTTCCTCGCACCTATTTAGTGCTCATTAAAATGTAAAAGCCTTTCATTTTAAACAGACGCACACTAAATAATTCCTTTCTCCCTCTCCGTCTCCGGATAAAAGCAGGGAGGAGAGGGAGCTGAGGGACCCGGCTGGCTGAGGGTGGGGTCAGGAAGGGATTCAAGGATATGAGAAGGGGGATGGGCGAAGGGAGACCCAGTAAAAAGCTGAGGGCTCATTAGTATCCCAGGAAGCCACGGCTTGTCTGGCGGGAGGATGTCTGTGTTTGGAGCTCAGCATCCAGAGCCCAGGCAGGACCCACTCATCCAGGAGAGCCAGCCAGCCGTGAACAAGGACAGCAGACAAAAGCTACCGTGGGCAGCCAGCACGGGGAGGCAGAGAGAGGCCAAGTGAGGAGAGAGCTAGGGCTGGGTAGAGCCCTTCCAAAGTCATAAATTGCTGGTGCTGCGTGTCTTTAGAATGTCCCATGTTTATTTTTGTCTTCATTTATTTTTAGGGCTGAGGTTAGAAGATGAATATCAGATAAACCTTGAGAGGCTACTTGTTGCAAGTGGGAAACAGAATGTAGAATGTTTTCTTGTTCCTGTAGGATCTTAATACTTGGATCAAATAACACATATAGCACAAAAGATGGAGGCATTCTTTTTGTTGTTGTTATAATTTTAAAAATATGTGTATTGATCTTAGAGAGGTACGGAAAGAGAAATATCAATGTGAGAGAGAAGCATCAATTGGTTCCCTCCCATACACACCCAAACTGAGGATCAAACCTGCAACCTAGGTTGTGCCCTGACCAGGTATTGAACCTTCAACCTTTTGGTGTAGGGGATGACACTCCAACCACCTGAGCCATGCTGACCAGGCCAGAAGCATTCTTCGTGTGTGTGTGAGTGAGCTGAAAGGGAAGGATGGTGGCAAATAGGTGGATTTCTAGAGGACCATATTTGTTCCTTTGAAAACAGAGAGCAAAGGAAAGGGGACCAGGGAGCTGATGAAATATAAGCTTTGAATGGATTTAAGAAACCTCTGCTATACATTCAAAATGCTTCCCCTTTTAACAGAGCTGTTAATTCCAGAGATGGGTGGGATTTCCAAGGGATGGAATACATCAGTGGTGATGCGTGTGTAGGTAGGGAGAAGGCCCAGAGGAGACTGTTACCAAGTTGACAGACACAAATGAAATCTCCAGGACTCGTGTCAGCTTGCTGGATCATGTGCATAACCTTACGTTGGCTTAATCATCAGCAGTGATCAAGACATTTCTTCCTTTCCTCTTTCTCTTCTACTTTTCTTTCTTTCCTTTTTCTCCCCTCCCTCCCTCCCTCCCTCCCTTCCTTCCTTCCTCCTTTTCTTCCTTCCTTATTAGATAATGGACAAGGGATCTCGATTCTATTAAGGAACATTGTCTTCCCAGCCAAAGTTGACAGAATACCTTTCTACTTGTGAAGGATGACAGAAACCCACCATCTTTTGTTCAAGATGGCAACATTTATTACCCAAGTCTCGAATGGCAGATACTATGCTGTGTGCGGAGCACGCAGAAATGAATGGAAGGTATCCCTGTAAGGAACCCACGGACATAGACAGAAAGTTGCATAAGGGTGCCATCACACACAGAGTCATTATGCCGCTGTTGTCACCTGGATGAAGAGGCTGGAGGAGCCAGGACTGGTGGGAGGTGGAGGAGAATGTACGTGAAAACGTGACGTCCCAGAGTGCAGCTGGCAACGCGGCGGTGGCCTCGTTCCAGAGCGCCACAAGCACTTGTCGATTCCGGGCACGGTTGTATTTGGAAAAGCTCAGTGTTCGCTAGGGAGTGGCCTGCAGGCAGGAGGGCACGTGGGCATGCGGGGCCAGGTCTGTGACGGAAGATGGCACCAGGAAGGAGGAGGGATGTCTGTACCCGTCTTTTCATTAAGGTTATTCGAAAATGGTCTTCAACACCCATTTCATTCGCTTTTTATACCTGCCCATTTGCTGTTGCATTCAGAGAGATTAATTAGTTTGTAGTGCAAATTTATTAGGTAATCTTTCTGTCAGTCAAAAATCACCAGTCCTGGGGCAGAATGAAGAGCACCCAGAATTTTTTTACAGCTGCGGAATTTGCATCGTTATTGTGTCCAAACATAGGCACAATCTCCAAATCTGAGCATATATGGAGGAGTTAATGTGGATATTATTAAAGTTAACAAGAGTTATGTAGCCCTCTTGAATATTTATGGTTTATTTTCTATTAGGACAAATTCATTTCCAAAGGATGAATCAATTTTTCATGTTTTTCTGCACTACTGAGTTAAACATAGAACATTTTCACTTTCCTTCTCGTTCAGAGCCATAAAAATGTGGGAAACATATCGTAATAAAGTACAATACTTGCTTAAAGCTATGTTATAGCTTAAAACAAAGTAAAATGAGGGTATAATAATATTTCTGGGAATCCAAGATATTTCCTCAGTTAGGAGTACATTCACATTATGCTACTCTTAAAAAGACCCAGAAACTGAATTTCCTACATGCCCGACCATTATATACATTTTTTTCTTCACATGGATATATAATTAATTTCATTAACTAGAAGTTTTATCATGATATCACTTCCTTGATAAATCCTTTAAAGAATTTTAGGCAAGCACCCTGTATTTTGCCCAAATTTTTGAGGGAAATATAAGGATGCACATTATATGTGGGTATAGTGATTACGTACCATAGGTATAATGATGTGTATAATAATCCTGTATATAATGCACACAAAAAAATGGGGGCACAGTAAGCGCGGGCACATTATACATGCCAAACATAGTAAGTAGTACACATTTCTGTCTTTAAACGAGAAGGAGTATGTCAATGTCTGTATTATCAATAGAGAACCAAAGATTAAAACTTCTCGGGTGCTGTTTCATTGACATTGTTAGCTGTTTTCCTCTACCTATTACTCTTTCAATTACATAATTAATAGATTTCTTTTTCCTAACAAACATCAATGCAGCAAAAAGTAGAATAATTAGTGAGAACCCAACAAATACTAAATATTATCATTGGCTTAACTTTTTTACTGACAACTTATCTTTAATGTAAGATAATTTTTAAAGAATTTAATTTATGAACTGCAATGATGTGTTGCTGACGACATTGCTTTGGGACTATGGACGTTTTTACTGCTAACATGTCATAGGGCATTTCAGCATCTGTCTCTAACTTAAAATGTCATTTTGCCTCTTTGAGATAGTGCAAGTTTTTGTGCGTCCTATCTCAACAGATTGTCTGAAACAGTGCACACAATATTTGCCTCAGAAGAAGCAGCTCTTAGACTGATCATGGGAACAGAGAAACAGTCGATCAGTGATAATCAGAAACACAAAACAGTCCACTGAACATTCTACACTAAAGTCCTCATTCAGATCGGTTCAGTGTCTTTTCCTCCAGAGCAGTAAAATGAGCCGTGGTTAGAAAAGGAAAAGATAACAGGAGATTGTGTGTGTGTGTGTGTGTGTGTGTGTGTGTGTGTGTGTGTGTGTGTTTATATTAATATATTTATATTGATTGATGCAAATCAATAATCTATAGCCAGAATTTTAAGTTTTCCAAGTAAGGACCAACTAATGGTACATGGCATCATATCACAAACTCTGGGATATAACCTCGGTCACCTGTAAATTCCTCCAAATGCCTACGTTTACAAAGAAACTATTTCATCAATTTACAAAAGCCACATGGTTGGGCTGGGGAATAGTGGACTGAGTCTTCGACAGCCTTCACCTTCAGCCTGAAATGAATGAATCTGTAGAGAGAGGCAGAGTCTGGTTGTCACACTCAGTGGCTCTAGGGACATTTGTTAGAGATCATCTGAAAGTCAGCCTTGCCTGAAAAGTACACCTCATGCCTCAAAAAACAACAACAAAAAAAACCCCAAAAAACAAACCATAACCCAAACAAAAACACCCTCACTCCACATCTTGCTCAGATGATTAATTTTCCCTTCAAACACCACCGCTTTAGTTTACTGTTTCTCATCTTTGCCCTTCCCTCTGCCTCGTGGACTTTCAGAGGAACACTTCGGAGCCATTTCGAGTTACGCTTTTACGCCTGTGACACGAAGTGATGCTACTCCAGGCCGTCTTTGGTGTGTGGAACGAAGCACGAGAAACAAAAATGGAGCAGCGTGCCTGACTCGTCTCATCGGCCCAGCCTGTCACGTAAAAGCACACGAGGTGTTTCGCCGAGCACCGGGTCCACGGGCGCACGGGGCCTCGCCCGGCCGGCACTAGATGGATGATACCGGTGGCGAGTGAGCACACACATCCTGCCTGGATATGAACAACAGATTTGTCAGCGGGTGACAGGCTGACAGCCCCGCTCCCAGCTGCTTGTCCACTGCTGTTACATCAGTACCTTGTCTAAGGAGTCAGCAAAGAGGCAATCTGCTTCCTCCATTCGCGGGAGGCAGGTTGCCAGTTAAAAACAAGTATTGGCTTCAGGCTGCGATGCCAGAATGCATTGAAAAGATGCAATTTAAAGCCCCGTGTGCTCCTCTGGCAATGGATCACAGGCCTGGGAAGTTCAGCCCTCCCGATTAGGTTTGTAAAACAAAGACGGTAACTGAAAATGAGATCTGTGTTGGCAAAACCTTGTAATGTAGCCACCGTAAGCGTCTCGGCGGGACTTGGTTGTGAAAGAAAAACGTGTTTGACTTGAGCACCGTCAGGGAGAGGCTCTGAAAGTTGGCGCCATGCTCTTCCTATTGCGTTGTTTCGAAGGCAGTTAAAAATGAGACAGTGAAATACACCATAGCTCATCATGCCTTCAAAGTCAGTGATGAGGGCTGAAAGTTCTCCCGTTGACGAGTTGGACTCTGTTGATATAGTTGAAAATCAATGATAAAATATTGAACAATATAGAAATGGTAAGAATATATTTTTCAGACTTTGTTGCAGTCACTGTAAAGACTACAATTTTTTCTACAAGTATACTTGTATACTACAAGTATCCAATTTTTCCCCTACAGTTCTAAAAAATATAGAAATAGGTTAGAACATGTAGAGATAAAGCTACTAGGAGACTGCACTTACTCTTTTTAAATGTCTAAGGGAACGGATGAAACACACCACGTTACAGAGAGGTAAGCGGGAGAAGCGGTGAATTTCAGACAAACATCGCCAGTTGGCGTGGACGCTGTGGAAGTGTGGTTCCGAAGTTAGAGCATCACGCAGTGCTCTGAGCTGTTGACTTCGGTCTTCATGTGGCAGCATCCGATGGGCGGCGTCTAAAACATGAGAACCCTGGAAGATTTACACCAGGTCTTTAATGGCTCTTCTGGAGCTGGCAGGCCTGTCAAATCGTTAAGAAGCAGTATGTAAGGGTCCCCAAGGACTTAGGGAACACTGTTAGAATTTGTTGGATCAATAATTATCATCATTTCATCCACGTCCACTGGAAAATAAAGTACTGGCCACGGGGTCTTCTACCATTCTTGCCCCAGGTCACAACGTGTGTCGGTTCCAACGGCCTTGCATTCTAGCATCGAGGGAGACCCAGCCCCCCCCCCCCACCACACCGTCCACGTGCATTTGTTCAGCCATTGGACAGCCCAGAGATGCCAGCATCCTTACCAAACACAGTCTTGACTTGGCTGCGAAAATTTATGTTTACCTCAAAAAACCCTGAGAAAGTAGTAACAACACGATGTTAGGAAGCACTCATAAAAATTTGAGTAGAAGCATTGTACATATATTTTGCCTTCTAGAGCTTAACTTCCCAAATATCTAGTCATAAATGGCTAACTAAATAAGTTCTTCTGCATCTAATCAGAGGAGTGCTCTGTGGCTACTAACAACGGTATTGTAGGAGACACAAGAAAATGTTGCTAGTACTCTCAAGTGAAAAAAAAGCAGTTTACAAAACTGTATGTGAATTTTTGGTGATTTAAAAATATATATACAGTTCGTTAGGTGACAGCTAGGGGTATAACTATAGATCTGGCTGCAGGCCTGGAAGGATGTAAACTACACTATAAAAAAAAGGATGTGAAAAGTAGGGTAAAGGAAATTGTTGTGGTCTTCTTTGTGCCTTTCTGTATTTCTGAGATTTTTCTCCGTGATGATAGGGTGTCTTTTCTGATAGAGGAAACCTGCTTTTAAAATAAAAAACTGTCAACAGCAAAGATGTGCATTTAAATGAAAGAATTTTGGTACCTGGATAGTTGTTACTTTTAAAATTTTTCTGTTAGATATTTGTGAAAGACATAATGGAATGCTATTAAACAAAAGAAAACGAAACCTCGCAAATTGCAGACTACCAGGCTAAAATTGTTAAGACAGGTTCTCTGACCCCATTTCAATCCTCCACTTTTTTCCTTGAGACCATCGAACTAATTTGAGTTTTTTAAAAGTGTAATGAATTTTTTTAAAGCTGTGTTTTGGGTTACGGAAGTTAACGTCTTCTGCGTCATACTCGGTCTAGTTGTGCCCACCTGTGGTAGCAGAGGCCACCAGTTCCTTCCCTCTTACCTGCTGTTCATTCAAATAGACATCCAGATAGAAGGCCTGTCTTTATAAAACCGAGACGAGCTTCTAATATGAGCAGTGCCCTGCACAGAGCGCCATTCGCTTCATACACCATGCACAGCTTTCTAGCCCCCTAAGATAGACCCTGTCATCATTCCCATTTTGCAGACTCCATGCGCTGGACCAGGGCACTATAGTGAAAGCATTCATTCCAGTCTGGCTTTTCCTTCATGCTGGTCCCTCCCATCAGTGGCCCTTGGTTGCCTGTTCCTAGGTGAAGAGCAGTGTTGGCGAGTGCAGGGAGCGGGTTCGGCTCTGCTCAGAGCTATGCACGCCGTTGGCCTTGAGAGCCGTGTCCATGGGCAGGGCTTTGAGAGAGGCCAGACTCCACCTCTGCGGAGTGGGCAGCCCAGTGGGGGCTTCTGTCTTAGGTGGAGGGCTGCAGTATCTCAGGCTCTGCTCTGGGAACCCTGCGTAGGAACCTGTGTCACTTCCTCTAGGTCAGAGCCAAGTGTGCTGCTGTTCAGGTGGTAAGGGCAATAGGTTAGTTGTTCAAAATGCAGTTTTTAAATGACTTATCCTGTCTGTTGGCTGCAGCTCACCCCTGCTCCTGATGTTCCTTGACTCAGGCCTCCACGCTTGTCCTTTGCTCCCCAGGAAGATTATACTTTTCCTGACAGTTTGTGGTTTCTTCTGCAAATCGGTCTGTTGGATCCTATTCTCATTCAACACAGCAGGCGGCTCTCCAAGGTGTTGGTCCAGTGAGGGCCTCCTTTCTTGTTCTTTTTGCACTGTTAGAATTTTCATTATTTTTTTGATAATATGTTTTTGTGTTCATTTTAATGGGGTCGGGGACAGATGCGTGTGCTTGGTCTACCATCTCGAGCTGAAGGCCAGGAACCACGTCTGTCTTGCCCAGCCCTGGGTCCCCAGTGCTTGGCCCTGTCTTTGACCTTCCTAAACACCGAACAAGCGTGCGTTGAGTTATTAACGCACTGCTAATTTGTGCATTATAATCCCAGGACTCCTTCTATTGGCCAGGGAGGGTATAAAATGGCACACAAATATTTTTAAATAGTTGCTTAACAGTATTTAAAAAGGCTCTCTGGACCTGTATTCCCATTAAGATGCCCCAAAGGCACCTTCATTTCTGAAGGTCTTTGTCTTCTTTCTAAACCGATCTTGTCTTGCACGGGCATCATTATGCAACCAGTGGACTGATTTAGAAAATTCAGTCTTCTTGGATTTCCACCTCACTGTCCTTGCTCATTTCTCCTGTGTCACCAAGGCCTGTCCAGTCATGCTCCTAAATGCCTCTTAATATGCTCCCCTCTCCTTGCTCTGACATTATCTCTAACTTCGTTCAGGCACACACCGTTTTTAGACTGTGCAACAATAACAGCTCTGTGAAAAGTAGGAAACTCTCTTATCCACTGCTGTTATCTCCATTATCTAAATTAGAGACTGGCAAACTCTAGGCCTGTATATATTTATTGAATGAATGCATAGCCTCCCACACATGCTCACTCTGTGTCCCACTCAGTCCATCCTCCAGCCCACTGCCAGGTTTATTCTAAAACAAGAGTGTGGTGATGTGTAATGGCCTAGTGGTTATGAGTGTGGACACTGGCCTGCCAGGCTTAAATCCCAGGCCTACCACTTATGCTAAGGTTCTGTGCCTCGATTTTCCCATCTGTAAAATAGACACCATGCAGCACTAATCTTACGGAATTGTTAGGAGGCATCATCATGCCGATGAATCACATTATAATCCACGCTTTGTAAACATTAGTCATTCCCATCGTCAGGCTCATCCTCACGATCAGCCTGCCGTCTCTCTGCTGGGAAACCTTCATCGACTCCCTCTCCCTGCTGTCCACAGACCAGAGGATGAGATCTTGCCTTCTTAGGACGGAAGACACGGGTCTTCTCTGTCGGGCCCCACTTTACCTCCTGTGATTCCTGCCCACACCACCTCATTCCCCTTCTGCACAAACTCTTATCTTTCCCAAAAATAGACCATGCTCTCTCAGTTCCATGCTCGCTTTTCCTTGAGTTATTATCCTCTTCTCTGCTGCCATGGCCCCACTCGTTCATTATGATCCAGCCTCCAAATCTCCCACAAAGCCTAGTGGGCTCTCCCGCCTGTGTACTCAGGGAATGCTCTGAACAAGCCTATCTTATGCTTGGGGTCAAATTCTATTGCAATGATTTCTTTGTGTACCTGGTTCTTCTATTATCATTTGGGATTATGTAAGGCAAGGAATGCCGTTTATTTAGTTTTGTGTTTTTGCTTCTCCTACACAGCTCCTGGCATTACGGCCGGCCCGTGGTAGTGGGCAAGAAATGTTTCTTGAATGTCAGCATCAAAATAACAGATACTATCACAGAGGTGATAAAAACCAATGACAGTAACATATTGAATTGTTTGCTATCCACAATAATGTCTCTTCTAAAGAAAAAAAATAATTATTTTTCGTTTATACCACATTTTCTTTTGCGATGTCATCTTAATTTAGGGTTATCCTATTTGCTATAACCTCACTGGTATTAAGTTCCAGCCAACTGGTAGGAATTAACCCTGAAACACACATTAAAAACAAAAGGTTGAAATTGCCATGTATATTTCTTATGTATTTCCATTTAGAGGAGGGTTTAACAAACTTGAAAAGCTTATTTTAAAATAGCAACCTCTCTCTTTCATGCTTGCATTTTCATGATTTAGTGGTTAAGATGAAATAAATACTTTATGAAATTCAGAGCAGTGGATAGATTATAAAGCTCTTTATAAATTACAGCATAAAATATGATGAAAGGAAAGAGAAATGTTCTAATTACACAATATTAGCTAGGTTTTCAGGGGCAGATTACATGTTACTTCAACATTACCTTGGTACCTTTGTGTGTCTTCCACTTGGATCAAGAAGGACAAGCATTACAAACTTCGCCGTTTTTAACACCCAGCTTTTATGAAGGTGTTGTGTAAGCTGATATGAAGCCTATTTAAGTATATTTAAGATCTCTCATTTAGAGTTAAGTGGAAGAAGAAAAGGCAGAATTGTCTTTGCAGATGTTGAGAAGGAATTCATTGCTGGCAATCACCATTTGATCCCCGGTGCTGACTGTTCAAACAAGCGCTTTCTCTCAGCAATAGATCAAAAGCGTTGGCACTAACAATCATCTCTTAGGAGGGGAATGAGAAAAGCAAGGATATTAAAACAATGGAAACATTAACATAAAAAATCAGCCATTATAGCAAAGAACAGCGAGGGGAATTGAGAAACTGTTTGAAATTTTTTGTGGTTGATGTTAGCACAGTCTACAGTGAAGACTATTGTGTAAAAAGAAAGCTAGAATACAGCTTGAGCTGTAAATATTTACCCGTTTTGATGTGACATGTGGTACATGAGTTGGTGGTATTGCCGTGACTACCGTGGGAAATGAAAGAATGGGAAATTTTGCCGTTTAAAATCTCAACGCTCAAAACGATTTTCATAATACTAGATGTCCCGTATTCTCAACAAACGAGATGAGTTTTTAGAAATATGAGCAAAACATATATACATGTTTGCCTTTATTTAGACTCTGTTCCCTCCATGTACAGCATCAACCTCCATTTCTGTGTCTGGAAGCCTTACTTTTCTTCAAGAATCAGCAGAAACATCTAACCTGTTTTAATCACCTCTGTAAGCAGGTATCTTTAGTTTTTGAACATCTGTGGCTTTACATGAATTATTTGGGGTTTGGCGTGAACTCCTCTGTACAGTTCCATAGGATTTCAATCTTTAAAATGCTTTTATGTGATGTTACTTCTTTGATCTTTATTATCACCCCCTGGGAAATTGGGGACCAGAAGAAAAGAGAAAACCGAGGCTTTCACAATCTCACTTTGCCCAAAACAACCTAGCACGTGCGGAGGCCAGGATCTGACCTCGAACTGCCACATCTCAAACCTTCCTCTCTCACCTTCTCTTCGGAGGCTGAACATCCCATGAAAGCAGGAAGGAAACCAAGTAAACGGACCGCGCTCAGAATTTTCAAATACTGTCCAGTTTTCCACTGCTCTAGAGTCCCCAAAGCGCCCCCACCCCACAGTTTTATAAACATGCTGAATTTTATCAATCATTGTTTCCATGACACCTGTATTCAAATCCTGTCATGATTAATCAATACTCTATAAAAGTGACCACCATAGCCTCATGAAACAGACAGGTTGCTAAATCATAAAGGTGCCTGGGAATATAGTGAACAGAAAAGCACGCTGGTTGACAAAATTCACCCAGGACTAGCTGCCAGGCAAGGTCAGTGTGGATGCCCCTATAGAGAGCACTGTTCCACCCATATTTTGGCTATGCAGAAATTCTTCTACCGCGAGGGAAATTTGAAACAGTTCTATACCTGTACTGGCAGAGGATGTGAGCATAGTGGGTTATTCTCTGGGGAGCATCAGCATAGTTTCTCATTTTGAAATTTCTTCCTTTCTCGAAACTTCCTTCCTCTGCTACAGGCAAGCATGATACAGATGTGGCTTGATCCCTCTCTTTACACTAATTTTTTTTAACAGAGATAAGCCTTTTTGTTCCCAGCTTTGGTATTCCTATTATTAAAGTAGTCTTTTGGCGACCAGCAGCTTCTTTTCAGCATTTATAAGGATTTGGCTATTATTTCTATTTACTTATTTTATTTCAGTGGTGGGGAGTCCAGAGTTCAGCTGCAGCTCAGGGTGCATCAGACAGTATTTTGCAGGATTATTATGCATGAGGCCAACCCACACCTTGGCTCCGATACCAGCTTTATGGGCCTCCTCTTGTCTCTGAGCCTGTGGAAAGCCGAGTCCCTGGTACCTCCCAGAGTGGATGCATGTAGCAGGAGAGACTAAGGCTTCGGGCTCAATTGCCAAATCCTATATTTGTACACCAGCAGGCAATAAGTGAAGAAGCTTAAGCATTGCATTCCTACGGTCTGAAGCCTGCGGACCCTGCAATCAAACACCAGAGACCATATTCCAGAACAATTGGATCCGATGACAGCTTATGGGAAGCGTCAGTTTTGCGGAGGATGCTTGCCAATAGTACAAAGTGAAAAACAGGATCTCATCGTAATTTCTACTCGATGAGCCACAATTTTGTAGATGATAGCTGAGCTCTTATTCAGATTTCAGAAACCACTTTGTGGTGTTAGGGACCATTCATTCCCACTAGGCCCAGGACGGGGGCAACCTCGTAGGGCAGCCGGCAGCCTCCAGCAGAGAGCGGGCAGCCCCGTGTCGATTCAGCCCACGCTGGAGCCTGCCCAGCAGCCTCCCCCAGCCACCCTGACAACTGGAAGATTGAGTTAAGCATGAGGCCCACGCAGTGGCCAGGGCTAATGGTTCACCTCCTATTTGGGTGTTAAAGTTGGGATTCATCATCCTGCTGGAAGATTGTAGAGACACCTCGGAGTCAATCCTTTATTTCTAAATCAGAACAACGCAGTTGCCAGCAGGCCTGACACCAGGTAAACGTCCGTAAAATGCCAGCCGGCCTCACGACGAAATTACGCTCAGCGGAGGGAAAGCGATTTCATGTTCTCTCATCACCTCTGGCGGACAATTTGTTTACAGATTTCCATGAACTTTCCCTCTTAGTTAAGAAGATCGGCCGGAGGCAGCCCTGTGTGAAATATTGACACTCATTTCTACTTGCGTTTCAGTAATTTCCTTTGTATACAGTTGTCAGGCAGCTGTGTTGATGTTGGCATTCTCAAAAACTTGAGGCCATTTTAAACATTCCTGACGTTTGTGTAGAGCCTTCGGGCCTGGAAAACTTCTTCTCCTGCTCATGCATTTATTCAGTCAGTCCGTCGAATTTCAGTGATGGATCCACTACCGTTGTGTAGGGTATAACCAAGAGTGGACACATACCTTTTGCACTAATCAAATATTATTTTTACTCTGTATTTGCAAAGGTATAAAAAAGTTATAAGGCTCAGATTTGGTGAAAGAGCTGAGATTTAACCTAATTCTAAATGGACACAGATTACTGGGGAATCCTTTCAGCCAGACAAGGGGAGGGGCCACAGACAAAGAAATGGAGATGGGAAGAATCAATACGTGAACACTGGACAGAGCAGAGAGTCACTCGATTAAGTGATGAGCAGCAAGACATACCAGAAACATGTCAAGAAAGTATCATTGGAGATATTTGTGGGCCTGGATATCTCAACTTAGCCCCCTTCCTTGAGTAACACATACGGTATCTGTAAGAGACTGTGAGTACAGTTCTGCACGAGAGTTCACTTCAATGGTGTTTGCCTGCCTGGGTTCACCATGAAAAGGAACAATTCCAATTGATGTTACCTGCCATGGACAGAGAGAGGCAGTGAATACAGCACCCATGAGTCATCACATGTATTGGCATTTGATTATGTTCAATGTAACATTTTTGACACAGTTTTTTTTTTTTCCTGCAACTTAAAAACATCAGATGTAAGTGAGGCTGGTATCACCAATATGTACCATTACAACATGTCAGTTGTCTATAGCTGGCATCCATTCAGATAAGATGGGTGTCCACCGTCACTGGCCAGTGCCTGAGCCCATCTCATTATGAAAGATTTAAATATCATTCCTGAATATGGCTCAGATGTCTCCAGAAAGATTCCAAGTCCCTTGTGGGCAGTGAGCACACTCTGAAATTCTTACCAAGTCTCACAGTGACCAGCTCAGTGAAAAGCACGTGGCTGGTGCCTGTAAGTACTTAGCAGCGGGCCTTTAATTCGACGGGGGGAGATGGACACATTCGCCGTGGGCAGAACAGGACCGTCGTTGGTCCCATTTTGCTCCGTCACGAGCAGTTTACCTGGCTCGTGAGCTGTGCTGTACTTGGGTTATTTTCACAGCTGCAAGAGTCAGATTAAAGAACAGGCCCAGAAAGGGCCACAACAAAACCCTTGGTTACTCATTCGCAAAAGAATGGGCAGAACGGCCAGGCCCAGCGTGGCGGTGTCCCAACACCGGTTCGGGCCCAACCTGCTGCCGAGGTAGCTTGGCGGTGCACGGCAGTCACACCCTCGCGCGTGTTAGAGCATGTCTGCCCGCCACGCAGATCGTTTCCTTCAGCGGATTCACGGAGGGCTTCGATGCCTTCATGTTGAGATTTAATAACAGCCCTACTTTGATTAGTTTAGTGTTTTCCATTAAAAGAGATGCCTTTTGTTCGTCTTTGACTCAAACCTCATTTTCTTCTAAATCTTTTTTAAACCAACCAATCCATACGTTTCCCATTCTAGAACTGCAGGGTAATTCTTGAAATGCTTCTCTTCCTTCTGGTTGTTTGGGGATTATTAGACCCTTTGTGTGGTCATTCCGCAGCGGACTCTACATCCCTCATTGTCTGTATTTTTCCTGGAGTCGGTCCCGTAGCCTTTCATCACCGGTCTTGATTTTTTCCTGAACCTGATCCAATTCTTCACACTGTATATGGAGTTAAGGTCCCAACCCTGGACCTCAGTTTTTTAAAAGAAAAAAAAAAAAAGATTACTTTCTTCTTCACTGTTCTGGGAAACCGTGCCTGGGCTCTTGCCCGAGGTCATGTTGTCAAGTTCGTGAGCTCCTATGTCTACCATCAGGAGCCTGTTATCATGAAACACATACCAGGGGGTCCTGCCAGCTGTCAGTCCTGTGGACCCCACAAAGTCTGAGTTTGTGGTGACTAAGGCATGGGGTGGGCTTGTTTGCCTGTGCATTGTAATGATAGTGAGTTAACAGCAGAAACATGTTACAAGGAGATACAGTACTGAGGAAAAATTCAAATTTCAAAACTTTTGATATCATACCAATGTTATTTGCACACAAACATTGATCTGAATATCACTTGAAATAAAATTTTATTCAATGGTAAATTAAATTGTTAGTAATTTACCTATAAACAACAATACTGTATGTATGTAGTAGTAAGTAATTTAGACTTTCTGCTAGTTTAGAATAAATTTTTGCCCAATTAGTCTGCATGATCAAAGTTAAGTGCTACCTAATCTTTTTAACAGAAAAGTTAAAAGTAAAAACCTTTGTGAAGTTCATGGGGAAATTATGTGTGAGATCTGTAGCATAGAGGAAGCACTCAGAAACATCAATTCTTTTCCTGTCCAACTGCTTCTTTTCATAAACCTGTGTACAGAAACCTGAATAGTCAGGGAAGGGGGCTGAACGGGCAAGAGGTGGACCAAACTCAAACCCAGGTCTCCCCAGTCCTAACCCAGGGCCCCTTCTGCTGTAACTCATTGCCTCTGTGTCCCAAATACATTATAAAAGGAAAGCAGACCATTGGAACTAAAGCTGCTCTTTGCTCTCTGCGGTTTTCTCCCTTCTGGCTGCAGAAGGGCACAGGGACTCTGTGCGGTGGGCTGGAGGCAGGCAGGGAGCTGGGTGAGTGAACAGGGCCGCTGCTGATCCTGGGGAAACCAACCCAGCAGGGACAGCTTACCAACCGACCCACAGCACAGCGGGTCTCGGGAACCCGAGACTGATGGGCACGCAGCTCTGAGAAGGGCTAGAAGGAAGGAAGGAACTTCTAATCTTATTTTACAGATTTACCATGCTCACCTCTACTCTGTGATGCATAACGATTGCTAAACAGCTCAGGGAAAAACATCATGTTGTATATTCATGCACATATTCAAAATGTGAAGTAACTAATACTCAGAATTCTCCAGTCTCATGAGAATCCCTTGAAGTAATGGGCTTCCTCTATAGACAGGGATCACTGGGTTAGAAATTGATAGAGATGTGCTTTGTTTGAGAAAAGAGAAAAGTAAAGACAGAAAACTGTACAAGAACAACAATTAAATTTGAAAAAAGAGAAAAGTGAGGTCAAGTCACTTAAATTACCTCTCTGCCACAAGGTAGAACTTTATTAAAATATGAAACATTGTAATGAATAGCTCCTTTAAAACTATAAACTCTTCAATGATGCACAGAGAAAATTCAGTTGGTTAAGTGATGATGGTACTTCTCAGTGCTTTATAATATATTTAAATATTAGCCAACATCCAGCAGAATATTAGTACTGTATGGAAATGACAGGAAGCTTAAGTTAACTTGTACCAAAGAGGAACATTAATTATAATGTAAAAGGGTGTTTTATGGGACTGAAAATAGGCCTCAGAAAAGAATTCTAACCATGGAGGAATGATGCTCAGGATTCCTCTATGAGCCCGGACAGGCTGTTATTTCAGCTCCCTGTCTGCTAACACAAAAATCTAAAAACTGGACAATTAACTGTCATTACGGTTTTAGATTTGCTTTATCTGCATCTGGGATGGATATTTAATAAATACTGGCTCAGACACTCGGCTGTTACTTTTCCCCTCCGTTAAGTATTCGGTGAGCGGCGAATGGGCCCTTCTCCGTCCTCCACAGCACGGAGAAGTCTCTGTGTGCTGGGAAGGGGTGTCATGCTCTCCTGCAGAAGAGTGTTGCTTTCTCTTTACACAAGGCCAGAGGACACCTGCTGGTAACGACCCTCTGGCCCCGTGTAAGCAGAACATCCGGCAACCTTCAGCCAGGCTCCAGGGCCATGGGAAACCCAGGCGTTTTCTTCCACAGCCTCCTGTTCCACCCGCAGCCACCTCTTGTTCATACTGACTTTCTCTGCTTCCCAGTCCAGTTTGAGAGACAAGGCACACCAGAGTCAGAATGAAATCTCTTTGTTCTAATTGCAAATTCCCGAGGGTTGTCTCGGGGGGACGGTGCAGGGTGGGGGCAGGCCACGCCTAGGGTCCACCAGGGACGGCTGGGCCTGGATGTGGGCCAGCGTCTGGAGACTCTTTCTGGTGGTTCTTCTAGGGCAGCCTTTTCCCCTGCATATTCACCCGCAGGGGCCTCTCTGAGAGTGGAGTTTGAGGATCTCATTTCTTTAAGGGCTCCCTGGTGCGTCTCAGGCACTCTCAAATTTGGTGGCTACTGTTCAAGAATAGAGCCTTGAAAAGATTCTGTGAAAAGGCAGAATTTCAACCTAAGCATCTTACACAAGCAGCCCACTGAGGACTTTCTCAAAGCATTGGCATTAGTCCCAGGCCAGTGACACTTTCGCTGGGCTCTGTGTCACCCCTTCTGCAGAGAGCAGCAGCTGTGGGCAGGGCCACACACCTTGGTGGGTGTGGCCAAAGTTTCCTGAACGGTTTTCAGTCACGCAGTAAGAAATTACAGAGAACAGGTGGTTGAATTCTGTCCTGTATGTTTACATGGGTTTCTGTTGAACGGATTTTAAAAAACCTAATTTTTGCAGTCATACCAGAAATTTATTATTAAGCCTATGTCCATCAGTGGCTGTGATATTAGGAAGATTTCCTTAATATCAGCGCCTTCATTGAGAACTGTTAGCAAAGTACTAAAAATGTGTGAACATCTCTCTCTGACCTCCCAACCAGAACAGTAAAAAAAAAAAAAAGAACAATTAAGCACTTCATTAGAAACAGGAAAAGTCACCTAATTTAAAACACCTATTATGCGCCAGTCACTGTGCTAGGGTAGTTTATGTGCATCATTACATTTAACCCTGATGAGTCAATTATCATTATTTCTAACTTCAGCAAAGCAGCCTGAAACTTACAAGATAACCCCCAAATCATGTAGAGGACCTTAGGGGTGGGCATTGAAATCTGCCTGGAAGAACTCCAGGGCCTGTGCCATAGAATGTCAACATCCGGAGTGGTAGCCATGGGTAAAAATAAACCTCCTTTTTTCCTAGTCAAACCCTGTCATTCTTCAAGGGGCGGCTCCAGTCCCACCCGTTCATGTAGCTTCCCCTGACATTCCTTAGACTTTTCCTCTCTGCACCAGTCATTTGATACTTATAAACATGCTTTATCACTTTTTCCATATTTTAGTATTTCTAAAATTGGATTGCATTTTACATAAGTGGATTACAGTCTGTCTTTCTTTCTTAATAGTACATAAAATTAAGCTGTCTTTTAAAATTGTTGGCATCTTCAATTCAAAGAAATACGGTAAATGCTGCTTTGCTCCTTAGCAGTCTGATGAGTCATGTAGTAAGACTACGGAGAGGTAGTGTGGTTACGGCATCCACCACGACGGCAGGGACCGCTATTGATCACAAACAGCCATGTGTTCCTCTGCAGGCTGCAGCCTCCATGGAATCCAGCTGGGCTCACGTGACCGGTTCTGGCCCATGGGTCCTGAACAGAAGTGACACGGGACACCCCTGGGCCAAGGCAGGTGAGGGCCGGTGTGCCTCTTTCCTCTTCCCCTGTCATGGCAAAGCCGGGTATACCAACTGGTGTTACATCCGCATTGATGGAGCAGATTTTCAGGGATGAAGGCTCACCTGGTAAGTGGACCATGAAGGCTCCTTCTGCTGGCTTCTTCCTAAGCAAAGACCCATTACTTTCCACACCTGACTCCAAGGAGCGGTTCCTGGACCTGGGCCCCTCATTCCTCTTCATCTCCTTGCTTTTCGTTACCTGTGCGATTCCCCAAGCTCCACAGGCAGCGTTCTTTACACCAATGGGAACAAGGGATGCGGGGGAGTAATGTGAGAAGAACAAATACAAGCAAAAACATTTGATTTCTAGTATCCGGATGTTTGGTGAGATTGCGGAGGTGGCCAGCAACTTGAGCTACAAAACACAGGGCTACTCCCCTAAGCTGGAACAATTTTGCCCACCATGGGGCCCCCCCACTTGCTTTTGGAGAAGCATTTAGGACAGACTGATTCCAGAACCAGACAGCGCTCTCGCTTCCCTCCAAGTTCTACTTCTTTTCAGATTGCCATTCTGAATTCGCTTTTGGTGTCGTCTCAGGAAAATCCTGTTTGCGAAAATGCCTTACGGTATCTCCTGACTTTCCGGGAGCTGAAAAAGTGAAGAGAAAGACTATTTGCTTTTGGGTAATCAGATTCTCTGAAATTTAATCCTATATCCTATTTATGGCTGTGGTAGCCATTCAAAATTAAAATGAACCTTTCATCCCTGTGTATCATAAATGGGCATTTATCAGGATTATATGATTTTGCAATCCGTCGGAATACGGAAGCAGAATTTGTTTTCTTTCCGTTTCACTATGTAATTACCAGGCAACAATAACAAAAGTGACATGTTTGAAGAACAGATAAAATGCTGTAAATTGGCCAGTAATGGTGATATTTCCTCATCTTCTGAAAAACCCATTTATTCTCTCTCGCAACAAATCAAGGCATTGTCAGCCGCACTCATCTTGCGGCCAGAGGGCCTCCGCCAATTTCTGGCCCTGAGTAAGTCCTGAATGCAGATGAGGGCCCCCGACAGAGGCTGGCCGCGCGGGCGACGGGGCCTTGTTGCCTCAATTTCTGAATCATTCATAATGGGGCCAAGCCCTCCCAAGCACTGAGAAGAGCGAGCCGACATGCTGGACAAACTGTTAATTTTTTCCTGAAGAAGCTGCTCTATCGCACATCTGTCACTGAGGCGCAGACAATTACTCACGGAGCTGGCGGGTGGCGGGGGATCTGCTGGTTTGCAGCTGTGTGTGTTGTTAGGGGACCTCGCAGAGGAGGGCAGCAGCCAGGGAGTCCATGCAGGCCAGTCTGCCGAGAGCTCGGCGGTGCCCCTGGTTTGGGAAGCCTTCCCTGTGTTATTGTAATAGGTGGTGTGGAGGACAGAGATGCGTGGAGAGGAGTTAGCAGTGGTCCAGAAAAAGGAGGCATTTGAAAACGCCGAAGGTCAAGAACCAAGCCCTCACAGGACACAGGCTGCTACGCTTAGTGCTGAGGGCCTGCAGATGCTACAGACGCTGTATCAGGAATATTGTGATTTCACACCTTGCACGGCTGCTCCCAAATGCTTCACATCCATTTGAAAGATTGTTTCCTGAATCCCATACCTCGCACATGCAACATGGGGTACGTGTTGTTTCCCTAGTGAATGGGAGCCATCAACAAAGAACTTGAGAATTGCAGGTTAGCCAGGCAGCCAACTTTCCCCCTAAACTCGTTGGCTCATCATAACTGTGGAATTCTGGCATTTGAAGAAATTCACCTCAATAAGGGATGTAAGAATTTGTTTGCTTTTGGAGAGCATATTGTAAAGTGTGTAATGAGTTAGTATACCATGTCTCCTCCTTTCTGCTGGTATGAAAGAATGCTGTCTTCAGAAAGAAATGATGGTTTCTCTGAGATGATGTAATAGACAGCAGTCCTGGGTATTCTCTTTGCTTAGGATGCTGGCAGAATATAGTCTGGTCTCCACCATCGTACAGCCGCAAAATCAAGTATTAGACATACATGGAAAATGCCAGTAATTTATCCCGAAAATTCAAAGTAAAAAAAAAAAAAAAAGCCTAACATAGCCTTCAACTGGTACCTAAGTTCATCTTGAAGAATTAAGGGGCAAACAGAGGACACTCTGATAATGCAACAGGAAGTGGGAGAAAGATTTGAACCGACGATTCAGAGAGAGGAGACGGCCCTAACGCGCAGAAGAGACTGAAAGTGGCACCTGGCGGTCACACTCCTGGCAGTCGGCGACACTGACTCACCGGAGACAAAGCTGGGTCTCCTTCCAGTGTCAGGTGCACGAAGTAATGAGTCTTTGCTTAGCGGGGACCCAGCAGAAGGCGCCTGCATGGTCCACTTGTCAGTCGCGTGTGTATTACTGCGAGCCTGTTAAATGCATGAGTGTTTAACACCTAGTGGATTAAAAAGAAACCCACTTACTTGAACAAGATCTGCTTAGCTTTTAGGGAGAAAAGGTAAAATTTTATCAACATAATGAGATGCTTCTTAGAGCAAACAAACTCCTCACTTCAATGAGTATTATAAAATATTTAAAATCCCCAGGCATGTTTATGAGAAACTAACTTCCCAGAAAGAGGCAGGGTGGCTGTGGTGTTACAAGTGGCCAGAGAGAGACCTGTGCTTGCTGCTTTAGAATCCTGGAATCTCTGAGTGGAAAGAGACCTTAAGGCAGTTAGTCCGGCCCAGGTCCAGAGAAAACAAAAACAGGAAGAAGTGGGAGAAAGGTCACAAGAAGCTAAGAATCAATGTGAGTCAAAACTTTCTTTAGCAATTTTTTTTTCTCTAAAATGTTTTGGAAACTACATTTCCCAGGGCTTAAAGATGAACAATGAGTTTAAATGCACCGTTAAATGTTCATTGTAAATTGGTAGCAATTTAAAAATAATTTTAAAGTATTTTCCACTCTATTTTTTATTAGTTTTGGAGGAAAACATTGAAAGCACAAAGACAATAATTGTTTATAAATAACATTCTTAAACATTAAGTTTATTCTTTCATTCTTTGTTGTATCATTAATATAGCTTTCTATGGAGAAAATAATATAACAGAAGCAGTCAAAATATTCCTTGCTAAACAACTTCATTTTACAATACTAGTTTAGATCACTTTTTGTTTTAAAGAAAGGCAAAATACAGGAGGAAATGGTTTTAAAGGGCATGTCAACAGTGATTTTTCTCTTTTATGAAATATCACTCAAAATGAAATATATTGAGGAGAAGCAGTTGTCAGTTCACTTATGAGAATACCAATTCACAATGTTAAAATAGATGATAAAATTCAGTATTTTGCAATTATGTATGTCTATTGCATACTTATGTGCCTTGTAAACACACCTATATTTATACATTGTTTATCTTTAACCTTAGTTTCTTAACTTCTCTTTGATAACCACAGTTCAAATAATAAAAAAATCTGTGTATTCAAAAGCCAAGACCAATTAATTGGTAAATATTAGTTAGCAGTGGACTTTCGTTTAAAAGAGTAGCATATATTTTAACAATAAAAGCAAACAAATCTAAGGCAAACATAGTCTTAACAACCATATTTGAGAAGAAGAAGGAAGAAGGGAAGAAGAGGAAGGAAGGAAGGTAGGAAGGAAGGAAGATGGAAGGAAGGACAGACGGACAACCCCAGCACACAGGAGGGTCAATTTCAAGTGTAAGAAGTATACAAAGACAAAAAGTTGATTTGCTAATTCATGCTCAGCCTCTCTTGGCTATTGCTGGGGATAATTTGGATAGTATGGAAGAGACTTATGCACCCTTCTGAAATTTTTAGCACAACCGATTAACTTGATAGAGGTTTTAGATACTGTAGAATGGAAGAATGGTTTTATGAAGAAGCAGAGAAAAGTCTTAGCTTTATGAATAATACATTATTAATTATCAATTGCTTTGGGTGCTTTGGGTTCTGTGGGCGTAATAACTGGTAAAAATTACCTATAACTTTATATAACACACAAATAAACTAGTGGATTTCATATCTTGAGATATTGAATGAGCATTAAAAATTCCATTTTTAAATTGTGCTCACTTCTCCAGTGAAGATCAGGTACCCACAGAAGGTCAGGTCTGTGTCGATTTCTCTTAAGGACTGGATGGGGTGGGATGTGTGTGCCTCTTGTGCGTGCCTGTGCACAAGCCTGGTGTTGGCCCTTCTCCACTTTGAGTACCAATTCATGCATTAAGTCCTCTGTGAGCCACATAGAGGGCTCTAGATGTAAAGATCTAGATCTTTCTTCTATTGGCGGAAACTCTACCATTGCATTTTTATGGGGATGGGGTGTCAGAGGACAAAACCTGAGTAAGGTGAGCATCTTAGTGGTGTTGCTTCAGAAGATTGGTACCTGGTAGCCGTTTAGAAGGGCAACAGTGAAAGGCATCCATGGAGACCGCAGTGTTTAGTGAAGGAGTCCGCCCAGGCCAGTTGGTGTCTCCTCTGCTTTTCCTTAGCAACGTTAGAACCTGGCGAAGTGAAAACCAGCCGAGCTCTCAGGAGTTGGGGATCAGTCTCAAAACCACCTCACTGTGTGTTGGCAGTGGCTCCGAATTTGGCTTTTCAACCTTCAAGGGTATTAGTAGATCTTCAGAATTTAAGGGAAAAAATTCTCCTTTGGAACAGACCCTAGAACACTATAAACTACAATAAGGAAGTTTTAAACTGCTATACAGACAAGGTTTCTCAGCTTTCCCCCCTTACACCAAGAGACTATTTAACAGAAACCAATTTTTAAAATGGCAAATTTCTAAGTAATCATACAGCAGAGTTACTTTATCCAATAAGAACGCTGCAAAAGATTAACTCACCTGATAGTGTATACTTCCTTTAATCAATCCTGTCCTCTTACCACAATACTCCCAACAAAGAAGACAATGCTTAGAAGAAACGAATACATTTGGCAAATGATCAAGGCTTTCAAGGATCAGGCCGCCCTTCCTCTCACTGCTTGGCAGTATTTTCTTTAGGGGACCAACTGCATTACATGCACAAACCCCTCTCTCTTCTTTGAACAATTCTTGGGGATTTACAAATTTTCGAAAACCTATTAGAATGGAGCACAGGGGAATTTCAGGGCAGTGAGACCACTCTGTATGACGATACTGTAATGGTGCATACATGTCATTACAGGTTTGTCCAACTCCATAGCCTGCACAGCTCTGAGAGGGAACCGTAACACCGTGAACTTGGGGTGGTAATGAATGTGTCGTGTAGACTCGTCAAGTGGAACCCGTCTGGCTCTGGTGGGGGATGTTGATAACAGGAGAGGCTGTGCATGCGGGCAGCCGGAGGGTCCCTGAGAAATCTCTGGGCTTTTGCCTTAATTTTGTGGTGAACCTCCAACTACTCCAAAAAAAAACCCCAACTACTTAAAAAAACCCACCATAACGGTGATTCACATGTGTTCTCTTGGCCTTTATTCAACCAGTAAGTCATCACAAATAGAATATTATTAATAGTCCTTAATAATGAAGGTGACGCCAAGTCAGCCTCTTCTAAACTAAGAGAATTTAGAATCTCTGACATCATGAAGCAGGTGGCTCAGAAAGAGGAATACGAGGCAAATGGTAAGAGTGACTTGCTTTGCGCGGTTTTAAAGTAACTGCTAAGATATTCGAAAGGTCAAGTCAGTCCCATTCATTTTTGTTCACCTCGTAAATGGGTTGGATCATTGCCAGAAATCTGCATTCTTGGGAGAGCCATTTAAATCTTCAAATACATTGATTCAATGTTCTAACTTACACCAAGAGTTACAATGTAAAATCAGTTTACTAGAGTTGATCTTAAAAAAAATATCAACCTTTGGGAAGAGAGGTAGAAGTCAGTCTGGATTAATAGAATTTATAGTTCAGTCAGGATGGATTCCAAAAATACATTTTTCTTGCAATAATTATTTTATGCCCTAAATGAGGTAAGATGTATAAAATATGCACTAAAGTAACATTGAGGGCACTCTGGTGATAACAATGATGAGGTTTATTTTTGTCAAAATGTCAGAAGGAAACATGGCTGCGGTTGGTCAGCTGCGAACTTCACACTGGGTTGTCTGAGGTTAGAAGATTAATGGGTGCCTCTCCCCGTTAGAGAACACACAAACGCACGCACGCACGCACACGCAAGCCAAACTCAACCAATATAAAACCGGCAAGCCTTGCAATCAAAGATTTGCTCAGGGCTTCACTGAAGCAACGATGGATTTTTTGAGCCACCCTCCGCAAGGATGACATGAAACACAACCTTTCCGACTTGTCCCCACTTGGGAAGCTCAGGAGCATGCTCACGTTTGTCCCTGGTACTGCACGCACGCACACGTCCATGAATCAAGCTAAAAGCATTAGACATTATTGACATACAAGAGCAAAATAAATAAGAGAAATGAGCTGTTCTTTCTACCTAAAACAGTGAAAGTTGACGAAAACATGGAAAAGGGAAAGGCTTGTCCGTTAGCACCATGGACTGTGAGGAAGTTGCCCTTCTATCACTGCGGCAGGACTACACGTCGGTCGGGAGTGAGAGCGGCGAGTCCGAGGCCGTGTACGGAGATGTGGGCATCAAGAACAGCAGCTACGTTGTCATTTTAGAACAACGGGATGGAGAGACAACAGATAAAAGCTGGGCACCCTTTCTTCTTTGCTTGCCTTAGGCGGACTTTCCGGAGGCGGGGATGGTGGGGGTGGCGGCGGCGGCCGGGTGGCTTTTTGGCAGAGGAAATCCCAGCCCGAGCCCTTTCGGCCTCTGCATGGCTCGAATTGGCTCCGCGAGCCCCTTGCCATCACGTCCAAGGCCAGAGCCAGGGGTCCACCCCATGCTCTGCAGCATCCGGTTCCCGATGTTGTTTTCGGAGATGGGCTGGGCGTTTTCCCCCACAAACCCTGAAACGGTAAAATGATGGAAGATGTTAGTATTGACACAGGTGAGGATGCTCTTAAGCTCAGAAAGCTGGGTCCTCTCCAAGTTTTTCTTTCAACCAAGTACCCGGGAGGGGCGTGGTTTGACTTAGTTGCGAGATCAGTGGAAAAAGAGCTTGGTTAGAGTTTCAGCTCTACCACTTATCCGCTGATTGTGACCCCCACCAACCCAGCAATTACTAAGGGCTTCATAAATGGATAAAGAAAAATGAAGCTTGGCTATGACCTTAACAATAGTCACAATCCTGTTAATATTGCTGCGTTTAAAGAGCTTTACACTTTTCAATTGTGGTTTATATTCAATACTATTCTTTATGCAGGGGTGTCTAACCCACCACCCGCAGGCCAAGTTCGGCCCAGGATGGCTGTGAATGCGGGCCAACACGAAATCGCAAATTTGCTTAAAACATGAGGTGTTTTTTTTTTTTTTTTCTGTGATTTCATGTCAAAATGTATTTAATGTGTGGCCCAAGACCATTCTTCTTCCAGGGTGGCCCAGAGGTGCCAAAAGGTTGGATGCCCTGCAACGTAGTGGTTAGACAATCATATACTTGATAAAGTGCCCCCCCGCCCGATATTTCCAGTACCCCACCCCCCGGCACCACTGAAACAGATCCGGGCACAGAGGGCAGAGGGATGGCTACCGTAAGGGGCAGGGCTCGGAGGCCTGGGTGTGAAAGGGGAAGGGATTGAGAAGTGCAGATTGGCATATAAAAATGCAAAAAATGAACCTTTTATTTACCAAAAATATGTAAAAGCCTTGTATCAAAATGCTTCCTTAATATACTAACAAAAGAAGATTAAATTTTTATTTTGAAATTATGATTATGGTGGCGACCCAGGTAGATGGCCAAGGTGCCTAACTCTCTCCTGAACAGCCACGGATCAGCTACGTTAGGTTAAACAGGGCACCAGCATCTGGCCCCACATCCCTGATTTTTTAGCGATTGCTACAGATTAATTGATTTACGCTAAGCTTAAAATCTCTAAGCTAAAATCAGGTCAGAGTTCTAATGCTACTCTAGGCTACAGACCTGTTTAATCATATTTATGATACACACATTTGCAAAACTTCAGATTTAAAATTTACTATTTAGGAAAAATACAAGACCCACTTAAAACATTCCTGCAAAAACTGCTGAAGTGTGGTAATCGTTCATTCTAAAGTGAACAGCAAATGATAATTGATTTGCTATCACGATTTTAAAAGGCTGATACTTCAAGTATGATGACCTAGGAGTGTTGTGTTTTTATATAGGCAGAAAAGAATCCACCCTCTCCTTTTGTTTTTTTTGCAAATGTTGGTTTCACTTCTCCTCTTAATGGAAATAAAATAAAGCATTATCTTGTACTTACAAAATATAAACAAAATAGGAGAAACATTAAATTTCTCAAATGCTAAATCTTTCCAGATAGAAACACTGATTCATGAAAAAGCAAAGCAAAACAAAAAAGCAATGGCTTTTGTATACAACCTTAAAAGAAAAACAACAAGTACTTCATGTTTAGTGGAAAAAGACTCCTGAATAAAGTACGTGGGTCTCTCATCCTTTTCTTTCTTTCCTTTTTTTTAATGAGATTAAGACATGGGAGGGAACCACCTCAGTCTCAGCCCTGCACACTCCAACCACAATTTCCTCCTCTTCTGCTCCCAGCAGGGCTAAATCCTTTAAGTCCTTTCCTAGAGGTCTCTCCTGCTCCAGCAACTAGAGCAGTAACCTTCCGCAGGGCCCTGCTCCCAGCTCTCTCCCCCCGTTCGCGCTCTCTTACATCTACTATTAGAGGTGAGCCGGCCCTCCCTCTCAGATCTTCCCAGAACTATTGTGGATGGCAATTCACTTGCGTAATTGGCTCCAGAGATGAAAATCTTGTATGGGCCTCTCTTTGCTCCTAATCTGTCCAGCTGACTGCAAGCCTAATTGGCAGATTGTTTAGTAATTTGGCCGCTAAAGTGTTGTATTGATGTTGGATAAACAGGCCCGTGCAAGGGGAGGTGAGTCCCTGCTCCGTGGTCCAGGCTCCCTCTGTATTCCCACCCCCTTTCCCCAGCACTGGTAGCTGAGGGGCAGGACTATTGTTACTATTGGTGATGCCATTGAACTTGCGACAATACTGACCTCTATTCTCAGTAACTGATTTAGGAACATGGCTTTTGCTTCCTGTTTTAAAAAAGAAGAAACAGCAATAAACACAGAAAGTGGTAGGTGTCACTACTCTTTGTCAAATATATATTTTTATTATTTAATTATTGTAAGGCTTGTTAAATCAGACCATTCTACATTTTATAAGCAGTATTGCAGGTGTTTTTCTTGTGAATTTTAATTAAAATCAGTTCAAATAGTTAATTGCTTATAAATTCAAGGCATTTTTAAATAAGAAAAATTTAATGTAAAACTAGTTGTTTTTTTTTTTTCTAAAGTGATAAAAATTCGGTACAGAATGAAAGACATGACCTGTATAGATGTGTTTGGAGAAGGGAATAGTTTTATTAACAGATATTTTGGTTATTTAGAAATACATTTCTAATGGAATGATTGCATATCAAGAAAAAGATTTTCAAAAAACTAAAATGAGATCTCAAAATAATACTGTGCTGGTTCTGGAGACATACAGGTGTGTTCATTTGCTGTACTATGGCCGGGCAAGTTAGGGTCTGTCTGCCATGTACGCGGCAGGGCAGTAATGGGCCTCAGAGAGAAGGGAGGAACTTGACCTCTACCGCACGGAGAGGGCAGAGCTAAGGTTCCACCTTTGGTTACGTCAGTTCTAAAGGCCTCCGCCTTCAGAGTTACCTGCATGGCCTCCCTGTAAGAATTAATGACAGATGAACGGCTTTAGTAGAGATGCTGCTTCAAACCGTTTAAAAAATTAATTGGATTGTATGTGAATTATAATATTAATTTCCCTGCACTTGCATAAGAACAATATCCAGCATACATGACATTGAAAGACTTGGTTAACCTGGAACATCAATTAACTTGTGGCTTGTAGAGATTACCAGTGTTTCCAACATCTGTGTTTACTTTGCTCTTCCTTCTCAGTCTGAAATGTTATTGGCTCCAGCGTGTGTGTGTGTGTGTGTGTGTGTGTGTGTGTGTGTGTGTGTGTGTATGACTCCCCTTTACAACACTATATATATATGACTCCACTTTATACCATTTTATATATGTGTGTATGTATATAATATATGTGTATATATAATATATGTATATATAAAATATATATATATGACTCCACGTTACAGATGAGTTTCGGCATCTGCCATTTCACTGACTGCCCATTGAACCTCAAATACATCACCCAAATTTTTTACTATGTCATTTCTTCTGGCCGTATTTTCCCCAAATGACAGAGACTTTATTCTCTTCACAAATTTCAATCTCCTGTGAAAACTGCTAGACTGAACTAGAATAGCAAGTCTGTCTGAAGAGAGTATTTCAACTCTCCTGAAATACCACAGGATTCATTTTGATATAAATCTGCCCACTCTAGCTTTCTTTGGCTGGTATTTAAATTGCAACTTATGTTTTAGTTGTACTTAGTGTAAACAGCATATTCTTAGTTTTGTTTCTTTTATCCATTATGATAATCCCTAAATTTAACTGATTCATTTACTCCATTTACATTTATTGTGATTACTGATCTATCAGGATTCGTTTTCATTATGTTACTTAATAACATAATAAAATGCTATTTTATTTCACTTTTACTTTGCTTTTTCTATATATTTTTGTTTCCTTTTTTGTTTACATCTGACTTTCATACATCCAAATGAGTCATCTTCATCATTTTTATTTATTCAGTATTAGTTTAGCTTCATGCACATTTAACAACTTCTTTGATCCCAATTCCTTCTTGATATTCTTTTTTATGTATTCTGTTTTTTTTATCCTGTCTGAGATATTAAATTTAGTAATAATCGGTCTTTACCTAACAATGTCTTTATTTCATCCCCATGCATGGAAGTAGTTTAACCGGATATAAAACTCTAGGTTGAGTCTGTTATTTTCCCTCAGCCCTCACCTGAAAGTGGTACCTCACCTTCTGGATTGTACTCCTGTTTCTGAGGTTGCTGCCAGCGTAACCTTATTCTTTGCTAGGTTTTACCTTTTCTCCCTGGTTGCCCTTAAGCTCCTCTCTTTGGGGTTCTGAAGTTTTGTTACAATGTGTCTAGGTGTGGCTTGATTATATTTACTATTTCTTTTTTAAAATATTTTATTTATTTATTTTTAGAGAGAGGGGAAAGGAGGGAGAAAGAGAGAGACAGAAACATCAATGTGTGGTTGCCTCTCAGGTGGCCCCCACTGGGGCCCTGGCCTGCAACCCAGGCATGTGCCCTGACTGGGAATCAAACTGGCGACCCTTTGGTTCGCAGCCCGTGCTCAATCCACTGAGCTATACCAGCCAGGGTATATTTACTATTTCTCGATAAAAGGAAAAACCTTGTACTTTTTGAATAGGAAAGTTCATATTTTTCAGTTATGAAGACTGCTGATATGATTGAATTCTGTCAATATTCTCCTAAATATTATACCCCCTTATTCTTTCTACTCCTTCTGGAAGTTTTGTTAGACAAATGTTCAACTTCTTTCTCCTTCAAGTCCCCAACCTATTCTTTCATAGTTTTCATATTTTAGTCCCTCTGTGCTCTTTCTAGTTTGTCTCTTGATATTCCTCTTAAAAGTCACTTTTTTCCCAGTTGTGTCTAATCTGCTCTTTAACCCATCCGGTGAGTTTATAATTATCAAGACTTTTTTCATAATAAAAAAATCTCAAATTTCTCTCTTTTCATTTTGCAATTACTCCCATTTGTTTTTAGAATTTTTTTTTAGAATAACTAATTCTTTTAGTTTTGGTTTATGAGATCATCTTCAGTGGGTTTCATCTGCGGTGATTCTGGAAGCTTGGGGTTGAAGCCACGTGCCTTCAGAGTGGTTCTGCATCTGTTTCAAAGACCAACTTCTATGTTAATATTTTGGCTTGATGGAATTTTAAACTAGCAACTGGCATGAGGGTAGGCTCTTGGTTATAAAGCTTACACTTTCTACTCGGAGCCCAGGTGGCAACCAGATTCTTTCTTTTCTGTGCCTGTGGGCGAGTTTTGTTTCTAGTCCGTCCAGTGCTGAGGATCGAGTTTTTCAGAGGTACTCGCTTGGTGAGGCCAGCTCCCCGGCTTGGCTCCCTTCCCATGGGGACACTAACCCACACGCCTCAAGGTGTCAGAGACTGACAACACTGGATGTGGTGGGGGCGGGGGGGGGTTGCTGCTTAGGACTCTCTTTTGTCTTGAACCTTTTCCTTCCTGCGTTCTCAGCTATGCCCCTAAGGAGACGGCTTTCCATTCTGTTCAGCAGGTGCAGGCATTATGTAGTTGGAGGATTTTCTCGTTATTTAGGTTTTCTGTTGGCAGGAACAGCAATTATTTTCTATTTACTGTGTGTGTTTACTCTCTCTTTAAGTGCTTCCTGTACCAAATGGTAGTGGCAAGCTATTTAAGGCTCTACTAAATACATATCGGAACAGCAGTGTGCTGATCCATGTAACGAGAGGCTCAGGTATAGCTTGGTTTCCAAATGAATGACAACCATCACCCCCAAAAGTCTGCCTGGTTTAAAATCCTGGAAGAGATCAAGTAATTTGCAGTGGTCGTAGAGATCCAGTGATAAAAAACAAATAAAGGTGTAATTATTGGTGAGAAAAATTTGGACAACTGAAGACATACAGCATCTTGAAAAGGACTTGGTTACAGCAAACATTATTATGTTCAGTGTGACTTTTAATCAAAAGCTCACTGTTTAAAAACCTTCTCCCATTATCATAATTCACAACCTGCCTTTAGTGCCTTAAGTATTCTTAGAGATTCTGTTAGTATCAAAATTGCAGTGGAATGCAGGGGAGAAAGTTGAAAGGTCACGAGAGCTGTAATGCAGTCTCTTGCCAAGAACTTGCATACCTGTATAAACATGGTTACCTTGGAGTAATATCTGTACAGAGATATTAAACTCCGGTAAGTATCTTTCAGTGTAATTTAAAATGTAGAGCAAAAAGGTTGACTCCTATAATGGGTATTTTCCCTATGATACTATTTCACTAGAAAGCAGATAGTTTTAGCACATACTAATTTTGGACAACAATGAGTTTAGTAATGTATAGCAGATAAAGTGTTTTTTTTTTAATGTAATAGCCACAACATCAATACGTATCTGAAAACACAGACCATACAAACACTGCTGACTGCCTTTTAAAACTGTGTTAATATTCCTCCTATTTTGCTCACTGCTCTTCTTCACCTTTACAGATGACATTTTTCAAACAATAAAATGCATTCTGCTGGCAAACCTTCTGGCTTCAACAGTTCTCAATTTTACAACAGTAAATCTACATCCCTCACTGCTAAGACATCCACTATCCCTGGCTGTGTGACTTTGAATGAGGCAGGGAACAAGCCATACATTTAAAAATCGATATCTAACCTTATCAATATTCATTTTAGACTGTCAATACAAAATACAAAGGTGAGAGAGCAGTAAATAAGCTAAAGCACTGAAATAAATTTGGTGTTCCTGCCACGATTAATAAATGTTCAAGGGGTAACATGGCTGGCTAGCCCATGGCCTTATATGTTAAGACTTAGACTTCATGCCACTGCTAAAATGGGGTGAGTACAATTTTCAGCATGTTAGGAGGTAAGGATGATCGAATCTTGGGTTATTGGTTTCATAGGAGACTTCAAGTATTTTTTAAAAATAATATTGATTATGTATACAACATATGACTTTATCTTCAGGGTCTTAAGTGATTGTATAAACCCAGTTTGGAATTATAAAGTGAAAGTGCCTATTTATAATTTTCTGACAATTCTTTTTGTGAAACCTTTTCTTAACCTGCTGTTTGACTGCATACCAGTTCTCATAGAAATCAGAGGGGATCATCAAACAATATTCAAGCTGTCAGGCTTTTAACGCATTCCATATTTTAAATGAGAGAGTTATCTTCGCCTGAATTTTTCCTGCTTAGATTGAATATTGACTTAAAGGCTGAAGGAATTGTGAAAATATATCTCAATTCAGTGTACTTTTGGGGAGGTCTACAAAGGAACTATAAAGAGGTGAAAAAATTCTCCTTAATTCTACATGCTAACTCAACTTTGGAAGCTTACAAGTATGACTAGCTCTTTATTACGTGATTGACTATATTCCAGCATTTGAAAATTATAATTTCAGAGACAAGATGATCTAGGATTCATAACCTCATTATCAAAGTGTATTTATGCAAAAGCATTTCTTGAATTTGAATAATAATCTTCATCTTAGGGTTGATTCATTAGTATTAGAAGATATTCTTTTAAAAGCTGAGGTCTTTTAAATAACCTCATTCTCTTCCTCTTTGAGAGGAACAGTTATGCATGGATTTAAAAAATGTACTGGAAATGAGGAACATAACTCTCCTACTCCATTATTTTTTGAGTAATTACAAAAATGCATTAAATTTCTAGGAATTTTATTCCTTGAAGTAAAAAAAAAAAAAAATCTAGTAAGATAATCAAAATCCTGCATCTTAAGAAAATTGCAGCAGATTACAGGTATGACACCTGGACTCTGCTGGTGTGAGTTCCTGAATGTTTTAGGCTATAGCTTCATGTTTATACCTACACTCCCTAGAAATGATTTCCTCTGGGGCCGTTGAGTTGTAACATCAGAACCACCTCGTAGAAATCATTGTATTACCCTCCTCGACGACTCTGCGCTTTCCTGCTCAGCCTGGGCGCGGTGAGAGGGTGCAGCGCTGACCCTGGCGTCCTCTCTGCCTGACTGCAGGCACAGAGGTGCTTCAGGTGCGTTCCTGCGTCTGGGCTGTTCCTGCCACTAACGTTGGGATCGTTGAAACATAAGGGAATTCAGGGGACCGTTCGGTTGGAACAAGGACACGGACGAACCCTACACCTGCCTTATGAAAGATTTAAATTGAAGAACTTAAGGACATGCATTTGATCTAAAAGTGTGCTACATGTTCCCATATAAAGAGATCCATTAGAAAGATTCTAATTGATATCCTGTATCTCTGCGCAGCAATATTTAGATCAATCGTCTATGAAACTTAAGACATACAACAGTGTGTTCTAGTGGGCAAAAGCGATGGGAGCATCTTCATACACATATCCTTACAAAAAGGCCACGAGGAAGTTGTTATGGGTTTAGGGGTCTTGCAGACGTAGGTTTGAATCCTCCCTCTGCCATTCAATATTATAGAGATAAGGAGATCTTAACTTTCCTCTGAATTTTAACTTTGTGGTATACAGTGATAATAATAACTAGCTCATAAAGCTGTTGCAAAGATAAAATAATAAAGTTCCTGGTACATAGTAGGTACCCAACGAGTGGAAAATACTATTCTATATAGAAAGACACACTCTGAACATAGATGTTTCTAATTTTTAACTTCTGAAAATTCAATCCAGCTAGGAGATCAGATATCAAGCACTCATAATTTTATGATGTAACCCTTTATATAGGTGAAAAAACTAGATTATGAGTGCTCTAATTTTAAATTATTCTTTAATTTTTGAGTGCTGAACTATGGAACAGGTCCCCTAAACAGAGAACTTAAGCTTTACATCTTCTATTTCCTTTGAATTTCCCATGGCAAGATTATGCGTGTGTGTGTGTGAGTGTGTGTGTGTGTCTGCATGTAATACTTATTTTTCCCTTCTCGATGCTCACTCTCCTGTGACATAAATCTTATTTTCATGTTCCATAATTAACCATGGAAAAGTAACTTCCTACAAAGGTGTCCCCAGTGAAGAGAATGTGTATAGATCTGCATGGTCAAGGACCCCACGAAGGAGGCCACGGCTGTTACCCTTTGTGACGGACCAAACACGCACTGAAAACATTTTCTCCTCGTCATTTCGCTGCATCACAAATCCATGTAACTGGTGTTTATTCCTTCGTGGGCGTCTCTATGTTATACCCTGTTGGCCTTCCCCAGCCCTGGTTTCCCCACCTCCGCCTCCCTTACCCCTGCCCTTATGTGACCTCTTGCAATGCACGCGAGTCTTACCCATCCCCTTCACGACCAGGCTTGAGTCTGCGCCCTTCTAGGGAGGCTTTCTGTCCCTTCTGGTCCAGCGGCTTCTCTCTGCCAGCACTTGTGTTCCTCCCTACGCCACACTCATTCGCATATCATGCTCTTCCCCAGGGATGGGTTTCCGAGGTGGAGATGCTAAGAGGGTTTTTGTCCTCCTGCTAACATTGTCCGAACGAGGACGGACGATTCTAAGGTTGCTGCAGAGCTGCAACCTGCCTGGCCAGCTCTCCATCCACTGCAACACGAAGCCTGCATTTGGAGGCTGATCCTGAACTTGGGTGTTCATTACTATTAATCTCTTCTGGGGTTATCTGCCTTTCCATTAATGCCTCTCTGCCTGCTCCCCCGCCCCGCCCGTCCCCCACCCCCACTGCACAAATCTGTATATTTCTTGAGTCCAAAAGCACAGCCTTGAAGTTTCTGTGCTCTTTAATGCCTCTCACAAAGTCTTGCATCGGGGCAGGTATGTAGCAAATATTCTATTGATTGGCTGCCTGAAAAAATCTACGGAAGGAAGGTGCAATCCATCCTGACACCGAATGCAAATGACTGAACAGTTGCTTGTAACTGTGCCTCTTCTTCGGCACAAGTGACGGAGAATTATCCGTATTTACTCTGGATGATTTCTCAACTTCGTCTCTGGGCTCTGCCCCGAGCCTGTTTCCTTTTACCTGCTGTCGGAGGTCCAGGCAAAGGCGCTGCTTTCCTCCTCCGCTTGATATCTCCCGTGCATAAGGACCCCAAGTGCAGGCTTGTTTGCCTACAAGTAATTATCAGAAGAAAAAGTATTAGCAGAGGAGGGGAAGAAGAATGATACATAAATACACAGCTTGTATAATCTGAACCTAAATCAAAACATTCTCCACAAAGATGGAGCAGCATCGTGAAACCACCAATCTTGTTTATATCGAAGCATAATTACGTTTGTTGACAAGCGTTCAGCAGCTAAATGCGCCGTCATAAATTGTTACTGGAATGAATAATATAAAAGGAATGCTTTTTAATTTTCAAAACTGGCAATCTTTCTGGCTCAACATAAAATCAAGCACTGTTGCTTCTGACAGGAAAATAGCTAAGATTAATTATCTAAAGAGATCACGATATTGTTGCTAGGTTATCAATTGGGTACTAATGCTTTGCTGTCAGAGCAACATTTATTACGGGAAAAGTATGATCAGTTTCTTTTAGGATGTTATGCGGCAGTGAGTTCTCTTAAAACATTTTAAATAGGAAGAAGAAACAGTGATGTTCTCCCTTATAACTCATATGATTAGAATTCTTCAGCTAATTAGCAGTTAGGTGAAGAAATGTAATTTGAACGAATGCATTAATGCCAGCCTGCTGCTGCTGAACAGGCTGATGTGATATTGGATCGTATTTGTGGATACATGGTATGTGGTAGCCTTCGCTATTCTTGGAACTGGTTAGGATTAGATTATTCTGTCTGATTATGGGTTCCTAAATTAAGGAGTTTGGGAAAAATTAGAAATGGCCCACTGGAAATCAAGATAAAGTAATACAACCATGGTAAGGATTTAAAAGGCTTCAAGTGGGTCAAGCTATGGAAGGACCGTTCGCTCCCTGGACCGCGGCGCCGGACATGGGGTGGAGACCGTGTCTGGTGGGCATGAAGCTGCAATGAATGGGTCCTGTTCACGGGAGCACATGCCCTTTTAGTATTCCATAGAGGTATGTGGCAGTGCCCTCAAGTTTTATAGGGCCCCGCTGGAAAACATCCATGTTATCAGAGAAAAGTTCAAAAGGAAAAATTCATTCATCCAGATATACGTTTATACTGATGCACTCAGATGTTTAAATATTATGGAAAACTGGAGCTGTGGAACAAAATTACCTTAAATATAAGTTCTATTTGTGAGGCACAAGCTAAAGTATAATTACTGATCAGATCATTCAAGGGGTATTGACAGTCAGAGATGTACTGTGAAAATCTATCAGTGCAGGTTAATAGCATATGGGCATTTGTCTGGCTTCCTCTTCCCTGGCATTGCGTGCATAGTGCTGTCCTGTTCCAGAATAAATATTGATGATTATTTAAATATTTTTAAAAATTACTTCATTTTGTTACTAACTTTGCAGAAATATATACATATAATATATATCACATATATATGTCAAAATGGTCAATTAACATGCAAAACTGTAACATTTTTATTGGATTTGGTGGTGTAGTCTTGGCTCACAGTGCCAAGAAAAAATCAATGGTTATGATCACATCTACTTTTAAAATTAAAAATGGATATTAAAAATAAAATTGAAATAAAAGCGGAGAAGACACATTCTTTTAATCCAAAATTAATGCACTTGCTTATTCAGCAAGAATTTATTAGCATCTGCGACTGACTTAGCAGAAGACCCCACGGCGGTGGTAGGAATGCAGAGAGCAGGAAAGAGAAGACAGAAGAGGCGGAGAAAACGAGTGTTCACGTCCCGTGGTTGGAAGGGTGTGGCGTCCGAGCGGGGAGCTAGGGTGGGACGTGTACGGAGCACGTAGAAGCACAGGTGGCTGTGGCGGGCACAAGCCACGTCATGAACCGTAACAAGAGATTTTATTTTTTCAGTCTTTGCAACAATTCTAAATACGTTGCATTGAATGTCACTTTTCTCCTTTGGTTGGGAAAAAAAATTCCTGCTTCGGTAGAAAACGATGTTTAGAATACACCCCTCCAGTCCTGGGAGCTTTCCCATGGTTCTCAGCTGTAGACGACAGAAAGCGAAGGAAAACCGTTCTTGTCTACGGAATGCAAATGCATTCCGTCCCAAGGAAGGAGGGTGATCCTTTCTCCTGCAGAAGAGCCCGTGGTGCGTTCATTCGCTCATGAATTCCAGCACTTCTTACTCCATGGAAATCGAGCCTGACTTCCCCTTGGAACCCCTCCTAACGTCTGCCTGGTTCCCTCATTCATTAATGAGTTAAATAAAACCTCAGACACACGTTCGTTTTACGTCTGCCTAAGAGTCAGGATTTTACCTTTTTGTACAAAAGTATCCTTCAAAATGCAGATCCCTCTTGAAGCCTCCCCCTAGCAGAAGAGTGGAGTTGAGTGTCCCTTCTGTGGAGCCCATAGCAGGTGGGGTCAGAGGTGAGGCCGGGCTACAGAGCAGGGACAGCACCATTCTGAAAACAGGAGTAAAGTGGGGGTCGGAGCCCCGAAGCGTGGCCCTCCGGATACCGAGCTGCGACAACCAACGCGTGGACTCTCTCCCCTCCGATCCTTCTGTTCAAACACAATACGTGTTCTTAGAGCTTGAGCCACTGCTGGCGAGTTTCCTGCACTCGTTGCTGAAGGCATTTCTAAATGATAAGCAGCCCTTTCCGTTAAGAGGAATGTGAATAGTTCAGCATGTCTGGAGAACAGTGTTTACGGAGGGGCTAGAGCTGACCCTTGAACATGTGGGTGTTAGGGGCGTCAAACCCCTCCAGAGTCGAAAATTCATGCATAATTTTTGACTCCCCAAACCTGTGACTACTGATAGACTGGGAGCCTTATCAATAACATCAACAGTCCATCAACACGTATTTTATGTGATGCATATCACATACTCTGTATTCTTACAATAAAGTAAGCTAAGGGAAGAAAATGTTAAGAAAATCCTCAGGAAGAGAAAGTGCATGATCTGTACTTATTGGGGTAAAACCCCATGTATGAGTGGGCCCGCATAGTTCAGACCGAGTTTTCCAAGGGTCACTGCAGGATGTCACAGAAGGATGCCGTACATGCCACGTATGCCCCACTGAAGGTCAGTGAACGGGGAGAAAGTCGGTCCAGCTCCTGGGTTGCTGGCAGAGTCTAGGCGGACGGAAGGGTAGGGTAACTAGGTTCACGCCAGTCCAGACGCACGTCCTCCCGCATCTTCCTGCAGTGCAGCAACGGAAGGGGGACACCGAGCTGCTGCACAGTGAAACTTCTCTGCGTCCGTGTGTCCCACCGAGGGGGTGGGCGGGGTGGGGAGACAATCAGTGACAGGTCATAGGTCTGGATTATTAAAGCCAACAAAAAACTGAGCCCGGTTTTATTACTTTCAGATACATTTAAGGCTCAAACTAGCTTGAAAGTTTAGTTTCCTTAAGAAATGCATTTTAAGTCTTGAGGAAACTCTTAAGTCCAGAGTTTCCTTAAGAAATGCATTTTAAAGAAATAATTAGAAAAAAAAATGTTTGAGCATCTGATGTATAGTAGCTGCTCATTGTGACTATTAATACCACTAGTTGTATGAAATGGGGGGTCTTCTAATTGCTTTAAAAATCACTCTCCCCAGTCAATAGCCTCTAAAAGTGTATTTTTTTACATGATTTAGCATTTATTACAAAGTACTAATTACAAAATCCAGGAATACCTCCCTCTTCTAAACCTTTTTCTCATCTGCTGGACTAAAAATTCTTTTTGGCTATCTTGACGCAACAAATGGGATATAACATTTTTATTCGACTCCTCTCCCCTGTCCTCCACAAAGCTGCGTAAAGGAAAAGAGGCCAAAGTTCAAGGAGAATAAAGTTTAAAGTTAATAAAGTCAGTACATTGAACCTGAAGACCGGCACCGTAAGAAACACAGCGGTATTTCAGTAAATCTATCAAGAACTGACTAACCGCTACGGTGCATCCACAGCCCTGGATTACGGATCAGTAAAATGACCACATTTAGGCTTGTCTCCCCCTCCCCCCCCCCCCCCCCCCCCCCCCCCCCCCCCCCCCCCCGCCTATTCCTCAGCTGGATGCAGTGGAGCTGCTACAAAGAACACTGAGTAAGGTCCACCGCATTGTTTGGTTGTCACTCTTCATGTAAAACAACACAGCAGTTATTTTTTAATTTAAAATCGATGAATGTTTCAAAGGCAGCCTTGTTGCTTCAGTCTACATGAGTGATTTGTCTTTGCAAAGCAGAACACTTGGGTTACTATTCAAGGTGAGAGTCGGCAATTTTTGTTTGTTTATTTTTTTTCCCGTGGTGTTTGGAAGATTGACAGTATTGTCCTATGAACAGAGCCAAAGTTATTCAAGAACAATGCTGAGGTCCTTCTGTAAGGTGCAGTAGGGAAATTAGCAACCACCGCGATCAGTGTATTTGTGTTTGGGTGTGGTAGGGAAGAGGGTCGACAAACCCAAGACTGGTAACTTTGTACCTACCGACACCTTTAATCGGAGGGGTCAACATGGACAGGTATGTATTTAAGTGAAAAGGATACAGCAATGATGCTGTTTCAGTATTAAGATGCACTGGCACTTAGCTGTGATTTGAAACATGGTTCCCCATGTCCTCAATCTGAAAACACTCCTATTAAGTATTAGAAAATCAGAGCTCACAGAAAAGGTCATTTATTTTTCTCTTTAGAAACAGACTTCACTCCATTGAGACAGGGTGGTGGTAGGAAACTAGATGTTCATCCCAAGGGGGAAAAGTAAAAAATTAAAAATTTAAAAAAAAAAACCTCATAAATCAGAAGGCAGAAAGAAAAAAACCCGAGCGACAACTACCTTGCCTGCAAACTTGGCTTTGACGTGGACTGACATGGACTGGGGCAGGCGTGTCAAACACAATAACATGCAAGAGAAGACAATGGGAGCGCGTATCTTCGTCCTGCGCATTTACAAGCCGGCTTCCCAGCGAACGAGGCGCAGGGAAAGCTGCCCCCTGGACACGGCGTGCTGCCGAGCAGCCTCCCACAAGCTGCGCGGGACCGCCAAGCAGATGTGACCGTGGGGCCCTGGCGTTTGGCAAGACCACTCACTGTCAGCGAGAAGAATACAAGCCTGGACAGGGCCTCAGCTGCGCAGAGGTGACGCAGGTCTGCGGTGTCACCGGGGAGAAGTGTCGGGGCTGGAAGGCCCAGGCCTGTGTCAGCGTCCTCTGCCGGGTCCAAATGACCCTCCCCTCCCCTGCAACTCCGTCTGCTAGGTCTCGCCAGGACAGGAAACATTCGTGGTAAGCTCGTTCCCTTCCGTACCACAACGCACATCAGGTATCAAGGACCCTCGCGTACAATTATTCCCTAAGTCCTGGGATCGCATCAAATCCTTGTTTTTAATGGCCTTTTGTTTCTTGTGTGTGAAGAACCTTTGCATTTGGGGCTGTGAGTCGCACGCTGACCAGCTCCTGTTTTGGGAGCCTTTTCTCTCCGTGGTTTTGGTCATTTGACTGACCGTCCTGCCTCCAGCCCACATGCGGCTCTTTGGAAGGATCCTGACTTGACTACGATTTAACCCGCTGCACTGAAGTCAGTATTCGTTTCCCGTGGCTGGGCCCTTGCTTTATTCTGGACTTACCCTGTCTTGTCATAAACCTTCTGTGGGATGGCGTTTTGTGGGAGCTTCTTTACATCTCTCGTTGTTGCTGGACTTTATTTTTACAGTGAGCGTGCAACAGAGGAAAGATACAGGTTTTCACTAGATGAATTAGAAAATAGCAAAGAGTGAAATTACTACATGTAAGTGGTTCGGGCAGCTGGAGGGATTTTGCTCTCAAGGGCCCCCCTCTCACACTTCACACCGCAGAAGCCGTGGTAGAAGCTTGAGCTATAGGTTCTGTGGGTTTGATTTTTTAAAGAAACTACTAGTTCCCAATGCCCCGTACACATGCTAACACCAAAGCAACGTATTCGACCTACTTCAAGAAACGTCCTTCCTGTGTTTCCTGACCCGGCCCATCTCTGAGAGTCTGCTCTTTCTCCCCGGGACGTTCTCCCATTGCGCGCAAGTCCAAATGTTTTCCCGTCTTTCAACTCCCCCAACCTCGCTCCCCTCCCAGTGGCTCTTGCTCCGCGTTTCACATCCATCTGCACGCATCTCTGTTGTTACACCTATCACACAGAGTGGCTCCACGTTGCGTTCAGATTCCAGGGGCTTGTTAAGTGCCCACTGCAGACAACTCGAGGCCCAGTTGCAGAGCCCAGCTTTGCATCCGCCGTAAGTTAGGAGCGCTGGAAATGTCTGTTGAGCTAAAGTGTAACGACTGTCCATTTGGTGATCAATCACCCATTTTTTACAACACTTCTACTTTCTCGAACTGTTATTTAAATCCACTCAAAAACGTTCATTTAACAATGAGCAAGACGTGACCGTGAATCAGGCATTCTACCTGACCTGGAATGATACATAGGATGAGTAAGACAGCTCTCTCCATCCAGGGCCAGGGTGGGGGGAGGAGGCACACAAGGATGAGAAATCACTGCACAGGGCTAGACTAGCAGGCCATCTTTTGGGGGAAAATGAGGAAAATTCATTTCGCCTGAGTTCAAATTTGGATATTGTCTCTCCAAGCAGAAGCTAAGATGTTTGAGGCATCTTGGACACGACGCAGTGAGGAAATTATAGGTGCTTAGTACACTGGTACTGATTTAATTTACTTGATTCCTAGCTATAAGCATACATTTTTGGTTATATCTGTATATCATTGATATTTAGTCTAATAATAATCTTACTTTAACTCCCTTAAAAGTGATAAAATAAATGTAGTATTGACTCTTTGGATAAAAATTACTCAAAATGAACATGATTCTTTTGGATAGCTCCATTAAATGCAAGAAGATTTGTGTCTACATTTAAAAAATGGGATGTTGATCCTGATAACATCTTGCATCTTACTTAAAAAAAATCCATCCAATCAGTCTGTAGATCCAGATAAAATCTCACATTCCCTCTCCGATAATGGACTCAGAAATGTCCTAGACTGGTATGGTTCCCATTTATAATATCTATTCATAAAATTATGCCCCAGTATTCTTAACTCCTTTGAGTGAAGCCCACACGTTCCTCATTTTAATATCCACTTCATCCATTCCAGCATAAATATTTTAATGTTTGTTGAACTTTTTACTGTCCTCTCCTGTTAGATATTTCCAACGCTAAATCAAGATTTAAGTTCAGTTCTGAGGCAGCATTTGGAATAGAGGTGGTGATTTTCTTTGTTTCACCAGCTTCAGGGAGAGGTGGGGTTAAAAGGGCAGCAGAGAATATGTTTTTTAATTATTATTTTGAACATATGTTGGTTTCTTGAGTCTTAGAGTTGATCATCTGAACTACCGGGAACATCCAAGCTTACAGAGTGCCAACTCTATATGACTTATTATGCTAAATATTTTGTCATACTTTATTTTGTTTAATCTTCACAATAACCCCTTAGAGTTCTGAGGAAGCCCAGGTCCAGAGAAACTGTTATTTGTCAAAAAAAAAAATCACATAAACAGAAAATGAAGTTACTATATTTAAACCAAGGAATGCTTGCCTCAAAAGAATCACATTTTCTCTCTGTACTATATCATTCAACTTAGTTTATTACACTCCATTGAATAAATGTCTTCTGAAAATAAAAGGTCTGCCATGAAACAGGACTGAGAGGTAAAGAAGATACGGTTTTCATTTCCTAGGGGTTAAAGTCTGCCTACCACTCCCGTGGGACCATGATTCCACCTCAGTACGCAGAGAGCATTCCGAGCCAGCGTGTGGGGGCTGCAGGCCCCCACGGGTGAGCGGGCGTGGAGGAGGCATCGATGCCCCACGGCACACAGGTGACACGGCGTGTCTGGGGCTGCCAGCGGTTCAGCATGACAGGACCTGGGACACACAGAGGCGTGGGAGGAGACGGCACCTCCTTGCATGCATCGCATCGAGTTTTAATAAATTCAATGATTCCGTCCATTCGCAATTGTTTCAAAGTCTCTGGAAAGCAAAGAGTGAAGCCGCCTGCCTGACTGGGCTGAGCAGTTTATTTACTAAATTGATAGTTGCACTTGTGGAAAAGGCCTGTCCCCGGTTCTTTACAGACACGGTTCTGGATTTTGCGGCGGCTGCTGTCGGGAAGTTACTGTTTTGATGAAGAGATGGGAGCAAACGCAGACCCACCTCCAAGGCAGCTGTTGAAGTCGAGAGGCTTTGTTCACTCGACGGTGTCTACAAGCGACTTTGCAGGCTAGGTCAGCAGACAAGGGCTCCAGACGGGGCTCAGCGGTGACTTTCTGTACGGTGTCCCATGGACGTCCTCCTTGAGAGGGGACTTCTTTTCAAGTCATAATTCTACGTGCCGTAATGTACATTTGCTGAGCATGGCTATTTATTTCTCTATATCGAGGAGGCTGTTAACACAGGAGGCTGTTAACACAGCCGGGACGTCTAAAAGTTGTGAAAGATGTAAGGAGCCATTTCCACTGTGGAATACGTCAGACAGCACCACCATTTGATGTCAACTGACTTGAACGTAGGTTCAATTATTGTTTTGATGGAATTCAATTGGGAATCTATGATGCAGTTGAAATGTCACCTCCTTAAGGAAGCCCTCCCTGATTGCTATTGCCAGAATAATTTCACACTCACCATGTTTACTACTTTAAACTATAGCTCTACGTGAACATGAAGTAATATTCTAGCTACAGTGTATATTCCTTGAAGACTGTGGGGCCCACATCTGATTTATTTTTTTAAAGTAAATTCCCCTTAGCATTTACAAACCTTGCCAATACAGGTGCTTATTAAATAGGTATTGAATGAAACTTATCAAGGTGTGGCAGCATTTTTATACTAATTTGTTTTTATGATGGTATTTTAATGGAGGTTCCAACTTCTATAGTATGTAAATGATTATTTATGGAAATAGAAAACTGCAAAACACATTCAGTCCACAGCTTGGGCTTCAGGTGATAAATATCTATAAAATCAAGCTTGAGCAACTAAGCCAGCAGGCACCTCAGGTCTCTTTCTACAGAATTTCGCATTTTACTAAATGTCATTGTATGAAAAGAAGGCTTTCCATTCCTCCCTTTCTGTGAGAGTGTTTTGGTGGGTAAATGAACTTTATGTTCATAATACTTTTACGGACTTGTTTGCAAAGGCTGGCTAGACTTGGGAGACGAACCGTAACAGCCAGGTAAGCCACGCGGGGGCTGCGATGGCTGACGGACACTAACTACCCTCGGTGGGCGGGAAGAAGAGAACTTCGGGCTCTCCTAATCCCCCCCCCCACCCCCCCCCCACACACACACAAAGCACTGGCAAAGCTGGAGTGCACCTGCTTCTGTCCAGGAATGGTTCTGCTGTCCAGACCTTTGAACCAAATGCCCTGTGTCTCTTCGCTAACTCAGGTCTGTTACTGCCAGTGTTTGGATGGTCTATTGCCTTCAAAGGTCTGTGGAGAAATACCCTAGGAAAAAAATCATCTCCGGTAGAAACTGAGTCTTTCCTTACATCACTTTTACAATGCTTTTTTAAAAAAGAAAAACATGGGTGTTCCTTTTTTTTTTTTTTTAAGTAAATTTCAGAAACTAAATGTCAATCAATCAAACAGCAATCACATAGCCCATGAGGATTAATATATCCTAAAAGAAGACGTGGAGGAGAGAGGGGTGTACAGTAACACCTCTGGAAGAGTCTAAACAAAATGAAACCGAATTGGAATCGAATCAGTTCTCTAGATCTAAACACCAACCACAGGGAACGCGACGGACATGTTAAATGATGGTGTGCAGATAAAATCAGCAACATTCCTGAGGTGGGGGGAACTTTGTGGGACAACCCTGGCTTCTTCCACCACAAACTTTCAAGGAAAAACCAAGGTGGGGGATAAGGGAGAGGGTGGAGAATTTATAAATCGAAGGGAACTTAAGAGATATATATCATTCAGTTCGCACAGGAAGGTTTCATTTGGATGCCAGTTCAAACAACTTGTAAAAGATTTTAAAATAATCTGGCATGTGAATATCCTATACATATACATACATACACTGACATATGTCTACATATATGCATTAAGAAATTATTGCTTTTTTAAAAGATGTGATAATGGCACTGTGGCTTTTAAGAAAATAAGAGGCTGCTATTTTTCCCAGAAACGTGCTGATATTTATCAGTTGAAATAATGTCATAGATGGGCTTCGGGGTGAGAGGAAGGAGTGGGTGGAGGTACAGATGAAACACCACCAGCCATGCATTTATAATTATCTGAGCCTGTTGGTAGATAAATTGGTTTACATTTTTCTCTATTTGTGCATGATGAAAATTTTAACAATAAAGTAATTGTTAAAATCTGCTGTTACCATCCTGTCTTCACAAATGAAAAGGCATCTTTTCAACTCATAAGACTAACAATTTAAAGTCATTACAGGCTTTTCCAGTCTTACTGAGACTCTCCATAATTTTTAAATGATCAAAATTGAAATTAAGTTATCCATGAAATCTAGGTCTTCTGGTCTGCATACCCCTGGACTATAACTTGATATAAAAAGATTACAGAAATCCCTATCGGAGGTTTATTGTCCTTAGAAAGGATAATGCATACTTTTTATTCCATCTTTCTAATTAGTAATTTAAGCATATGTTCAGCATTTAACTCTAAATGTTTGCCTTTTCCCCAAGCTCGGAGACAGCTGTCCAAGATGTGAATGCCAGAAAACATTTAAATATCAACATCTGTTGAATTATGTTAATTTAGTGTAATATAATTGGGCATGAGTTGGAATTGATCAGAAGTATATGAAATAAACAAAGGTAAATTCCCAACAATATCTTGGTACACAAACAAATCACCATGGAGTGATGAAAAAATATTTCCAATGAGAAAGGACAAGGAAAAAACACCGATTGTCAAGAAACTGATTCTTTTAGAAACACAATTCTAACTCTGTGGGATATTATTTTGTGATCTTAGGTTTATTTGAATATTGTCTCATAATTGAAAGGTAATGAAAATAAGCTAAAACAAGCGACAATTAAAAGGCTAACATGTGAATATTTTTGATCAGCTATTCACTTTAACATTAAGACATTCTAAGTACACTTACATAAGCATTAAACTCTTCAGGTTCAAGGATGACTTGTGTTCTATCACAAGCAGTTACATACCACAAAATCTGATCTGCTCCCTAGATGTGACAGACTGCTTTAAACCGAAAGTGTTTACAATGTGGCAGATGAACTTTACTTGATTTATTCCGGGGACCGTAAGGTACAAATTATCAAGTAGCAGCTGTTGCTTATTGTGTTGCTGGTTCAAAAATATTAATTTTTACAGCTACTCCTTTACTAATAGATTAGGAATGCTGGTGGTTTGCGGGGAGTATTCTGGCACAGACACACCGTGGATGAGCATGTCCCCAAGCGTCCCTGTAATGAAGCGGTGACCCCAGCAGCAGGAGGGCCGCAAGCTGCCGCGCTGTGGCCCTGCAGGTGCACCTGCACCGGGCCCTCGGGGAGCCATCTCTGGGAGTAAAGGTCACTTCCGTGCCCATGCCCATTTAATCACAGGACCAATTTGGAGCGTGCCAACTGTGAAACAGACACCTGTCCTCAAGGAAGTGGACTTCCGACGACAAATTCATCGCAGCCACAGGTCACCGCAGCAGCTTTCACATGCGAACCATTTGCCATTACTGGTGGCGATGGCCAAACCTAACCGCAGTCCTAGGGGTGACAGGCTGTGCAGACTCTCAGCCATTTGAAAATGTCTCATTCGTCGGCCAGGTTTCACCGGGGAGCCCGCGATGGCGTTTCATTTGCCACTCGCTGGACACATTGCTTGTCTCCAAATGGCAGGGACCTGTTCTTCCGTATGGCTTACTCGTATCAAACTGGAAAGCAACCTTGCAAAATTCTAATTGGCTAATAACTAATTTTATTTAGTATAATCACAATTTCAAGTAACACCATAATCATTAGTTTGAAAATTTGGCAAGGAAGGTTAGAATTTCCGGACACCTAAAGGACAGGGGGAGCAGAGAACCGACAGCTGGAGGACAGCGCCCTTTTTAAGGCAATAATTTGGTCATAGGGAGTAAAACGGATTAATTAAATGCCTTAGAAACCACTTTATGTTGTATACGCGGTATGTTTCCAATGATTCTAGCCTAAGTACCTTTATATCTAGAAGCTATTCAAATTTTTAAAGAATTACAACACATATGCAACTAAATATGTTCCAATTTTAAAAAATATGGAATGTACACATTTTAATTAAAGGGAATATGTGACTTTCTATCTGTTCTCTCACATATGCATATAAATGAATTAAAATAATATAAAAGGTGCTTTTCTATCTGAGGGATTGGATACACTTTTATAAAATAATGAAATTTAATGCTAATTTTAGGTCTGGAAAGAAACAATGAGGAAGTACTAGAAATTTTATTTTGAAAATTAGTACTTAAAAGGAGATTCAGGCAATTACTTTGGACACATAAATATAAAATATCTAAATATGAAAAGTTAATGATACAACTTGCTTTAAAATATGGTGTTGAATTATCAGTTTTAGGATGACAAAGGAGGACTTGTTTCAAAATTCTAAGTTTCTTGACATGGGATAGTTAACGTCTCATCTTAAATAATAAAATAACCCATCAATTACTTTTGTTGATACATTTAATTTTGTTAATACATGTCTGTGAAAAGCAATGCTAAATGAATGCGTCGATGTCATTAGCCAGCACGCTAATGAACACTTATCCTATCCCACTTTATTAACAGCTGCTCAAAAATGTAGTAATTAATAGTTTCATTTATTGTTGGCAAAGCTGCAACATGACAAATAGTTTTGTATCTGTTGCAAATTAGGTCTCCTTCCCAAATAACAGATGACACCATGGGGAACACTGAGCAAACTCGAACCCTCAAACATCTTTGGATCTTTAGAAGCTCAAATAAAGAACAGCTGCAATTCTGTCTGCTCCAGCTGCAACAAGATGCAGGGATCCGCCTCGTCCTAGGGAACTGAGCGTGCTCGGTGTCAGCGGAAACAGAGGTGTTCTTTCTAACCTGTGAAAGAAGGGTGTGTGTGTGTGCGTGTGTGTGTGTGTGTTGGCATTTGCTTTGCTTCTCTGATTAAGGTCTATTGTAATTTTTGTAAAATTTTATAAGACTTTTTAATATTAATCAGACAATATGACAGCAAAAAGAGAAGTCCCTTCTAAGCCCCTTTATAAGTCACATTATAGCGCACACACAGGTCCAGGAGTTAGCCCACACTAAGTAGATACAGGTAATGCTTGTAAGAACAAAGTAAAATGAATGAACACATTTCTAAAGCACATTTTAAAATATCAAGTAGAATTTAATAATAATGGCAACAAAATGCTTTTACTTGATTTCAAATGATAGATCAGGTACCCAGATAATGCAGCTTCTGTGCTTCCCAGTAGTAAATGACAAAAATGGCATGTAATGACAGTAAATGACATGTAAGGAAGGGAGCAGGGCAAATTTTTTAAAGAAGTAAAACAAATATAAAAGGAAGGCCCGGACATGATCTAAATAATTCCGTGTAGTTGCCATAAACCAGCAACCTTTTGGTATGGATTCTCAGGACAGTGAAGACTAGTCGTTAGAATGCGTGAAGAACACAACATCACCTGGCTTCAGGCAATGCCTGTTGTGTGGTTTTACTGACTTTCCCTCTGGGAGGGCCACATCGGACATTCGTGTGCTGAGCAAAGGTTATGTCCTGAGAAACACCGTGAAATTATTTAATTGGAGTTTCAGTTGAGGTGAAGGCAGAGAGGAAGATCTCTCTAATTTTGGGAAACATAAAATTACATTTGAATACTGAAATTTTAAAAAAGCTAGGATACCAAGTCCAGAATTGAAGAGAAAGATATGGGTTGAAGAAGTAAGTCTTGATGTCACTAGTGTTTCTGTAAAACACTTAGGTGCACCACCCTAAGGTTTGGCTGAGTGCATGTGCTTGTGTTTGTGTGTACGTGTGTGTGTGAGCGTTTTCCTTCAGCTGATAATCTACTGCATGCCGTGCTCACTCAGAAACTGTGCCTGTTCATTGTTAGATATTGACAGTGACAGATAATAGGTAGGTAATAGATAATAGGGGCCTGAGCAGACAACCAAACTCAACCGACTAATCAAGCGGAAGGACCAGAGGGGAGCTGTCCAGACAGAGGCCGCATGGAAGAGTGCAGGACGGGAAACGAGGGACTTCAGGGGCTGTGGTGCATGTCCTTAGGGTCTCCTTAGGAGGGCCCGTTGCATGTGTATAGTCACTGAGGACACCGTGATGGAGAACTTTCACATCACCCGACGTTCAACACACCTGCTCTGTGACGAGGGCTCCCACAGGGAACAAAAACACAGTGGCAAACTAAATGGAAGATTGTTAAGACTAATCACGGGAATGAATTAGATTAAATTACACCTCTGTTGATAAGTGTTTGTTCAAATGCCTTTACGTTATACCTATGTTAAGGATCGGTCAAAAGTTTGATTATGGGACCAACAAAGTGTCCTACCTGAGAAGAATGAGAATGTTAACTATGTTTACAGTAGACGGATGAACAAATGAATGTGCTAATATTTGAATAATACCTATTTGCATACACATGAATGATGAGTCCTGAGCAGCCCTGAAGATGATGGGGACAGACACGAGGTGGGAAGAGTGGGAAGCCAGGGAAGAAGCCCAAAGTAACGCTGCCCTTGTAGCAGGAGGAGAAAGTACAGGAAACTGTGAAAACTGGAGCTCGTTATCGATGATGTAGAACTTCCTGAGCGAGCGCTGCGTAAAGGAGACCTTAATAGGCTGTCACACTTTTGGTGCTGTGGGACCTAGGACAGTCCAGGAGCTGGAAAAGAGCCACCAGATGAACAGTAAAGTGGACGTGGAAGAAAAGAAGGAGGACATGCCACAGACAGGACACCGGGAAACTGCCAAATTGCATGACAGTTGGAGGCATTGGTAACTCTGTCCCTGAAACCCCTGATTGAGACCCTGAGCGTTCCCCTGAGGAGCTGGGGGCAAGGTGCACCCCATGGTACCAGCGAAGCTGCCCCAGCAGGGCCGGATTACATCAGCAGAGGCCCACCTAGGAGCGTGCGGTTGGCGAGCAACCCCAGACCTCTCCTTGCAGTCACCAATGGCAGACCGCTTGTGCAGTTACCCCCTCCTGCCTGCCTGGGGTTTGGGGTGGGCGGGGGTCAGTGATGCTAACATTTACTGATGTGATGTGTCCAGTTCCGTTCTCTAACCTTCAGGTTTTCCACAAGTTGAGAAAGGGAAGTGCAGTCACTCATCCAACAGGGGTAAGAAAAGTCAAGACAATATTAAACATACTAAGAAAGAAAATGACTTTTAGGGGCGGAAGAGAATAATGCATATAAATAAAGAAGTGAAGAGCTGCCATCTCGCATTTAATAAAAAGCGTTTCAAAAATTAAACTTGAGTAAGTCTCTCTGTCCCGGCGTTTACTTGACCTTCATGAATTGCTGTGTGCCTAGCACACCTGATACCCTCGCAGAGACAAGAAGATACACTGAACCCACAAACAAGACAAAGGGGATACATGAAGAAATATTCCAAGATGCAAGGTGAACTCTTAGAAACGAAAAGTGTAGGAGAATATTTTTAATCAGTTAAAGATTGGGGAGCTAATGTTGATGAAAATGCCCATAAATCTTTAAAGATGACAATATACAATGGTTTTTAAAAAATTGGAGAATCATTTGAGGGTGCTCCAATATCCAAATAATGGGAGAAGAGAGAAGAAGGTGACGATTGAAAACTGAAGAGATTGGAAAGAATGCCTTCAAAATCCTGAGTCAAAATGGTCCCCAAAGTGGAATTCAATTCCTGGCTAAATCAAGCCATATGAGACTAGAAGAAAGACCTTCAGATGAGCAGAGTCCCACAAATTTAACCCTGCCGGTTCTCTTCCCAGAAAGCTCAGGACAAATAATGGCATGGGATCCAGGGAGCAGGTCATCCCACCTAGGAGAGGAAGGGAACCCCCGGGGATGGCGGTGAGGGGAGACCCCAGGACACCGGAGGTGCAGCAGCTCAGGACAGGGAACAGTCCCAAATGGACCTGGAGACAGGCTTCCTGGAGGGTGGCCCCCCGGTCTGGAGAGAGAGCAGCTGAACCTCTGGGGAGAGGAGGCCCCACAGAAAGCACAGCAGGTACAGAAAAGTGACACATCTGTGGAGAGCATCTACACGTAACCACATTAATGCAAACAACGAGCGTCGATTTGATCTGATTACGATGATCGGGGAGAAAGAGGGAAGTGCCGTTGTCTGTGTTTGTGCCGGACGCGCAGCAGTAACTCAACAGGTAATACTAAACCAAAACCCTCCAGAAATAGTAAGAGTAGCACGAAATTCAGGTCCATACCCAAAGAAGGAGCTAAAAGAGCTGAAGTGGTTTTCCCCAGAGGGTAAAACTAGGGAAAGGGGAAGGATCGGTCTGGGGCCTGCGGTACTTTGTTACAAATCTTAGACTGTGTACCAGAATACATATGATGAAAACTGAAATTTAGCAAGTGTTTAGGAAACGCACAGGTGGAAATAACAGTACCACATTTTTAACAACAGCTAACATCAAAGTGCTTACATTTTTTTATTTTTATTTTTTTTTCATTGCAATGTAATTTATTCCTTCTGAGTTTGGTGATTTTCGGTAAATTTACATAGCTGTAACCATTACCTCAGTCCAATTTTAGAACATTTACATTTACCCCAAGAGGCTTATTATGTCAATTTGCAGTCACTGTCTTTTATCATTCTCTGTTCCAGACAATCACTAATCTTTTAGTTTTTTTTAAATTTTTTGATTTTTAAAAAAATTTATTTTAATTGTTGTTCTTGTACAGTTTGCTGTCTTGTACTCTCATCCCAGCCCACCACCCCGGCCCTCCCCACCTCCCTCCCATTTCCACCCCCCCAGCTTTTGTCCATGTACTTACATTTTAGATGCCTTACAAGTATTAACTCATACATTCCTTACAACAACGCTATGAGGCAGGTACTAGTATTTCCTGTTTTACAGAGAAGGAACCTGAGCACAGAGAGACTAAGCGATTTGCTCGGGATCACCCAGCCAGTAAACGGTGAGAGACGAGGATGAGAGGTCAGATGCTAATGTCCGAGGCCGCACACGGAGGCCAAGGCAAGGCCGCAATCCGCGCGCCGCACTGACTTGGCACCCGTTGGAAATCCACCCCGCGAACCTACTGTGCACAAGTATTCACTGCCTGCATGTCGGGCACACTTTTGGTGCTGGGCCTCCACCAGTGAGCAGGGCAAAGGCTTTGTCATCGTGAGGCTCAAGGAGAGGGTCAGTAGAGGCCAGAATGGCACGTAAGGCAGAGTCCGAAGGTGCTGGTGGAGGGGGCTTCCGTACATGGGGTGGAGGCTTGAAGGAAATGGGGAGCAGCCACATGGAGAGTCAGCTGCAGGGAGAGTGTTCTGGGAAGAGGGAAGCGCAGGTGCAAAGGCCCTGTGACACAGTGCGCTTGGTGTGCTGGAGGGACAGGAGGAGGCCACTGCACCTGGAGCAGGTGACCCAGAGTTCCGGTGGGAGGAAGTGATGTCAGGGAGAGCAGGGCCAGATCCCATGGCCTTGTATGTGAAGGGAAGGGCCTTGGCTTTTACTTGGATTAAAATAGAAAGCTACTGAGGATTTTATTTTAAAATTTTTCTTAAGATCTTTATTGAGATATTAGTGACATAAGCAGAATGCACACATTTAAAGTGTACAATGTGGCAAGTTTTGACATATGTAAACACATTTGAAACCACTGCCACATGGACACACCAAAGATACCCATCACCCTGACATCCTTGACACGCCACTGTCCAGCTCCTCCAAGCCCTGGCCCCATCCCGTTCCCACTGAGTAAGGGATCGGCCTCCTGCCGCTGTGTCAGTCTGCGTTTCCTACAATTTTATATAAATGTGTTACGTCTATCAGTTCTTCATTCCTTTTCACTGCTGAGCCATATTCCACTGTATGAAGATACCACAGATTATGTATCTACTTGCTGACGAACATTTGGGTTGTTTCTTTTTCTAACTATGACAAATATAAGCCACTAAGAATATACGCATACAAGTTTTTAAGTATTCACCTGGACCTTAGAGTAGTTAGTTCTTTGCTTAATATTTTAAGAAACTTCCAAGTTATTTTCCAGAGTGTAAGTACTATTTAACTTCCACATAATTACTCTATTTCCTCCACGTTGCGTCGCCTTTTGCACTTTTCAGCCATTCTAGAAGTTGGGAGTGGTCCCTTACTCTGGTTTTACTTTGCTTTTTCCCAGTGAGTGATGATATTTGACATCATTTCCTGTGTGCATTCACCACCCACACATCTCTGGCCAGGTGTCTCCAAGTGCTTATGTTGTAATTGAATTAATTTCTTATTATTGAGTTTTTAGAGTTCTTTACAGATTCTTGACATGAGTCTCTTATCAGACATACGATCTACAAATATTTTCTTCCCTTCTGCGACTTGTCTTTTCATTCTCTTAACAGTGTCTTCTGAAGAGCCAAAGTTTTCACCTTTGATTAAGTCCAATTTATCAGTTCTCTCATGGACTGTGTTGTGGGGTTCTACCCAAAAGCCTTTGCCCCTAAGGGCACAAAGATTTTATCTCATGTTTTCTGAGAGTTTTATGTTTTTAGGTTTTGTGTTAAGTTTGTTATATGGTGTGAGGTATGGGTCCAAGTTCTTTATTTTATTTATTTTCTTTTGCATATGGATATCCAGTAGTTCTGGTACCATTTGTTGAAAATAGTATTTGTTTCTTCACTGAACCACCTCTGTACCTGCTCGACACTCAGTGGTCTGTATTTGCGGGCATGGTTTCCCGAGTCCGAGTTCTACTCCCCGCGCCTGCTTTTCCATGTCCGCACCAACGCCTCCCTTGTGTCTTTACTGTAGCTTTGTGGTAAGCCTCGAAGTCAGGAGTGTTACCCCGTCAATTTTCTTTCTTTCTTTTTAAGTTTGGCCATTCCAAGTCCTTTGCATTTCCATGTGGACTTTCGAGTTAGCTTGTCAATGTCTATAAAACAGACTGATAAGGTTTTTGTTTGGAGTGTAGTAAATCTACTGATAACTTCTGGGAGAACTGACATCTTAAGATGTTGAGTCTCCTGACCCAGGAACAACGCATCTCTCCCCAGGTATGCAGGTCTACTTTAATTTCCTCTCAGCCTTGTTTTCATACATCCCAAAACACTGATGAAATGCGTAGGGCTAAATCTGATAAAATATGTGTAAGATTGATATGATAAGACCTGTAAAACACTGCTGAAATAAATTAAAAACCACTGAAGTATTTGTGCTTAATTGTGTTCTACTTCTTGCTTCACATTGTTAATATCTTTCTGTATCTCATGTAGTTAATATTCATCATACTAATTTAACACTTTTCTGACTTGCTCATTCTAACATACCTGCTTCTGTTGGAATCAGCAAGCCAATATATTGCTTTTTCTCTTGAAAAGGCTGTTCTCACAGGTCTCTTTCTCTGTCCTACCAGGTATTGCTTCAGGGAAAGGCTAGTCTCCTGCAGCAGCCCCAAGTCCTTTGGTGACCAGGATGGAATGAATCTCACCGAGGACAGGAAACCACGGTCATCACACCCGACCGGACAAAATAACTCCTCTGGTAAGGAAACTGCTCACCCCCCTCACTCCCGGAGAGGTGAGAATGTAACTCCGCAGGTCTGCGGCGCTGGAGTTAGGACGTGATGACCTGTGACCAGGGCCCTTCAAGTTTCCCTGCCCCTCCTCGCACAGCAGACATGCGTCCTTCTCTCTGGGCCCTCTGACAGCCCCCGTTGTTGGCTGGCGTGCTACAGCGCATGCCAGGTGCGCGTCTCTGTGCTCCGCTTGGTGCCCGCCGTCCCGGGAATCTTTAGCCAGCATCTCTTCAAATGCCGGGTTTTTTCAGCTCTTCTACACTCTCCAGCAAGGGCTCTGATTAAACACCTTAGGCCTTTTCTGTGTCTCTTAACCACTCTCATTTCTCCAACTCCTTGAATTATTTTAATGCTGTATTCTGGCTTGGTTCTTCAGCTGTATCTCCACATCACTAATTCTCTTTAAGAACCGTATTTCTCATTTCCAACAATTATATTTTTATTCAAATGTGCCTCATTAATTCTAATAGTGATCTGTTCTATAAACATTTCACCTATAGTTATTTATAATCTAAATAAATTTTATACAGAGTATTTATAATTATATATAATTATGCATACACTTGTATATATAATTATATGTAATTGTATATGTTATACACACATACTTGTATATATAATTATATAATTATTGGCACTTTATAATTTCAGGGGTAAAGTGCCAATAATTAGGGGTAAATATATTGGTTTTATGTTAACTCTCACTGATGGCCAGCTTCTGTGTGTGCAGTTGAGACATTAGCTATGTAAGATGGAACTGACATCTGCTTCTGCAGGCACCCCAGGGGCTCCTGGCTGGGGTTAGTTTCTGTAACGTGGTCCCTGGGGGATATGGCATCTGTGGCTGGGCGTTGACACAGGGGCTGGCGTGCCAGCGATGGCTGGCCGTGGGACGAAGGGACACAAGGGTGGCTGCAAGGTCAGTTATCTCGTTAAAAACTGAGCAAGTGTAAATCTCAGGGTGGTAGGGTAGACCAATGTGATGGCAGCCATCTTTACATAAATAAAATTAAGTCTTTGCAATCACCACATGTAAACTTTGAAAATATATCATCCAAAACAATATACCAGGGAAAATTCTTTGTAGTAAAGGAAAAAAAAAAAAAAAGAACATCAATTCAGTAACAGAAAATGAGCAAGAACCTAGGAGCATTTTTTAGAGAGTATATTTTCTATATACTCATTTAAATATAAGAATAAATAATTACGTTGCTCTCTCATGATGTCTAAGTACCATTTAAATTTGGGGGAAAATTAATTCTGCTTTTTTATTTTTATTTTTTTAAGATTTTATTTATTTATCTTTAGAGGGGAAGGGAAGGAGAGAGGGAGAGAAACATCAATGTGTGGTTGCCTCTCACGCATTCCCTGCTGGGAACTGTCCTGCAACCCAGGCATGTGCCCTGACTGGGAATCAAACCGCGATCCTTTGGTTTGTAGACCCGCGCTCAATCCACTGAGCTACACCAGCCAGGGCTAATTCTGCTTTTTTAAATGATAAAATACAGTAATTGTTCTAAATCCTGATTAGTTAGGGGAAACAGACATTTTGTTTCAGAAATTTATTCTTTGTCATTCATCAGCTTTTACAAACATACGTAAAATGGTCTCTTTCTATGCATCACTAGTAACCCTTAAATATATTCTTATAAACAACACATAGAGTATTTTAAGTCAGCTCTTTAGAACCAAAGGCCACCGGACCACAATGCACCACGCTCACACCGCCACGGAAAGCAGCGGCGCGGACGGGCTGATCGGAATTAGAAGCGACCGAATGGCTCACCTGCCGGCGGTCTTCCCAGAGCAGCTCCTCCTGTGTCCCCGTTCAGCTCGGTTATCTCGCAGAGGCTGACGTCATCCGAAGCGTTCAGAGAAAGTTGTAGAAACAAACACAGGTCCGTTACATTATTTTGGGAGTAGAAAAGCATTCTTCCCATCCAGAGGGACACTGTTTCCTCACTGCACGGCTTTTCCCCCCTCCTGATTCCCCATTGAACAAAGACAGCTCCTGTTGCTCCAGCTGCCACTGAAACTCTTGTGGACACGTCGGGGAGAGTGGGCCACCTGGGCTTCCCTGACGCCTGGGACTGGAGGCCTAGGACTCCGCTCTGAGCCTGGCGCCGGGGAGGGGTCCTGGTGACGGTCACAGCACCCCTTGCCACCGGCCTCTGTCACTGAGTTCAGTGAGAATTTTTCCAGGCTTTGTCACCTATGCTGCTGACATAAAAGATGTAGTATTGTTTCCCCTGTATTTATCAGCCTAACAAAGAAATACACTTAGAACTTTCTTTCAAAGAAATTATTAGCTTCAAATAGATCACTAGAAGAAATGCATATTTGATTGCCTTCTCAGAATGTCTCACCATCTGCTACCCTTCACACTCACTTTACCTATTTGAAAAGAAACCAAAAAAAAAAAAAAAGTCAAAACTATTCTTTACTATTTGTTCACTCAAACTGTAGCTTATTTCTGCAGCAAATGATTTTACACAGACGAGACTACAAAGAAGTTGTCTACTATATTAGAAATCAGCCCTAAGAAAAATAGAAATCTTTGAACTGGGAGGGCAGGGAGGATCTGGGTTCTAATCCCTGCTGCACCCGTAATGAACAAGTCGGCAGGTTTTTGTGACAGATCTACCATTTACATGCTGTGTAACCTTAGGCCAAGCAAGTCACTTCCCCAGGTCCCAGTGCCCATCTGTGAAACGGAGATCCAATCACATCTACCCGTGAGGCTGCTGTGTAAAACAAGATAACCCATGCGAGATGCTTAGCCCTGAGACCAGAACGCTGGACACACCAAGAAAATGGTGCAAATGCCACGATTACGATTATCATTAATGAGCCTGTCTGTCTGTGGGTAGAGTCTGGCCAGTACCAAAGACCTTTAATGAAGTCACCACTTTGAACTGGTTAATGGCATCCCTTAGAATCCATGAAGAGCAACGTGTGGTCACCCTTGAGAAGGAACGGGCCGTAATTAGGTCACCAGGGATGTCTTCAGGAAATAAGTATGTATCCCATCTCTCTTAAACGTCCATTCTTCCCAGCCCCACGGCCACCACCCTGGCCCAGACTGCTTTCTGTCACCTGTGCACGCCTCTCGCACACCTCCCTGCCTCCAGCCTTGCCCCAAACTGATCCTCTCTCCCACAGCTGCCAGTCATTCTACAATCGGACAGACTGCACAGTCTTGTACAAGACACTTGTGGCCCTTCACAGTCAGATCACATTCCTGACCTCCTAATTTATTCTACCTCCTTCTGTCCGCAACCTCACTTTTTCACTTGCAGAATATATATCCTAGCCACACCAAACATTTTAGTTTGGGTTGCGGGTCGTATTCTTGCTCACCATTGGCCCTTTGCTTCAGTTATTCAATCTGCCTGCACATCTAAGGTCCAGCACAGTGCCTAGGGTTTTTTGGTGTTGTTGCTCAATATATATACATGTTGACTGAATAAATAAATCAGATAAAGTAATAAGGAGTGAGACCTAGTATCTGGTATATAGCTGAAGCCATATCTTATCATTTATCTTAAGTCCATTAATCTGAAAACATTTCCATTTAGAAACACTCTGCACCGTGAAAACTTGTTTCTGAAAATTTTTAAAAAAATTAATTAATTTGGCATTTCTAGGTCTAGCGCCTTTTGAAAGCATACATGGACGAACCAACACTTGTGACACCGACAGCTAGGGGTGGCGCGATGGAGGCTCTGCCTCCACCTTAAATTAATGGTGGCAGTTAACTGACTTCTCCAATTTTAAGATAAAAGGCCGACACTGGAACACTATACCTGCCGTTTGGGCTAAGGCAGCTAAAACCAAGAACTCAAACCGCCAGCACCAGGTTTTGAGATAAGGAAAGAATTCTATAGTTTAGTTTCTTTCCGGGGTAACTCTAATGACACGGTAAACATGAGGCTGCACCTGCGGGGTCTGGCCCACAGGGAGGCCACCACCAGGGCGAACTCCCTGAACTCTGACGTTGGGTCCCCTCCCACTGAAGTCATGTGGGGGTTTCTTTTCTTCTGCACACTATGGTCTGCATGGGCTTTGTATGTAAAAAGAAACAAACAGTGGGACCACTTAATACAATGCACCTACAGTAGGAAGCCATCACAAAACTACCTCACTTTAACACTAAAATTATAAATCTGGGTACAACTTGCAAATTTACACTCAAGATTCAGATTTAAAAAATATATAGACTCAGATCGTTGGGCCATGAATTAACAAGTTCCTGTGGGAACCCACATCTCTACAGGGGCAAAGATGGAAAAATTAATCCAGAGTATTACCAGAATAAAAAAAAAGAACATGTACATGTATTTGAAAGATCCCCAACAGGTTTCTGCTATGCCCTGAAGGACAGAAAACGGGGGGCAAGGAGGACAGGTCAAGAACTCACGCTAAAAGCCAAGAATCCTCGAGCTTCACTCTGGTAAGCAAGCGCATGCAGCACATTAGGCTTCGAGGGACTTTTCGTCCTTCCTCCTGATAACTTTGTTGGGTCCTTGAACTCCTATCCGTGTCACAAGTGTGGTCACTTTTCAGGGGCTCTGACTCCACAATGTCAACTTGGATTAAAAATAGGATTTCTGAGTATGGTGCGAAGTGCTTCTAACCTTCCGACTTTCAGATCGCTGGACTCAGGCCACACGGAGGCACAAGCCTCTTATTAGTGACCTGCAGGTGTATATTAAACAGTGACTCACGTAAGAATTACATTAAAATTTATAAACATGAAACCTAGTTCCATGCGAGGTCCGCAAAAAAGGACAGTTTCAGAAGTTGCTGAATCAACCCGGGAGGAGTGTTCCATTAGGATAATGGGTCTCACAGAAGGAGGGCAAGGGTTTTCGTGGTTACACAGGATAATTTTACAAGATTATTGTGAGTGTCAAATCCCTCCAAGGGGGGGAAGGCGCAAAGGGGAGAACCCTCATTCCACAGCAGTCCCCTCATTCCTGCCTGATGTTCAGAAGGCGTTCAAGCTCAGGGCTGTGTATACGGGCAGCCACTTCTCAGGCAGCGTCTATGGAATAATGTCAAGACTCCTCCTACTCCGCAGCTCAGCATCCTCAACCTTACAAAGGAGAACTGAGCAAGATCTAAACTGTGATCTGTGACTCATTAAGAGACCTGTAAACTGAGTCAGAAGGCCAAAGCATAAGATGTTCAAGGAGGCAAAGTCTCGGGAGAGAAAAGGGGCTTCATGTAGCAGCTGCCTCTGCCTCCGACTTCAGCTTCCGGACCGACTTGGGTATTGTCCCTCCGTGGCCTTGGCAGCGTTCACGGCGCCCTCGCTGTGGCCTTCTCTGGCACCGGGCTTCACACTGCAATTACTCTTTCTTGCCCCAGATTAGAATCACCTTAGGGGAAAAGCTATGTTTTTTTAAAAAAAAATTTCTTTTCACAAATATCTCTTTTTGTAAAAATGGTAAGATGGGAGAAGGCAGTGGGAAGTGGGATTTCTAAATCAGTGAGTGGGGTTAGCATCGAGAGCACCTCTTTGCGTTTATCAGTTGGCAAGAAACAAATAAAAGGTGATCACACAGGCTGACAGTCGTTCACTCCACAACGTATCCAAGGGTTTCCTACTGCTTGGTCTTGCGTCTCATCACACATGTCTAGGTTGCGCCGAGAGTTGACTATGCCGTGGGTTTTCCTGGTCTAAGGCAAACGAAGATGACATCAGCCCTCACAATGTGAGTCACCTGTATGTGTCGTTGTAGACACACATGTAGGTTCAGTCTGCCCTCGTTTGCAGGTTTCCTATTAGCGAATTTGTCTCTGCTAAAACGAGTGATGCCCAAATCAGCACCTGTGGCAGGCGTGCGTTTGCAGATACGTGCAGAGGTAAGTATCTGAGTCCTTCTAGCACACGTTCCCAGCGGAGGTCTGACGGGCTGACGCGCCGTCTGATTTTAGCTCCGTACTGTAAACCAGTGTCCTCTTGGAAGGGCTATTTAGTGCTGCGTTGTTGTTGTTGTTGCAGTTTTGTGTTCTCGTTGGCGACTTCACCGTTTAAAATGCCCCCCAGGTGCAGTCCTAAGGGCGAGAAGCCTGGGGCGGTTTCTTCCAGCCCAAGTTCTGGTACCGTTGGCCAGGAGTTCAGTGTTCTAGAACCAATGATACGTAACAAATGAGGTGTCTTGAACCGCATCAGGCTACAAACTGATCAGCTAATGGCGATGTTGTGAGCAGAGGTTCTCAGGAAGCTAACCTGGTGCTGTTCCCAGGAGCCATGGTTCAGCATTTGCAGCCACGGTTAGTGTTCACGTCGACCAGCCAGAAGGTAACTACCGCAAAGGACAAGAATCCGCCGCACGTACTCACTGATAACCTATCTAGGCAAGATCGGAATCTAAAGTTGAGTATCCAAGGCTGAGCAAAAGGCCGATCCAAAAATTGATCAAAAAGATTTTAAGAATTCAAAGAAAAGGAATTGGCTCATTTTCTTATCTATATGTTATTAGCTATCGGTTAATTTTTACCTGCAGAAATAAAAGTTTGGGGGAAGCAACCAGCTCTATTATAATCTAAAACATGAATTTATAATGTCATTTGAGTATTTCTCACACCCTAAAAGGTAGAAGATAAGGTTTAAAATTGCATTTTGGGATAGCGTATGTTCTCATGCAACTTACTACTAGAGGTGGCATCTTTTGTAAGCATTGTACTCAAAGGAACCTGGAGCGATTGGGAAAGCAGGGAGTCTAATATTTACATTCAGAATAAGAAGACGAACACATCAGAGACACCGTTCGGCGAATTTCCACATCTTTAGAAAAAGCAGAGCATACTCTATTATAATGTGAGAAGTAGCCTTAAAAAGGCAAATTGCTCTCCTGAAAAAAGGCAAGTTTACAAAAATAACCCATTACAAGTGAATTCACAGGATATTTTTCTCTAAATAGGCTCCTGTGTGTTAAGGAATACAGCCTAGGTTATAATGAAGGAAACGATGGCACATGTGTTTTCTGAGGGACAGGGGTCACGGTACATGCTGCCCAGCGTGGGAAGGACAATGTGGCCAATTCAGCAGTGTTTCCAATGACCATCACCACGCCCGAGCCCCTCTTTGCCCAGCCCCCACTACTTACTGACCCCCTATGACTTACCAACCCCTCAGAAGAAATGATCTCCATGCATTTGGGAGTTGTCATTCCCATGTATTTCTAACATATCATATTTTTGACCCACTTAAACAATAACTTTTATAATCAATAATAAAAAAAAAAGCTTAGCAAGGATGCCAAGCCTAAGATATATATGTTTTATACATGTAAGCCCCAAATTCCCTCAGCACACTGCAGAGAAAGAGCTAGTAAGTCAAGGGACAAAGATCGTGAACTACTCTCTATACAAACTTTACATGCAAAGGTAACCGAAATGGATGTGAAGTTCTTGCTAAGTCAACTAATCAGTCTGCTGCCATGCGCACTAATAAAAGTAAAACCACATCTAGAAATACAACATCAACCTGTAACAAACTATTGCCATTTTCTAAACTTCAAAGATAAAAATATTCCCTTGCTGGCTGATCTCATGTTTCAAACAAATTCATTATTTAAACACATGTACTATTCAGTGCCTTAACTTTGCAAAAAAGACACAGAGATGAATTCCAGAGTCTTTTCCTGGGGCATGTTCGAGTGAGGAAGGTGGCAGGGGAACCCAGACGCTCACTGAGGCTCAGGCATGTGGTCGGTGTATTAGGTCCTTTTCCTGTGGACTAGACTTGGTACCTTTTCTCCTGAAGCCGCCCCACTGCCCTGAAGGGAGACAGTTCAGAACCCGAAGCAGACTCAGAGGTGTCCTTGGGATCAGAAGGCCCCTTACCTGGCCATGCTCCGTCCTCGCCCCGGGGCCGAACCAATGGCTGTGGAGGAAAGAGAGGAGGCGTTAGCCAGTGTGGGCCTCACCATGAACACACACATGCTCCCGTGATCAGTCTGCACGCGCTCTAAGAAGTGTGGTTGCCGCCCGCCACAGAGCCTTAAATATGCTTTATTTTAATGGATATTTCATGTAATTCTAGATTTACAGCAATTTTGACAGAAATGTAAGAGTGCTCACAACCCAGTAATTTTCAATTTAATAAGCAAACTCGGTTAGAATTAAATTTCCATTTAATTATGTTAACATAAACTGCTGCGACTGGATTCATTTTATGAATCAATTCTGGTTATAAAATCTACAAATGCTATCATTCAGTACAACTTAATTATGGCATCATTACAACAAATTATGATCTTTTGATTGTTGGGAGTCTAAAAAACATTAAAAATACCAGAATATTATATCCACTGGCTGTGTTCCACAAAGCTCTCGATGTGAATCCCGGAGTATCAGCTGAAGGTACCTTGGACCTGTTCACAACAGTTAAAACACCACCACCCAGCACCACGCTGATGGTCACACACAGATTAGCTCATTTAAACTTGGCCACCTTCTGGTTGTCAAGTTCAGTTCTCCCCTTGATACAGATGCAGCTTGGGTATGTGTGGGAACAAAGCTTGACATACATAAAGTACAGTGAATCCCACCTCCCTTGTAGCATCAGGAGGCTGAAACCAGACTAGGAATCTGATACATAATTGTTGTTTCAGTGTTAATTTTCTTCCCTCGTTGCATGCAGTGAACATAGTAGTAACCTGAATGATCACTCAGTGGCTTTTTATCCCTAAACGTCATCAGAGACACCAATGCTTGCAGTTAATATTTTTAGGATTCCCCAACAGGCGTGGCATGCTATCAAAAATGGAAGAGATGCTTAAGACACTGTTTCTTTAATTGACTTTTGGATGAATGCAGTGTGTGACTTTAGAAAACTCAGATTGGCTATAAAATGGGGGTGAAGCAGTAAGTGCGTTGGCGGGAGTGGTGCTTATGAAAATCCTCCGAAAAATGAAATGCACTATCCAAATAAAGCACCCTCATCATCACCTTGAAATGCAGTTTAACAATCGTTCTTTCACATCAGTATTTGGTGAAAATGTCTTCTCTAAGAAGGGACTGTCATTATCCTTTTTCTATAAGGAAAAATTAAGACATATGTAAGCTAAATGACTTATCCCGGGAAGCACGGAAAACCAGAGGAGGAAGTGATCCAGTGTATCTTACTTATCTCAACATACAGTTAAAGCCACTTTTACTATAAAGCCATTTATGCTAAATTTCAAAGTGTGAAAGTATTCCCAATGAACATAACCTTTAATCCAGGCAAATCTTGCTTTAAGCAAACTCAATATTTGCACAAAAGATAAAATAAAGGGTGAATATTTGCTTTATAAAGGAATTCATAGGATTATAAATAGTTACCCATGTGCATTAAAAGTAAATTTTAATGTATATACAAGCCCTCAGGTAAATATCCTATACCTTAAAATGAAACACAACACAATATAAATATCAATTTTAAAATCAGTTAATACATCATATTGATTCAATTTGAAAATAAGCATCTCAGAAGTGATTGGAAAAAAGTGTGAAAAAATTCCGGAACCATTTAGGGTTAGTACATAAAAGGAAGTGGAGTAAATAAAAAGTAACCTCATCTGATGCTTTGAATACTTTTTAATAATAAGTAGTCATATATTAATTTTATTTTCCACATTTTAAAATATATATTTTCAGAACGTCAACTTAACATTTTCTCAGAAATTAGATACTTATTTCTCTGTTTTAGCATGTGCTATACATTATAAGAAACTTAGAGAAAAGCAAGACAAAATTTCTAAGGGACAGTATTGAAGGTGTAGAGAACTGCTGGTATTTTGAGGCAAAATACCAAAGATTCCTTAAAAGGAGGCCGTGGCAGATACTGGTGCTGCCTGTTCAGATCCCCGCAACTACCGCGGCCCGACTTCTCTGGTCAGTGAACAAAATTGCTAATTGTTTAACACATTATTTATAGGGGTTTCCATGAGCACATGTTTGTGTACCCGAAACAGTAACGAAAACATCCTCCTCGTATACTCTCAGGTAGACATCTACAACGTTCCACCAGAAATTCAAACATTTGTGAAGCTTTAGTTTTCTGTCAATTATAGACACTGATTTTAAAACCATACACCACCTTTTAAATACATATATAGAATTCCAAATATCACTGTGATTCGATATTAAAAAACACGACAAGCACTTCTTTAAAAGTGAAAAATTTTACGTGCTTTTTTTCCTCCTCGAGCTCCCTGCCTTTCTGTCTGTCTGCCTCACGGTGTATCCCTGATCTAACAGACTTGCATGCTCAGGCCTTTCAGTGGTCACCCCATCACATTGCTCCGCACCAAAAATGTATGCATGTGCATCTCTCTACACACACACACATGCACGCACGCATGCATGCATGTGCGTGCGATTTTCTTACATTTCTACAGCTACAAAACTAGAGCTAACGAATTACCTGGAAAAGTTTACCAGTCAACGCTGAAAGCAACTGTCAGTTGCCAACAATCAGTTACTTCAAATCTGAAACCGTTATCATTGGTATTCAATTAAACCAGCAGAATCAACACATTTGGAAAATAGCAGACATAAAAAATAAAATTTTATTAGAATGGCATCATGAATAACTTTCCCCCCAAATTAGTTCATGTGCCCCTTGATGACTGTTACCTCCAGCATCAGTTCTATCCGTACTTTGTGTTTTCATTGATCTGAGCGCTCAGAAACCTTGTTCAAACAAACTGGTAAGCGAATTTGCTTAGTCTCTTGATTAGTGAACTCCTCCAGAGTTATTCTGCTACTTGCGCCTCGTACCTTCTGATAAGCAGACAGTTTTTAGCCGGTTCTGAATTAGAAATCGGATTTTGATAGATGTGGGTAGGAGGGGGTGCACAAGCCCAGGGGCAGGCTACCCTGGGCAGTGAGGCAGAGGCTATATTCGTGGAACAGAGGCCGACCAGACAGCGGGACCCCAGGCATTGGGAGAGAGGGAGAAAGGCCGAGAGAAAGGCTGGGGTGAACAGGTGACGGGAGCCCACCTGTGGAGGGTGTCGAATGACACGTGGAGGACGTTTCTCCACTGGCAACAGGCAATACTGGATTTTAAGTAGGAGAATCAAGGGGTCAGAGCTGAACTTGAGTGGAGCTCAGTACCACATACTGAAATAGAGGGAACAGAGACAGAAAGACATGCTAGGCTCAACATCAAACGTAACAGAGCTTCAATCAAGCTCAAGGAGCAGGGAGTGGCAAGGACGGGTCGGCACGAGCTACAGAAGGAGCTGAACTTGCAGGATGCAGGATGTGAGGTCATCGTGTGGGTCCACTTCAGTCCCAAGTGTTGAGGTGACAGTAGTAAGGCACATTGGGGTAACTGAGGAGACTCTAAAACCAGTGACATCTGAGTCCCCCCCTCCCGAGACTCTTATTTGAGGGGGACCACTGGGGAGAATTCGGTGGAAGGGATGTCAGGAGAGTCCAGCAAGGGTTGTACCAGCTAATTTGAGAAGCCACCGTCAGCTGACTTCATCCGTTGCGTCCCATTTTAAAGCCATACTGCCCTGTCTCACTTGCTCGGTGACTGTTCACACCGACGAGGTGCTGCGGGCCTGGGGTCCCAGTGGGGCCAGCGAGCTCCGGTCCGTCCTCGGAGCTCCGGCGGTCATTGCCACCTGCAGTCTGTGGTTTAGACGCGACTCTGAATCTGCCTGCTACAGCTGTGGTTTCATGTCAGAACAGACAATTAAGAAGAAAATACGCAAGGCTTTTGGCTGCCGTTCTGAGGTAGTAAATGCTTTACTCTGCTTTTTTCCCCATTCTGTTCAAGGAGCAACAAAGAGGAGGTCTTATAGAATAATAAAAGTGAAGGAAATAAGCTGTTAAAGTGAATATCTATATAAAATCACAGGTATATATATATAGCATTTTATGTTATATAAATTATACTTATATCAATCTATATAAAACAAGCTATATCTGAACTATAATTTCTGTTTTGTATTTGTTAGGGAATGAATTTTAAAAATAGGGTCTAATGGATCCTAATATGGTTGCCTGGCAGAAAACATTCACTCAGTAATTCATTCAAGTCTTTCAATACTTTATGGCCTTTTACAAGTTCAACCAACTTCGCAGGAGACACATGGTATTGAGTCAAAATATGTAATGTGTCTAAGCTTTTCCCAACGAAGATGTATTTGGAAACAGCATTAACACCTAGAAATTTACCCAGGAATTCATCAAAGTCAAAGCTCAGCGACTTAATTTTTGGAAGTACGTAGCAAATCAGTTTCTCCCTTTTGTCGCTAAATGGAAACACACTGGGGTCCCTCACAGCTTACGTGGGACAGGAGCGGAGAGTCATGGGGAAAAGCCGCTTACTCTTCATTGTCGTGGTTTCGAAAGAGTTGGGAGAGGAAGGATGTGAGAGCAGACAAGAGCTAGATGCCACTTAATGTAATAAAATTTAAATGTTTAAAGATGATACATGAATTTCCAGCTATATCACAAACAAAGAACGACAGTATTAAACAACCTTTGTTTCAATTGCTGGGGGGACTCATGGAAATGGCTCCAGTAAAACAGTCGCTGGCTGGTAATATTTACTCTTTCTTAAGCTGGATACAAATTAAAGCACCTTTACTGGCAAAAGCGACCAATTGCCCCAAAGCAGGACATGGACCAAAGCCCACCAAGCTAAACACGAAGGCAGCGTTACTCACTTGTGGTAGCAATCTGGGGGGAAGTGGACCGTCCTCTTGTGGCTGACCGGGCCCGGGGTGGTCCCCTGGAGGGAGGGTGAAAACAAAAAATGAGCCAGAGATGAGCTTCCAGAAAGAGAGTGAATCACAGAGACATTTCCGTCTGAGGACAGCCACTACGAAATGGAGACCACAATGCTGAATCTCAAAATCTAAGCACCATATCAGGGAGCAAATGATATTTCCAAGACCACTGGGTTTGTAATTCATTCCTAGCGATGAACAGTATGCATTATAATGCACGCACTTATTTTTTAATATACTTTATTGATTATGCTATTACAGTTGTCCCATTTCTCCCCTTATTCCCTTCCGCCCTGCACACCCCTCCCACCTGCATACAAATACTTAAGGAAGTGCGTGCACTGGGCCTCCCTATAGTTTTCCCATGAAGTTAGGAATTGTACTTTCACCTAAAAGGACAATATTTTAGTTCTGTATTTCTAAATAAAAATGACAAACCTGATAATGAATTAAAGTTTCAAAACTATTTTCAGAATGGAGCCCTACCCCCATCAAAAAGGGATTCGCAACTCTCCCGTCTCATCGGAGGCTGTCAGAGAAAACTCGGGCAGCACCACGCAAAACAAGCCGTACCGCGCCCACCAACCAGACGTACGCCGGCAACAAAGGGTCTTGCCACGCTCTGTCATGACAAAAACGAAGCCCTCTAATTGCAGAAGTGCTGTTCAGAGCACAGAGCTTTAAAAAGGCGCGATGAGGCAGAAGGACACCCGGAGCAGGCAACTAACATCTCAAAAATGTGTATCTCCTCTTACCACTTGGGCACAAGGATGCCGGGGCACTGTCGGTCGGACACTGCGAGACATGCAAACACCGCCGGTGTGCATGGCGGCGACATGAACGATAACCCCGGGGTCTGAGCACCAGAGGCCAACACGGGGCCCCGCTCCAGGCCGGCACCTGGCACCTGCCCGCAGACCCATCTTCCACGCCTGTCCGGTGGGCATCCCTGGGACACGGTAATCCATTTTCTCCGCGGCAGCTCCGAGCAAGGCCGACTGTGCCCATGTCACGCTTTGTTAGAGGTTCGTGATCACATTATCTCAGGGTGGACCCTGACACTTTTATTCAGTTTACAGTGTGCTCTGTGTTCAGGCAACTTATTTCCTTTGCCGGGGCTGCTGACAACCTTTTCCACACTATATTAATCTTGTTTACTGACTTTATCTCAGGACAAATATCAGAAAACTGAACTTTTTATCTCAGAGAAAGAATACACAACGTGTTGACAGAAGCAGAAGCTATTTTCGGGGCTAAAATTGCTTGTTTACCTGAAGCTATACTTATGGAAAAATGTTTAAAGTCTTGCCCTGGCTTGAAATACGTAATCTGAAATTGAATAAATGAAGAAATTTCACATACGCCCATGTGATAAATTGCCTGATGAAAACAATGCAGCTGAATACAATAAAACAGGATTTATAACTAATTTATACCACAATACAAATGTAAGCCTTCAGTCTAGTCAGAAATAATCACAGTAGGTATTTCTCAGACGTCATGTACATAGGTAAAGTGTAAGCTCAATTCAATGGCTGCAAATAACTCACAAAAGATTTACAGTTGCAAACGGGAATATTTAAGTGACTTTACATGATTTACCTAGGACATGGCCCTCTTTAAAAGAATAGAAGCAAATACCCTTTACTGCTGTTTCAAGCCATTTTTTTTTTGTTGTACTTTTAGAGATATGTAAACAGATATGATTTAGAATTTAAAAAAAAAAAAAAAAAAACGAAGTTAAGCACAAGGTTTCAGGGTCAATGTCCCTGGTCTGCCTCAGGAGGACGACAGTGTCTGACACAGGAGCCCTTTGCCTCTCCAGCGGCAGACACAGTGACTGACAGTGTGACCGAGTGACGTCAGAACAGGGCTCCGCTCGCGGGAAGTGGCGTTGTCCTGGAGGTCCAGCGGGTTTCAAACCCGAAAACGCGTACTTATTGTGAATGCTTCTTAGTAGATGTCTCACAGTGTTAGAAAGTGTCTGGAAACATTCGTACAGAAAGAATTCTTTCTAAAAATTTACAATTCGGAGTATGATAATCTTTACAAAAACACAGTGATTTTAAACATCAGATCATACTGTTAACTTTGAGTAAACAATCAAGGATGGTAGTTATTAATGCCCCCCAAAATATGACTTCTGGTTACCCTAGAAGTGTTTTAGAAATAAATCACAAATTAAACATACTCAGATCTCTTTGAATACGCAGTAAAATGTTCACCTGGTAAAGTTTATTTGTTAGAAAATGTAGCTTCTATTCCACGGGAACAGATAGGAGTTGGCAGGCTGTTCTTCACGAGAAACACATCTCCACAATCTAATTCCTGTTATTTGTTAAAACACTGGAGATGGTCATTTCTGTAATTAGCCAATATTTACTGATGATGATCTTAGACATCACACTGTACGCCCTGAATTCTTATGATTCGCTTATGAATGTTACTACATCAGTAGTGACTGCAATGCTAACAAAGTAGGGAAATTTCTTTTCGGTATCTATGTATGTATTACACAGATTATTAAATAAGAAAAAATATACTCAAAGCTGGGAGGAGTGGGCGGTCCCTGGATAACATGATGTTCAGGCCGACTTTTGGCCCTTTTAGGTGCTGAAACAAACTATAATGTTGAAAGTCCACAGGAGTCTTGGTTTTTGCTGCTGCTATTTACAATGCAGTTACCAACCTCAGAAAATGGGAATGTAGAAGTGAGAGATACAAATTTAATAACAACAGTATGAGCACCATCAAAATTCCTAAGGCCCACAGGTACCAATATATGGGACATCCAGCTAAAGGATACCAAGGATAAAATATCTATTTTTCCAATTTTGTCAGATCCATGAAAAAGAATTTCTTATTCTTTCTATCACTGATTCGTTAATACCAAATACCAATTTTGGAGTTTTCCTCAGAAGAGAAACAGAACAGTTGCCCTTCTAACACGGCCTTTTCGCTTTGTTATCCCTGGACGCCCTGCCTCCCACCCCAAACCAGGTGTGGGCATCTGAAACGCCGCGGTCCCCTGGGGTTAGGAAAGAGGCTGCTCAGGGTGGATGACCTCTGCTTGTATCCTCAGCGATGAGGCAGCCTTGCGGGAGCCGTGGCTCCACGGAAGTGACTGAGCCACCAACCTTCCTCCTTACCCCCGAGCACGGCCCTTCCCTTTCACCTTGGCTCTCGTTTCCAGTTACGTTTTATTCTGCTTCAGGGTCTACACTGACAAACCCGTAGGGTGGCGGGCTGCCACTCACCAGAAGGCCTTTCAGTTCTGGGAGGCCTGGCCCGTCAGACCTGCCAGGGCTGCGGGCTGGAGGCAGGCCTGGCTGCAGACTCCCTGCCAGTTCGTCAGGGCCCAGAAGTCTCCTGCTTCTGAAGGACCATTATTAATTTGACTCCGTTTCTTTGAAGAGAGAAACAAGCCTTCACAGTTTAGTAGGCTCTGCAGTGAAGGCCCCCTGGTCCATTCGACAAACGTGTCAGTCAAATGCATGTGACAGATACAAAGGAAAACAGCTCAACAAAATAGGACTTTGAACCCTGGGGGCAGGAAGTAAGGGGAGGAAAGCAAAGAGGTGGAAGAAAACTTACAGTCGCTCGTCTGTACAGTTATCTTCATTAAACAACAAGCCTCAGAAAAGAACACTGTGGATGTTTAGCAGTAATTGATTTTCATGAATAGCTGTTAAAATGAATGAATGAAATATTTACCTTTTAACCCAACACAGAAGAAGCAAGAATCTCCAAAAGTATTTCAAACGCGAGTTCCTGAGTTTTATAAATTGGTGAAAAAGTTCTGTTACAAGACAGTCGGGAGAATGAATAAAATATTTCCTGTGTCATCTATTTTCACATATGATATTACAGAATGGTCACAATTCACAAAAGGCACAATCTATATGGGGAAGGAAAACATCCAAGAAAATAACATTAGAATTACTTCTAAAGCAACATACAAAAAAGTAAAAAATTACTTTAGAATGACTTTTAAGGCAAACGCAAAGGAAATGACAATTCGGGTCTCATGGAAAGGTAACATTTATCAGATTAAAGGGAAGCAAAGCGGTTACCTGATTTGAGAGGAAGAAGGGGACAAAAATCATCTCTGAGAAGGGAGTCGTCTGCAATTTCTCTCTCCCTGCTCCAATCCATCATCACCCACTTCCACATCCAACTTTCCCTACATCGCTGCTTTTCACATGTCAGTTTCCTCACCCCAGAGCCATCCGCAGCTCTACGCCGCCGAACGTAGAATGAAACCTAATGAGAAATGCATTCCAAGCCCTCTCCGGTCCCATCCTCCCTGGCCAATGCAACCCCCTCTCTAGCTCCTCAGGCAGTAACCGCTCATTGTTCTGAGCCAAAAACTGCTCCATTTGATACAACTGCTGTGCGTGCAGAATGATGTTTAAATTTCCCATCTTGCACGTGGTACACGGGCATAGAGGTGATTGTAGTTACATTGCGACCGTGAACTAATCTTTTTGATGCCACGATTGTTTTAAGTTAAGGAACCCATCTAATTCCAACATTTTTTTAAAGAATAAAAATATCAGTAAGTCATGCATGTGGTAATTTGTATCTTAACGTCATTTGTCTAGATTTCTATTAAAGCAAAATGTGGACCTGTACAGTGCACTAGGGAGAATCCTCCTCTTGGCTTCAAGAAGGTGAAAAGTAGCAGGTGAGCGCAGAAGGCTGATGTGGGCCTGGGAAGACGTGAACGCCAGGGAAAGCTCACCACGGTCCTTCCTGACCAGGAGTCTTAGCTCCAGACAGTGTCCTCCTGGGAGGAACATTCAGGAAAGAAGACAACCCATTTCTGAGGACAACGGAATTTCCTAACGTTTCAAAAGCTGTCCTACTCAATTGCTAAAACTGTACACTGCAAGTTGGTTTTCCAACTGGGAAAATGCCTCAGCGTTTGAAATTGTGTGGAATCTGATAGCATTACAAAAAGGGATACAGTTTTCATCATTTTCCCCATTTTTTTAATATACCCGTATTGACCAACAATCTTGCTCTTTTCAGCAGAGCTCATACTGGCGAGACTTGGAGGGGAAAGCCCCCTCTTGGTAGGACCTGTGCAGCAGTATCTCTTCACAGCCCCCACGTTACCGAGCGCCAGAACGTGGTGGCCCTAACTCAGTGGGTGAATCTGAGGATGCTGTTTACCCAGGTGTCAAGGTTAAGGGTTCCAAACTGCCTCTACCTCTATTAAGCAATTTTTAATCCTCCCCGGAGGGTTGGAAGCATAAATGAACCAACAAAAATGAAAAGTGTGATAATGACCAGCCAAGACCATTGGGAATTTATATAATTAGGAGAAGTATTATTGTCCTGAATGAGAATGACACGCTGCACTTTATAGCTCTTACCTGCGGATAAAGGTGTTTTCACAGGCAAGGTGGCTAACGTGAACGGGTTCTGTTCTCAACACATGAAAAGCGAGACTCACCAGGCCGAGGGCACAGGCCCCAGCTCACCAAGGCAAACCAGAGCTGCACCGGAACCTCAATAGCAGGCCACTCACAGCCCGCTACTTCCCCCGCGACAGGGGACTACGCCAAAGACAACACACCGAGACAATGTGTCCAGTGTTCGCGGACCGGCCTGAATCTCCCTGGTCCACCCGTTCCCTTTCTGCGAGTTTCAGTTACCCACGGTCGGCTGTGGCCCAAAAATATTACAGGAAAGTTCCAGAAATAAACAACTCGCACATTTTAGATCACACCCCAGTGCGAGTAGCGTGATGGAACCTCGAGCCTCCCTGCCCAGGAGGACCGTCGGGGGGTTCTGCGTGCTTGCGTGTAAGTCACCCTCACAGCAGCCTAGGTCGCAACACCTACGGCACGATGCTTACGTCATCCTGCTCCTTCGACTCCTCCCTGGGCGCTGTGTCGTCACTCATCACCACAGGAGTCAGGGTGAGGACAGGACAGAATGCGGGAGGGGGCGCCGTCAGATAGGTTTTATTACAGTGTGCTGACATCGCCGTTCCTGTTCTATTATTAGTTATTGCTGCCAGCCTCTCACTGTACCTAATTTGTAAATTCAGCTCTGCAGTAGGGGCGTGTGTGCGCGTACGGTCCGGGGCTCCCTGCAGTCTCAGGCGTCCATGGGGGGTCTCGGGACACAGGCCCTGTGGATAAGGGAGGGGGACTCTCCTACGCTCTTGGGAAATCTTCACCCTAGAATCATACATCCAAGGACGCCGTGGTCCTCACATGTAACTTTAGGGTGGCCCTTGGGCGATTTTAAGTAGAGGGAGCCTGGTGGCTCAGACAGGGGTGTCAGCACGTGTCAGGGACAGACTAATGAGAATGACAAATGGCACCACGGCGAGTCATTACAGTCAAAGCAGTAAAACACTGGAAAACTCTGAAAGAGCGGAGTGAACATTTTCGTAATGAGAACATGTGAGGGAATGTGGATGATTCGAGAACTCGGACCGGTTTTTCTTTCGAAAACAGATCTTGATGTGAATGTGAGATTACACCTTTAAACCAGAAAGGTTTTATAAAGAGCCAAAAAAAAAAAAATCAGAAGGAGCCAGGCATGGAGAGCACAAAGCTTTCCTTTCAGGTGGGGATTAGCCGTCCTCGCAGGACTCGTCCACGGCCAAGGGGAGATGCTAACCTTTGAGCTGCCAGCGTCCCGTGAAATGCTGATGAAGACGGACTTCGGGTAATCTGGAAGTAATCTTAGAACATTTTCGCCTAACAGCAGCACCTGCATTCCTCTAAAAGAATTGTCAAAATGCAAATTAGACTAAACTGATGAAGGTTTAGTGATATGTGTATACATGTATAACAATAGTAATTATGTTTTAATTCTAAAACTCAACAATGGGATTATTTTAAATCTTCATTTTAAACCATCATTTTCCTAGTTAAAATAAGCCAGCATTAATAATTAAGAATTTAGAATCGTTGGCCTATTAGAATAATGATACTTCTAATAAGTGAATAGATTCTCATTTCTGATAGACACTAATAATGAAATACTTCTACAGAAAAGAATAATCTACATAATTAAGAAAACAATACAGCAACACCTTTTTTTCTTTTTTTTTTTTTTGCAATACCAGGAGATACAATTATTTTGGAGTAAGATATTCACAGTTAACCAGCTCAGGATGACGGCCACTGTGACTAGAGAAAGAGGCCGTGCTGCCGCCCAGTGTCAGCAGCGAGCTGTGAGTGGCCCCTGCTGGCTGACCGCAGGCTTCCCAAGTCACTGGCTTTCGACGCCGGCAGCCCTGTGGGCTTCGGGCCCCTGAGCGTGTGCCCCGTGTGCCCACGTGAAAATCGGTGGTGCCTGAGGACCTGCCTTTTGCAAGCGTAAATGCCAAAGCCATAAACACAATGTGTTTGCAACAGTGTCAGGAGCTGTGTCGCACCGCAACACACTGCGTTGTACCTGACACCCTCCCTCCCTGAAAATTCTCCCCTCCGGGCCGTGATAGAGTAAACGTGGACTATTTCAGTCGATTCACAGCTACGTGTAAAAGTAAATATTGTCTTGAGGTTCAGAACACACACACACACACAAACTTTTTCTCAATATTAAGTGTGCATTTAGGTTTGGTATGATGACCTTGCAGGGAAATACAAAGACTAAATCAAAAATCTTTTAAGGAATGTGTGCCTTCAAAAAAGGCATTAATGAATAGTGGTTTATGAAGATACTGTCCTGGAAACATAATACAGCAAAGCAATTTGAAGGTTCCTGTTGTCATTGCACCTGTGTTTGGGTAGAAGTAATTTTATATTCAGAACTTAAAACAGCAATTAAGAAGTTGAAATGTTAGTAGTATTAGGTAATGTTAATTCAGTAATCATAACAGAGAAGAGGAAAAATTACTTCTACCCAAACACAGGTTTCCATTTCTGCTCGTGAGCTTTTTATTAATCAAAAATCTCATGTGTGATAGAATATGTATTTTTTTTATCTATTTAAGCATTAAAATTAAATGATTCACTTTATACACTGCCCAACCTATCCACTTAAAACATCTCCCATTAAAAGTTATCAAATATGCCTACTGATGTCAAAAGGTAACTACGTTTATTTTAAAAAGTTATTGTTCTCACACATGACAATTTCTAGTAGATTTCAATCCTCATTTCAGCATTCCGTCCCATTATCTTGCCCACTCGAAGCTGCTTACAGGGCTGGCTGGCTGACATAGGAGATAACCCTCCATCTCACCAGACGCCGCTGGGATGTGACCCACTGACCCCCAGGAAGCCCGTATTATCAGCCTGAAATATACAGCGCATAACGTGGGTCCTGTCAGGGAATCCGTTTATAAAAATCCTTTGACCTCTCAGGACGTTCAAGATGGTTTTAAAAGTAAGGTTCAACTATTTAAAGGAATTTCAGGTCATTAAACATTCCAATGAGGGTTTTGGAGCCTTCCCTGCAATTTCCCATAGTCCGCAGAAGTTTTTTTTTTTTTTTTTTTTTTAAAAAGGTTTCACATATATACAAAACAATCTAGAAAACATTTTCTTCTTGGAGCTTAGCTTATTCAGAGTCTACTATATCAAGGATGAAACTTAAAAACAGAAAAGAGTACAAGAGTTCTCATTCCTAATAAGATTCTCTACAAACTAAAAAGCTTGGTACATGTGATTGTTTGTTTGTTTGTTTGGCAGTCACAGAGGTTGGGGGTAACATGGCGGTGAGGATAATTACGATATTCAGCAAACCCCTCCCCCTGGTTGCTTTGGGGTTCCTACCCCAGAGCCCTGGGGAGGCAGGCACGGTTCACATACAGCGTGGAGAGGTGGCCCCTTCTGCCTGCCATGGCCGGGCCTTGAGGCTTCCTGCCCCTTGTTCCTTCCTGTGGAGCATGGCAAGGAAAACCGAGACTGGAGTCATGGCTGGAGAGGAGGCAAGGCTCTGGGAGGGACCCCACATTTGAGCTGGCACCCCGCCCCCTCTGCCTGACGCTGGAGCGAAGGTGCTGTGTTTGCGAAAGGCGGGGGCTACGCAGACAGCCTGAGGGGTGCTGACCGGTCCCCTGTGGCCTGCACGTGTTCGCAGCTGGTCCAGGAGTCTCTGACCTAACAGGGGGACCCGTGGGAAAGCAGTCTCGGGATGCGAGGGAGTGCAGGGACTTGGAGGTCAAAGGCAAACAACTGGAATCCATGGGCTTCGGTAATGGGCACCGGCAAATACCTGCGAAGGCCAAATGGAACCAGGCTCACATCAGTGAACGTGGAACCAAGGCTGAGACCGGGCCCCGTGGCCAGAGATCCACGCAGGCCAAACACCACCGGCAAGGACAGTAGGCTGCTGCGTGGGTCGAAGGTCGTCCCCTTCATCTGCAGGGCACAGGGGCCCCTGCTGTCACCTTGGAGAGAAGCAGCCGGGGGCGTGGGGAGGAAAGCATCGCTACCGAGCGTTCGTTACAAGCAGGCTAGTTGCCCGGAGAAACGCTTTGTGCTGAAATGGCTAATAGGCAAAGGCTCTTGCTCTGCACCCCACGCACTTGCCCCCCCCCCGCCCCCACGCTGGGGAAGCTCGGGAGAAGCATCAAATGCAGGAAATAAAGAAGCCACGTTTCTTTTGCCTCCCAACATTTACCAACTGACATCAACCCTGGAAAAGACACTCATAAATAGCAGAGTTACCCTTACACTGGAACACATGAGAGTCTGTCTTTGACCCACAAGTAGGAAGTAAAGCCCTGAGCACTTGACTAGTTGAAGCTTTCCCGCTGCTTTACAGCAAAACTCCATATAACGTGTATCATATTTTTCAACCTGCAGGTTGTAAAGTCAACTGTGACACAGACGTATTTGTTACGGTAAGGTTAGGAAGCACGGTGACATGGAATTCTAGCAGTAATTCTCACTGGTCCGCGCGGGGGCCGCAGGTGGGTTATGCTGTCCACCAGGACTAGCAAAATAAACTAGAACCCAAGAAGTTCCTCGGTTTTCTCCAGCAGGACGTTACTCATAGGAACCGAACAGCATAGTGGTTAAAAGTGTGGGCGCTGGGGCTGAATTGCCTGGGTCCAAGGCCTGATTTGTCTACGTTTCAGTTCTGTGACAGACTCAACTTCCTCATCTACAAAACAAGGACTAAAGTAACACTATTTTATAGTCACTATGAGCATTAAATGAGATCATCTGCCATGGATGTAGGGCAGTGTCTATTGACTATCATCAGTTGAATTAATTATCTTAAAGTTTAATGCAAGATACAATCTCAATAATAAGATGACACCGTCAATATTACAGGAGGTGTAAGCAAGAATACGGGGTTCTGATAGGGCTGGTGGACTTTGGAAACGGAGGAAATGCCCGCAGAGGAATGGTACTGTTGGAGAAGCTTATTCTTAGGGCCGTTGTCCGTCTGTTCAGCGAGGGCCTGGACACAGTCTGGGTTAGGGTGGGCAAAAACCAGACAAGCAGTTGTCTCTCACGAGCATATTAGAAATGCAGACACATAGTTAATATTCAAAACACACTGAATTACAAAGAAGAGTTACTTTACACATTAAGCTGAAACTACACGGAGGCCAGACGAAATCACAAAACTTAACTCGGTAATTTCCACAAAGACATTATTAGTGACTACATCGGCGGCTGCTTTTCTGATGCTTTTCAATTAGTGTAAAGGTCATGAGTTTAAATAAAATAGAGTTAAGTATCTTATCTACGAAAATGGCCTCTAAATTGAATGTTTTACAGCTGATTTGCCAGTTCTAAGAGCCTAAAAGAAACTTGAATTAGCAGAGCACTCAAATACATGGTATTGAAGCAATAAAGAGAATGTACCTCTTCCCATGCCCAACTACACACACACACACACACACACACACACTCTCTCTCTCTCTCTCTCTCTCTCTCTCTCTCACACACACTCACTGTGGCATCCTCTGATTTTACACAACAACAATGGAAAACCTTGAAGGCTTCTACAACCACACACAACAGAGGCGCTCTCTCCACTCTGAATTCCTCTGTTTCTCTTATGTCACTTCACGGGCTGCCTCGTGACACAGTTGCACTTGTCTCCTCTACAAGAACATGCCCTTCCCGAAAGCCATGGCTACTGTCCAACTCACTGTTGAGTCACCTCCCAAACTTGGTGTATCACCAACCAAACTTGGTGTATTTGCCTGCACTGAATCATACCTTCTGTTAGTCAAAATCAGAGATATTGTTTACTACGGCTGATAATCATTTTGTGATAGTCATGAAACAACTCAATATATACCCCAACTAACCCACAAACAGGCTACATACTATAGTCTTCCAAAAGTCTGGATGTGTTCTTTTACAACTCATGTTGCCATCTGTATAGTAAAACCATTCTAATAACAATTTCATAAAATTAAATAGTATAAAAAATAAAACTTGCACATATTGCAGAGAATATATTGAGTGAATGAATATCATTTACTAGGTGTTTTGCATAAAGAGTAGTTCACAATTTCTCAAATATAGAAAATAAGAGATGCTATACTATCTTTAAAGAATCCCTCACTTTCACTCAAGTTGGTCAACAGAAATAGGGATAAAAAGGAGTGGAAGAAAAAAGAAGAAAATTGCCGAATTATGTTTCTGGAGTAGCACACTGTTAATTCAAGAGAGAAAGGAGGCTGACAAGTGTGAGCCCGCACTCCAAGATTGTGGCAGGGTGTTACGTGTTCTTAAAATTCATTCTAGAAGAAGCAGCCCATGAAGCATTGGTAGCGTCCAAACGTCAACTTAACTAAGAGACTGGAGAGCACCAACTGCTCTAGAATTATCCCAGAAGCGTTAACCGGAGCTCCGCGGCCCTGGGGTCTGGAACGACGAGATCATCCGGCAGGGTCGGCCGTGGAACACCGACGTGCTGTGCCCTGCCCAACTCCGAGGGACTGAGTGCACAGCCCCAGCACCAAGCAGCAGCCCCCACTGCTTTCAGCCACTTGCTCTGTTTACTACCCTGTTTAGATCTGTGAAGGAGAAATTCAGGAAATCTATAGAAAATACAAGGGCATAACTGGTACCCTCTGAAGCTGCCATCGCCTGGACTAGCAACAATCCACTCCCTCCCTCAAGTCTGACCCTTTCAGCCCTCACCCAGGAGTCGTGGGGAGACCAGATGTCACATGAGCACGCCACTGGTTACGGTACAGCATTTGCTGTTCAAATTCTTGCATTGCCACTTTCTAGCTCTACAGGTTATTTTACTTCTGTTGACTTACGAGTATGGGAAAGGGCAGTGGCGGGACAGTGAGCCCTGTCTCACAGGTCTCTATGAGAATCGCACTGGTCAGGACATGTCGCAGGCTAGGAAGACTGCCAAGCACACAGTAAGGGCTCAATAAACGCTGGCTGTTGTCACTAGTAGAACGTCTACATTCCACAGCCCCAATCTGCTTTACCGACAAGGTCGACGTTTCGCTGCAGACCTCGCTCTTAGGGCTCTTCATTCCTCCATTGCTAGTGTTGAGTTTCCCTCCCCTGACTTAGTCCAAGGGGAAAAATAACTTCTGCTGTGTTGGACTACTACCTCATTGCCAAGTATCCATCTCCTCAACTTGAGCAGGCAGGTTCTTGACAATGAGGTGACGCTGTTTTCTTCTTGGGTTAATGTACATAATCCAGTCAAAGCCAAAAAGAAAAGACTGTTCAAAAATGCATCTCATGTATCTACAGAAGCGCCTACAGTGCTTGTTGACTGAATGAACGGACACCTGACTCCGGTTTCGGGTGGGTGGTCAGTGTCCTGGGAACCGGCGTGAAACACCCCCGAGAAAGGAAGGAGCAGCCAGCCAACCACACACTGCAGTGATAGACTCACTTCCTGGCCTCTATCAATTTCAGGTCTCCAAAGTGGTTTCCGTTTTTTTTTTATTCCTTATTTCTTGACCAGCCTTTCTTTCATCCCCAATTCACTTTGCTTTTTTTTTACTTCTGGGCCTTTGCCTGGTTTAATGCGGACCCTGCAGGACTTCCTGGGCATGTGGCTTGTCCCCACGAGTCCTCAGGCAGTGACGGTAGGCACAACTTCAAACCCACATGCACATCAACATGCAGGAGAAACTTTCTGGACTCCAGAGCAAAGCAGACAAGAGTTAAAGTACACAGAAAATTTAATAATTCCTAACAATGATGAATTAGTATTAAAAAAAAAAAACCCTGCCAGATGAGGAGGTCCATCAACGTGGGTGAGAGATGCAATTTGGGGGATATAGCGTGAGGGTGTACAGTTAGAATTTTCATGGGGTGAAAACCAAAAACCTCAATGGTGAAAATTAAAGCTGTAACTCTACATAGGAAGATATTACTCCAAACAGCTTTTTTTTCTTTCAGGGGAAAAAAATCATGGACAAGTATGAGTTCAAGTATAACACAAAGGTGAATTTCATTTCAGAATGAGAAGCATCTCAATACTCCTCCAAAATGTAAATTCTAGGTTGAAAACAGTTATTTTCTCAGTAAAAGAAGGACCCTTAATTTTAAATCCAAGAGTGATTTATATATATATATTTATATTTTAAAACAGTCTAGATCCGCTCGGTAGAATGCCTGGAGAGTGGCAAGATGGAAGCAGACAGACGACTTGAGGTTGGAAAAGGGCGATGCCCACGTGGGCCCCCGGACGCGCCGCCACGGCAGGGCGGCCTTCGGCTCCTCTTGTCCCACAAACAATTTCCAGGCCCACGCTCCATAAATAAATCGGGTCTCCGCACTCCCAATCAGGGCTGCCCACCCCCTCGGCAGCAGACCCATGATAAATGGACTTATTTTCCCAAATCAAACACTCGAATTTAAATTCAGATGAGTTAATGCAAAGGTCAACATTGTAATCAGTTCTTTTGATCTTTATAGAATTTCTGGAGTCATACATAATAAATCTGAAACAAGGCAATTTGCAGCTCTGTATGTGTGGCTGGCAATAAAAACCCTAACGATCAGCCTTTACGTACTTAGGGAACGTTTTATAGTTACGGCCGTGGTAGGAGCCGCAGTGCATAGGAAGCACTGGCGATGGGTGGCCTGGAAGATTGGATTTCTTGATTGTTTCTACAATTTACCTAGAAATGTATTTATATAAAAACTAAGTGAAAACGCATCGGTGCCCACTGTATTTTTGAAATAGCCACCACTTTCATTGTAATCACCCAGTTTTGGTTAACATGTTGAAGAGAAAAAATAGCTTAGGATAAATATCAGCGTATCGGAGACAAACTAAAGTTTTTCAGTATTTAAATTAAAGTTACATTCCTTTGTTGTTGTTTTTTTTAATAAAAAGGTTTCTGGAGGTTAAACTATTTAAAAGTCATTGATTGTTTACTTCAACTTTATGACTGACAAGGAAAACACGGTTGATTATGTATGGTACAATCACCAGAGGTCTTCAAAATGAAATTTAAGGAAGGACAGAAGGAAGAGGGAAAGGCGGGAAGGCGAGAGGGAGGCAAGGTCGGGGAGAAGAAAAGCAGAAGGAACAGCAGATCAACCGAAAGTCAGCCCACAGCCCTGCGGCTAAGCCACCTCTGCGGCAGGCTGCCTGGTGCCACTGTGTGGCACAGACGGCTTCAGGCCCTTCCCTTCCTTTCCCAAGGAAGCACCCAAGGAAGGGATACCGTTGTTGTAAAGTGTCAGGGCCCCTGGTTTTTCCACAAAATACTCCATGACTGCGGGTGGAATAACGTGGGTTTTTATACTGATGGCAGTGATGAAGAATAGCTTGTCAATTTTTTTTTTTAAATGTAGATTCTTTTTTTTTTAAAGTGATACAGCCGTGATTGCTCCTCTCTCCACAGTAAGACCGTGCGTGGCCTGTGTTTCACTGGTGTGCACGGTGCTTGCACGATCGTGCTTGCTGCTCTCTCACCAGTTCTGATTCTGCCTTATGAGAACGCTCGGAACCATTCCGGTGGCCGACGGGTTTCAGCAAACACTCTGATTTAACATTCAGGAGAAGCCTTTCACGAAATTAACGGTAGGGATAGCGTTCAGATTTCCAGCAGTGAGGGATCTAGCATCTACAAGTTTTGCTAGGATTATACAGCTAAAGGTGACAAGAAGCAAAGACAAGCCTCTGAGCGTCATCTACAATCTCTGCTGCCGCAGCCTCTCCCTTCAGACCTACCCCGGGGGTAGTTACCCCCAAATATACCCTTGTTGTTGTTCTAACAATGAAGATGAAATAGGACCCCCTACAAAGATTTACTGTGACTTGGTTTTTTGGAGGGTTTGGCCACAAAGCTAGGCACGTCAGAGCAATTCTGGGACAAATCCATCCGTGTGTAGCTTCTGAAATAAGTTCCTTGCCAGGCAAATTCGAACCAGGTTCCTTAGCTCCTTTTCACCACCACTGTACTTCTAGGGCCTCCATCCTCCCAAGGTTTGCTCTCTTAGGACAAAGAAAAGAAAAACATGACTCAGGCTGAAAACCCTGTCAATTTCTTCTGAACCGTGACTTGATTTCCCTAACAAACCTGCGCTGCTTCACAAATTGCAGATTCCACTCAACGCATGGAAATTCCGCAGGCGGAAGTGCTGGGGCTCCTGAGCCTCCTAAGACAAGTCAGCAGTGCCCTTGTTCCTTCCCCTGCAGCCTCAAACCTAGTGAACTGATGTCCTGTCATCACAGTTAAAAGTACAGTCTTGCGAGTCACTAGGGGTCTGACAAGTCAAGTCTCTCCAAGTCTGATACAAAAAGTCCTCGATCTGAAGAAAAGGATCTTTCCACTTTTTTTTAGCAAGGTCTACAATGTAGCCTATATTTTAAAAAAGAAACAAAAAACAAGCAGACAAAATCATAAACTTTAAGTTTCCACACTTTTTTCAACCTCTTAAGTACCCTAAAAATTGGCAATAGTTAAAAGCACAGCCCTGGCCAGTGGAGCTCAGTTGGTTGGAGCAACGTCCCGTAGGCCAAGAGATCGCAGGTTCAATTCCCAGTCTGGGCACATACCCAAGTGGCTGGTTCGATCCCTGGTCCAGGTGCAGACTAGAGGCAGCCTATTGATATTTCACTCTTACACGGGTTTCTCAGTCTCTCTGTCTCTCTCTCTCTCTCTCTCTCCCCCTCTCCCTCCCTCCCTCCCCTCTCCCCTCTCTCTCTTCTCTCCTTCCCCTCTCCACCCCCTCTTCCTCTCTCTAGAAGCAATGAAAAAATATCCTCATGTTAGGCTAAAAAGGTAAATAAATAAAAGCTCATATATAGGGAAAAATCCAACCTTCTTCTTAACTCACACAAATATTTATTTATCACTACTACAAGCAGGACAGTGGGTTGAGTAATTCATTACATCGCACAAGGACCTCATCTGCAAGTTCACAACAAAGACCTTTTAGGGAAGTGGTGCCTCAGAAAGTGAGGGCATCCAAGTTCAATCTGAAATAAGTGTTAAAATCTCTTACATAAATTATACTGTAGGCACGCCAGCAAATCTCCCTCTTTCCTTATACCATTCTCTATGAATCCAACTGTCATTCATGCTTGAAAATGATGTAACACCCATGGAGGTCTAACTGATGGGCACAAACAAGCATTGGTCTTTGTATACAATCACTTGTTGTATACAACAAGCAATATATACAAGTTGTATACAGAGAGAAAGAGCTCTCTCTATATATATATACAAGCTTTGCCTAATAGCATCGAAACACCTTCTTTTCAAAACACTTCACTTTGGCTTAGCCTCCCCAGCTCTTCCCAGCTCGGAGTTCAGTTACACTGAGCACGTATTGTGGACAAGGAACCTGTGAGATTTATTTTGATTAATCGCAATTAATGACCAAATGATAACTGGTAACTCAGATAAATACTTCAAGATATTTTCCCAATTTGGTACAAATGCGGATTTCCCTTCAGGCTATGAACTCTCCCGCCCCATTTTTCTTGCCTCGAATATTAGCCATCGGATTTGCGGGTTGTCAGTCACACCTAACGTTTGGGAAATGAAGATGGTAAATGCTGCTTTGGGATGAAAACGCTCCAGAAGCATTTACGATATTCCAGCTGCCGTGTATAGGAAGATCAGGATCCCATGAGAAGTCTATTTGATTTGATATCTTCCTTTCCCATCTCTGACCTAATGATACAAGTGAATAGTTCCATTGCATCTGAGCTGCCGCTCATACAACATGGTTCAAAGGGAACTCATGAAATGCTTCTGGCCTCAGGTTGTTCGTTCACCAATTTGCTCATTCATTCTCCATTCAATCAGCATTTACTGGCCACGCCCATTCCTGCGGAAGATAGATCTACTCAGAGCTACGTATGGAATAAACGAAGAGCCAACTGAGATAATTCATTAAGGAAAGGAATGTACACAAACCACGAGGATTTCTTAATCGAGTAAATATAGAAACTAACCTGCCCTATGCAAATTCATGGGAGTTACAAAACAGGAAAAGCTTAGTGACTGAAAATGCTCCAGGCACTTAGGTACACAGGTTAGTTGGGGTGCAGAAATCATGCGTTACCTGGATGCCAGCTGCTTTAAATGATGTGCAAACAAAATCAAACCTCATTTCCTCCTGATTACTTCTTTAATGGGAGAGCTCAGCAAGGAATACCTGTCTCTTCCCCAGGTTCAGCTGCCTGCCTTCCGAAATGCCAACCTCATACGTGTTCCGTTCTTCTCTCCCCGAATACCACACTCACTCCTATCTTGCCCCCAGAACACGACCCTTACAGACACATGGCTTAGTGGCAAGGCCTGGGTTCTGTGGCCAAGACAAGGACCCACCAGTTGAGCTGTGACACTGGGAAGGTTTCTAATCTATCCAAGCCCCAGGTTCCTCAGGGATTAAGAATATATAGTTTTATAGGCTGTGATGAGAAGTGAAGACATGTATCAATACCTGACAAAGACCTACCATAGACTATGTGCTCAATAAAAGGCAGCAACAACGATAACTCCCATTATTCATTTATTCACCAAATATGTATGGATACCTGTTCAGTGCTGGATAGTGGTGTGACCGCAGGGACAAAGCTGTAATAAATTAGGCAGTCATTGCCCTCAAAGTTGCCATTCCTATGAAAACACCCCAACAATCATCACATGAAAAAAAAAGCCATCTAAGATAGTGTTAAAGGCTAACTGACTATGTTATCATCATTAATTGTGATTTTTTTTTTTTTAGTGAAGGGTACTCATCTGCAACTGAAGGTCAAATTTTCTTGTTACCTTCTTGATTAAAAAAAAAAAGGCTGGACAAAAATCTGTCGATAAATAAAAAGTGTTTAATAGCTTGCTTCAGAAACGGAAACTCAAACAGTAAAATTTATTTCTAAAACTGAAGTAGCTGACTTTGAACTGGAAATAAAGTAATTTTAGTCAAAAGTGACTGTCTGCTTTCTGTAATCTTAATGAACAAATATTTTCAGGATAAGCACTAAAAGGTCTGTGATAATGAACCATATTTTTATAGTCGTATGTTACACTAATATAATTATTTAAGTATATGTAGGGATACAAGTAAGGCCCGTGATGGTTGGTAGACCACCATATGACTAGTTGGGTATGATTACCCAGCATACAACCATAGATTTCATGGAGACTTTTTGCTGACATTGAAAGATGATGTTTCACACACATATATTATATACTAAATCTCTAAAAAGTTCATACTTTGAAACAATATTTTATTTTAATCAAACTCCTTCTAGAACCCCCGACTTCTGAATGAGGAAAATTCTCATTCACGGTGAATAAAATAGAGAGACGCCTGGCCCAGTCAGGAGTGTGAATCAGGTCAGGTTAGAAACAGAAAATGATTTCCAATCCGTAAACCACGTCTTTGCTCTCTGCAGGTGGCATGGGCTCTCTGCGTAGCACCAGTGCCACCAAACAGTAAACGCGGGGTGTCATGAATGGGTTTGCTTCACTCTGTGTCAGTTAAGGGAAGAGTCTCAGGAGCCCAGGCTTCCCGGAAGCATTAGCATCACCTGGGAACTTGCTAGAACTGAAAATCCTCACACCCTAACCCGGACCCTCTGAATGAGACCTGGGGGTGTGTGTAGGGGGGGTGGCCAGCAATGTGTCGTTTAAGAAGCCCTGCAGGTAATTTTGATGCACAGAGAAATTCATACCACTGCTCTAGGTTAATGCATTCAAACATTCAAGACTGATGTTCTTCTCTATTTGAACCCTGAAAACGGTGCCCCGGAAGTTCCCCTTGCCTATGCCATTAGCAATCTGAACCGTAAACTAAGACACAGAAACACAAATGCTGTGTTTGAACAACAGTGTCTAACACTTCTTGAAAATGTCGTGCCAGAAATCATGTAACGGTTTACACTCATTAACACAATAAAAGACTACAAGAGAAGTACTGTTATTAACCCACTTTATAAGGGGAAAACTAGGATTTAGTTAGGAGTCATGCAACTTGTATAGGGTGAAGTGGCGAGTAAGTAAAATAACTTGAATGCTTGAAGATTACTCAATAACTACAATCATTTAATATCACCCAATTTCATTTAAATTATTTAATTTGCAGTCATCATAGTCTTGGATGCCATTAGTAATATTTCTCAGCATTAAATGCCAAGAGCTTTATTAACAGATTCAGATAAATTGTTTAATAACATTGCATTCTAACGTAAGTCATATGTCTAGATGTGAAATGCCTAGAGAAAATACTGACATACTAATAGCTCAGCCTAAGTATATGAATAAAACCTCACATATATGTATATGTATATACATATACACACATATACATATATATGTATTTGCTACTGAAACAACCTCAATAAGAAATCAGCTTTTACATGTACAGGAGACACTTCAACACATTGCTGTTCATTAGGCTCTTAGGCAGGTTGATATGACATATCCATATACAAATGGATGCTATTCAACATGGAATTACATCATCACATTTAATAACATGTGTGGCTGAAGGTGTATGCGGCCTAATACGAATTCTGTGCTGGCTTATCTGCTCCAGAGGCAAGCGAGGCGGGGAGGGAGCCTCGGGAGGGCTCGGGGAAGAGTCTGCCTGTGCCCGAGGATTTCTGCTGGACGGGGACTGGAAGTCCAGGTGCTCCCGTGCCACTATCAATTATGTGAGAACGGACGGGCAGGCCACAGAGGAGTTCCAAAAATAGGCTGAAACTGCCCGTGGTCCGAAAACAAATGGCCTTAACTCCAATATGAGGAGGCAGTGTTCTTGACATGTATTTCCACGTGGCCACGACGGGGGAATGTTAGGTGTGCAGAGAGGGAACACAGTGTACTTGGGCTTTGAAACTGGAAGCTGTTACTCCATCGAGGCACTAAGATGCAAAGAAATCTGCACGAGTCCGGAGCCTCAAGACTGAGAGATTTATCGGGAAGGAAAGACAAGTGAACAAGGGCGAGTCGGGCAGACTTGGGAGAAATGGAAACCTCAGATGTCTTACCTTTAGACATCTCAAGAGTTAAAGTGAACTTGAATGACATAATTACCAGTTTAGCTAAAAATATGTATTGGTGTACTAATAACAAAAAGAGGACCATAAATCAAAGCAAAAATGAGCAAAGGGTTCCACTGTCTATTGTTAATGAGTTCATTTTTTTTTAAAGGACAACACTTACTGAGTCTAAGATGTTCGGGAATAGTTATATGGTCTTTTTCCTGAAACGATGGAAATAAATAGAAAAGAGGTAATAAAAACACACTAAGAGAATGTTTATAGTCTTTATTAAAGATGCCTGTGGTTGATGGAGAAGGAAATTGATCACCTATCAGCCACTAAATTTTTATTTTAAAAACATCATAATCATAATAAAGACAACATATAAAATAGGTAATTATATGGTCATCATAAAGGAAGGTTCTGAGTTTTTTTTGAAAAAAAATTGATGTGCCTCTAAGAGAGAGAACAATCATTGCAAGAATTATATTGTGTTGATTAATCTTATCATAGCCATGCAAGTGAACATGGCTTTATTTTAAATCAGACAGTTTTCAGTTAATTTTGACAGAAACGTCACAGAAACACCGTTATTACCAAGAATGTACAGGTGTGTGTCAACAATAGTAAAGTATTTAGAGAATTTAGCTAATATCTTACAAATAATTTTAAAGTTCCCACAATTTTTTGTATTATGACTGCTTCAGAATTAATAATAATTTATATTATGCTGAAGAACATATACATTATTCAACATAACCTGATATGATTCAAGGCACAGATTTCACCTGTGATTCAGGTTGTATTAAAATGATGTGCTCATCGGAGAAGTCCTTTGTCAGCAACGGAAAATAACGTGAGCTCTGTTTTTTGAACGGAGCTGCATTTTCGTGTCACTGAGAAGTAACCGAGAACCCTCGGAGGGGGCGAAAATGTTATATTGCACGACCAAGAGAGACCCGAGTGGTGGAAAGCCACATTGTCCCACAGCATGAAGTGATCAGATACCTGCCCACAATGATGGACAGCAATGGCCTGGTGAGCGGGCGAAAAAAATCCCATTTACTCTCGTCCAGATGGGACCAACTGGACGCTTCAGTGCAAACAACTCATCCTTCTTCGGACCTTCTTGTCCAGCTCTGGAGCCGGCCCGGGCTGATAATGATGGATATCCAGGCCACAGTGAAGTGGGCGACAACAGAGGCCTTGTTATAGCTGCCAGTCTTCCCGTCTTGTCATTATTACACCTTGAAGATTGATTTGGGTTTATTGTTGTGCGCACGGCCTGGCCATTTGCAATTCATCACTTACTACAGAAAGTTCAAGATGGTGGCCGAAGCTGTAATTGCCACCTCCACCTGCTTCTGGAAATTATGAGGTGACTAGTGAGGGCAACCCCGGCTCCGCTGAGCCCCAAAAAGTCACAGCAGCCTCCGGTGTAAAAGACTCAGGCCCTGTCTTCACGTGGGCATCTCTGAGATCTCATTCACGAGGCTGCGTTGGCTGGCAGCTGATGAAATTGGCTGTGCAGCGCAGCTGTTCTCTGGCAGACGTGGAAAGGTTAGGACGACAGGGGAGAAAGGATGGAACTATTACAACCACCGCAGCCAGAGCATTATTGTTATTGCTGCAGAAGCTATCGGTACTGTGTTTGATTCAGAAACATATAAACCCATTAACAAGGCACCTTTCTTTTATCTCATCGGATATAGTCTCCTTATCTTCAGAAGTCAAACTAACCTAACTGCAAATCTGTTTGGGAAGCAGGTGGAATATAAATCCTACCAAAAAACAAAAACAAAAAAACAACCAAAAAACCCGCCACAGTACTTTGGTACTTTGGCAGAACTGATAGAACAGTTATATCAAAGGTAGAGACACTGTTGTGTTTCTATTCCAGGCATTTAAAAATATCCTCATATATTTGGGGTTCACATGTCACTACCAGCATATTAAATAAGTCTGACTCAGAAAAAGTCAGTCATAAAAACCAGTCTTTTAAAAAATTTTAGTCTCTTCTACATTTCTCAGTTTCATTTTTTAAGCTGCAAACATTTTTATTTTCCATCTAAAGTAGTTAGAAAAAAACTTGAGAGCTTTTGCCTGTACTATTGAGCATTCAAGGTTTTATAGCCAGCTACAAAGAGTAGGCGCTTACATGATTTCCACTCAGCTAAGATGTATGACTCACTCATCACTGTACTTAGTGTACAGATGGCCTGAAAATTTATAACACCTGATCTTTTCCTACTCGGTATTATGCCATTGCTTGGTTTCTGCATCCTCGCTGTTAATGGATTTCTAAAACCAAGATTTACTGACATAGGTGTCTTTTTTGTTTCAGGTCCTCTTTTTAAAAGTCAACGTGGCAAGTCATGCAGGAAAAAGGTAAGCTAGCCTCAGAATGTAATCTCAAACCCCAGCTCTTTGTAAAGCTTGTCTGTATCTTGTCTCATCCCCCAGCGTCTCATGATACTCAGTGATTCCATTCGATAAGGTTACGAAGAATCAAAGTTCTCAGTGGGAAGTTTCTGTCTGCAGATTCTTCCCAAGTGGTTTCATGTGCACGCCGCCTGCCACGCCGGCCGGTGCCAGATTGAGAGGACGCAGGTCCCACTTTGTGGCTGCTGGTGTGTTCAGGTAGGAAGGTTTGGATGGGACCACGCGTTTTTACCGTCAGAGGTGCAGCCCCATTTCGAGTCGCCACCTTGTCTCACCGAAGGAACGCTGTGAGGCAGGGACTAGAAATGCCCACGGGACTTCTCAAGGGGAACGTCTCTCCCCAAACCTACGGAATGTACTTTAACACCACGCTTGCCAGGGGGCTGCCGGACACTGCCACCACCCTTTCCCGAACAGTCGGAGTGGCGCATGCTCTGCAGCAATTGTTCAGGAATCCCATCGTCCCCACCCTGCTAGGAATTTGTGTGGTGATGTCAAGTTCTGCCACGCTGATGAGTGACAAAGCACATCATTGTGGTCTCGGTGAGCACTCCCTAATTTCTAATCAAGCTGAACACAGTTTGTGCTGATAGGCCGTTTTCATTCTCTCTTTTATAAAATATCTGTCCTCTTCACTTGCTCACCTGTCTGGCAGGTGCTGGTTTTTCACTTACTGACTGACGCTCGGAGGTATTTTAGATCCTGAGCTCGGTCAGTGTTCTGTGTCCCTAAAAGCTTCCCCCAGTCTGCGGCCCGGGTGCACACGCAGGTGTTCGCTCTGTTTTACAAGTGCCTGCCCTGTGGTTGAATTTCTCAAGCTCTTCCTTTATGGTCCACGCTTCTGTCTTCTCGAAGGAATCCGAGGCCTCACAGTTGTGCTCTGCTATTTGTTCAGATAATGCCACAGCTCTGCCTTTTGATTTGTGTTCAAACCACTGGGGGTCGATTGGGGGGGATCCCAACCCCATCCCCCACCCCGATATGGATAACTCAGTGTCCCTTCATCATCCTCCCCCACCGACCTATAGTGTCACCTCTGTCCTATGTCAAGTGATATTATCCGTGTGGCTTGGTTTTGGAATCCATTTGTTTATTTCTCCATTCCTGCTTCAAGACCCGACTGCCCATTCATGCACTTTTCATGCAATATTATTTTGAATTCCTAAATATGTTCAGTACACGATACTCATACTGTGAAACAGGCAGAAATCAAACTTTATTACCATGTAACAAGTCAATAAGCTGAGGACACGAGTTAATCTGTAAAGTGCTTCTGAGTCACGATCCACATCTTACTACTCGCGGATGGGTGATTTCCTACCCCCCTGACTTTTTCAGAGCATTTCCATGTTATCTCGTTAATCTCAAACTCAAAGTGATACTAATTCTATAGAATGGCTCTACATTACTGTGGGAAAAGCATAGACTTTGGCGTCACACAAAAGTGATCAGAAACCAGGCTCTATTAAGACGGAGAACATGCATAATCTTGGGCACATCATCCACCTTTCTGAGGCTGAAGTCACCTCGCCCGTAGAGTGCTGATACCCGCTGTCTCCAAAGGGTTTCTGAAGTAGGGGGTGACGTACGCAAACACTTAGCACCTGATGTATAGCGAGCAATACATAAAGTGTATAGATTTTAACAGTGGATACGCATGAACTCGGGTATCTTTTACTAACAGGGTTGAGCCCATGATAACATTAAATAACAGCAGAATCAGGCATCAAATACACAAACTTAATCATCTGCTGCTGTACCTCAGTGGACTTCAGAGTCCCGACGCAGACTTAAAAAGTCAATAACCAACCCCAAAAGTTTATCAGCCTTCCGGCTACCCGACTCCTGCTCTTTTGCATGTATTTTTAAACTCAAACTCCACTATCTTCCCGGTGTAGAATTCCTATGTCCCACCCTATCAAAGCTCAGAGAAGTTGGGAACCACTGTGAAAACAAGATGGAAGACCAACCACAGTTGTCAAAACCCAGATGAAGGCCTCAGAGTCGCCCCGATACCTCCTGCTTTTCACCCCATCCAAGCATATTGGGTGGGAATCAAATCCTGTTCACCAAACCCACTAAATCTCTCTGGAGCAAGTGTCTCCCTCCTCAGCCTCCAGTGCTGCACTGGGCCCCACAGCAACACGTGAATCTACATCACAGGTGGCAAACACAAGGCCCGAGGGCCAAATTCCACACCTCCCCCCTTTGTTTTATCTGGTGAGGCACCTTGTCTCTACCCAGCCGCAGTGCTAAGCTCTCCAGCTACGGAGTAGTTACATGTACACAGTCCTAAAATCACATTCAGCCCTTTGAAGGCAACCACGAGGCTGACGTGGCCCCCGGTGAAAACGAGTTTGACACCCTTGATCTGCACAGATCATTTAAAACTGCGCCAACTCCTCCTGAATGTCCCAGCAGAATCCTGTGAAAACGAGGCAGTTATTTAGTGCTGAGAAAGCTGAGGCATGAGAGAGCTTCAAGGACAGGTCCAGGCTCCCAGCACCAGACCTGGAACTCGAACCAGACCAGCTAACCACACCTCTCCGTGTCCACGCTACGCCACGGACGGTGCATTGTTGCTCCAGCTGGTACACTTACGTCACCTGCCTGCTAAACATCCTGTACAAGGTGTTAAGAAGTGATCTAATTCTAGACATATTTTGAATGCTGACCCTTCCATGGCTCCTCGGTGCCTACAGCAGAAAAAGCTGAATTCTTTTCCCCGATGCCCCACTGAGAACCAGCCTCTCTGCCGTCCCTGAGCCCTACGTCTCAGGGTCACCCACTGTCTCTACTCTTCTCTCCGTCCTTTGCCAAGCACTGTACCTACTGTTACCTCTTCACAGTGCAAACACACAAACTGGACTACAGGGACAGGAAAAAAGGAGGGAAAAACAACGGGCAACCAGGCAGAGTGGAAACAAGAGGGCGTCTGGTTCCCAGGGAGCCCATGGTACAGCCAGACCGAGTGGGAGAGGGAGGCGGTGAGGCTGAAAGAGAGCCAGCCAGCACCACCTGACAGTTCAGGAAGGAGCCAGAAAATGACCTTGGCCGAGCAGAGAAACTGGGCAGCAAGCAGGAGCCCCACAGCACCGGAGAGCCAGAGAGCCGTGAAGCTGTGAGTACACACTCGAGAGAGAGACGCACTGACAGACACAAAAATCCAGAGACGGGGAGGGTATTGTGTGCGTGGCTCCCTCTTCCTCCTCCCGCCCTCCCTCTGGCTCCTGGTCACCCCACTTGTCCTTCAGGGCTCCGCTCAGGGACCTTCTACTGCACCCCCACCCCACACACTGAGAGGGTGTGTCAAGGACCCACGTCTTTCCTCCCGCCCCCCAACGGGGTCCGGTTCTTACCTCCTCATAGCACTTGGCGCATGGTTTTGGAAGTCTCTGACTCTTCATCAGTCACCTGCCAATGCCTTGGGAGTATTTTCCCCTCTTAATCATCAGTGTCTTGCATAGAGTGGGGTTCAGTGAACACTGACGGAAGGGGAAACCCATTCTCCAACTTCTCCAACAAACACTTTCCAAGCTGAAGAAGAAACAGGCTGCTCCAATCTCTCTCTCACACACATTCTTCAACATATTTTTCTTTAATCACGATTAAATGCTACCAAATAAAACATTAAGTGCGTATATAAAACTCAGCTTTCTGAACCACGGCTTTTGTACGTGCCTCCTTTAGCACAGTTTCTCAACCTGGCCCGACTGTCACGTGGGGACGATCCCTCCGCCGGGGGTGCCGCCCTGCAGGCCGCCGGGCAGCATCCCTGGCCTCTCCCCGCTCGTGCCCGTGGCCACCCCCACCTGGCACTGAGAACCACGACTGGCTGCTCTCTGCGCACTCTCTCTCCCTCTGTCTAGGACAGTCCCATTTTAAGGCGGACAGAGGCTGTGGTGTGAGTTGACAGGGTAAGACGAGAGAAGCTCAATCAATCCAAAGTTCCTTTCAAAACGCAGGAGAATACCACTGCTTTGAAAAGGAGTTTTAAATGCGTAACTATGTATGATGATGGATGTTAACTAGACTTACTGTGATAATCATTTTGCAATATATACATGGATCATTTAAAACATATATCTCAATATAAAAAAGGCAAGTTTTGATAAGACGAGTAATTCCACTCACTGTGGAACACTGCAGTTTTCAGTCATTTCTGCAACACGCTTGATTTTTCCCTTGTGGGCAGAATCAAACCAGACATTTAAAATCACAGCTCAGAGTGGAGGTGAACAACGGCATCTGCCGCAGAACTCAATAAAATAATCGCGGACGGCCCTGCTCTGCAGCCAGGAGCGCAGGCGGCATAGAGCTGAGAACAGGTTTACCTAAAAGCATGCATAGCCGTCGCTGCGCTGAGTTAAATTTGGAGAGTAAACAACGAAAAACTGCATAGCGCTTCGAGGGGCGAGGAGATTCATGACGACACTGGTCTCTGCAGGGGGGTGTGAGCGTGTGTAGTTAGTGAACGCATTGTGGGCAAGTCCGCCAGACCCCGCTGAAGCTCCTTCTGTTTACTTTTTCCCTGGAAATGATGGTCTGTGACTCTTCAAATTTTGATCTGTGCCAACTTCATTTTCAAAGTTGGATCTTTTGGCCTCAATTTTTACTTCCTCTTCTCCAGTGGCCTTCCCCCCTTTCTTCTGAGATAACTGTCACTGTCTGGACTGTCCCCAGAGGTCTGAGCTGCACACCTGCAGACCACACCCCCATCGATGGGACTGTCACCATTATTCTCTTCCCCTGATGAGTGCAGGTGATACAGCAGAGAGACAGGGTGGGGACAGCTCACAGACTCCCCTCTTTTGCAGTGTATGTCTAGGTATTTGCTTCGCTTTTCAACTGAGCCAGCTGATCTTTTCTGGGCAATACCAAACCCGGAAGGACTGGGAACTCCCCTCTCTGAGGATCGCTCTGGTTTAGGTTTCTATTGGAATTCGCCCCCAGCATGCTGGGTTCTTAACTCCCTGAGCTCGAACCTGCTCTCTCTCCCCGCCAGGGGTCAGGGCCACACAGGGGCCCCAGGCGGCAGGCTCACCTGCAGCAACTCCGGTGACCTGAAAAGTGCCCCAGTGTTTAGGGAGGAAGGAGGCAAATACCTCTGACAAGTGGCACCCAAGGAAGGATGCCTCCTTCTTGCTCATAGATGCATTTTATACTGACTTCATAGGCAGGGGCAAACAGAGTCCCAGTATGTGACACGGAACAGAGCGTATTATTTTGTAACTTTTCAGGTGGTGGAAATGTTCCTAACAAACTCTGGCTTAAAATCTAAAGCTGAATTACTTGCTGTCATACTGGTGGCAGGCTGGGCCCCACTTCCTGACCCCTTCACTGGGCCTAAAGCCACTTACGGAGTCAAGGACTCCACGAAGCACCCTTAGGACACTACTAGGACAGAGAAACTCAGACCAAGAAAACGTAAGACCTGATCTTAACAACGTTAAGGTTAAACAACAGAGGCAAGAGCAACCGCGTAACTCAAGAGTCAAAAGGTTGGCGTGTGAACCGCAGGTAGGCGTGTGCTAGCTGTCCTGTCTGAAACAAATCGTCAGCTCCCTGAGCTCCCATTTTCTCATCAATGACCTGGACACAGACGTGTGTGTCCAAACCACAGCAATGGATTAGTAGCAAACAAGTCACTTATTAGCAGGCTGACCCCGAATATGTTACTTAATCTCATTATGTCTCGGTTTCTTCATCTGTAAAAAATGGATATTATCTACCTGGCATGGTTATTCTGAAGATTACCTGAGATACTTGGCATAGAAAAAAACAAAGGTGAGCTATTTGAAATTATAAAAGTATTACAAAATATTTGGTAACACACTAGTTTTCTCCCATTGTGCGCCTTTTGTGTAATTACTGTTATTGACAATGACCTTGGAGTTGTAGCTGAGTTGCTATGGGTTTTCTGTTGACTTCCAGCCAACCCTTCAATTCCAAAGAGTCCCCACTAGTCGGACTTCACGGTCAAAGTGAAGCTGACCCATAAGGAGGGAAATCCCCCTCTCGCTACCCGTGTGGAGCACCCTCACCCTGAATTCCTGTTCAGAATTTCCCACTAAACTGGGAGAGTCGCCAACAGGGCAACACTTTGCCCATGCATTTGAACTTCAAGTAGACAGCCACTATTAATTGGCCTTGTCCTTGAGATGATGAATTTTGTCTAGAGTAGATTCACATTCATCCACAACCACAACAACTGGTTACATCATTCAATCCTTTGGATTTCTATTAAGCAGAAAACTTCACTATAGAAAACGCTGCCTTCTTGTGACGGAGCCACAATTCACGAGACTGGATCTAAGCTCAGCAAACATCTTTATTTCCATGACGTAGGATGGTAGGGAACAAAAGGACATTCTCAGGCCCCGTCCACACCTTCTGAATCAGACTCTCCGGGAGGTAGGGGCCGGGAAGTTTGGTTTTACCAAGCCTATCAGACGACTCTGACGATTGATTGATTGCCAAAGTTTAAGAATCACTGGGCTAATCATAATCAATACCTGAGATTCCCTGACTAATACCAGACCCCCAAATCTTCTGGATGAAGACTTAAACTTAACCCATGTCACACCTGCTTCCTTTTATCACTTGAAAAATAAAGCAGAATGTCTTTCCCCTTAAAAAAAATTACTGTGGTAGTGAGAGAGAAAAGACAGGCTAACAATGAGTACAGTCCTCAGTATCTAAAAGAAAGAAACCAGAATTTAAACTCAATTGACTTCAGTGAACAAAGTACTTTTTCCCTATTAATTGAACTTCCGACATTTTATTTTGAACACCTAAAAAAGCCTAAATTCCCAGAAATAAAAAAGAAAATAAATAAATTTTACCTGAACATTAATGTTCTACAAAACAAGAAGTAAACTAGTATTGCTGTCTCCTTTAACTACTGCGTATAAGCAGGTCAGAAGGTTGAACAGAAAGTGTTAAAGTATATAAGACAAAGATAATTTATTCCAGAATAATTTATAGATGAAAAAAGTGTATTGCAAATTACCCAAACAGTTCAGAAAGTTTCTTTAATACCTTCAAGTCTGACAAGAATCCTCACTTAAAAAAAGGGTAACTATTTGCAAATTGAGCAAGAGGACCCGATGATGATGATGGCCATATATAATCAGTTGTCACCTTGCAGCTCAATTAGCCCTCGTGTAAAAACGAGGCTTGTAAGGAGAAATGAGGTTTTGACATTATCTCTGCCAGCAAGATAATTACACAGCCTTCATTTAACAGTAGGGCAACACCACTGTAGCAACAAATTAACTCAGCTCCATTTGCAATTCATGGTGTGTTTTCTCATTTACTACCATTTGTCTTACCCCAAGTGAACGTTTCCATTAGTTTTCTCTCGCTCGGCAAATACGCAGTTTGACTCCACACTTTACATCACTGAGTCAAGGCTCACCCCCCGGCAGCTCTCTGAAAGCATATTCAGAATGTCCCGATTTTCTGTTTCAGCTACAACTTTTCTCTGGCTTATGGCTAAATAATACAGCAGGTGTGTCTGCGTTGAACCATCAAGGACATGCAATCCCCTACTGCCTACCATTGATTTCAGAGGAGTCGTCTCTTTTCATAAAGAAAAATCAAGAAAGAAACAAATATGAGCCAAGTCCTAACCTGGGTGTACAATCACTTATTAGGTTATTAGTCTATTTCCAAAGGACATTTTCAGGAAAGAAACATTTTTAAAAATGCACTGTCTCTAAGTGTTAAGTGTTTATTCCTAATAACGGAAACAGTGTTAGGTTATTCCTAATAACCTAAGCCTTCGATCTCATTTATGTGCCTTTCCACTTTTTTTACGTTACAACTTTTTTTTTAGCTTGGAATTAAAAGCTACTTTATACCCTCTAAAACTAGGGGGGTGCTTGAAGGGAATTTGAAAAGAAAGAGCAGATGAGCATAGAGTCAGAGGCACAGACAGTAGGAGCCATAACACGGTTGTGAATGGGCGTGTCGTTAAATTTTATGTTCAGCTCTAAAAATGCGCACGTGTGATGTCTAGGAGTAACTGATGAAACGCATTTATTTAGATACTACTACTAAGTGGTTATAAGTAAGATGTTTGGGTTTAAGTATTTAAGAATACCCATGGTCTTCAAAAAAGCAATTCTGTTAAAGTATGGGGGAAATAAATAGAAAACTAAAAAGAAAGAGAACAAGAAAAACCTGATTTCTGAGACCAGGATTATATAAGAAAATGAACATAAGCTCCGGAACCAGACCTATTTGGTTCACATTTTGGGTCTGGAACTTAGCCAGTTATGTTATTTTAAATAAATTATTTAATCTCTTTAGGATTCACACTCATCAATAAATGTATGGGTAAAAATCTTTACCTTAAAAAGGTGTTTTGAGCAATAAATGAGATTAAAAAATATAACTCAGAGCGGGTACTGGAAAGGGCAACAGGTCCCTTCCTGCTCCCCACACCCACTCAGGGGCCACTTCCTCTCCACACGCGTCCACAAACACTGCAGCCCAAGGCGGGGAGGAGAGAACATCCCCTGCTTGTACATTAGTTCAAATCTCCAAGCTCATGCAAATATTCAATGATATTTTAAATATAACCCTGGGACCGCAATCTCCTTATAAATGCCAGTACCTATAAATGCAGTGCCTATAAAATGCCAGGAGATTCATAAACTAATAACCAACACAGTGATGACAAGTGTCGGTAAAGCTCTGCATCACTTGGTAAACACAGTTTATCTGGAACTAGAAGAAAAAACAGTAATCACTGGGAGCTGGCACAGATTTGCTAAGTTTTGCCAGAGAAGTGACATTTGCTTTTATTGTCAAGGTTACCAGCCTGAAGACGGTAGAAATACAGTATATTAGAGCGTCAAAGGGTGTCTCACTAAAGTTTTTATAGAATTGTTTGCAACAAGGAGAGTAAACTGTGGATGACTAAGACTTTAGTTAGATGAAATTAGAAAAAGCAAAGCAACCTTAAGCAAAGAACACTGATTAACACATTTAAATAAATTCACAAAGAAATTTCCAATGGCAGGCATTCTTGGCTCCTTCAGTTTAATCAATATTATTATCAAAGTATCGGAATGATGAAAGGGAAAGTATGATTCTTAAACCTAATGGCACGAGACCACTTTAGGTGACAGAATCAAAATTCAAAAGAAAATGTTAACAATTTGAAATTCAGCCTTCAACTAAACAGAAGTTACTTCTGGGTTCCATATTTGAAGGACATTAGCTTACAAGCACCTTTAAAGAGCAATCAGAAAAGTGAGGGTTTTTGCAAAATGTGAAAAGTAACTAGGAAGAAATGAGGTGATTTAGTATGAAAAAGATACAAAACTGTCCAACTACTTGTGGGACTATCATGTAACAGTTCTTGATTCCTTCCACTTCCCCAATATCTTTATACCTCTCTTACAGGTGAAAAAAAAAAAAAAAAAAAAAACGAGGCTTAGAGAGGTACACAGATAGCGAAGAACTGGCACTTAAATTTAAGTCTGGTAAACAAGAGGAATCTGATTTACTTTGTGTAATCCAGAGGGTAGAACTAGAACTGATCACACTGTAATGCTAGATTTCACGTCATCAGAAAGAATATATAAAAAACAACAACTTAAAACCTTATACCCGGAGTTTCAGAATTTCAAGTCTGAGCACACGGCCCTATGCAGTGTGATCAAGAACAACTTCAGTCTATAAACATGTTACATGGTTCCAGACTTCATGGGCACCTTGTACTTGCTGTGCTCTTCTGCCACGGGTCCCATAATCCCTTAATCTGCAGGACAACCGTAGGGGAAAAGCAGAATCTCATTCACATTAAAATAACTTGCCCAAGGTCTGGAAGCATAAATTAAGAACCAGAATTCAATCACACATCTTCCTGGTTCTTCCTTGTGTAGCTCTCTCGCCCAGGCCGCATGTTAAAAATCACCCAAATGATCTTTGAAAGTATCCACATCTGGGATAACTTCCAGAGGTTCTGATTTCATTGGCCTGAGGCAAGGCCAGATGGTAAGGCTTGGGTATGACTTGCCCCAAAACCTGGGTATGATCACGGCCACAAAAGAGAGAAAAGGGACTTTTCCGGGGGGCGGGGGGGGGGGGGCAACAGTGAACCTGTTCAAGCATCTTTATCAAAATAAATTTGAAATGCAGTTCTGTACCTACTTGAGATATCTTAAAGCAAAAACCACACATCCCGAGACCAAAACATAAGAAGGGGCAGGAAGACAGGCAGCTCTGGCAGGGATGTTCGCCACCGGCTCACCTAAAACATGCTTTTTAAACAAATAAAATGACACTTTAAAAGTCAAATGCTGCAAAAGATGACTTGTCTCCTGCACAGGTGGCAGATCTGTTATCATCCCCATCATATTGAAAGCTTATCCGACAGATGCTCTCTGTGCCCTCTGATAGTGCTTTGTGCGCTAAGAATTAACCCCACCGGCCCAGTGCTGCTGGCTTCTCCAGTGCACGACATTTGAAGAGGGGCTTTGTTGTGGTCAAACGAGGAAAGATGCATGAGAAGCATTAAAATAATTGTGGTCACCTGGGAGAAAAAAAATCAGCAAACTACAGTGCCAGCGTTTTATGTGGACTATTCCTGGCAAACAAGTCCTACAATTTTCAGCTCTTTAATTAAAGAGATATTCTTTAAAATTGGGAAGAAATGGTAAGTTGAATGTCATCCCCTTCCTCCTAGAATGAATGACCTCTGATAAGAATCTGAACCATTCAAACCCAGACACACATAAAATGTGATTTTTTTTTCTAATTCAACAAACAGGAACTTTGGCATGGCGGAAGAAAAGCAAGAACTATTTTCTCAATTTAATGAAACAGGAAAAAAAGAAAAAGAAAAAACAGAGCTGACAGGCAGATGACTTGTCTAAATAAACTTCACAAGCTAGGCATTAAGAAAAGAAGTGTCATTTTGTGTTACAAGAGCCCAAGGTGACTGCTTATGTTTTGAACTGCTAGTTAATTCTAGCCGGAGCACAAATCTGTCTTCTCTCTTCTAATTAATTCTCAGTGTCAGAACTGCTAGATGTCCTTTTCAGGATCAGCCTATCCCGGCTGTTAATTACATTACAGAAATATGCTCAAATAACGTTAACGGCCCGATTCTAATGCTCACAGGAGAAGGTACAGGTAAGGCTCAACAAATGACTTAACTCAATACGTTTACTTAATTATTTTGCAGTGAACATGGGAATGATCTGCTTTTTGCAGAAATGACACCAAAAAGATGATATTTAAAAGAAAAAGAAAAAAAAAACATGTGCAGTCTCGACACGAAACAGGATAGGAACCACTGGGTGACATACACACTAAAATCTCTCTTAGAGTGTTTCCCGAGTGCTCAGGAAATGGACAAAGAAGAGAAATACAGTGACCATGGAAAAGTCTTTTGAAAGGTAGTACGCCTTTTTAACATTTTTATACATTCAAGTACAATGGTCTGACTTTTCCGGGGGGAGCCCCACACCTCCTCCACTTCCAGAGCCGCATCCCAGACCTTGCGCCAGAAGCTGCTGTGGAAATCTGGCCTGAAACCCAGAAACCCATCCTGGACTCAGGGAGAGCCTGGAGCTGAGGAGCAGACCAGGGGCCCCCCAGAGCTCCGAGACTGTCTGAGTCCGGGCTGTGCCCTTCTCCTGATGCCCACGATACGGAATGACATCCAGGGACTGCGTCTGGCCTCCGGATGGTTCATCTGCCCACAGAGGGCTGGCTTGTGATTTATCCAAGTGGTCCAAAATGGCCAATGGAATCATCATAGACTTAAACAGAGAGAAGGGGGAAAACCCAATGTTTCTGAGCATCTATAATGGGCCATATGTTATATGCGTTCAACATCTTTTCTCCCATAAGCCCTTTCAGGTAAATATTGCTGCCATTTGCAAAAGGAGGAACAGAGGTGCAAAAAGGATAAGTAAATTTTCCAAGGTCACTTAGTCAAGGAGTGACAGGTACAACCAGGATTTGAGTCCAGGTCTAAAGTTTCCCAAGAGCATGCTTAGCTAGTACGCTGTAAGGAAAAGCAAAATTCAAGATACGGTCAAAGATAAGGAAAATATAAGACTCAGCCTCATAGGCTCGTACTTGAAATGTAAAAGATCACTCTTCTCCCTTTAATTCCTGACAAATTTACATACAGGTTTGGAATCTTGTATTTCTATGTTTTTTCTAGGACCGAGGACTGACTTGAGCCTACGATTAACTTTGCAATCATAAGATTTGTAGGTTTAAGGGGGGGAAAAAGCTTTAAGTCTTCTTGATTCTTACCAATGAGGAAACAAAGACATTACTTGCTTAAATGTCTTGCCCAAAGTCACAGCCCTAGATTTTTGCAAAGCTGACAATAGGCCTCTGATCTTACCCACAAACCACTGTTCTTTCTACGACAAAATGCTGGGGTCCCCCGACCCCAACCGACTCTGGAGAAGGTTGTAGCTGAAAGTTCTCATAAGTACATGAAAATCCTTTCAAAAAATGAGCATGTTCGATTGTTACCTTAAGTAGAAAACCAATTACATGGGTTTATATCAATTTTGTTTTAAAAAAAATGAATCAAATGGCATTAAGAAAGAGACAAAAACCAGGCAGGCTTATTTAAGCAAAATAATATTTGGATTTGTTGGTCAAAAATTCCAGGTGGCTCAGATTTAAAACATGTCTGATGTAAAAGATCAATACATCATGGCATGAGAAAACTGTTACTGATTCTTTATGTGCTTCCAATTTGATTGCTTCAGCCTCCCAAACAAATAAATGGAGGTACCAGAAACCTATTAGTATGATAATAAAGCCCTACCTCTGGATGTGTACAATCTCTGAGTTTGGGGGATAACAAACAAACAAACAAACAATGAGTATTAACATCTTCTCCTCATCTTGACAGAAGATAACTTGAACTAATTATAAAATGTACAATTTCAAATAATTTTAGAACCATCCGATTGCCTTTCAGGTTCCTGAAGTCTCTACAGAAACCCTTTTCTATACATAAGAGCTAACAGCTTCTATTTTTTAACCCATTGTCCCCATTTTAGTTTATGTTTTCATTCAACATTCAGATTTTTTTTAAAAAATCCAAACCTAGTTAGCTTCAGGTTATTATTTTCTATAACTATCTAAAACACAGTGAGTACAGTGGGTTCTTTTATACCAAGAAGACAGTATGGTTGATAGAAGTATGTTTATTAATCAAGCAGAGCAAATGAAATGCATAAAAGACATCTGTACACAGGGGAACACATACATATATACACATTCACGTACACACTTCAATATCTGAAATGCTTTCACCTGCATTATATATCTCCCATCCCCCCCAAATCAAAGTAGTTTGATAATTTTAAAGGGCATTTTCTTGTTATGAATACATATTGCTCCTGTCACAAGTAATGAAATACAATTGGAACAGTGGTGACAAACTGGCTGGTAATAACTCTATAATCTATTTAAAGTGAAAGTATACTTTCCCAGAACTTAGTACCACAAAATCGTTCAGGTTTCATTACACAAATTATATAAAATGCTGACTGCAAAAAAATAAAAAATAAAATGGCTACAAGTTTCCTGATTTTTGTTCAACCTCTGTAACTTTAAACAGAAACACATGTACACAGCCATGCAAATGGGGTTCTCAGATTTTTATCTATTCCTTGTACTCAGCTGTAGCCAGGCACGTAATTCAGAGGCAGGGCTCTCCCCCTTGGAACTAAATGAATTCTGGAATAATGGAGAGTTGAGACGTGAAAAAATTGCTTACAATTGCACCTGCAGGTGACGAAGAGGGCTAAGTCTGAATTAAGATGTTGGCTACGAGCTTTCCAATAGGACCTTGACGTGATGGTTGACCTACGCATGACATGCTCACACCGGCACGGATTCGGAATTCTATTAGTATTACCAGAGGGAAAAAAGTCAAGGAGTCATCAGGAAAACAAATCTATATCTTCTACTCCATCAGCCAATTACTGTGGTTAAAGTGGAATTAGACGGGCATTGACAGAGCGAAGGGGAGGAGGATGAAGCGGGAGGCTGGGTGCACTGCAAGCCACGGTGATCACAGCTGCTCTTCTCGGCCCTGTCTTGTTTTGAGCTGCAGAAAGTTTCTAAAAATTCTACAATGGAAATGTGCAAAGATCAACCGTGGTTCATATCATGCTTGAGAAGGTACAAATTATGTTTGCTAATTGGATGATGCACAAATATTTTCCCATAAGGTGCTATTTTAAACCAGTGCATATTCAACAGCTTAGCAAAGATTTAATAGAAATCGGCACCTGTCTATAAATAAAGGACCCCTGGAAGATGAAATAAAAGATTTTAAAAAAACAGTTACTATTTTAGGGCAGAAAATTCCCCTAATTGCATTTTGAAAATGGTATCTTTTCTTAAAAAGTAAAAATAATAAAACTCAACTGATTGTGAAACTAAAACACTTCCTTGCATGAGGAGGAAGTACAACGAAATAGTTAGGGGTGCGACCTTTGACTTTAGAGAGACCTAGGTTCAAGGCTCAGCTCTGCCATTCGCTATGGCTCCGTGACCTTGAGGAAATTACTTAACCTCTGTCTTAATTTCCCAGTCTGTAAAACTGAGATATAACACCCACATCACATGATGCCTGTGCTGAGTAAATGAGAATGCTTGTGGAAGAAACTGAGCATAGTATTCAATTATTAGCGTTGGCTATTATAAAATATTAGTGCTATATTTCTATTGAAATGAGCCAGTTATCTGCCGACAGATAAAAGTCAGTTTTGCTACATGGTGATTGGGAGGTGCTGAGTGGTCAAAGTCAAGGACTCCATAGAGGTACCAGTTATCATGCCCAAGTACTATATAAAAGATGGTTTTACTTTACACTGCAACCCTCATTCTTCCCAGAAAAAAAATGATTACAAAGCATCCGGCAGATTTGATTCAACGGTGGGAAGATTACCAGGCAACACACAACACCATCAAAACACCAGAAACAATTTTGGTGTTTAAAATAGAAATATTTCCTCCACAGCTTGACTACTTCATTTGGTCCTGGTTAAAGTTTCTGGTACCATTTTTTGCCATTTTCTTCTCGTATCAAAGTTTTGATCCATTTACACTTTGTTTATGCACAGTCACCTTCTTATCACACAATTTACCCATTTTGATATTAAATATCTTCATTTTAGCCTTTGTCTTTTAAAGTGAACTTTAGATGGTATATAATAGACAGGAGTACATTTATGCCAGTCTAATACGTGTACATGAAATTATAATCTAATGAGTGTATCAATGAACTTGGTTTGGGCTCACCTGGTGCTACTAATTTCTGTATTCTTAGTGTGTGAATGTGGACATCCATCCTCTGTACATGATCACTGACATTCTGGGAAAGTCAAAATTCAGAAAGTTTATCTATAATATCAAAAAGCAAATGTTTTATTCATATGCACACTTTGAAATTACAGTGAATTATGCCTAAAGCTTTTAAACGCTCATGGAATATTTTTATTTCCAATTAACTAAGTTAACTTGCTTCACAGTCTGATTTTTTAAAAGGTATAAGTTCTCCTCCATTTAAAATTTACCATTAAAACAGTATATAAAGGAATATGACTTAGTTTTGTGATTCAAATAAAATTCAGACAATAACATTTTATAATAATTTAAGAATACTAAAAATACATTGTTTTGAAAAACAGTAGCAAAGGATGCCAAGGATGTGATAGGTAATTACAAGTTTTTTAAAATGGCAATTCATTCAAGAGAAAAATCACAAATACTGAGAGGTATGAAAATGTGTTATTGACATTTTTGTGCTATTTTTAAAGTAGAATTCTAATCAACAACAGAAAAGCAAAGAGATGCCCAAACACAGACAAGAAAATACCTCTAGCAAATCTAATAAATTTAACTTGCCCTGCCAGATCTTTTCAACTTAGTGAAAAATTCACTTGACTTAATATTGACACAGCGATGTGTAAATCAATACAATCAGAATGAAAGATATATTTTAATTTAAAAATGCTCAGGCTGCAGCAGTAAATCTATGCACCGAGGCCCATAAAAATCATCCAGAGTTTGAATGTTGAGGAATAATATTGGAGCTAACCAACATCTAAAGGTGAATGTCAAATGCTAAGTTTTCATGATTAAAATTTTTACTTTTTATGGCACAGGTAAGGCAATCTTTATAAAATTCACTGAGATATATTTGTAAGTACCAGATACGCTGAATTTCATTGAGAACCCATCAAAGCCTGCAGCTGGGGCACCACCTACCTGCTGTTTATAAAAAGTCCCGTTTTTATATACAGCTAGCAAGCAGTTGTGATCTTTCCAAATGCAGTGAGAAAAAATACAAGAAATAAAAGTACCTCCTAATCTCAGGGCCTCTCCATCCAAGCAAAAGCTTTCACTGTGCCATCCAATATGGCAGCCACAGGCCACATGTGGGTATTAAATTCAAAGGTATTCAAAATATAGAATAAAGCCCTGGCTGGTGTAGCTCAGTGGATTGAGCACAGGCTGCGAACCAAAGGGTCGCTGGTTCAATTCCCAGGGCACATGCCTGGGTTGCGGGCTGAGTCCCCAGTAGGGGATGTGTGAGAGGCAACCACACACTGATGTTTCTCTCCCTCTCTTTCTCCTTCCCTTCCCATCTCTCTAAAAAAATAAATAAATAAAATCTTTAAAAACTTATAAAAATATAAAATACAAAAAAGATTTGCAGAATTAAAAAGCACACAATATCTCAATCATTTTTGCTACAATAATTTTACTATCACATACACATTTTCAAGGTATAAAACCAGAAAGAACTATGTGTTTCATTTAGAAATGTATTCCACAAGGAAGCCAGATTTCCACAGGCAAGCACAAGAATATAGTTTATCTCCTTAAATAAATTTATTACATGTTTATAAGTTTAATTTGGTAAATCACGCCATAAATCTACACAGTCCTGAGTTGAAGTAAATTGGGAATGTCCCCTCTCCTTATCTTCCACATATTGCCTATCAGATATTATAGAAAATGATTAAAAAATGATCATAACTCTGATCATACAAATTTGAAAACTTTCCCCATATAGGGAAATGTTATACTTCTAAAAATATTCTGTAGCAAACAAAAAAGTGTTAGGAAGTGTGTATTATCACAGCCAAGTTTTCCCAATTATCTAAAAATCCCAGCAAAGAGATCTTCCCACGTCCTGCTATCATTCCTTTGTATTTGGGGTGTAACTATCCTTTGGTAATCTGTCTCCTTTTACTCTTATCATCCTTCCCCAGTATAACCCCTGCCCCAGCTCTCCTCTGGAGCTTTGTGCTACTGAAAAGAGTGGTCCGCAGACCACCACCAGCTGCAGCATTACCTCGGGGCTTGTTAGCAATGCAAACTGCCAAGCCCCACCCAAGAACTCTGAATCAGAAGAGAATCAATTACTTTATAATTGAACAGACACTCTAAAAGAGAGTCTAAGAAAATATGGAAAAAACTCCAAGGGAAGTTTTTTTTTAAACAAATTTGTGCCAAGTAACGTGCAGAGCAGTGGTTTTTCCTTGTCTCCAGGATAACTCCTCCTAGAAAAGGCATCCTTTCCTTCTTAGATGTTCTAGGGAAGTTAAATAAGGTCCAAAGATTATGGTTTTCTGTCCTGATGTAAGCACTGTACCATTTAGATCATGAATGTCAAATTAACAAAAGCTTCCATTTATTTGTATTCCATTATTCTAATAGGTTCACATTAGCAAGTACTACAGTGAAGTTTGTGTCTGACTTAGTTCTGCAAAAAAAGTATTGGTTGTTGTCACGCTATTGGTCATCACGTGACACCAGCTTTTCAAACAGTAAATGCACAGAAGGTCGTTTCGCTGGTAAATATGAGAAAACTAACAAGGAAGGTATAGACACTTAGAGACCTTTGGGTGTCTGTTTTTTTCTTTTAACACTGATATGACTTCCTTTGAAAGATCCAAAAATTAATTACACCCAAATGTAAGTTTCAAAGGGGGCTTCTAACACACTAAATATGACATATTTAAGTCTTTAAAGATGAGAAGAATAAACAGCAATGTTTTCCAGATTGCAGGGAAAAGAATCACTAACTCTCAAGCACTAGGGGATGTTCTGTAGCCAACTGTCAAGGGTAAGAAAAGGAAAAGTGGTCAACACTGTTTGAAAAGGAGCTAAGACAAAACCATGCATAGCACAGACACAGAAAGTTTTCACTAGAGGACCCAAAGAGGAAACTGTGGCCCACAGAATGCCTACATTTACATCTCCTGCTTTCTGACCTGAAAGATACCTTAAAATGCATGCATCCCGTCTCCTAAGCTTAGGCTTGGATAGGGAAGATGACAGCCCGGGGGGGGGGGGGTGGTAGCAGCAGTTGTCTTTTAAACAAGGTTATTGGTTTTTCCCTTTCCTTTTTGGCCACCATGGTGCCTTGCAATGTTCTGAATTTGAGTACCTGCAGCTAGGGAACGCCCTCTCCAACTGGCAGCTGCATGCCAGCTCCCAGGCACTTCACACACACATTTTGTCTGCCTGGCCCCCGAAGGCACGTGAGCTTTGGCTCCTGGAGTAAATGAGTAATAACAGCTCCTTTACAGTTCACGAAGTCCTATTACATACCTTATTTCATCTTATCTTTTATTATCCCTATTTTAGGGATGAGGAAACGGAAGCTCAGAAACTGATTCCTCCAAGGTCACACGGCCAGTAAATCACAGCTTTGTGAGAGTTGTGCTGATTTTCTAGCTCTGTGCTTTTTGCTCGCTCTACACCAGAAGTGGCTATGGTGTGGTTCTGTGCGGAGGGAAGGGAAGGGCGTGAGGCCTTTGGGTGAGGCCAGCAAGGCTGTCCAGCAGGGAGGTTTTCAGAAAGGGCTTTACCTAAGATGCATCCTGACCAGTGGGCGAGATCCACAAAGACCGGCCCGGAGTGTGATGTTTCAAAAGGCAAAAATCTTGGGAGCAAGGGGACAGAAGCTGGAAGTGCCAGGCACCCTTGGGGTCATCAACCAGGGGAATGGGGACAAGCAGGTGGAAAACCAAGCGGAAATGCTGTGGGAAAAGGCCTGGAACAGGAAGAAAAGGAGTTTCCACGTTGTCAGCTGGGTGAAAGCATGAGCCAGTAGAAGTGAGAAGTCAAGTGCATGCCAGGAATCACGTGCGAACTTGAGGACAGTTGATGACAGTGTGAAAGAAAGTTGAGAAAGACAGACTGAGCAAGGAGCCTGGTTAGGTCAGGTCCATGGCCAAGAGTATGGGCTGGAGAATTGGTGGGGGGGAATATGTAGATTTCTAACTGACCTCCTTAAAAACACCCATTGTGACGGAAAATGATAAAGTTGACCTGAAAACCCCTCAAACTCCTGTAAAAACGTTAACAAAAATCCAGTCTCTAGGATGAATTCACATCCAACTAGAAAGATTAGCAAGAGGCAGGTGGGGAGAAGAGAAGAGAATGCTGGACCAGGAACCCGCAGGCTGACCCCGGCTCTGCCTCTAATTAGTCATCGGTTACTTAGCTTGTCAGAACCCTAGGTTCCTCCTTGGAAAGGTGGGTGGGCAGGCCTGCTGTTCTCCACAAAACTGAACATGACCCTGCACAGGTGACGACTGGGATATTACAGTTACTGTGAAAAAGTCTTCATACCTGACAGTAACAGTGAAAAACCGTCAACACTTAAGCAATAAGATGACTGTACCATTAAATAATGTTTTATAAACCAGAGGAATACTGCTGAAATGTTTTATTGGTATTTAAAAGAAAGGCAGAAGCATTCAGTTTATCTTTCTTTATTTAAAAGAGCATATTCTGATTCACTTTCATATTTAATGTTTTTTTATTTAAAAGAGCATAATTTGATTCACTTCATTATTTAACGTTATAGGAAAATCAAAAGAGAACATACACGTAAGTCAGAAATTAAAGTTTTTATAGCTAGATAAATTTATCAAAAACTAGGATTTGTTAATACAGAATTTAATTTGGTAAGTACAAATGGGAAATATACATTATATTAAAGAATCTATAGACCAAAAATTAGTAAGTTCAGTTTCAAAAAAAGGAGCACTATTTTTAGATGAACAAGTAAGACCCGAATTCATGTCTGAACTTTGCCTTAGAAAACATGTTTTCTTCACTCTGCAGTTAGCCCAATCAATGAGCTCTACACCGACTATTCTAGCTGCACAGATTACCCATTTTAACTGCTAAATTAATCATATGGCCTCATATATTAGCAGCAACACAAATTTGCCTATGAGTTATAGGTCTGATTCAAATTAATGTCACTTTCATTTCTAATAGTATCCATTCTGAAAATCAATTTTATTTGGTGGAATATAAAGAGTACAGACTTAAAACTAAGTCTTAGAACATGTTGACTACAAATGCATGCTTATCAAATTTGTAGGAAATTAAAATGATTGTCACTCTTATTCTTAAATTTTATATGAAAGCGCAGTTGAGGTAGAGATGAAAAAATGCCAATTTGACTTCACAATCGAATAAGAAAGGTATAAAATTAAAGTGACTTTATTAAAGAGTCTATCTTTATCATACAATATTTGAAAAATGTAATTTAAGTCTAATGATAATATTAAGAATAAAGAAAGGGAAATGATTATTTATCATATATTAACTTAAAAAATAATGACTACATTCCAAATCGCAGTGTGTGTGAAAAACCAATCTTACTTCACACTTAGAATACACTTAAAAAGAACAATCTGAAAATGTATAGAGATCAGTTAGGGGAAGATGTTTGTGATAGAATAGAGTCAATTATTTGTGCTTCCTTTGAATGCCACTTCTGGGTTAGAACTATCAATCGAAAAATAAAAGCAGGCTCCCAATACAATCAGTATCTGACCCTAAATCAAATGGGCATTTACTCTTCTTTGTGATAAATACAGGAAATCATGGCGCTACCCCATGTCTCCAACCCTTTTTGTATCAAAAATGGACCTATGGCAATAATCATCTAACAGCTGCCCGAGCGCTTGTTTTATGAATCTGGCCCTTACTCAAAAAGGTACACTGAAAAGTCTTTTAATCTCCTTCTGAAAGGAATTTACTGGATTGCACTTAAGTTCAAGTTCAAGGGTATTAAAATGCACAAAGGAGAGTGACAAAGGTGCTAGGTTATAGATTTTAACTTCTTAACTAGAAAACCGACTCAAAATAGATTTTCTAATTTACAATGAATCAAAAGAGAAAACATTAGACCATAGCAAAAGTGGCACAAATGTATCAAAAACCAAATGAATAAACATTTGAGGAGATTTATGATTAGAAATTGCAATAAATTTTGGAAAGATGAATTGATTTTAGTTAAAAGGTATAACTGACAATTTATTGGGCGGGAAGATGCATTATTTTCCAATTGTTATCCATCTACAGTAAAACTGATTTGTGTCCCATTGTATTTTATGGAAAAGGAGAGTGCAACTTTCAGTGATTTAGATTAAACGTAGTAATCATAACCAGGCACTGTGAACTATATATCTACTATTAAAGAAGATTTTTGACATTTAATTCTGTAGCAATATTTTGGCTCTGTACCACTCTTCCTAAATCCAATTCCTGCTACAGTTGGCAGATTTCTCCCTTTTAATTTTATGAGGCTTAAAGTAGCATTTAACCACCCAAGCGGTAAATAATGCGGGATTAGAAATATTTAGTGTTTTGTTTCCCTTTCAAGAGTGGTAATCCATCAAATCCAAAAATGCTCTCTAAAATTTTTCTATATTTTTGGCAATCTCTAATATATGATATCATAAAAACTATAAAATTAAATAAAATGTATTATATAGCCAGAACAGAACCACTTTTCTAAAGAACTCTGTTATCCTGAAAAAGTAGGTAAAAATTACTTTGAATCAGGAGCAGGCAATCCTAATTGAAAAACAAACCAATGTAAATTTAAAAACATGGACTTAAACATGATACTTAATTAGAATCTTTAATTTTATTCCTCCGCGTAACAAATATTAGTAAATGTGCAAATAATTTCTAAGCAATTTAAATATGTAATATCCATCTAAACCACACACTACTACAAGACAAAAAGTCAGAATTACATAGGAAAACAATTATTAAACATACGAATGTGGTAGGTACTTGGCTAACTGATCCATCAATGCAAAAATAAAGTTTAAGTTTCATGCCTCATGAGATGAACACTTGCTCCCAAAACAAATTTAACTTACAATTTTTTTCATAAAGCAGGGCACAAGACAAAATGAATTGGTTAGCCTACATAAGTTAATATTTCTAACTATAATTTAGAGTAATTACAAAACTCTTTGCTATTTACATGTAAGCTTAGGAATAATTAAAAACCATAATTAAAAAGTACATTGTTATTAAATCAAAATAACTACCAGAACACTGACTTCAGACAAAATCAAATTCCAATTTTTTAATTGTAATGTATATGAAATTTCATCTGAATTATTAATGAATCCAAATTATTACAATAATCACACTATAACTGCATGTGGTACTCTGAGATATATCAAAGTAATAAAGTAACCTGTCAGATGAGTAATTATCTATATATTTAATCTATATATAAAACAAATGGCCCAGAAATGAGTAAAGTCTGTAACTCACTGATGACACAGTGATGCCTCACATTCATGGTTAGAACATTTCATTTCTTCACACATACTCGTATCTTAATTAGCTTTTAACAAAGTTCATGGTTACACTTGTTGTGAAAATAAGTGTGTGTGTTCAGAGTGTCTAAATGACATCAAGGTTAACTCCCAGAAGTAAAATGACCCAAAATGTGTGTGTGTGCGCAGGCCCTTTCCCTGTTTTGCCCTTCCCAGAGCTACACTGTGGGGCTGGGAGTCACAGGCTGGCGCAGACAGGAAGCAAGGACACACACCTGTCGGCACCTCTGAGAGGCATTCCTATCGAAAGTAAAGGCAGTCCAATAACAAACACAGGATGTACTGTACAGTAATGAGCAAATAATCTAATCATAATATATGCAACACGCACAATAATTTTTTGAAGAAACAGGACGACTCTGAGATTATGTTCAATCAAGGAGTGAGTTAGATTAAGGTGGTTTTCCTACAAACAGTCAATTCCAAAGGCTGAGCACATGCCAGTGTTTAAAGCTGTATGAAGAAACAGGATGAGAGAACAGTTGTAATATTAATACATATTTCTAAGGGTTAATGCTAAATTTTTATCATGGATTAAATTTTTCAATGCAATTTGCAGAAAATTAAAAGGGGTGACATAAGAATTCAACAATAAAAAATATTGAATCTTTCCTCAAAATGAGAACTCGATATTTTGAAATGGACTTTTTTTTTGGCCACTCCTACCAAAAATGGACAACTTTTTAAATAGACAAGAAATGTAAATTTCAAGTATCATGGCATTTTCAAAAGTTAACATTTCAAAAAAGCAAAATTACTGTGGCACCAGCTAAAAATGCAGAAGAATATACCTTCAAAAAAGTTTCATTTATAAAAGGATCATGGTTCAGAAGGCCTGGCTCTGATCCTTCTTAAAGAAGCAACTTCTTTGAAAATCTCTCTGAATTCATAAAACAGTAATTACAGTAACACTTTTATCACAGATGGATGGAGACTGTAAAGATTCCCTTTACAAAACACTAAATGCTAATTAAATATTTACCACCATCATTACTAACCTTTTTGGATACAAAGAAAACCTAACTGATAGGGAACAGGAATAAAAACGTCAGCAAAGCCTAAAAAGTTAAATCAAGAGGTAGCAAAGTGCAGGGGAGAGAACACGTGTGAGTTGGAGCTAGAAAGCTGAGAGGAAGGACGGATAGCTATTTACACCATGAAAACTATCGCGTCGAACAAGAAAACACAGCCAATTCAGCAGCTTTAACTTGATCTACCAAATGGAATAACGATTTGCCCAATATATCCATGAAGATGACCAAACCGTCTTACTGAGATGTGATATTCTGGAGGGCCATTAGAGCTATCCAATTTTTGACTATCTAAAAATCAAGTGGAAATATAATTTGTACTCTTGAAGGGGAGGCCGTGTAGCTTGGTGATTAAGTCCTTGAGGAATGGGTCCCAGGGCCAGAGTTTAAATCCTGACACCCAATACTAGCTATGACCTTGAACGAGTTGTTTAAGCCCTTTGTCCGTTTCCTAGTTTAGAAGAGAGAGACAAGAATAATACTGACCTGAGTAGGCTTCTTTTGAACATTAAATGAATTAACATACATAAAGAGATTAGAACGCCACCTGGCAAACAATAAGAACTCAATAAATGTTAGCTAATATGATTAATAGTAATCAAATACGTCTGTCCTTTAATACTAGTTACATAAAAGCTGATATGAGAAATAAATTATTCAATAATAAACCATAATAAAATATTATGTGGCCAAACAAATGAGTGAATATTTACAGCCTCTAGGACACCTTTGAAGAGTGGAAACCAGGATGCTGAGTTACAAGTGTCATATTTGCACAAATGAGAACAAACCGAAAAAAAAAAATGTCACTGGTTCGGACTTCCCAGTAAACATAACCAGGCTCATCCGTATTTCAGCTCCCGCCCAAAGCCTCATTTTAATGACAATACAAAGAACAGCAGCTCAGAAGTTATTCTATGGTGATGTTAAACTAGCAAGGGGTCTTGCCTGTGGGCCACATAATGTACCTTTACTAAAATTGAGGGAACGCAGTGAACGTCTGCACACCGAGCGCTCCCTGTCCTTGGCTTCGTGGGCTTTCCCACACCCCCCTACCCCATGTTCCTGGAGGCAGATTACCCACTAGATTTTGCAAAGGGAAACTCCTATGGATGGCACATTCAAGGACCTCCCAACCACTGGGCATCCAACCTGCGTTTTAGTGTTCTCCCAAATGTAATCTTACCTGCTCTCACATCGTGAAGTATATAAAAGAACACATTAAAAACAAGGAAGAATGTGGATACTGATATTGGTAGGAAAGGATGGTACCTAAGGTTGCCCTGGCAACCTAATAGTGGTGGAGAACCGCCCAACAATCAGAGTAATACCCGGGAAATCCCTATTAACATTTTAAAAACCATTGAGCACATGCCACATGCCAGGAGCTGGACTCCTGTCCCTGAGTGCCACGTGGGCTTGGGGACACAGTATACACAGAAGCAGAGGAATAACCATGTGACATAGAGAGGCTCCTCATCCGTGAGGGCAAGAGAGGCTGAGACGGTAGGTGCAGTGCCACTTCAAGACGTGTGTAGAGCTGGGGACGGTTCTGAAGAAAAGGTACAGGGCTTGAACCCTTCCATGAAGGCGATGAATGTAGCAGCGGGAGGAGGGGCGCGCTGCTGTGACTAAGGCTGAAGGCGGGATGCTGCAGGAGGGGCTGGGGGCTGAGGACATCGGGCCACCTGGAAGGGAGCCAGTGCTAGAGGGTCTAAGTGAGCAGTGGAGGCGGAAAGGTGCAAGCCTGCATTTTACCGTCAAAGTAGTGAAAACTAATTGTTGGCATGTTTTAAAAGTGCTTGCAGTGACATATGGCGTGGATTACAGGAAAACCACGCAGAAGAGCGACCAGGGAGGGGACCGTTGCCCTATCAGCATGTAAGCTTTGTGAGTAACTACACGAGGGCAGCGACAGAGGAAACTGCAAGGAGGGGCGAAGATGACAGATACGGGGAGACATGAGATTCAGGGCGGAGGAGAGAAGGGAGGCCCCACGGAGCTGAACCGTGAACTGCGGAGTGAAAATCCACTCAGGGTCTCTGCTGCCCTCAGCAGACATTAGGTCCCTTTTCTCTCTCCCTTTTCCAGGTACCATCTCACTACCCAAAATGAAAGGCACGGCAGGACAAAGGCACCTGTTATTCATGTTGTGTTCCCAGCCCTTCCCTCGAGGAAGACATCAGAAGCCTCATCACATTGTGTGTGCAACTGAACCCTGAAATCTATGGCTGAAAACGCAGCTTAGCGAGACCTCAGGTTTCTGAGTCAAATGTGATGCTGACTCCTCCATCCACCTACCGAAGGATGTAGCTCCTTCAAAATCTTTTTGTGCACCCCAAAACTGGAAGAGTCTATCACAATAGATGTAAATGACGTAGAAGGAGAAGAAATCTAAGTAACACTGTTTAGTTTTAAAAGACTGTTTCTGGACTACACACTTCAAGATCTCCACAAATCTGAAAGACCACCTAAAGTCACATACACGCTAGTAAACAGTCCTGCGACAATACTGCAACTCAAAGGTGAACGCACCTGCAAGTTCAGGAACACTACAATGGTCAATAGTCTCTCACCAATGATCAGAGTTAAATGTGAAGTTCTAAGAAAAAGACGATACGTTAATAGCACAAGTCATCACTCCTTTAGTATATAAAGAAAGCGTCAGATTTCTACCTTGTTCCTCCATTAAGTATCAGTCCATGTTTTAGACAATTGTGACTTAACAACAAAACTTTACAAGTTTTACCGGCTTCCAACATTTATAAATACCCATTGGCCGGTATCCCTGGCCTCTCAGAATGCCCCCGCCCGGACTACAGGCAGCAGCTGCCTGGCTGGCATTCGCTAACTCTGCTCCAGTGCAGGGGACTCTGATCATTGTGAGTTCATTGTGCATTCTCAGTGGTTCAAACTGACCTTCAGTTGGAGGATTTGCAGGTGACTTCAATATAGAAAGCCCTTGCTAAATATTATTTGAAAGTGTTCCACCCACCATTGATTTTGAACTTTCCTGATATGAGATTTCTGGCATATCTGAAGGCAAATTAGAAAATGGAGTTTTATAGACCGTCAGAGTGTAATTCTATCAGCAACATAAAAGGCAGAAAACCAGAGTGGAATCTTCGAAGAGAGTAGAACGCTTGCAACATTTCCTTTTCCTCTATCTCAGTGGGAAAAGAGAAAAGGGGAGGCAAGGGGGCCTCCGGCAGTGTCCCCAGCCTTCAAAACACAGCCAGGAAAAGGGGTCCTCAGTCCACATGGACTCAACTGCTTACCAATCAGCAGTCTTAATTTCTTTAAAAAAAAAAAAAAAAAAAGAGCATTTTGAACATATTTCAAAGGTTTATTAGCAGACAAAAAAGTTTTCAAATAATAACCGTACTCTTTATTACAAGTCGTTTTAGAAACCTCAAATGTTTACAGATAGAATGTTTTTAAAAGAGATTCATCAAAAAGTCCATAGATCATTTCCTCAAAAAAAAAAAAAAAAGTCTAAAAACAAGCTCTTTCTTCACCAGAATGACCTAAAATTTTGCATTCAAATACCAAGGTGAATAAAAATAAAAAGAGGAAAGCATGACATTTCATGCATTTTTAGAAATGCAATTGACTTGTTGACCTGTGCAATATTTAAGTTGCCATGAAAGCAGGACTATTACTATATTACAACATCAACTTCAGAACATACCTTATGATGAAATGTAAAGGGAAAATGAAAACAGTACATAAATATTTGGCACCTGCAAACTTCCTTTTATTTAAAAAAAAAAAAAAAACATTCAAAAAACACCAGTAGTAATACTGTACTTTGCAAACCAAAATGACATTTGCAGACGCAACTAGTGACATTTACAAGCAGTGGTCAGCCTGGTCAAGAATCGGTAGAGATGGTTAGAACCGATTCCAACTTCTTCAATGAATGAATGTGTTTCAAGAGCAAGGAGGAAAAGGCACAATATGGGCCAAGGCTGAAAATTATTCTAGCCTGCGAATCCCGTTCTCTCCAGTCGCCTTCCTGTCCTGTGATTCCCTCTGCCATTGCCCTGTGTCATCTTCTCCATGGACACTGTTCTTCCTGTCCTCCTCCTCCCCTCCCCTGAGTCTAGTTTCCCTCACTGAAATACAAGCTCCGGGGAACCTTGTCCGTCTTGTTTGTTCACCATGACAAACCCCAAGCCCAGGAGAGCATCTGGCATCTGGATTTGATAAATGTTAGTTGAAGATATGGATACTCCCCAAAAGTGGATCAGAAAATCAGTAAATCAGGTCCAGTAAAGTATAGGGATTCAGTCTACTGTGGGTTCCCCCTACTGGGGGAATGGGTAGAGAGCTTAGACTCCTGATACACACAGTCAGTCTTCACTTAATGTTGTCAATAGGTTCGTGGAGACTGCAACTTTCACCACTTTTACCATAGGCTAACTGATACATAAACTAGAGTTACATTCCTAAGGCATATTTTTGTACATTAATTAGCCTATGGTAAAAACAGAATAAGCATTCAAATACTTGTTGGGTGAATAAACAAATTACATATATCTGTACTATTTAAATTTATGTATATATATTCCACTTTTAATAAAGTATAATTCAGTAAGACTAAATAACAGTACAAACATCAATAGCATTTTTAATGAAACAATGAAAAACTGTTAGATTCATATTTTCAAATATCAACCATGGAGTTAAATATATATAATGAAAACTATAAAGGTGTGCATGAGAACAAAATTGAGAATTTTAAATAAGAGACACTATTAAAATGTCTTTTGTAAAAGAAATATTTATTATAATTCTAATAAGCAGTACTTTTCCATGATACAGAATTGACTTTATCTCAAATGAGTCCTAGAAAAGAATATCAGCTTCTAGTGTGAAATCAGTATCTCAGACTGCCTTCAAGGTAAGATAAAAACTAAGCTATAATGTAACATACACAGTAATAGAAAAGAATATATATGATATATATTTAGAATGTAAGCAATTCTAAATATATATTCTTCTTATAGTCTTCAATGTATCAAAAATGCTTTAAGAATAAAAACAAATACCAATTCACAGAGATTGTAATTAAGCATTTAGTTATTGAATTCCATTGAAAAGTATCAGATAACTAGTTAGCACATGGTCAAATACCATTGAAGACATATGCTGTATTTTTATAAACCATCTTAGATATGTTTTCTGTTATAAAATTTTTCCCCTACCTTAGAATAGTCTAGGAGAAAAGTCTATCCAGTTCCCTTATTTAAACCAAGTCCATTTAAAATGGCCCTTCGGTTGTAAAAGGCCATAAATCAGACTAAATATTCCTACTTGAGTATCCTAAGAAATGATAAGATGCAGGTTGAACAAGACATACAGAGTGAATCATTACAGTATTATTATCATTGTCAACCCACCACTCAGGAAATCTGGCCTTCCCTGACTTCATAGAAAAAGAAAAAATATACAAAATCCCTTTTCTCTTTAAGAATAAACTAACTCAAGATTCTCAACAGATGCAAGCTACTGCATTGTTGAGTAGGAACCGTATGCTTAACTTGTACAGCAAGTAAGACAATTTAGATTAAGGGTGGATGTTCACTTACTTTTCTCAGACATTTCAACTCGATAAACATGTATAAATAAAAAGGTTCACTTTTTCTTGTTTTGACAAAATCACCACCACCATCCCCACCCTCCCATCCTTTTCTTCATTCCGACCGTATGAAAAGCTAGAAACCATTATAAATCTTTTAGATAGACTCCAATAACTCTTACGGAACATTTATGTTGGATTTCAGCCCCTGTATTTCCAACGGACCCATTCAGTTCCTGATCTTTCAACAGACCTCTATATGAATGCTAACTTAGGTAAAAGTGACACCCATTGAAAGAGCGCCAGTTAAAAAATAACAATGATAAAAATAATCTCTGTACAAAGCATGGATTCTTCGGGATGCTCAGAAGGAGGATATCCCAGCTAGCTGAAATGCTACGCTTACGGAAGGCTAACCTGAGTCACTTTGTAAGCGTGGTGTATCTCCAGAGTGGTTCGGGGGTGGGTCATTATTTGGAAGATCATTGTTCTGAACTGCACTTGAGCACAGATTCCGGATGATGGCCCCAGGAGATCCCCTGGAATTATCATTTGCTTAATTCTCCTGAATGAGGTGAAGATTAAAGGCTGGTTGTCTGGGCTCAGGAAATTGTTGCTTTATTCTGACAGAAAGACAGCACCAGTTAATTCCTCTCAATGTAAACACTCAGGACTCTGTCTGCATTAGGCCTTCATGCACGTGGACAAAATGATTCTTGAAAATCAGGTACCTCTGGACCCAAAGCTCCTAAATAGTATGGGACTTTCTACAAATGAATAACTTAATAATTGGGGGTAGGAGGAAAGAAGTGTTTAGAAGTTTTTGAGTTTGCAATTAAGTTTTGAGATTTAATGCAGTAACTGTAAATCTAAACAATAATTCAAAATTATCCTTCAGAGACCATATTAAAGGCAACAGTCAGCTGAAAAATAAAAGAATGGTATAAAGGAAATCAAAAAGGCTGTAACATGCGGCACTTTAAATATTGAGGCATCTTATATATAAACTATGTACTGAGAAGTTTTAAAATCTGAAGCTCTGCCTTTTGACCCATGATATAAATGTTATCTCCATCGTGAGATTCTGTGTTTCATGTATCTAATAACAACAGTAACTATCATTTATTTAATCTACACTACATGACAGAGATGGCGCTGGACCCACTATGCAAACATAATCTCATTCAATCCTGATAACACTTCTGCACAGGAATTCGTGTCTCTGTTTATAAGAGAAAGATAAAATAAGGTTCAAATGGTAATTGCAAGTAAAAAGAAGAACCACAGTGGAGATTCACCAAAGCCTGAGTCCAAAACCTGTAAATGTTCTACAAAAGCAAACAGACCCGATGCTCATTCCTACTTCCAGGTCCCACCCTTGCAAGTTTGCTTACTGGCTGAAATTTGTTTGTCGCCCCAACGTCAGCACTCCCCGCGCCCCGCGGCTGGTCACGGCTGGACACAAGCAGAGCAGGGAAAAATCGGAGCTACCGATGATGCACGGCGGTAGCCCGCGTTCCCTACGACCGTCAGAAGCGGCACCACTCTACCTGCTTGTTTCAGCTCTGAGGTTGCAAACAAGTGACTTCTCTGTGGTTTTGCTGTCCCTTTTCTCACCCTTCTGTGCTTTCTGTGGGCGACTCGCTGTTTTAAATGCCCCCGGCCACAGAGCTGCAGTTCTGCCTACTGTCCTCAGCCCACGAAGGCCGTGATGGGCCTCACGGAGGAAATACATGCGTCAGATGTGCTTTGTTCAAGCGCCAGTCGGAGGGTGTGGGCCATGAACTCCATGCTAGTGACCCAACAATATAAACGAAAGGAGGTTTAAAACACAAGCACACATAAGACAAGGTTATGTGTCGATCGACTGGTGCACATGTCGGGATCGGAGGCTCACAGGAACCTAACCCTGTTTTTCCCTTAGGAGCAAATTCACCGTTTGCTCACTCAGTGTTTGCAGAACTGAACTATGGCGAAGAGTGGAAATTCCAATGGAAACCAACCCCCCTCCGCCGCCCCAGTGTTTGCATTAACCTTTCAGTAGCAGATTCTCCCCCTGCCATTTCCTTCAAAGACCATCATCACATCTGTGCGGTTGTCACTCAGCTGTGCAAAACAAAAGACCCTTTTTTGTCACCATTCTTTTTCATAGGCTGCATCTATAAGTGTTCCCCTGTGCCCAGAAAACTAATCCCTCTTCAAGGCAATGTGGTCTTCCAATGTGAAAAATCTAAGGAATTCAATTTCATTTCTTATTCCCGGATGTCATGGGGACTGTTTAATGATGGTTGTTTTTGGGAGATTATGAATTTTTAAAATGAGACTGTTGGAAATAATATGGACAACTCGAACAGCAAGAAAAATGAAAGCGTGGCAGAGGAATTTTAAAATATCAGCACAAACTGGAACTCTTACCTTTCTTGCCCAAGTCAGATATTTTATTGGAAAAAAAAAGAATTACAGTACTTAAAAAATCCAAACAAGGACAATTCAGGGTTGAGAAAAAGAAATCTGAAAAAGCCCATCGTCTTCAATAAAATTCTGAATACAGAAAATATAGACTAGGAAAACAGTTTATGGCCCAATGCACTGGTTTCATGATAAACACACACATATAGAGGACATCTCCATCAAGTGAAACTTAATCACCTTTTTACAATTTAGAGAGGAAAGGCAGCTTTTTACTATGGTTAAGCCATGTATCATCAAAACCATGAAGCTAGCCTATCAGTTGTAATAGCTTCTATAAAATACCACGGCGAGATTGCAATAAGCCTAGAAAATGGGCTACAAATCCCAGCTCTGCTCAAGCAAGCAATGAACCAAAAATAAAAATAGGTAAAACTGAACCAAGAACTAGACAGCATACATGTAGATTCATGATTGGTAAGGCAAAGTTCATAGGCCAAGGTCTTAAAGTGACTTGTTCAGATCCAAAAGACAGTCATTATACAAAATAAAAGCATTTGTGTAATTCAGGGGGGAAGATCATGAGTTTTCACCACAAAAGACATAGCACAGGAAAGCTTGCTTACAATTACGAAACACCACATTATTGCATCTCTAAAATATCACTTTAAATATGCAAAGGTAAAGAGACTGAAAGTTGCACTTCACCATTTATTTTTAATCTCTCCAGTTTAGACAAGCAATCTGAAAGATGTGACGCATTCCCACTTAACATCTTTGCTGAAATCTTTCAGATTATGGTAACTCTGCGTAAAGGAAATGTCAACTTTAAGTTTCTTTTCCAAGCCTCACATTGAAGTCAACCATTAAATGACGAATTAACAATTCATACAATAATATAAAAATACATGTGTGAAATCACAGTTTCCATCCATTATGGGAACTTAATAAAAATATTGATCATTTTAATATCACCATTCTGCAAAACTCCAATGGCCTGCATGCAGCATAGTATCTAAAGCACACTGCCAACAGGAATGTGGCGTCTCCCTCTGCTCGGGGAAAGTGAGCTCACACCAGGGTCCCTGACTCGGTGACACACAGGTTCTGTCACTCCAAGAATGAGCACGCAGCTCTCACTTTTAAACATGACAGTGTGATTCAGCGTCATACAGTATTTGTTGCCATATCAGTTTTCACATGAGTTCCATAAGCTCTAAACCAAAGCGATCATTTTGATTGGTTTCAGGTATCATCAGACAAAGCACATGATCCTACTAGCACAGACTGGTTACCATGGTGGCTAGTTTAGAACTAGGATGATGTTTGCAGTACAATGAACACTACAGAATAAAATACAATGAGTTTGCAATACAGAGCAGATTATCCAAGTAGGAAGCGAACAAAATACAATCTCTAGCAAAAATTATCAACCTTCCCTACTACTCATCTTAGCCCTTGTGAAAATACCCTGAGTAAAATGCAAATATTTTAAATAATGCTGGTTATATAAGATTTCTCTAAAAATGAACCATAAATGCGAATGCATTGCATTTTTATTTACAACAGATAATGTAAAAATTAGTTCTTAGCCAGTCACAATAGAAACATTAAGGAATACTTATGTGGTATGTGGACGGTTTTGATTTTCTAGCTTGTGTTAGCAGTTTGGCAAAGCAAGTGATACATAAATGGTTTCCATGTAAAAAAAAATCATAAAAGAAAAATATATAAAATGTACAGTAGTTTCTACCACCCTGGGCCGACCTAGATCCCTAGAAAGCCTCCCCACCGGGTTCGCTAGGGGAAGAATACCAGTCCTCCAGAAAAACAGCCCCATCTTTCTCTCAGGTCAGTGACATTCCTCCGGGGGAAGAGGACAGGAGCCAGGTTCCCTCGAGTGCCATTCCCCAGATGTTCAAAACGTAACTAATTTATTAGCATTAGAAGATTTGGTTTATAGGGGAATCTCGCGGGTCCAGTTTGTAGCCTACAAAAAAATGGATTGTTTTTAAGTATAACATTAGAATAGGAATCAAGGGTGAGGATGTTGGCTTTTTATTCCATAGAATATATGGATATATTTCCAAACATGACAAAGATCAAGCAAAAAAAGCATGCCTACCATTGAAGTGGGTGTCCCTCCAGATTTTTTAATGTTCTTGGGAGGCATCCCATGAAGGCGACTGAGTCTAGCTTGGAAACCTGGAAAATCAAAGTACCCAGTTTAGGAGATTCCATGATCACTGGGATGGAGAGTAAGATCCTATCAGTTATAGCTTCAAAAAGTAAGTGGGAGGAGGGAAAACCTGTCGAACAGCAGTGGGGAAAAGGCAAAGCTCATCCTTATTAATAAAAGATCAGACTCAGTAGGGTTCTAATGTGGTCAGCACACAGCCATTGATTATTTAAGTATCAGCGTTTTTCTTTCCTCTCGATTCCCCGTTCCATCACGATGGGCCTAGAGGGAAAGTGAATCAACCTCTCCAATAATTTGAAAGCACAGCAAGTGTAGATCTAGGCTCTTTCGTGCCAGTCCTCCCTCAACGACTCTGACCACTCCTAGACTGACCACAAGTCCCCTTCACCCGCCAGTCAGGACGTGCTACTGACCTCTTCTCCCGGGATGCGACATAAGGGGGAAAGAGCCAGTTAAGATACTTTCAAAGACAGGGTCCGGTAAGTTCTTGTCTAGCTCGGCCGGATCTTCCTTTTCCCACCAGGGCACGACTCCCGTGATGCCGCAGGCACCGCCCGACTCCTTTTCGTAGAACCAGTCACTCTGCTCGTCGTCACCTGCACAAGCACAAGAACACCCCCCGAGGGTCGGCGTTACCACCCCAGTGAACACAGTTGCCGGGGGCAGATGTAAAACCTACTGGACAGCAGAGAAATCTGAACGTCGGACAAATAATTCATTTTTAACGTGAAGGCAGGATGGGACAGAAGGGGGCTTGCCGTTTGTATGGAAAACAGTACAATAATTAATACATGAAAATACTAGAATAAGCCCTGTGCTTCACGTACTAACAACCGCAAACCTACTTTTGCCCCATCCCGTACACAGTGTGTCCAAACACTGCATAGGACATACTTAAACAAAATATAATTTGTTATTTATCTAAAATTAAAATTTAACTGGGAACCCTGTATTTTATCTGGCAATCATATATATAGCCTATTAAAGAAAAAAAAAAAAAAACACAATCCTTTTTATTCTATCCCAGAGCTTCACTTAGGAAATGTTTGGGTTTTGTTCGTTTTGTTTTTAGAGAGGGGGAGGGAGGGAGGAAGGGAGAGAAACATCAATTAGTTGCCTCTCACACCCATCCCAAGTAACCCGGCGGGAAACCTGCAACCCCTGCCTGTGCTCGGGCCAGGGATCGAACTGCAGAAATTTTGGTTTGCGGGACAACATTCAACCAGCTGAGCTACCATGGCAAGGGCAAGAAATGTGTTTTTAACACTCAACAAGAACTGCCATCAACAAAACCATAAAATGTTAGGTTTTAATAAACTGGTTCATCTTTTGGCAAAAACTGTAGGGGGAATCCATTTAAGTTACTACGCTTTCCACATTAAGGAGAAACAAGCCTTCATCTCCTACTGGGAATTAAAAGGTGTAACACTGTAGAACGTGTTCCTTGCAGCTGATAATGGTGTATATTAGCTTAATTTCATGATTTCTATGGAGTGTAAAAGGGGAAACAATCATGAACAGATGTGACTAAACGAAATGAATCTGATTAAGTTCATTAAGAAATGGTTGTGAGAAAGTTGATCTGAAATGAAAAGTGACAACAGCGCAGAGTTTACAGGGAGGCCCTGCGGGACCAGGCCCGGGGACCGCACAGCGAACCGCCCACGGCAGCCTGAGCGTCTGGGCAACAGCAGCGGGAGGGACAGGGTCAGGCACTGGGAGAGGCAGCCTGAGATGCGCCTCCGCTGGGGGCCAGCCGTGTGTTGTGGTTTAAAAAGGGGATAATAAAGAAAGGGACAAACAGAAGAAATACAGAGGGCGGGTGTGTTTTAAAAATAAGAGAAAAACAGCATCTCCACTAGGATCTGATATTCGTTAAGCCTTCTTCGTGATTCTCAGAATCGAACTACGAATTCTCGTTTCTGAGAGGGTCACTACAACCTGCGGAAACTTTTTCCCTTTGAAAAAACAGAGTGCTGATTTCCAAAATCTCTCCATCACAATTATTGTAAAATGCAAACTAAAATAAATCTTCAGCTTTGACTGAAAAGGATTTTATGGCAAGTAGCTATATTTCAAATTATGAGTGAGCAAAAGTGTAAAGCGGTTGGAAAACTGGAATCAGCAATTTATTTCAACTGAGGATTTAATAAAAATTAGTTTCTAAGAAAAGCACATAAATGTCAGTACTTTTACTGATTTTTTTGTTTTCTTTAAAAATTTTTAAATATAATTATCCGAGTTCCAAGCGTACAACTCTATAATAAGCCATCTCTAACTTGCATCATGTCCTCACCACCCCAAGTCAAGTCTCCTTCTGCACCACGACTGATTTTTATATTAAAACTACACCAATTAGGTATATAAACGTAGGAAAAGAAAGGGAGGCCCTTGAAACTGACTACCCTAGATCTTATTTCCAAATTAAGACGGCATTGTCATAGAAAAATAATGTTATTTTACTTTTCATGTGATACACTTTAAGATTAAGAACTTGGGCTCTTAAGTCATACAGACCACTTAGAATTCTGGCATTTTCCTGCATTGGGATGTTAACTTCAACTCTGTTAGCTTAGGTTTCACCATCATTAAGAAAACAGAAATCTCACAGGGATGTTTTAAGAATTAAGTAAGAACTTAGAGTAATTTAATGTAAAAAAAAAGCACTTAGCAATGTGAAACATAATCAACTTGCAATAAATGTTAGCATATTTTTCTGAGGTACTCAATGTTTTTCACAGACTGACAGGCTGAACAAATTGTTGCTTTTTAAAGTTTTTTTTTTTTCATTTATAACTTTGGGGAGACATGTATTTTAAGAAGAATTTAGGTATATCTTAGCCCTAAGGTTCTACCATATTTCAGCAAAGTCTCAAGTTTGAAAAGTGTATGGCCTTTAAAAAAAGTTGCGCACCTATTTATCCAGGACAAAAGGTTCATAAGTAAGCCAAACTTATGATCACTTAATAATAACTGAAAACACTAAACTTTGTTGTTTCCCTTACGATTTACTAATTTCCTCTGAAGATTCTTGAGAAAGGAAGCGAACATTTATGATTAAGTATTTGCATACAGGCCTACTTCCCCCTTTTTAACTTTTCATATCTTCCTTCAGAACAGGTGGTTTCAAAATAATGCCATATTAAAGTATGAAAAACCTCAGGAAATGTCAAAGATAAAAAAGATCTAAGTTGCAAAACATTCCTGTTCAATAGTTTACAATATTGAACTTACGAAAACTGTCTACTCACAAACTGGACAGGATGGCTACACGTCACAACTAAATGAAAACGACAAATGACTTGCAGATCCAACCTTACAAATGCTTAAAGAGAATTAAATACATTTAAAATCAGGTGGAGATGGAGAACCAGTGTCTTGGGAACTTGCTAAAAGAATCAAAACTGAGAAGCCTGAGAGGTATATAAAGCTTTCTCAAGGAAGATAATCCTTCTGACCATTATTAGCTCCACATACTGGCTTTTGGAGATAATCAAGTACTTCAGGTCATGAAGACACAATGCTTTCCCAGCACGTGGGAAAACCAAACCCCAGCCCGCTAAGAACTGTGTGTAAGGTAAATGGATCGCAGCCGTCCATGCAGGAAATAATCGGTAATAAGCACAACTTGACAATGAAGACGTTTCCCCAAAGAGAGAAAAAAAATGACATGTCAGTACCTTGCCTTCCCTCGTCATTGGTAAACAGCCCTGCGTCGGTGCTGCTGAGGCTGCTGGAATCGCTGCAATGAGGGGAAAGAGGGAAAAAAGATGAAAAGAACAATTGATCCCTCGGTCGTAAAATTTTAAAGAGATGTGGCAGCTCTGGGATGGAACTTAAAAGCCTGACAAAGACCTGAAAGAAAACAAGATGATTTTTTTTTTTAACCCAACAGCAAATATCCTGCTTCCATTCGCTCCAGAGCGTATTATTTTTTGGCGCATAAAACCACGGGAACCTAATGGGACCCTGACAGCTGGCCAGATGTGGCTGCCACGAGGTGCGGACAAAACGGATGCATTTCATTATCCGCTTGCATCGAGCGCTCACCGCTCCTGCCTCCTGCCATGCCAGTTGGCTTGAGCTGGGCGCACCCAGGCTCAACCAGACGGGAAAGGCTCAGTCAAGAGCAGACTGAGACTTCCTGCCTTCAGCCTACGGGATACAAGGGCCTGGGATGCAATTACTCTCCTCCCGAGGAGCACACGTGCCAATGTTCTGGGAAACGCGTTACTGAAGAGTTCTCAATAACTCTATTACTTGGCAAGGAAGAAAAAAGTTAAATCCGTTAAATCCAAAGTTAAGGTCCTTCTGAGCAAAAGCTGAGCAAAAAAGAATGTTACCAATACGAAGGAGGGGGCGTGAGAAAATCACAGGTCCACATTACTTCCACCGAAGTTGGGGATTATGATGCAGAGTGAAAGCTAGCCTACAAACTGAAACAAACAGCAGGTATTCAAATGACATGAGTACACTGTCCATTCTCACAGAAGCAATGCTTATGTGATAACACAGTTAGTTAAAAGGCCACAAGAACAAGTGCTGCTGTAATAAGAGGTTTGGCCTGTAGAGAAAATGGATATTCCTCAAAGTTTCTCATGTACTCTCCTTTTACTACAATTCCTGATTTACCATCAGAAGATTTCCCCAGCTGTATTTTTATATCATGACACATTTTCCATTAACACGTAGAACTCTGCAACCTAGCTTATTTTTTCAAAAAGCATCTCAATCTGCTTTAAATACTTAAATCGAGTGTCGGATTAAAATTATAGATGACATCTAAATCCATACACATTTCTCTGAATATAAAACATGGCAGTTTTTGCTTGATTTTTTTTTTAAATCAAACAAAAACTATAGGAATTTGGGAGATATATTTCCCAAGGAACTCTGAATTAGTACCTTTTCCTCTAACTTTCTTCAAATTAAGAGAATATATGAAGCTCCCTACAGTGCACAAATGTTAATGAAAGAAAATAATACGTCCTAAGAGCATCAAATTCATCGCTCCTTATTTTACACGCACGTCGCATACACTCTTCTCCACATAGTGACGTTAGGGTATTTATTGAAGACACATCACGAACTTGACCTTTCTGCCGCTTGGCCGCTCAAACTCCGCACAGCATCTTTGTCGTCAGGGACCATGCAGCGCTATCCTGTCTGCCCCGCCAGGGGAGCTCTAAGGACGGAAGGGCCCTGGCCTGCAAACCTGGGGTCGCAATTCCTTCTCCAAAGCCCTCGAGTCAGAACGTACTTAAAATTCAGAATTCTTCTCATTTTACAAAGGTGCGTACTAGAATGCCTCAGGTGGGTCTCAGGTAGCAGTCCATACTCAAACACGTTAATATAATCGTTCAAGTAAGTGAACGAATGAATACCCTCATTAAATATAGGTCAAATCAGGTCTGGCCACAAATAAATTAGTTTCTCACGGCTTTCAGAATTCAGATTTACAGATAAAGGACTGTGACCCTGTGCTCGCTCTTTCCTTCCTTCCTTCCTTCCTTCCTTCCTTCCTTTCTTTCTTTCCTTTTTGGTAAATGCTCTTCTGCTCTTTCTGAGTTCAGATTTGCCTCCTCTCTAGTATATTCCACCTAACAACCAGGTTCATCTTTTCAAAATGTAACTTGTGGACTGAAAACCCTCTGATATCCCGAATAGGATCCTGGAGGAGAAGAAGGTTCCTAAATAGAAACAAAGGGAATTCTAACAAAGTGCTGACTTTCCTTAATACTGTGTCCACATTGGCTCATCAGTTCTGACAGACAAGCCCGATGTTAATAACAGGGAAGCTGGGGATGGGGTACGTGGGAGCCATACCCAGGCACCGGGCTCTATCTCTGCAAACTTCTTCGTAAAGCTGAATAGTCTTCGTAGTCTTCTGGTACAAACCTAGAATTACTCCTCCACACTGGTTGGATTCCACTTAGATTTCCAGGCTCTCTATGGGTGGGGCCCCACCCAAATTCTTTCCATCCGCATCTCTGGTGGTTTCACCTTTCTTCTCCTAGGAGCTGGTATCCCTACCTCCTCTCTCCTCTCTCTCTGCCCTGTCCCCTCTTCTTAAAGATACCAGGAAATCAGAATCCCCTAAGGCCAGCTCTTAGTACTTAAGGATCCTTGTCCTCATTTGAGATATTTTTACATGTGATTGAAACCAGGGGTCCCCAACCTCCGGGGCATCCCGGAGGCCCGGATGAGTACCAGTACCGGTCCGGGCCTGTTAGGAACCAGAGGACCGCACAGCAGGAGGTGAGCTGGAATGTGCAGGCTTGAATCACCCGGAAACCATCTCCCCCACCCAGTTCCATGGAAAAATTGTCTTCCGTGAAAACAAAAAGGTTGGTGCCAAAAAGGTTGGGGACTTCTGCTTTCAATGACACGGTTTCCTGTTCACCTTCCACTTCACAGCATCTAGCTAGATGCCCCACACATCACGTGCTCAGTAGGTCAGGACACACACTTACAAGAAAGGGAGACTTTCCATCATCAGCATCTGATGGCCTTACGGCTTGTCGGCTGGGACGCCTCTTCTCACGTTTTTTAGTGCGACTTTTACAATGCAGCATTCAGAGATATTCCAGAAGGCTTGTTGAACTAGTGTGTGCACGCTGTTCCCAACCTCCTGTCCCCGAACTGTTTCCTGCATTTTCTCTTCTTCAAACCTGGACCTCCTCTGGGAGTCCACTTTTTTCCGTCAGCCCCCCAGGTGAACTCCCAAGGGCTCCAGCTCTTGCAGTGGCCCCTCTGCTGCCATGGCAACCCCCCCCCCACTTAAGGACAGCCTGGAGATCAGCTGAAAGCTGGACAGAACACTGTCCTCAGGATCACACCTGCTATCTCGACAACACGTCAATCTAATCGATAACATGGGAATCCAACTGAGTTTCTTCTCAGACCTCCCATTACGTATTGAGGAAATGCAAACCATCTTCCGTAGCACAGGAGGCTGCCAGGACCTGGTCTCCACCCCACTCTCCATTCTAGCAGTGAACTCACTCTGCGTACCTTCCCAAACACTGGCCTCGCGTCCACACCTGTGCGCAGAGTCCCCTCTGCCCAGGAACGCTACACACCCCTGCAGTGTCCGATGGTCTTAGCGCCGCGTTAACTCACGGCTTCTGGCGGAGGCCCCCCCCCCCCCCCCACCATACCTTCCTCTGAGCACGCTGCAGGCTCCGCATTTGCTGTCGGCTGCTCCAGAACATGGGGCTGCAGAGAACAGCTCTGTCCTAGCATTAGTCTTGGCACCACGGGAAGAGTGAACAGTTACTCAAGGTTTGTGTCATCAAACACACAGAGTGAAGTAGCGCAGTTCTCATTGCTACATGGGCTCCAAGGAAATATATAGCTTTCCATAGTAGAACAGCTTTGGGAGCAGTCTCCAAAAACTTAACTTGGACAAACATGTTAAATATTTAAAGGTCTTCCCCTAAAAGGCCTATGTACCTAACTTTTAAGTAACAAGAAAAATAGTCTCATAGGTTAAATTTTAAAGTAAGAGAAACAAAAATTGCTTTAGTTTGTTCCAGAGTCAAAACATGCGCTACGCAAATCTGCACCCGGTCTGTGGATGGCTGGGCCTCCTGAGGATATCTTAGGTCTTCGAATACTTTCTACAACGGAGAGACAGAAGGAGTTCCACCTCACTTCTCTCCCAGGGGAGAAGTCTGTCAAAAAAGGGCAGGCATCAGTAAAAGGAGGGGCTCGGACAATCAATCCGGAAAGCGGGCGATCTGTGAATAATCCACAATCCAGTACTTATCCCCACCGCCCACGTCCTCCCTCCCAGCGAGTGAGCGACATAATTACTCTTAAGTCCAGCTGAGTGCTCCCCGGCCGCAGAGGCCTAACACCAGCTGAGTGCTCCCCGGCCGCAGAGGCCTAACACCAGCGCACCCAACTCATTCTGGCATGAAAGCGACAGCTTTCGTGGAAGAAAAGCAGATACAGTAAACTTTCCAAAGCCTTCCCAAAACATCTCTTATTTTCACTTCTTTAGAAAAAAATGCATAAAAAGTAAGCCATCTCTAATAAGAGGTCTATTCTATAAAATTTTGCCAGGTCCTACTCATATCTGCAATCATAATCATATTTATAAGAAAAACCAAAAGTGTGTCAATACTTTATACACACACGTGTGTGTGTGTATTGTGTGTGTGTGTATATTTATATACAAGGCCCAGCAGAAGTAAGGCCTGCTTGAGTGTGGTTGGTAGGGCTATAATATGGGTGTAATAATTTATAGTTTTAATGTGAACATGTCACCTAAAATGTTATATGGACTGCTTGAGTGTGATACTGTCATGTTACAGAATTACATGCTTATGATTTTTTCATAAAAGAGGGGCGTTATTTGTGCTGGACCCTGTACATCCACACGTATGTAACTAGGTCACAATCCACATGATTAAAAAAATGTCAGTCCTACAAATAAAAATCGAATACTCTTTCCCAGGCCATTTTTGAGGAATGTCTTTTTCTGCAGCAGTTTTGCAAGTGGTTTCAAGAACACCTAAAAGGGCAAACAGTGTTGATACTTTCTCGTTTCCTGCAAGTGGCATTAGTTCTGTGTAAAAGAAAAATGAGCATTTACCTGTGGGCGCCGCCAGAGTGGTGCTGAGAATCATTGCAGCAGACTCGCTTTCCTGAAGGGGCAGAATAGGCTAACTGCTAAAGGGCCCCCGCTTCCCTGGTTCGGCTCATGCCGAGGTCAGGGGTTCCAGACAGAAACCTGGGTTTCACAATTCCTAAGCGATCAGAATTCTTAGCAAGCTACAGACTGAAAATGTCAAGCCACACACTTGCTGAAGTGGCATCAACATCAGATTCTCAGGAATCGAATAAACTGATAAGTTGTGAAACTAAAACAGAACCAAATACTAAAACTCTGTATTAAACAAATAATTATAAACCCAGTTCTAAGAGTTACGATGTGTTATTACTCGAACACATGTCCTTTCTCAAGGAAAATCTATTTCTTTTTCTCTTTGTAGCTGAAAATTAAGTCATTATTACACAATCAAAAGACTTTGTGTAAATCAAATAAGCAATCTTCCTTTGTGTGAAACATCATAAATTATGAGGAAATATAGCCATGGTTACATAGTAATATCATTGCCATTATTATAATTCTTAATTATTTCAAAACTGAATTCATTAAGACACAAAACCCATTCAGCCACCAAACTATCAGCACTTATCTTTACATTTATTAGCAGGAAATAGAAAAGTCACCTTTCGCTCATGAGCTCGTCGGAGGCTTTCTGCTCCTCGTACTCCATCTTGTCCTTACCGGCCTGGTGCGTCTCCTCGCCTTCTAAAACTACGCCTTCATCCTGGATTTTGGGTCCTTGCCTAACGATTCTCAGTTTCCTCTTCTTGACTTTGTTCCTGGTGAACTCTTGGTACTGGTAAGCTCTGACGTTGTCCATGTCCTGGTCCCTGCAGGCGTCCGGGGGCTGGGTCATGGTGCGCTTGCTGGAGAAGTCGTGCGGCAGGTCCACGGCCATGCGCTTGACCTTCCGCCGGCGGCGCAGGGTCCGGTTGCCCAGGCTGTCCAGCGCGAGGTCCGGCTCGTGCCACAGAGGCCTCTTGCCCCGCACGTTGTTGTTTAAGTTTGACGAGGGCCTGCGCTTGGCCACCAGCATCTGGTCGTCGGAGTCGCTGTGATCCTTTTTACTGCTGCTGTGATTCTCCCTGTAGTCCTTGCTCGCTTCTTCCAAGCTAGAATCGGAGCCCTCGCTTAGGCAGTGGCCGGCCTCCCATGGGTGGTGGGCGTTGTAGGACCTCCGTTTCCGCCCTCGCCTTTTCCTCGCCTGGCGCTTCAGCGGGCAGGACAGGCTCCGAGCGTGGTCTCCGGCCTCGGCGAAGCCACCGCGGGCCTGCTCCGAGCTCTCCTCCAGCGCGGAGACGAGGTCGTGAACTAGCTCCTCCATGGTCCGGCTGAAGTGCCTGCGGTTTTTGGAGAGAGAAAAACATTTAAAGCACATACTCGGCCATAACCATATTAACCCAGCTTCTTCCAGCAGGAAGACAGTCCACTCTGAATCTAATAGCAATAGTCATGAGACAAATGTTTAAAAGCTGTTGAACTTCCCTATCCAAGATATTCAAGTGTCAAATATTCTGATCATTTTAAGCTCCTTTTTCTTACGTAAGTTCATTTATTAAACATAGGAATCAGGTCAAGATAGAGCGGGCATAATATCAGCAATGGAAGGTCTCAGAAATTTTATATTTTTACTATGTAATTATGGAAAAGTTATTTCTGCTTAAAAAAAAAAAAAAAAAAAAAAAAAAAAAAACTGTCCTTTGGCCTACTCCTGCCTTTTCCCTGGAGCCCGTTTTCCTAGATGAGGTGGAGAAAGCACATTCTCCATCCCTCCGACCCATTTCTAAGAAGGGAGCACATTCGCCCCTCTACTCACCATGGCCCCCGCAGGTCAGGCCCTGACATGCCAGGCATCGGGAGGCTGACGAGCCCTCTCAGGATTTATGATGTACGTGTAAGAGTTTAATCGAACGAAGGGTCCAGATTTACACCGCACGAGTCTCATAACCCGGTGACTCAGAAACCATGTTCGGGTTCAGACCGGGGCCTCCCTGTTCTAAAACGACCCACCATTTCTCTGCCAGCTCATCTGAAGCGGTCACTGGGCCTTTTTGTTTGTTTTCTTTTGTGAATTTGTTATTGAATGCATTGGGGTGACACTGGTTAATGAAAGTATACAGGTTTTGGGTGCGCAATTCTAAAATACCTCATCTATACAGTGTGTTGTGTGTTCACCAAAAAGGTCTTGGCTTTTTTCAAAAAATAAAAAATAAACAGAAACCATTGAAGTAGAAAAAGTATCCACTAGTCAATCGGCAAGGACAAACATCTGTACACCTTGGGAACTTTTATAAATTATACCAATCCTGCCCAAACCCAGCTCTCAAAGACTCAAAATCAGCTGATATGGTAGAGGGATCAAGATTCTGATTTTATTTTGTAAGCAGTGCAGGAGATTCACAGACGCACCCTACCCGTGAAAATCCCAAGCAATCGCTTGTCAAACTGACTTCTAGAAGCACCTAGGGATGGAAATATTCTCATCGCAGAGGACTGTGTCATTTCCAGGGTCTGCCACAGGGGCAGGCACACTTTTCCACAAAAGGCCAACGAGGAAGCCTGTTAGGCTCTGCGGGTCCCTGGGTCCCTGTCAAAACCGGTCAGCGTTCACCATCGTAAGGGGGAATGCCTTAGAAAACATGCACATGAGCGGGCACGGCTGCGTTCTCATGAACAAAACCAAGTGCTGGCAGGCCACACATGGCGACCCCAGCTTTCCCTATCCTCCTCTATAGTGTATAATTTCAGGCACTTCCAAGTTCCCTACGACAACTTCCAGCCTTGTCTTTTCGTTTTAATGGTAGCCTGAAAACAAACGCATTGTGATCAACGGGATTCACCGCTTAGAAGGTGATGCACCTGTAACAGCTCCTCACCCTTGAGTGTTTACTGTGTGCCAGGCCCGCGTCTACGTGCTCCGTGTGCATCACCTGATTTCTTCCTCACATAATGGCCCTGCGTGGTGGGAGACGGAGGACACAGGCGCAGAGAGGAAGGGCCGCTTCCCCGAAGAGGCACATCCAGGAAGCAGCAGACACCGAGTCAAACTCCGGCAATCTGGTTCCAGAGCTCGAGGGCTGGCCCAGCTACAGCGAGAAGTCAGACCAGGTCAGCAGTGAGGCTCACGGTTGATCCAGCCGCAGGTGGTGGACTTTAATTGCTGGGACAGACTGGATATACGTATCTGCAAAGCCAAGTGACTCGCACTTGGGCATTACATCCCTGTGACCAGAAAAAAGGGAGGGGAGGCCTGCACCAAGAGCAGGCACAGGGCAGTGTGAGCGGTGGAAGGGAGCAGGGTGCAGAGAAGTGATGCAGTCGGGGTCGGCAGTGTGTACGCTGTGAGCAGTCAGGACAGGAGGCTGTCTGTCAATACAGGCTGCGGTCTGCATTGTCCAGGTCTGTCTCTTTTGACTTTTGAAATAGCTTATAGGGACACATTTATGAATCACTATAAACACACACACACACACACACACACACTTTTTTTTTTAAATGGACTCTGGAGGGCCACTGAAATGTCGTTTCCTTGACAATGGTTCTTTATGTTACTCAAGGTCAGAACAGGGCATTAATGAACCAAACGGGTCTTTCCTTCATTACCTCCTTGTTGGCCATTATCTTTTTGTTTTCCCTTTATTACGTTCAATGTTTTATTCTTTTCCTTTAACACTATTTTTCTTTGGAAGAAATGTACTCTGAAAGACCTGTTATCTTTGAATATAATGCTGCACCTTTAAAAAAATTTACTGAAAGCCCATTTAACAAGTATTCTAATAAGGATTCTTAGTCCAAAAGAAGACTCAGCCTCCCCTGGTTCTGGAGTAACTAACGGCATCTCTGGCCTCACAGAATTCAAGTCATTATAAGAGGCCATCACATGATCAGTAGCTCATTTACTTCCTTTGCCCTCAGTCACACTGAAGACCACTGCATTGTAACACTTCACCCTACAGATATTTTCTCAAATAAGCCCTTTCCCATTGAAGGGGAAGCCCAGAAATATAGAACTTTCCTATATGCTTATTAAGCATCCACGGGTTAAAAGTTTGTAAACAGTAAAATTCAGTAAACTACCACTTTGCTAATTCGAAAGTTTTCTATTCACATTTATAAAACAAATTCTCTGTTTGAAATCCATTCCTCTTCATTGGGAAATGAAATCTTTTGGGAATAGTTTGTAATGGTCATGATGTCTAACATAACATTTCATTAATAATTGTTTTAAGATGGTACAGATAAACAGAATCAAATTATAGTCGTACTATCTGTATGAAGTTGGACTTTGTCGAGGGAAATGAGTAGGTAAGCATTTTGGTTTTCTCGAGTGGTATTAAATTATACTGAGCAATTAAGATGTACATTCAACCCAAACTCTGATGTGCCAGGTGTAGGTAAAAACCTTTGGTCAAAGGTCAATTTTGTCTGTTTGTCCTCCTCCAGGCAGCACTAAACGTAGCTGACATTCAGTGTGAATACTTGGGCTGGTTTAGAAACTCCTTGACCTAACTCTTTAAACCATCAATTAGAAGTAACCTTTCCTCTCCTTTTGAAAAAGACAGCATCAGCATGGGGGCACCTACGTTATTCTGAAACGTGTAGGTAATTTCTGTAACATTAACATCAGGCAACAAATATGGAATAAGATTCTCTGTGGGGGGTGGGGGGGAAGGCTGAGAGGAAATTCTAGAGAACATGAGTGCTGCATGGGACCTTGGACAAATTACTTATTTTCTAGTTATTATTTTTAGGTATATTTTATTGATTATGCCATTACAGTTCCATTTTTCCTCCCCTTTATCGCCCTCCACCCTGCACCCCCTCTCCCATCGGCACTCCCCCCTTTAGTTCATGTCCATGGGTCATACCTGTAAGTTCTTTGGCTTCTCCGTTTCCTATGCTATTCTTTACCTCCCCTATTTTGTTCCTACCATTTACACTTCTTATTCCCTGTACCTTTTCCCCCAATCTCCCCCTTCCCCTCTCCACTGATGACCCTCCATGTGATCTCCATTTCTGTGATTCTGTTCCTGTTCTAGCTGTTTGCTTAGTTTGTTTTTTAGGTTCGGCTGTTGATAGTTGTGAGTTTGTTGTCATTTCACTGTTCATAGTTTTGATCTTCTTTGTTAGATAAGGCCCTTTAACATTTCATATAATAAGGGCTTGCTGCTGATGAACTCCTTTACCTTGATCTTATCTGGGAAGCACTTTATCTGCCCTTCCATTCCCAATGACAGCTTTGCTGGATAGAGTAATCTTGGATGTAGGTCCTTGCCTTTCACAACTTTGAATTCATTATAAAAATGAGTATCATTTCTAACTTGAAGGGATTCTTTGAGGATGAGAATGGGGCCTTAATGTGTGCAGTTATTTCAGCTTCCAACAGAGATGCTGGTTAGAGGTTTTTGCTAAATAAGAGAAACTGGTCATTGAAAGATCAAATCAGTCTGCTTTAAATGTATAATCATAGTATGAATGCTGAAGATATAATAAAATCCAAGACCTTCAGCCTCTCTTGAGGTCTTGAACCACTCTGAATGGTGAGGAAAGTAGGGACAGCAGACATGTGCAAAAGTCTTGCACACAATTTCAAGAAATTCAGGGACTTCTTAAAGACTCCAAAGATCTTAAAGACCTTAAAAAACAACAACCCTAAGTAAAAAAAAAAATAATGCTTTGTATCTAGACGTGCTTCTTTCTTACTAATATGCAGATATAAGAAAAAAAGAAAATCACCCTTCCAAGTTAGGAGGCATGCAGTTCCCAGCACACAAAGCCCCGCCTCTCTTGCACAGGAAGCCAGAGTTCCAGCAACTTGCACTTGGTGGAGGGGCTGCTGGTAGCTGCTGCTGGTAGCTGCTGCTGTAGCTTCTGTCACCACAGGACACTCAGAAACTGTGTTTTCCTCCTCACCCTAGCAACTCGGTGAGCAACAAACAACAAGCAGCTTTAAAAGAAAAAAAAAAGTCCAATTCTACTTTCCAAATAAGGATCTAATAAGGCAGATTTAGTGATTATTTAAATTTGAAGAGTGCACTTTTCATTTGTCTTTACTTCATTTAATGACTGCAGGAGCCACTTGTTTCTCTCCTTTACTCTAACGGCTTCCAAACGTAAGCTATTGAATAAAAACTGCCTGAATGAAATGAGGTCAAAGTCTAAAACAAAAAAGCCCTACAATATAAAAGAAAATTCATCGCAATTCTTGTTAACATGCATATATTAGAGCACCCAGGCAGCTTCTATATGTAGGCAATTAGTCTTATTCATTGCTTATTCATGGTAACTGCTTAATATGTATTGAATATATAATATATTCTGAAGTCCTGGACTAGCAATGAGAAGACAATTAAATATTAATTGCAAGCACCTAGCACAATGCTTGACACATCACAGATGTTTAAAAAAAAATCCGTTGGATAAACAAATTAATGAAGGACTAAATAAATGAACAAATAGCCAAGGAAAAATATGATGACTAAAAATTTAGATGATCCAATTTCAAAATTTCTGTCATACTGGCAAGTTAGACACTCTACATTTTTAGTGAAGTGAATGTATCAGTTAAGGGCATATTATCAAAGATGGTTTAAAAGGTGTCAGCTTGCCATGGATGAGGATGCTAAGAGGCTATACCTGGATGAAGGAATTCTATGTCCACAGTCGTGGTGGCCATTGCTTTGATTCCTAATTGTTGAAACAGAAACGTGTCTTAGACAAATGTGACAATATGAATCTAAGTTTAAGTCAACCACAAAAAAGAGCCATTATTTTAAAAAACGCGTATTTCCCACTATGCAGTATTCCAGACCTAAAAAAAAAAAACCCTCAAAATACCAAAGAATGAAATTATAGGAACAAAGGTCCAGAATCAACACAAATATTTTTTAGTTCAATCTTTAAAAATACTTTTCCCCAAATCCCAGAAATTGAATTTAAACATAAATTATTAACAGTGTAAAAATAAAGAAAAGTGTTATCTAAATACTAAATTTGGTTGTTCATCAAATAAAGCAAATTTTAAAAGGTTATCATTAGGTGTATCAAGTTAGATAAATTTTGGATCCTAATTTTGAAAATTTATGTGCATGATGAGTCAGGAAGTGACAGGCACTCTCTGCTTTCATGTTTTGTTTTTTTTTTTTAATGAAAACATAATATGAATCACTTATAAAATTAACTTGAACAAAAATATATATTCATTTCCTGACACACAAAGAAGTCAGGATTCTTACTGTTTAACCGTATAAAACTTTTCTTCCTTAGTCTTCTTTACTATAAAATATAGTATCAGTTCTATTTTGCAAAATGTTGAGAAAAAGGTAAAACATCTACATTTTCCCAATTGCTGACTCAACATTAGAGAGCAAGCTGTAGCTAAGGTGAGAGAGTTAAGGTACATCAGGAATTCCAGGTCAGTTAACAAATCCAGGCGTATACTGTCCAGTTCACATATTCCTTAAGATATATATTATTCAGATATCATAGGCAGTATAGAAAGATGGTTAAGAGTTTTTGTGAAGTATACTGGAGCCATACTGCAAATATGACACTTGGGCCAGTTACTTAAACTATATTTGCCCCCTCACCATCTCTACAGTCCAAAAAAACCCCATAAAACCCTATCCAATAGTTTACAAAAGATGATATGTACGTAAAACCCGCCACCAAGTAACACCTTGGTAGTAGCTTGTTACTTAGTAGTAGTTTCCCCAAGGGCACTGGGACTTCCACTGGGGTGAAATACACAAGCATAGTATTGTAATGTCCTATCAATGAGTGAAAAATTTCCATGAAGAAATAGTGAATGACAGGATGGTTGTGGAGATAAACTAGAAAGTAAGGGTTCCAGTTGTCTGGAACACATTCATTCTGCCAAATCAGGCATGATTTTAAGAATTTCATTCAAAGACACAGACTCAGGCGTGGCTGCATAGCGCAGCTGGTTAGAACGGGGTCCTGATACACCGAGGTTGTGGAACAACAAATCGATGTCTCTCTCTCCCTTCTTCTTGCTCTCTAAAAATCAACTTAAAAAAAAAAAAAAAGAACATAACTGTCTTAGTGCTAGACACTATTTTATACTCGGGTGTCGTGTGAGTCATACGCTGCCAGTCAAAATTCGATATGCTCTTTAAAGGAGAACTGTATTATAAAGAAGTACGTTACCATGATTTAGGTGGGAGAAGACAGTTGAAAGTCCTATTTTTTAAAAAAATTATATAGTCTCCTGACCTACAAATCAGTATTGACACAACAAGAACAAACCAGTCTACATAGTACATTTTGCCTCCCTCCCTTAACAAGATATTGAATAGGGAAACACTGAGATAGGAACCCTGGAGAGGGAATTCCAGGGTGATGGAAATGTCTCTTGTCTTGCTTGGTATAGTTGTTACATGATACATTCACTGCCCAAACAAAAAAATACTAAACACTTAAGAGACATATGTTTTATTATATACTAATCACATCACCACGTTAAAAATGTGCTCCCCGCTTTGATGAATGGAAAATGTATTAGAAGAAACATAACCAATCTATAATCATTATAAAATGAACAGTTTTATCACTTTCAAAACATTTTAAACAGATTACTCTTTTAACTTTCCAGCGATAGGTGATGCGAGATAAATTCCCTGAGGTCACAGACTACTAGAATACCCCTTGTTCTCATTTGCTACAGCATCTAGGAATGGACATCTATTTTTTTAGCCACATTTCACCTGCTGTTCAACATTTACATTTGAGAATTGTCAGTGGAAAATCTGCTCTGAGAATTAATTCTCAGTGGAAAATCTGTGTCTTTGTTTCATTGCTTCTCTTGTGTACGCTTGGAGGAAAAAAGCCTGGGAGGAAATAGGACAGGCCCCGGTGTTTTCCACTGGAAATCCATCACCCAGCTCCCAGCTCCAGGACTGAAATATGCATGACCATTTGGGACAAGTCACTTAAGTATTCTGAGCCTGTAATAATCTCCTATCACAGGGCTGTCATGAGGATAAAGTGGAAGCACTTCCAAAAGTCAAAGCAATATATTATTCTAAAGTGCCATTTGGTTGATGTTTTACTGCAGACTAGTCAAACCCCAGACTTAATCCTGGCATTTACATGTCCTTAGGAAACTCCCATACCTATCTCCTTTGAACTGCAATGAAACGTTCATTTTAGTTCAGAACAGAAACAGGTAGGTTACACCCACTGTAAAAAAGAAAAAAAGGGTGGGGTGGGGTGGGAAGGTGAGGTCGCTTCCACTGCCAAACTTCCAGAACTCTAGAGCTCTGGGGTTTGATCTTCCAAGACACCTGGTACGATCTAGTCGGTTTCAAAAGGGCAACACGGGACTCGGATGCATTCTTCCTGTTCCTAATCTTGTCAACAATCTCGAGGAAGTGAACTGCCCCGGCGGTACCGAAAGCTTGGCTCCTAAAATCCCGCGGAGTGCTCGACAAGCGATCAGCCAGCGTTCACGGTATTCCTTCGCAGGTCTTTGGCACACACCTGAGATCGCGAGCATCCCAGGCACGCGTGGGAGCCAGGCCCGTGTTCAGGTCGTCCGCCACCTCTCCCTCCCCCTGCCAGGCCAGGTACAGCGGCCTCCGGCCAGCACCCCGGTCCTGCTCGCCCATCCCCAGGGCCGCCAGCCTCACCAGCTGTTCCCGGCGGCGGCGGGAGCTCCGATCGGTTGGCGCCCGGTGGCCCCGAACATTAACGACACCCGGGAGCCTGGCCTCGAGGCTCAGGCCCGAGGACAGACTCCAACCACCACCGCACCAGCGACTTGCACAGAGCAGTTCAGCATTTTGAGCTGAGCTTCCGGAAGCGGACGACAGGCGGAAACCGGAAGTCGGCACCAACCATCCGTCCTCCTACGCCTCCCGTTTGCGTGCCTCGACTTTGGTCTCCTGCTTTTACACACAGAGGCAAATAAACTAAACTTGGTTTCCTCCTCAAAATTTATTAATTTTTCTAATAGTTTATAAGCCAAAAGGGTGTAAAAACATGGGAGAGACGCAAAGTTGGACCCTCCCGGGACCTACCTTTTGGTTTGGCCCGGTTGCCTTGGAGACCAGTAGCAACAGCAGTGGGAAAGCAGAGGCGGGAGGCGATGGCCACGCTGGCCCGGCTGCAGGCGCGGTCCACGGCTTTAGCGCATCAGTACTACTTTAGGAACAGGTAAGTCACCAGCGCGGGGGTTGTGCAGAAACCTGGCTTGACTTGAGGCAGTTGTGCCTCAGCAGGAGTCTCCTAATAACTAATTTCCTCACACAATAATTACAAATCTCCTCATTCATTTACGGCTACAAATAGCCACAAGTTTAAAAGTAGTATTAGCATACAGGGAGGTTTATACATTGTGAGGGGAGGGGCATAGATATCAGCCTGAGATGATTTAAGCAAAAGCCCAGCGTAGATAAAATTGTAAAGTGAAGTGCTTTTCTTTGCCATCATCACTCAACAATTTGCTGAAAGGTTTAGTAGCCTGTTTGGGGTCGCCGGAACTCCTTATCTGGATGAGCTAGTGTGTCCTCCGTCCACCTGGGAATTCGTGCCTCCACAATTTCACTGGCACCCTTGAACTCTGTTCTATGACTCACCTGTGTCCCTGAATTGACAGTATCTAACCCTTTTGGGATAACTAGCATCAGTATATTAATTAGTAGTAGAAGGCTGAGGAAGGAAGGCACTAGCTTTCTTGTCCCTCTCCCCACATCCCAACGTCTGTCTCAGGAAGAGGCTCATTGTAACCATGGCCTGCTGGAAGCCCCGCCCCAGGAGGTTTTCCAACTCGAGAAATGCCGGAACAGTGAAGTAGACGGTGGTAGAAGGTAGTGGCACCACCGACCCATGGAAAATAAGTCAGTAAGACAAGATCTTCCCGAGCCGTTCTTATTCTATCATTTACCTCACCTACTACATTCTTAGCGTGAGCTGCAGGTACCCCTCTTACAGCACTTAATCCCAATTCAGTGGTACATTCTGCTGCGAGATACCATCTCTGGTCCCGCTTTGCCTACAAGCAGAGAGTCATTTTGGGGCCATCATCATTCCGGTCTCCCACGTCTGTACTGGTTTCTGACACATGCCAGCTGCACAATAATCATTTCTCTAATAAGTGAATCAGTCCTGGTTTATGTAAACATATGAAAAATAGCTAAACATAAAAATTATCTATTTATTATCTATAATTGTTTTTTGCTACTTTATTTAATGACTTGCAGAGTCATTCAACTGAGGAAAACGGGATTTAGAAAGTGAGTTGTGTGCCCAACACAGATCCTGTGCAGTTAGACGCGTCGCAGTCCAAAGCTTGTGTTTGGGGTAGAGGGACTCCAGGCCGTCAAGTCTCTGCCTGCAAGTACGTGCGGCTGCTCCATGTGCCAGCCTCATCCTGGAATCCATTATCCCCATAAACTTAGTCAATTTGTCTCTGACTCCAATATAAGCAACAGTTCCTGATGGCGTTCTTGGTCTAATTGGACAAGTCATCTAATGGGACAGTCATCTCAGTCTTATTTGCCTGAATAAATGACAGCTTAGTGGATAGATATGAGTCCCATCCGAATTCTAATTAACTGCTGATTTTTCCGTTACTCATGGTACTCAATTCTGACTAGGAAAACTTAGGCTTCTGCTGTGTATTCAAGGGTGATTTTTGTTTATACACTGTGTTCTTTGTAATTACTCACCGTTTTTTAAAGCAGGTCATTTGAAGCCGTGTATCCATCCTTTTCACCCAGTGAAGGGGGCTCTGTCCCCTGTGCTGAACTGCCCTCTGCTCACCAATTTGGTTTCCCTTCCCATCATGCTTGGGTTCTGCTTCCCCATGCTGGCTACCCTCCCCTGCGGGACCTCTCCTAACCTTTTCTGGACACCCTAGGGCCAGGCCTTCTCCCCATGGGAGTACTCTCCTTTCTGGGACATTCTCCCCACAGGCGGAGACCCACCTTGGCCACCACAGTCTCCCACGTCCATGCTGAGCACTGCGGCCCCTCCCCACACTCCCCCCGCCCCCCAGCACCAATTCCCTGCTGTCTTTGCCCCTATGTCACTTTCTTTAGGACTTCATTTTTCAGGAAATACAGTGAAGAGAAGTGAAAAGGAAAAAGGAGAGAAACAAATAATAAAGCATTTTTAAAATACACTGTAAACATATTTGTAGCTCATTATCATTGAGCTATGAAATAATAAAAATGAGGGCTATTAATAAAAAGAAAACACAGCTTCTGACTTCCAAAATGGAGTCGTATTCCTCCTCATCAAGTATTGCCCTTTTACCCTGCACCTGGATGATAATCAGAACACAAAATATCAATTAAGTGTAGTTTCTGCCTTTAAGGAGGTTGGTATCTTTGAGACCTATTAGTGAAATGATACTCAGAAAATAATAATTCCACACATCAATGTATCTTATAATACAGGGCAACTAACATGGGAATTTTATTCCTGGTGCAGAATAGTTAAGAGATATGATAATGAGAAGGAAGAACTATTGGGTTTTTAATCTAGTATTTATTCAGTAGCTAATACACACAGGTCAGCAAAACTACAGTATGTTAATGTGTAAAATGCATCACTTTTGCATATTAGTGAAAAGATATTTAACCACACATTATTTTCATTTTCTGTATATTGTCAGTTAATTTTGGCCACTAATGACATACATGAATACAGCATTACTCAGGGTTATAGTACTTATTTCTAGTTGAAGATGATGTGACTGGAAACTTCCAGCTTTTTCTTGATGTTTTATTACATTCCTGGTAATACTGTGGGTCTTTCATCATTAATAATTCATTTAGTATTCATTGTAATAATACTGATCATAATAAATTTATTTCAAATTCGCATAGATGTCATATTTTATTCACTGCTATAGGATTTTCATTGTAATTTGGAACTAATTAATATACCATTAAAATAAAGTGTTACCCACATTTTTCATTTTAAACATAAAATGTCTAGCAGTTCATGACATATTGTAGAAGTATTCAGCATCCCAGCGGTAACTCAAGTATCTGTAAATTTCATTTAAGCAGCTAAAAAAGGGGGCAACAGATAAATGTGCATGGAAGTCAAATTTCAGCACAGAAGTCAAAACTTAGCAGTAAGTTAACTATGAATTATTTTTTAATGTTTCCCTTTAAAATGAATAGTTCTGATAAGTGTAGTATGATAGGCATGCTTGTATTTTATGCATTAGTATTTATAACTTCAAAATGAGACAATTTAATTTTGCTGTTGATTATGTATTATATGTTAGTATTATTACCAGGAGAGATTAGAAAACATAAACTGAAAGCAGATAGTTCCAATACTTATCTTTTACATCCTAAGGACAATTATAAGTAAAGGGTAAGTTCAAAGGAAGTATCAGTTGTATCTGTGTACATTATTCATATTTTTTCTTCCTCTTTTGTAAGGGTAGTCAGTTGATTATTGGTGGGAAAGAACAGGTAGACATGCTCAGTAAATTAAATAGAGTATATTAAGAAGGAAAACAGATCTAATGTAATATTAAAAGTTAATGGTAAAAATGGGTTAAATAACCACAAGGAGTCATTTTATCCCATTATCATGACTTTCACTTCTCACCAGCCTTATTGAATGAAATTACGTATTCTTTCTTTATCTTCTTCATACTCTTCTTTGAATTGCTGGCTCTGCTGGACAGTGTGTTGCTGTATCTTTTCTATTTTTGCCACAAATGACATTTTGTTCCCTGCACTATCACATCTTACTACTGGTGAGGGTAATGTTTTAAAGAAGACACGTTGGATTGCCTCTCACCCTGCCACCCCGTGGGACACTGATGCTGCCTCTATGACATCTTCACGGCATCCGACTCTGCCCAGTCACGGGCTCCCGGTCTGCTGATTTCCCATTCACATTGGGGACAGAGCAGAGTACTGCTCTCTTATAATCGGGCCTTCTCTTCCCTAAATACAGCCACTTTTAATAAACTCATTTGTACAAAATCAGGCTTTTTCTGTGTATGCATTCACATATATGTTGGGAACCACCCTGCCTGGTTTCAGGAGCTGTAACCCCCCCATGGCTAAGGCTGAGTGAGCAACCTTCTGACCATAAGCCACTAAGGAGACAAGGCTTATCTCCCTGGCAGGAGCACTGCTTCTGCTCCTTTTACTTCATCCATAACTGGCCCCCAATGCTTGATGGGTTAGCCAATGATGAGTAAGATTCCCCAAGGAGGAACAACCTAAGACAGGCACGGTCCCATGGAGGCCCCAAGGAAGGACTTGGTGGGCTACAGTAAAAGGGGGTGATGGACCCTCGCCCCTCAGCTTTGACATAGCCTGAATCCTCATTCTGTCTTCAAGAAGTCTCCTAATCTTTTGGCTACCTTACTTCCCCTGCCTAAGCCTAAAACAATGCCTTAAGCCTGAAACAATGCTGGTGGTGGGTACCGCCCTGTGCTGGAAAGGGCAGGTTCCCTGGGTGATCAGGCCTAAGAAAGAATATGTAAAATCCTGTGAAACTTGCTTTGTTTAGAATGCTCTTAATTAAATGATAAGGGTCCAAGCAAGAAGTGAGCTTATTCCCCGAAGTTTTATGGCCATTTAGCTATCTGACCCCGACTCAAAATAGGTGCTCAGAGTTCTTTGTATGTTACCTGTTGTTTGATCCTTACTGCCTGACAATGATTAATGAGGTTTGCCTCTATTCCTGTGCAAATTAAATGCAATAGAAGCCTGTCAGGGTAAGGGTTGGGGCACTCTCCTCTTGAGAAAATGGCCAGGCCACTCCAAGGTGCTCTCCCCATGAGAGAGTAGCTGTGCTGTCCCTTTTCCTCCACAGGTCTCAGTAGTCCATGTGAATTTGTCTTGTATCTCATCCATAATGCCACGGACACTGAGGGCTGGTGTCTGCGTCCCATATACATACAGTTAAAATTATTTTACAAATATAGACAGTTGTAATAGTGCACTATAATATCTTTTTTCCACATCACAATATGTTACATCTCTCTGTTCGAAAACATGTTGACCCCGTTAATTTTTTGTAAGGATGGGGAGTCAGGATAGGCTCCCTGGAGGAAAGGACTTGAAACTCTTCTGTCTCCCACATGGAACACATAAGATGAGTCCAGAGCCCTGGTCAGGAGGCTCAGCTGGTTGGAGCATCCTCCTGTACACCAAAAGGTTGTGGGTTCAATCCCCGGTCAGGGTACTACATGAGGCAACCACTTGAAGTTTCTCTTCCTTCCTCCTTTAAGTGAAATGGACTTTCTGAGAATTCTATCTAGAATTTCACTCTGTGATAGATTTATTTTACTTAGTGGCAATTCATTGAACTGATGCATTGAATTAAATATGTAAGAATTTTAATGTTGTGTGATGTAGTGGTATTTAAATAGTAAATTCAAATAATGTTTTTCAAAAAATGAAAATCTAACACAGTCCTGTTTTATTTCCTTATAACATCACTTGAAAGTTAATTAGTTGCAAAATAAGTGATTATAAAAATAAAAACAGTAAAGCTGTTGAAAGCACATGGTCCTTCAGAGAAAAGTTAATTTTTGAAACAGCTCATGATTTCTGAATGCTTTTTTCTATTTAGTATTTTAATTTCATTTAAAATGATGTTTGCATTATAATGATCATTTTGGAAGAAATTAAAGATCAAGTTCAATAGATTGATTTGCTTAAGAATTATATTAGTCACTAATGAAAAGCTTTAATTTTTTTTAAGCATTGTGGATGCATTTAGGAAAAAGGAGAATGACGCAGCAGTTAAAATCCAGAGCTGGTTTCGAGGATGTCAAGTTCGGGCTTATATCAGGTATGCTGATTTGGTGGTGGAACATTCAGATATTCATAAAAATATACTCCTTACAAAATGTAGTTTGGGCACGTAGGCTCATTTCAAATAGTCTTTTATGTTACTTGGAATGAAGTTAATAAATTATATGATATCCTTTTTAAAATATAACCTTTTTTGGTCATCTCTTCTTACATATCAAAAAACTAAATTATATTGAGCATTTCTCAACTTTTAACAGTTCTCAATATTATAAACATAGTTGATAAAATTCTTCTCTTCAAATTCCATGGGATGTGACAGATAACTGGACTTGTATTTATAGCAATTAATTCATTGACTGGTAAGAAAAAAAGGAAGGTATTCCAATTTTTTACAACAATTTGGTAGACAAACGTAGATGATACCAGAATGATACTATTACTATTGCTAAGAGGTTGAAGTTGCTTCTTAACAGTTCCACTTTTTAGTCAGCGCCCAAACTTTCCTTCAGTTTTCCTTTAATTCTAAAAAAGTATTTTCCTAGGTAAGATGGAGGAAGAATATAGCTCAACGGCAATAATTGAGAATGTGGGCTGCGGATTACACAATGTATGACCTTATACTATTAGCTACAAGGAACCAGACATGCAAATTAAAGTGTGAAGTTCACACTTCTCCTTTGTTCACGATAAACTAGGACCATGGCAGCAAAGAGAGTCTTTTTGAATTCTGCAGGCTAGATAATATAAGGAAAGGACAAGGAGCGGAACTATTTTTTGTCCTCAAGAATTATTTCTAAATTCTTAGAGTGATTCACATCAACAGTGCCTAGCTTATTTCTGAACACGCCACGGTGACCTGTCTTAGAGTCTTAGCATCAAAAAATATTTTAGGGAATAAGTATTGAAGAATAATTGAAAATTTTCAAAAAGTTTAATCAAAAGCCCCAAGGAAATACTAAATAGTTATCTGTGCCTTTTTCCTGCTTCTAGAAATTATGAATTATACCCCACAACGATGACTCCCCACTTTTTGAAAGTGCACATCAATTTGGCTTTGAAGTTTATTTTTTGAATTGCAGAAAGGTATACTGTAAGCAAATTTTCAGAGATATTTTTGTTTCAATGAAAGTGTACTAATAAGCCTATTTTTCACTCAGGTATTTACACAGAATAGCAACCACTGTTCAGAAATGGTGGCGAGGTTACTTAGGAAGACAGCACTGTCAACTCCTTGTAGAGGTAAATATTATAAAATTTGTGCATGTTAGCATTAAAATGACTCAACATGCCATAACTTACTCACTTCAGCCGTATTTATAGGTAATTTTAAAGTTGTTTATGGTAAGTATATAAGAACAAAAGTGGATTTATTTTTAGTATGAGATCTCTTTGGAGAGGCCTTTTCTGATTTTTTCCATGCAGAACCAATGACTTATTTCTTTGCATCCAAACTGCACCAGAGGTTTTATTTTTGTTAAAATACCTTTCACGGTGTAAGCATTTATATAGACTCAGTCATTGATGATTTTCTCTATTTTCTGGATGGTGAGTAGACACGGTAGCCTGTGCGTTTTTGGATCACCAACATTTATTCTAATCCCACAGCACAGTCGATAATTATGAGTTAAGTTGAAGTGCCCCAAATTAATTCTACAAAATCTAAAAATATGACAGTTTTCCTCTGTGCTGTTTACCATTCTCTATTATTGACTGTTGGAATATTTTGAAGATTTGCCTCAAGAAACAGAGCATACCACAGCTATCTATAACCACTGATAGACTTGCAGAAGTATATAGAAGCATGCCAACTAATAGCTCAGTTGAGTTTTAGGAAATTAAGAAAGAAAAGGTAATTTTCTTGATACAACATGGAAAGGCTTCTAATCAGTGGCCCACTTCATTAATCTTCTGAGATGTTTCTATTTTCTAACGTAATAGTTTGAATTTGTTCTTCATCTATTCTTGATTAGTTACATTGTAGTGAAATTAAAACATATAGAGAGAATAAAGAAAAATAGAAGTGCATGATTAACTGATAAGAGTTCACCTTTGGAGAGACAATTTTTAAAACATATTACTGAAGTACAGGGACTACTTAGAGGCAGATTCTAGTATCTTACATTTAATTAAATAAATAGAGAATTCAAACAATAATGTTGGCAAATGTGCTCCTGATAATGTTCCTTTATTCAGGTAAAGGGTACAACCAATTAAATAGAAAGCTAAGCCAGAGAATCAGTCGTCCTAGACTACCCCCACCTCCTTCTCCCTAACCTCTGTGTCCTATAGGTCATGAAATCCTTTCCACTTTTTCCAACAAAACCTCTCGATTCCACCCTGAACTTTGTCATTTTGCTCCCGTGCCTGTCGCCGTACTCCTCACCACAGCCTATGGCACCAAGTTCACACCCTCCAGCGTGACACGTCTGGTTCTTCATGGTCTCACACTGCTGCTTACCTGACCTTACTTCCCGCTGCACCTGTCTAAGTGCACCTCGGACAGGTTAAGCCGTCTGCCAGCGCCACAATACGCAACGTTCTGCAGGATTCCTGCAGATCCTGTTCACCCTGCCTACAATGTCCTTCTCTCCTCCGGCATGTTGCCTGTTGGTCTGAATCCCTGCTTATCATTGAAGACTGTCCTTAACCCGGAGCCCTCCCTGATCTCCTGAAGCTGAGCAGGATGGGAGGCGTGTCTTAGGAATGTTTGGCTCCTTTCGGCATCCGCGTGGGTGCAGCGCATTCTTTATTGACCTCCCTCATCCGAATGGCAGAGACCGCCCTCTTTATTGCTGTATTTCAGACGCTTCACAGTGAGCATCTCACAGACAGCCCACAGACATTGTTGCTGCCTGGATCAAGGAACGATTCACAGGGACATAAGTTGGAAGACTTTTGCTATGGTCAACATGGCTGGTGATCGGTAGCAACATGTGTTAAAAGTATTTACCTCCCCTGTCTCATAAAACAATGATTCATCCCCAACCCATCGACTCTGGGCTCAGCCATATGTTGTGGACAATGGGACAGGTGTTACCCCCAAGGGGAGGCTTCAAGTGGCTTCTTCTCTCTTCCTTTCCTGAGCCGAGATGAAGGGACCAGTGGAGCCTAACGACAAGGGAACTCAGCCCACTGTAATGTGAGGGAGACAGAAACTTTTTGTTTTGTAAGCCACTGAGGGAGCCGCATCTTTATCTCAGCAAAGCTGATTAGTGGTTACAACGACAACAACAGCATGGGTGGAGATAACACTCAGAAGGGTGCCTCAGTGAAGCCTGCGAGAAGACGATGTGGTGAGCTCCGAGTCTGTGGTGATGCTAGGACACCTCCGTGTGGTGGCATCTAGTAAGAAGATTTCAGCTCTCTCTGCACAGTGGCTGGAACACCGTGATGGGCATCCAACAGCTGCTTATGAATGGGAACTGTTGAAAGGGAGCTTAGACGAAGAGTCATAGCTGGAGACGGAGGTTTTGGAGCCCTCAGTACAAGAGCACAGGCTGGAAAAGTAGCTGAGCACTGAGGCAGAGGGCCAAGAATGGAGGCTTGTGCGATGCTTGCGGTAGGACTTCAGCAGAAGAAAGGGAGTTACAGGGGGATGATAAATAGAAAGGCAGAAATGCAGCATCACAGGAAGCAGAGGAGAAAACTGTTGGACAAGGAGCTGTCGACAGTCTCCAATGTGGCAGAGTGGACTGGGAAGGGACAGACGTCCCGGGATCTCTCTAGATAGGGTCTGTATTTTTAGACAGCCGCCTTTAAATTCCACTGCACCCGAATATTTCCATCCAGCTTTTCCGTAACCCTCACGGTGACACCAACCAGCGTAGCCAGCCCTGCCGTGGCTCGAGGTCTCTGGGACAGCGCCCCTGTTGACCCCCCGGGAGCAGCAGCCTTCCCATCTCCTGTGACCCGACTCCCTCTCGCTTCCAGGATGACTATTGCGTCTGCTTCTTGAAATGCCCGGCCTCCACTTGGGGCCTTCCTGCTGACTGTCAGGCCGCTGTGTCTGGCAACGTAGCCCACGTGTGCTCATTGATTCACAGCCTCGAAAATCCATCCCTCTCCCTAAGGATGGGCTCTGCTTCTCCCTTTTCATTAACAAAGAACGTGTGGTCACCTGGTGTGTGCGCTCATGCACACCTGTTTCACACCTGTGAACTCTGGTCGTCGTTTTGCTGCTTCCTGCCCTTCCCCTTGGACTCCCCCGTGGTCCTACCATTTGGGGATCCTTCTTGTTTTCAACTGTGTAATGTTCCACGCAGCTTGTCTGTCTGCTCCTGACTTTATCTCATGAATGGTGACATGAAAGTAGTCATTCCTGCAGGAGACAGTACCAGGCACATGTGGAAATACTGCTTCCTCTCCTTTTTTGGAGTGCTAGTACTTTTGAGTGTTACCTGAAGGAATTAATCAATATAACCTGTACAGGACAGCTGTATACATCTTCTCTTTTTCTGTTTCCTTCCTTTTTCTGCAACTTATTGTAATATGGTTTACATTATGTTTAAAATAAAATACACTGTTTTTTAATCACCAGACTCTGAGAGCAGCTAAGTATAAACATCACCCATTAGTACATGACTAATTCCATATGCATCACCATGAAGTAAATATATATAACCATAGCCCAAAACTGCTTGATGGTATTTTTTTTAATTGAGATCATTCAGTGAATAACCTATATATGGCAACTCATTGATAGAATGTAATTAAAAATTGTTAAGGCATTAGCAGCCTTATGGTAGAAACATTTTATTTTATAAAGAATTGTTATTTTAAAAGATTAGTTTTCAAATTACAAAAATAATTCACTTTATTGCTAAAAATCAAGGCTTATGATATTTATACTCTGCTTGCCATTTTACTGCTTCTTATGAAGTTTTTCATTTGATTAGTGTTTGAAAGAGTGATGATGGAAGAGAATTTTATTGACTTTAAATGGGACAAAGGCTGCCATCCACAATCACATTCTGTTATATGTTGTCAGGATAAATGCCACAGGGTTTTTACTGGTTTGTAAAAATGAGTAAACTGTGGGAGACTATTTTTTAAAACTGATGAGATTGACATGCTTGCCTCTCTCTCTTTATGAGATTAGTAAATGTTTCCTCTGTAGATGAGCAAATACCCAACTCTTTTTATAATTTTTTTATAGGACTTCCAAATCAGCTCTAAGTTAATAAGGCAACATTTATCACCCATTAGGGTCAGAGCCTAAAACTGAAACATAATGTATTTTTTTTTCCTTCAGGATCTTCCTTTTAAATAAATACCAAAGTTTGAATAACTTCAAACTCTAACTTATTAATATTAATTTAAAACTACATTAACATATTTCATTGTAATTATGACATGATTATATTCATAATCACCTGCTTTTAAATATTATGTTAACAGTAACTGTGAGAAATGAGGTACTTGGCTTTTAATTTTGGGGTGGAAAAATAAAGGTTGTATTGAAAATCAGCCGTTGATAATGGCCAGATTGGAGCCAAGTGCCAGCGAACAAGACCAAGCATGTGCACAAAATACTCATGATGATTTGACAATGACTCATATTAGTGACTCTGCTCCAGTTCACGAGATGAGGACGACCCCGAAGTGGGGAGTAACGGGGACCCGGGCTCGTCAGCCCTGCGGTCCTTGCATGCACTGTCTCTGAAGGTCCCTTTGTCATCACTTTACTACAAGTATTTGCTCTGCCTGTCCGGTGCAGCAAATAAGGCCAGTTGGTCTGGTCAAGGTTATAGAGCCCTATTACTCCAAAAGGTCTCACATAGGGTTTTTTGTTTTGGGTTTTTTTTTTTTTGTTTGTTTGTTTTTTTTGATACTTTCAAAAGCAGCTGGGCTAGAGAGTTGAGGAGAGGTACATCAGTTACCGGTTTACACGAGACTGCTCCATTGGAATCAAAGTGCTCCCCCGACCCTTTAACTGTGATCTTCATAGTGCTAAGGCTTACAGATACATGTATCTCTTTCCTCTTCATTCAGAATAAAATTTAACCTCTGGGACATTTTGGATTTTATTTAGAGTTAAACTCTTACTTCTGGTGATAGGAGTGATCATCCCTTTCATGGTCAGCATCACTGGGTTCCACGCCCCCTTATTTCATGTTAATCTTCGCAGCAGCTCTAGGGAGCATGTAATGTCCATCGTGGAAGGAAGTCAAGACTGGGAGGCCTTCAGAAACTGTCCAAAGCCACGCAGCTGCTGTAAACAGCATCAGGAACTGAGCCCAGCTCTGCGGCCTGAAAGCTCACGCACCTCACTGACGCTAACTGAACAGCAATATGATAAAAATAGGAAATATCTTTTTCTGAACCCCAATTTCTTCAAATCTGCAATTTGCCAACTTGTTTCTTCTGTATAAAAATATTTAATGTGTGTGCCTGCCTTGATATGACTTGAAAAAGCAAGAGTTTAAGGTAAATATTTTTGAATTCACCTCCAACACCAGGAATTATGCCTTGATTGTTATAACAAAGAAAGAGAATTTAAAATGAAGTAACACCATTGTGTTCATTTGTAAATAACATATTGCAGCCAACTGTTTCCTAATTGCTCAGACTGTTGACAAATAATCCAGCCCTGCTGTTCGGCACAGACAATTTGCTTTGGATCAGACCAGGCAATTCAAACAATACTAATTGCAGTGAAATTCTTGTATATAAATCCCCATTTGCTGCAGGAGAGAAAACCCCTGTATAAGAGGTCAAGGCACTCATCTCTGATTTTGCCTGAACACCTGTGACCTGGGCTCAAGTTACAACAGTCAAATGAGTTTTGATTGAATAAGAAGAGATAAAGTCGTATTGGGGGTTGGAAAAAATATATGCATTTCATTCCTTTACTGTTTATTGTCCTGTCCTGAATGTTGTTCATTTTACATTCTTAATTAAAAGATGGGACAGATATAAAAGCTTCACTTCAAACAAGATTTCGTTGAGGTAAGTTATGGTCCCACAGGGTCATTTACTGCAGCAGAGTTCTGTGTATTAACAGACACGTGTGTCTCTCCTGGAAGGAGACCAGGAAGACTTCAGGAGGTCTTCCCTGTATCAGGGGATTTGCTGAAACATGATGCCATTGTATTTATGGTTTTATGGCATTAAAATGAATGTTAAATGAAACAGAATTCCCCAGGATTACTCAGGAGGCTGCTAACTATGTACCTTCCGTACAGATGGTTGGAAGGCACAATTTTGTCCCGTCACTGCGTACAGATCCTTGAACGATTTCGACTGAAGACAGCATTTCTTTGAATTTTTCATTAAACCAGACGTCTTGAAATATGAATTCCTTTTATGTTTCTGTGAGTTTTGGCTAAAAGAACCCCAGTGAATAAATCATACAATACTGCATGTCACCAGCACTTGTGAATATTTCTGCTCTGTTATTCTATTCTCAGCAGAGCGCCATTGACTGTCCAACTCAGCGGAGAGCATCTTATGGTCATGCATCTCCATTAGCTCCTCGTTTGACTGCCATGGATTTTTCTGGTTAAGCCTGCATTATGTATTAGGAAGCCTCTCTCTTCAATACAAAGTTTGATTTCATTTTTCTAAGCCCAGAGCTCTTATTATGTATTATGTATCAAGATTCTTATCTTTTATATGTAAAAATAGGCTGCACTGTCTTTGTGTAACTGAAATGTATGCCATCTTTTTTTTTTTCTCGATTCACAGATAGCATATTGTGCTATGAAGATGAATATCTACAATGCAATGGCTGTCAGGGTAAATATTTCTTCACTTGTTAAACAAATGAAAAGTCAATTGTGCCTGGAATTCGCTTTTAATAAAATGAGCAAACCAGAATAATGCAAATTTGATTGATATGCTAATGGTAAAGAGAGAAAAGAGTACATAGTTAAAAAGTTAGCTATACTAAGTAATCTTGGCAGTATTAGAAATTAGAGTAAAATGTAAAACATGTAATTATCAATGCTTATGTTTTAGAATGTTAAATATCTCTGAGCCATAGCTGGGGAAAGACTGTAAATATTAATGAAGCAGTCTATTAGTTCCCATGTCATCGAGAATATTGTGATAAATAGACGAACATGGTTCTGGAATATAAGATTCCAGCCCCATACAAATCAATTAGAAATCATTCACATGATTTAACAGTAATAAAGTCAGTTTCCAGCTTAGAAGTTTTATTTCTATCATTTCTGTGTTCATTTTATGGGTTAGTCTCCTAATGGAAAGCTGAACTTGGTGATTATAGGGCTGGCTTGTTTTTGCACAGATTTTGGGAATGGGCACGGCAAAAATACTTTTTTCTTGCCTCAGACAATAAGGTAATAGCTTAAATTGCAAAACTGTTATAAATGGAGAAGGTGCTTAAGCAAATTTCATTAGTGCCCTGGAAATCTACATTTCCTCAGTCTATTTTCTGCCACCAACCCGCTAGTTCTGCTAATCGTGGATTCCGTGTGGGGTGAAAAAGCCTTCTGAAAGACCTGTGTGGCCCTGTGGCGGGTGAATTGACGTTGTGGTGGCTGCTTTTCCTACCTCAGGAAGGGTGTTTCCTCTACAGGCTGGGACCCTGGCTCGGGGGTAGTCTTCTGTGTCCCTCTGCCCACCTCCATGCTCTGTAGTTTAAAGAAACGAGAATCAAGAGGAACAAGTGGATCCTGCTTCTTTTCCGGAGCCCCAGGCACAGACTCCAGCTGCAGTAGGCTGTTGGCCTTTCCTAGTAATATGGTAACATGGGAGAACAATTTGGTTTTTCTCTTTCCGGTCCAGATTGCTGCAGTCTGGGAGCTCAGGAGATTTTGATTCTTGAAGTCAGAAGACTTAGCCTCTGAGCCTAGGACGCTATTAGATGCTTTCATCCTCCTTACCTCTTGTCAGATGTGTCTACAAAGTCAAAAGCAATATATAACTGGGCCCCTGAAGCAGTTGATGACCAAGGACTCAGATATCTCCCTGAGTTGCCAGAGGAAACACAGGCACAGAGAGCAAGGTCAGAAAGATGCGTTCTTTCGTTTATTATTTAGCCTCGAATCTTCATGTTGAATAATGATCTACTTGAATCATTAATATCCCTTTTCCTTAGACTGAGAAACTCTAAGAAATCCACATCAATGCAAGCCACTTGGAAGGCAGAGTTCTTGACTTACTCCAACATCATAATAAAGCTACATTTCCTAACAGCCTTCCCCAAGGTCAACTTATCTTTGATTAATGTCAAGGCTAAAGTTGAAATTAACCTGTGACTTATGACCCTGGACAATGGCATAATTTAAAAGATCCCCCCACCCTTTTGTGTTCTGGAAATAGCTTATTGGGAAAAGAACAAAGGAAAATAACATCAAGTGTACTAACGTTTGCACCATAGGGGGCCCAGTAGGAGAAATAAGGAGAGAGAAGAGGGAAACCCTATTTGAAGAAATAGTGGCTGAAAACTCCCCTCACCTGGCAAAGGAAATAACAGATGTGCAAGTCAAGGAAGCAAAGAGACTCACAGCAAGCCACACACACACACATGCACACACTCGGGAATATCACTCAGCTGTGAAAAGAAACAAAATCCTGGCATTTGTGACGACTTGTATAGACCTAGAGAATATTATACTTAATGAAATAAGTCAGAGAAAGACAAATGCTGTAGCATTTTGTTTATATGTGGAATCTAAAAAACTAAACAAATGAGCAAACAAAATAGACTCCAATACGGAAGAACTGATAGCTACCAGAAGGGGGGGTGGACAAAAAGGTGAAGGGGGTTAAAAGATACAAACTTAGAGTTATAACATAAGTCACGGTGATTAGCTGAACTGCTTGCCCCCATAGATCAACGGGAAAACATGCTCATTAACCAAACTCTGGCTAAGCTTCTCTCCTTCCCCCAGGTCCCCGAGGTGCAGCCAGCACGGAGCATTTCCTGAATACCTCCTCCTGAGAGCAGGCTGCCTCCGGGGTCAAACCTGGCGCTCTCACTATCTGTTATGCTGCCCTTTCACTCCACTTCTCTGCGCAGGTCCTTTCTAGCCTCTTTTTATGTCTTCCTGTAAAAGAAGAAATATTTTGGTCTAATTCTTGTAATTCTTGGCATGCTAGCAGATGTTGTGGTCAAAGCATTCTCTCCACTGCAATAGTCCACCTCCATCCACGGCTCCCGTCACTCCACCCTCCTCCCTTGCAAGGGTCCTTCCAAACAAAGCCTCTCCTTGCCACATCTGGGTCTGCCACTTATCTGACACATTCCCAGAGAGAAGAATAGAGGTTGGAATGATCCACTGCAGACGTCAGGCGTTTCCGTGAGGCTACATGCAGTATGTAAATGCTACTCTGGGAAATTTATAACAGAAACACTTCTCTAGCCAAGAGTTTTAAAGACTCCCTGCAGAGGCTTGAATGAGTTAACTTGGTAATAGACTCCATGTTCCTTTGCAAGGAGTCAGGAGTGAGGCTCACGAGCCTGGAGGCCAGAGCGATCGCCTAACAGTGGTTAAGGCTCGGCAGCGGTTGATCCCAGCGGCAGAACTGAAGTCCTTTGTAAGTGGACTGGGATAGATTTCTTTGCAAGTGGGTTCTTGCAAGATGGTGCTCTGAAAGTCTTGCTCTCCGAAGAGACCAGTGTGTGGTCCACGTACCTGCACGGCGCGCGCATTGGTAGAGCACAAACACAATTGGACACCAGCAGCTGAGCGTTTCTTTCTCCTATCTGCAGCTGCGCACTCCAGTTCGTAAGCTTCCAAGGAACTTTGGTCACAATAACTGCCCTTGAACTGATCTCAGTATGAGTGGTTGAGAGTGTTCGGGAGGAAGAATTTCTAAGAATAACAGAAGAAATCTGCACATACAGTAACATCCAGACAGACGTATGTGGACCCAGATCATAAGTAGGACCTTCACATGCAACAGGAAGGAAACAAACTCCTGTTTTAATTCGCTTCATAGACTGAGCCGGCTGCATATCATATATTGACTACTGACTCCTTGCCTGACAAATTTATATTTAATCTTCAAGGAGGCTAGGGGAACATTTCCAAAAGAGAGAACTTTTGAAAGTTTATTTTTAGCCTATCCATTTCTAAATAGATGTCATTTTTATAATGAACACATTACAGGTTGTGATTTTTAATGTTGTCATAGACATTCATATTCTGACTTGCTGCGTTTACTTTTTAAAGGGTCACCTTTTCTCTAAAGACTTTACGATCCCCCTACCCATGTGGAATTGATCGCTCTCTCTTTTTATGTCCCCATTTTACCATGGACATACTTCTGTGATAGACCTGTAACATTTTATTATCCTTCCTAATTTACATGCCTGTATCCACCCCACACACACACTGTAAGTCTCTTGGGGCCTGGGTCCTATCTGCTTAGTCTTTTTACCTACTTCCTTGGCTTATAGTAGGTGGTTAAGTAGATGTCCCCAAATAAATCAATAAATGTTGGCTCTGTCTTCTTAGAGCTCTGGATCTGTGTAGAAAATGATGAATTTCTAAAAATTAATCCAACTTTTAACATCAATTATCCATTTTCTTTTGTTTCCCACTTGTTTCTCAAATATTTTTAAAAATATGAGAAATGATTACATGGTGGCTTTAATTAAAAATACTAAATCCATCAGATATATAAAGCTCCATCTCGGCCTCCTAAATTATTTATAATCCTATTTTTTATATTTATAATGTTGTGAAGGACTTGTGTTTAGAATAATGACTCCAAGATTAGATAAAGATAAATAGATAAAATAATTCGTGAAAAAATATTGTCAATCTCTTATATACTAGGCAATATGTTAGGTTCTAGGGATACAAAATGTACAAAATGAATAAGACACAGTCTGATTCACATGGAAAAAGATATGCCGAAACATTAGCCTCAGAAATAGAGGGGAAGGGACCATCTAGATAACCATGTACGTTTGCCTGGTGATGGCCGGAGACTGAAATGTTCTATCACCATGTGAAATAGTATCTCTTCATCCCTCCTACTCCTTCTAGTACCCAATCACTGCGAAGAGGTTAGATAGGTTTGTAGAAAAGCGAAGTGGGGAGTCAGGTAGAGTGAAGAAACAGAACATTTAAGAGAAGATATTGCAAATGGAATAATTATCCAGAATATCTTCTACTAGCCAAAAATACCTAGTTAAGACACACACACACACAACTCACACACACACACACACACACACACACACACACACACACACCCCTGCAGTGACACCTAGGATGAAAACTTGGATATTACTATTTTTTAACCATCTTACCTTTGAAAATTTAGGAAACCCACTTTCCTGTGTTCACTGTATAGTCTTCAGGAGTTGAGCATTCTAATTAAAAAAAAAAAAGTGTGGTTATGAATAACAGTTCTACTCCTACGCTGTCCTGTACGCGTGGAGTGGCCTCAATAGGTAGTTATTAGTGAATTTGGTGTTCATGTCTTCCTTTAATTTTAGGTGAGAAGGCATTATTTTTCTCTCTTTTGATAGCATTACGGTCACTATGAATTTTGAAGAATAAAAGTAAACCCAGTGGAGGGAAGATCTTTTTCCGTGAGCAGATAATTTTGATAAATCAGGGTTTTGCCATTTGTTTTAGTGCCTAAAATAAACATTATTTATAAGACCACTTACATTTTGATGTTACTTAATGAGGAATATGCATCATTGATTTGACTAGCTTGAGAGGTCATTTGGAAGTTGCCCGTTAACAAGCTGTAATCTGCTGAGCACACAATGACTTTGTTTAATATTATCTATTCAGAGCTGATCAATGACAATATTGTTTTATACCAATCACTTCTGAAAGTTGCTAATTACTTTGAAGGACACGAATACTATAGCCTTTTTTCTTTTTTGGGGAGTTGCAACCTCTTCACCTTAAAATTAAGAAGAAACGTTGGCAAAAGTTACCTTGCCTCTTAAAAGTATTTTTATTAAAAATTAAAAGTTTATTCACGAGTGCTGGGAGATCAACAGGAAATTTAGGCAAAATTCAAGGTGTCTGGGTATCGCAGTAACAGAGAGCTGGGTTCGTATCCAGACTCTGCTGGTTGCTTTTTGCTGGCTGTGTGCTCTTCTCCAAGTTGCTGAACCTCGGTTTCTTCACCTTTACCGTGGAGCTCCTGCTGGCCCACAAGGCTCTCCTGGGAAAACCTGTGCAGCAGTGAGCAGGACCCCTGGCACGTTCAGGATCCTTCTCTCCCCCTGAGGGCAGTGCCTTCACCCACTCGAATGCTCAGTTTTTTCCCGCTCTCTGTACTCACCTCTGACAAAGCCACTTAAAGATTGATTGATTATACTTTAATGTGCGTGAGTTTTAATTCGTTAACCATTGCTCACTTATTATGCGCTTTAATACCCAATTGTGAATAAAAAGATCTGTCTTGGAAAGGAGTTTTATCCTGCCTTCGGGGAGATGTCCAGGCAGTTGGGATGTGCGGACTCCCCGAGGGCACCCCACAGCCAGTTCGGAGTGTGCGGAGGAGCTCACGCCACCGGCTTCTGTCCGTGGTGCCCTCCCCGGTGGCACAGATTTCTCAGCCGGTTGCAGTTTTCCTCCCTTCGTGTGCTTTGCTGTGGTGCGATCTCACCACAAGTGGCCACCTCACTTCTTTCCTTCCCCGTACTCCAGCAGGCCTCCTCTGTGTTTTCTGCTACATAATCTTACTGAGAACATAATGCTCTTTTTGAGTAATAGGTAGTCTGTCCTTTGGCGCTATGTGATATCCTACAACTTTACCGTGCATCCTGAGTCACCACGATTTCTGAGGATGGATTTTTCTGTCAGTATTTTTGTTTACAAGTGCTCTCTTTAATACAACCCTTACCGGGCATGCAGTAAGAGTACGTGAAACGTTGGAAGCCATCCAGCATAACCTTAGGCAACTATTTAACCTAAGTATCAGTCTCCCCTTCTGTTACATGAGGCTAATAATAATCTCTACCTTAGAATAATACTACCATGATTAAATTAGGTGAATCAGGAAAATATTCACTTATTTGCATATATGATTTATATATGTATACATATTCCAAACAATTATTAGTTTTTCATTAGTAAAGTGGTTTGTATTAATTCCTCTCTTTCTTTGTTAGTTTCTTAGTTATAATATGATTTTGGTTAAATTAGAAGGAGATTATTTCTAAATTAAATATGTAATTTAAAAATTAATTGTCCTTTATTTAAAGAATTAATTTCTAAAATAAGATTATTTGAAAAATATTTGAAAAGATATGTACAATGTTGTTACATTAGCTTGCTATTCTACTTAATTTTACTTTCTAGAATTACTGTATCTAATTTAATTGTTCTTAATACTGTTTGCATATCTTAAATTATTTTTCATCATATTAAAACATTCCTTTCAAATCTTCCCATTTAATATCTCAGATTGTAAAATGTCTTTTAAATGGCCATATTTTAAAACAAAAACAGAAGATCAGAATTTAAGTAAAACATGTTTTCTTGTTTGTTCTTCCTCATAGCAGTTTCTCATCTATAAATAAAATGATACGAGTATTCATCTTACAGGAATGTTCTAAAGATTAAATTCATAAATACAAGCAAACCTTTAGATTAGTGCCTCCCATCTAATAAGAACTCAAAAAATGTTAGCTGTTGTCATTGTTAAAGTATTAAAATAGCATGATGAAGACACATGACATTTTGTTTAAAAATTGATAGCACTGAATTTAAAAAGCCCTTTTTAAAAATTTATTTCAATGTGACCAAATACAAGCTTCAAGTCAGTTGGTTATGTAAAATCAAAAACCTGTTCAGTCAGGAAGTGGTAAAGCAAATGTTTAATCTTTCAATAGTTAGTTTTACATTTAGTATTTGTGAAATAATTATAAATGTTTTCAAATAAATTATATTCTATAAGGATGTTTTGTCATTATATATTTTCTAATAAATCTGACTTCAACCTCCATTTGAAAGTATATATATATTTATATTAGTAGAAAAGCCTTAAATTTCATATGAATTATCACCCCCATTGTTTTTATTTTGAAGAACTATTAACGGTTTCACTAAAAGTGTTCACTGACATATTTTATCTTTTTATTGACTTCAATAGATCCAGAGGTGGTGGCGAGGCTATAGGATTCGAAAACACTGCTTCGATTATATTTACCTGAAGAGGTATCTGAGAGCCGTTTCAAGGACCAATGACACAGTCAGGTGAGCGGCGTGATCACCAGCCTACTCGTGAAAATTTTAGAGAAGTTACCCAATAGATGTTCATCATTACCATAACTAGAAATGATTTCTCAAACTCCGTGATGTTTTAGACAGAAATGTATTGATAAGATAGAGATAGAATTCTATTTAACTTAAAGTTTATTGTTACATGTTTGAATGTCTTGTACTCTTTACTATAAATTAGGTTACAGTGCGCCTTGGTTCTATGGAAAATAGTTTAGTTTCAGTAAAATTAATTCATTTAAGATGAATTTATCTATAAAATGATTCTGTTAGATGTGAAGCCTTAAGTATCAGCCTCAGATGTATTTTGAGAAACACGTTCAATAGCAAGAAGTTGCATCTCAAGCAAAGTATCGCGGGACATAATACAATGGGTGGCTTGACTGGCAGCTTTTATCCCCTTGAACTCATGCAGAAGCTCATTAGAAACTGCCAGCACACAGTGAGCACTTACTGTATACAAAGTGTTGTACCAAGGCCTTTATTCTTATTACCACCTTTGATTTTCACAACCTGTGCAGTCGGTGTTATTACCTTCTCCACACTCCAAATGCAAATATTTTAGTTTTGCCTTATTATGTTTAGGTAACTTCCATTAGATTCCATTAGATCCTTAACTGAGGTAGGAATATTTGCATAGATGTTTGATAAAGAATGTATAGTTATCTTAAAGTAAGGCTAAGCGCAGAATATAGACAATGTACTATTTCTAATTAATTATTTGGCCAAATTCAGTGAAACTCATTCAGAGTCAATATTAAGAGTAATCTCTATGTTATATTAATTTTCTTTAATGAAATCCATTCATTTACTTTCAAAAGGTGTTATAATGCTACTCAATAAGTCCATTTATTTTTACTCAGCAAATAACTATAAGTTAAAGAGTGGTAGATTTTCCATTTTGATACATGGAAAATATTCGAATCCTAAACAAGTGGCTGTGTTGTAGATTCATCTGGCAGGCCAGCCATCAGGTGCCTCCATCCGTGGGCTGTGGCGTCATTCCATTCATTTTTATCATTTGAACACAAAGTAACTTCCCAGGGTGTCCATGGCGAATGTGCACGCTGAGGCGGGACAGCAGACAAGGGGCAGCCCCAGGAAGCTCTACCACATCATTGGCTGTCAGGTCAGCCTTGTTACGCTGTCCATCTCATTTAACTATCCCACAAGATCTCTTAATGAAGTTAAGCCCCAAGTTCACTGCGATAATTCTGTGGCAAGAGTTTGTGCTATGTAACAATTCATCACTTGTCAGGAAGGCACTTTTAGTTTATACATTTAATAAGGGCATCCTCAAGCTTGGTTAATTAGAAGTGAACAGTTTGCATATTTACTAAATGCGGAGTGTCATTGCCACCACGGCCTATTGCCTGCATGAATTATTTCTCTATCTGCAATAAACAGCTGGGTAATTATTACCGCCATAATCAGATAAATTCCTTCTGTAAGGCTTTTCTTACATGGCAATTCTTTGAACTCATCCAAAGCTGAACAAAATTTATGAACTCCAGCAGCGAGGCCACTTTTTCATACTCCACTGTCCCTGTTCCCTATTTCAAGGACATAAGTGGAGCACCAGAGACATTGTGTAAACAAGGACAATAAATATGATTGCCTAAAGATAATGTTGCACAAACCCCACGTAAAAAATACAATATTCTGATCTCAGCCAACTAAACGATAGCGGTTTGGCTTTCTCTAATTGTAGCCAGATGACGGGCTCTTTTATTAAGGGTTCCCTATGATGTAAAGAAAATAACATTTTACTTTTTCCAGAGCCAAATTAGTCTGTAATGTTAACTAACTATACACGTGAATTTTTTTTCATTTTATATGTGAAGATGCAACAGTTACAGCAATTAATTTGGTAGTATTTAGGTAACATAGCAGAGTGTCTAACTTAAAATATAGTTATATTCTTTGCTTCGAAAACAGTCTGTAACTTATCCATAATTAGTAATTAATGGCATAACCCATATACTGTATTTTGGACCATAAGGACGCACCTAGGTTTTAGAGGAGGAAAATAGGAAAAAAAAATTTTTGAAGCAAAAAATGTGGTAAAATATTTAATAACATAAATAATATAATATTTCACCAAGGTAAATGTAAACAGAACTCAATAGCAGCATTAACAACCATTATTCTTCCCAAATTTGGGGGGGGAAAGTACATCTTATAGTCCAAAAAATACGGTAATCACTTTCAATATGGAATGATGTGAACCATGTGATCAAAGCATTTTCACATACTCTTTGTATTTTAATAAGAATGCACTACCTTTAATAATTTTCTATTTTCAAAAAAGTTAAAGCAAAGCATATAAAAAGGAAAAAGAGCTTCCTTCCCAAGATAGAATTAATAAAAGAAAAAAGCTTAGTATACTGGGTATAATTTCTTTACATGGGTATTAATTATTTTCCAGTTTAACTCTCTACACAGTGAATTTCAAGCAGGAAAATGCAGGATGATAACTAATGGTGTGATTGAAATGTAGTTAGTTAAGGATGTCCTTGTGTGAGAATGGAGACGCTATAATGGTATATTCCAAGAAGCAGCTTTTCTTGGCACTAATTCTAAAAGAAATTCCACCTGTGAGTCTTTAATAGGAGACACTGAGTAATGTAACTTTTTTTTTAAACAGCAAAAGACTTACCTAAATTTTGTCTATCTTTTTCTTTTCGTGGAGATTTTTGAGGCGGGGAGGAAATACCAGAGTTTAGCATCAAATTGTCACTCATTTGAACGGAAGGGACAAAAATACCTTGGCTAGTGGACTCAGCCTTGCGCTTGGCCAATTTGGTGGAATGAATGGGTGGGAAATTCTTATCTCGCACTTGGCATAACTGATCTTCCGATAGGAGAATGGAAGAGAGTTCCTTCCTATTTGTTTCCCTTTTTAATTCTGTGATACGGACTGGTAATGCTGTATTTAACGTTGTTGATTGTGAGTAAATTTATATAGTGGAAATCAAATTCAGGAACTCGATAGATTAACGATATACAAACTTGTCAGTTATACTCAGAGACATGTTTAGGTTACTGTGAAAGTGCGTTGAGAAAATGCAACTATTGCTACAAATTCTTTACAGTGCTCTCTGGGAGGGTCTTTGCCTTCATCTTCTCTGGCCTCTTTGAAGCATATGACGCCATTGATGACTTTTTAGTCTCGTCTCTCTTGTGACGTGAATTATTTCATGCCACTTTCTCTGGTTTTGTGTTAACAGTTTCTTCTCCACGCCCTTTGTGGACTCGACTTTATTCACCAGGTCACTTCTGTTGTCACTCCAGATTCCCCGGGCAGTCTCAGTCACTCCTGTGACTCCTGCTTCCTCTTATATTCTGGTGACTCATGAATCTGAATATTCTCCGGCCCAGAACTTTCCTCCGATTGCTAATTGTAACTGTCCATTCATAGGCCTGCTCACATGGCCCCTCGGACATCCGCAGACGCCCCGAGCTGAGCGTGTTTGCATATGAAATACTTATTCTCCCAAACCTATCATTTCTTTTCCTAGCTCTCTGTTCTCTTTCCTCATCTGTCTGTTTTTCCTACTGCTGCCTGAAAGATTCTTCTAAAATGCAAATCTAATTGATGTAATTTGTTATATTTCCTTCCTTTTATGGGTTCCATAGTAGGAGATGATGTAGGGGTCTTACAAACCTATAAAATATAAATGCTGGGGTGGTATTTTACAGTATCTTCTTAGCATAAGAATTAAGCAAACTGAAAATAAATACTTGCATTATTCTGGGGGGAACCGTCTGGCCCCATTCCACTCTCTCTCCAGAGAGCCTACCCACGTGCAGCCCAACTCCAATGCCGCCGCGTCCATGAGGCCTCTTCTGACCCTGGTAATCAGAAATATTTTATTAAATAGTTATAATACTTGAGGAAAAATGCTAACATATGTCTTAGTCAAAATACTATTGCAGGAGGAGAATTTCTAGTCTTTACATGCATCTAAAAAAACAGAAATCGAGTGATAAAGTGGAAGTGTACGCAGTGGTGTCACACTACAAAAGCAATGAATTAATAAAACATTACTTAAAAAAATAATTTTTATTACCACTTTGTAATGCTTTCCAGCTTTTTCCTTCTCATTTTCTTTCTAATCTCTCCACGTCCTCTCTCAGGAGTGCGTGGAAGAGGATGGAGGAAGAAAGTCACCCCAGCCCAGTTTGTCTTTCTCTCTCTCTCTCTCTCTCTCTGTTCTTTGTATGACGATTTTGTGGCCTTTTCTTACCCTGACCAACAAACAATAAATAGAATGAGCTTCTGTTTGGCACTCATATGGAAGTCATTGCTAGGACTGATTATAAAACGACTCTTCAATAAAGAGTTTTCTGAAACTCATTAGATAATTTTCTTGAAATCCCACATGATGTGCTGCTCTGAAGTACATTCGTGTCATCCTGTGGTGTGTTGTGGCTGTACAACAGCACCAGGATCAGTTTGGAGATGCCCTTGGTCCTTGCTAAGTGCATTGCGTGCAAAAGCAGCGTCGATCATTGTTGCTTTAAAGTGAAGTTAACACTTTTGAAATGAGAGACAGTGTGTGGCTGGTGAGCAAACACACAGTAAATAAGATCTTGTGATTCTTTTTGTCTGAAATGGGAACTTGAGCTACTCAACTCCAAACTCTACCCCGAACCAAACTTCAGTAGCTTGGTCCTCACCCACCCGCAGCCGAATCACTGTGAAGACAGCGGGAAAGCCCGTTCTGTGTCTCCCCGGCCATCTGCAAAGCCACTTCCTCTCACAAAGAACAGGAGCCTCGTTACTAATACCTGCCCCTCGCCAACCTCAGCAGAGTGTTGTGAGGATGAATTAATGTCTGTGAAGCCCTTGGAGCTCCTGAAAATAATGCACAATATAAATACACGTCATTATTATGCCTATTATGGTGTTTAGCTCAAGGCCGCGCGCAATTATTTGGCATCGTCTACGTTATGTAAAAGTTTACTCCCATTTAGAGAAACTATCCAGAATAATCAAAGGAAAATAATTGTACAGTGAAATATGTGCATATTTCCAGAAAGAATACTGTACAAAAGAATTCCTTTCAAGGAAGTTTATTCAAAAGAGCCAGAAGAAGAAAAAAAAAATGATTTTCATGAATGATCTTTGAATGGAGTCTTATTGCTTTTTAAAATCATGCAAAGTAGGCAAATGAAATAATGGAGCAATTGGATGGTCCCTTTTTATGATCAGAGTGCAGTCATGGCATTGTAATTTTACAACATCCACCATTATCATCTTCTTTTACTTTCTTCCCTTCGCAGAATACCTAGCCGGTAGAGGACAAATCTGCCAGCATTACCCTTAGAAAGTCCATTCACCCTTGCTCAGGAAGCCTTTCTCTACTCTTGTGCATTTTCCCTGCTTTACTGGTGATGGGTCACGTCTACCAAAGACGGGGGGAACCGTCCGGCCCCATTCCACTGTGCTCCATCCCAGCTCTCTCTCCAGAGAGCCTGCCCACGTTCAGCCCACCTCCAGTGCCGGCACGTCCATCAGGCCTCTTCTGACCCCTCTACTCAGAAGCGAGCTCTCTGAGCTGAAACATGCCTATGTATTTCTCCATTGACTTTTTCCATCTATGGTCTAGTGATTAGCTATTTCATTTGCAAGCGACATGAAGATGGGGACTAGGCATTCCACCTCTTTATTTCTTTTAATATTTTATTTTTTTAAAGATTTTATTTATTTTATCTTTAGAGGGGAAGGGAAGGAGAGAGGGAGAGAAACATCAACGTGTGGTTGCCTCTCATGCGTCCCCTGCTGGGAACTGGCCTGCAACCCCAGCATATGCCCTGACTGGGAATCGAACCCTGATCCTTTAGTTTGCAGGCCCGCGCTCAATCCACTGAGCTATACAAGCCAGGGCTCTTTTAATATTTTAAACATACTTCAGACTACCTGACTGAATCAACAAGTAACTATCAATTTCCTCATGATATTTACTCTTTAGGCAGCTTAGACATTTTGAAGAGAAATTCAAAATGCAACACACAAATTTTCAGGAGTAACTAAAAAGGAGAATGTATTTGCATGGCTCTCTTCCATCTCCTCTGACCCAACAATCAACGTGTACCCTGGCCCTCATGCCTCTTAGGAAGCCAGAGTCCACGCTCTGCATTGTGGAATTCCATCCACAAGGTACACCCTGACTGGGAGAGAGAAAGGAGGAGATCATGGAGGGAATTGGAGAAAGTGTAAGAGATTCATAACCCTGTTGAGTAGATCAAGCGAAGAGCGTGGTACCTGGCTTAGAGTAAGCACTCAAAAATAGCTAACACATGTTACCAATGCACCAACCCTACTCTGAATACCTTACATAGATTAATTCACTTCATCCTCACAATAGGTTGATGAAAGAAGATGCTATTACTAATATATTTGCACGTACAGGTAAGGATATTGAAACTCAGAGATTCAACAGCAGAGATTGTATAACCAGGTCTCATTTCAGAGTCTGTGCCGTGACCCACTCCACTATGTTGCTTCCAAGTGGCTATTACTGTTTTTATTATTTCTGTCATTGTTGCTATATGTAAATATTTTATTATAGACATTATTAGCAAAATATATTCAACTCTGTATGGCTTTACGAAACTTTCGGTAATTTTTACCTTCATTTTTAAACTACTGTCACAAAGTGCTTTATCTCAGGTATGAAAAAGTCCTGGGAATTACCCAAGTGTCTCCAACTATAGTAGGAAACAGAATCATAAGGGAAATGTGAGTGGCCATTCAAAAAAAATATCTGGTGCATCCTATTGCTTGTATCAGGGTAACAACAGCTTGGTGTAGAGCTAGAGAATCTGCAAACCTGAGGATTCTAAGTCCCTTTCTGCCACTAGTTTGTTATTGAGTTCATCATTTTCATCACTTTATGTGTTTCCATATTGTTAAAATATGGTAATTAGTACCACCTAGCCCATACACTACACAGCATTGTTGTTTTTTCTTTTCTTTCTTTCTTTTTTTTTTTTTTTTTGAGAATAGAAAGATATATCTGAAATGGAAAAAAAAATCTGACATTATTTGGAAAAATTTAAAGTATTTTAAAAGTACTGGATTCAAAACCCCCTGCATAAGAAAATAGATAATTTTTATAATTTTGTAGAAATTCCTAGTTAGAATGGTTTTCATCATTTACTCTTTCATGGGATCTTCATTTGTATTATGTCTTTTACACTGAGCCGTAGCTTCATCCCTGTTGCTGTAACAAAAGCCTGCATATCAAGGATAAATAATTTATTCAACTCTCCCTACTTGGTCATTTAACAAAGACTCTTTGACATATACATAACCCCGGTGTTCAGTATCTCTGTACGCTCGCAAACATGGCAATAAATCAATTAGCAGTGCAAGACTGATTCTTTTTAATATTTATATGAAATTATTACATTAATTACTTTGTGTTCTGCGATTACCCCAGTTGGTTTTCCTACCGCACCGTCCACTGTCCTGGGTATATTTTCAGGGCTCCTCAGCTCCTTCTGGGTTTAGTCTGTGTTTTCTTTATGTGCTAGAAACTGACACCCTTTCACGTCTCTCTCAGTTTCGGCTTTCCCTGTCAAGCTCCCCAAGTGCACACTGTTTATATTTTACGTTTCCCTATCCTGAAGATGGACTGTTTATTCTCCTTGCAATAATTTACAGTTTTGATTTTGTGTCAAGTCCCGTGTACTTCTTTGTACCTCACTTGTTCATGTATGTGCTCATTGGATTGGGCTGTTTTTCTTTCTTGGCTAAGACCTCATATTCATTAAATCATTCCTAAAGCACAAACTCCTTTGTAGATACACTTTCAAAATTTGTTCTGATTGCTCAGAAAATCACTGTACTTATCTTTGGAGGGACATAAATTGTATACATGCATATCTGAGTAATTACCCTGGTAGTGGTAATTTATTGGTTATTTTAAATTACCTTAAAGACTTATAAGAGGAAATATAGAAGAAATACTTACTCTTTTCCATAATATGAAAAGTAAAGTTGAAAATCCATAATCTGTTCCATTTTTTATGTAACATGTGATTGTTATTTTTCCTGGTAAAAATTCTCATTTATTCATAAGGGACCACCTTGAAATTTGTACGTTAAGGACAAAGAAAGGTCACCAGTCCCTCCAACTCCTGGTTCTTTGTCAAAAATGGACACAGTTAATGAGGTTTGTTTGGTACAGAACAAATTCTCAGACACAGATAGAGATCCTTTCAATGGAAACAAATTTGTTTGGCTTTACAGGGTACTTAGCGATTAATAACAGCCTCGCGATGCAGGCCAGACAGGCCAGAGTGCCCGCCCGCCCACACAGTCTGGGTGTGCAGCCAGCCCACTCCGTGGGCGCAGGAGCCCCCCAAACACTCTGCATGAAGTGAAACAGGCCATTTTCTGACTCCTTTTTCATATTAATAAGCAATTTTCAAGAGAAGGGTGGCAAAACAAGGGCCACGCCACTCCAAGTAATTCATTTATTTTGCAATTTAATCTTATGTTGAAAAAATTGCTCAGCTGCAGTAGCATAGCGTGGTGATTTTTAAACGTCAGTGTGTTTCATAAGTAACCTTGTATGAAGTATTGGATTAGTAGCACTTAACAGAAAACTGAAACAAAAATAGTTCTAGACAGTGAAGTAGAAATGAGAATTTTTTCTTCTTTTCGGAATTTGCCCCTCTACTTTCTCTGATATGTTGGAGGTAAAGACTCAGATGATTCACTTAAAATGAATTAAGCATATGTATAAAAGCCACTTTTAAAATCAGCCCATTGGTTAATATGCAAAATAAATGATTAGACATTTATAAATAGAAAAACAAAGTTCACAGGAAATCAGAAGATCAAATGTTTTCTTGAGATATTTAAGCAGATCCAAAATAGTTAATCTCCAACCAAAGAAGTTAATATAGTAATTCACTTACTTTGCATTTGATATGGTGTCTCAGTTATTGGATGACTTATAAGATATATTTGATTTTAAAAATTTAACCACTGAAAAATCACTTTAAATGCTTGTTAAAGATTGCAAGGATCCCCTTAGAATGTGCGGCTAAGAGAGATCACAACACTGATTTTGATGAATGTGGATGCCGGTTGCCCCTCAAAAAACTTGACTGCCATTAGCTAAAGAATTAAAACATAAGCAGATTGTTAGTATCAGGAGTAATCGCAGATGGCTTTTGGTGCAGGAAGGCTCTGGACGAGTTTGCAGAGATCAAAGAAAGAGAAGAGAAGGAGGCTGCCCTGAAAAGGGAGAAGAAGGAAAAAGATTACCAAGCCCGAAAGATGCATTACCTCCTCAGCACAAAGCAGGTGGGTCTACCTGTGCCTGACAGCTCCCGTAAGCCACTGGGGCCCTGGCCTGACAGAGATAAACTAGCAGTCTGGATGGGACATGACTTGTTGAAAGATACCGCAAAGACACGACTTGGAGTTCAATTCCGTGCTGCTGCGCAGGCGCACGCAGGCACCCTGACTCCTCTGAGACAGAGGCCTCTGAGAGTCCGCTGCCCCGCGCTGGCCGGAGGGTCGGAGTCAGCAGCCTGCTCTCCCACGGCAATAAGCCAACATGGAGGGCGCAGCCTGGCTCTCCAGACCGGTTCCAGGGGGCTCCTTGTTGTGTTGCGAATTGATCAATAACTAACATCTTACGAAGCTGAGATAGCTTTCTGGATTCTTTGCACCCTTTGCAAATTCTGGTGCAAGCCTTCAGATACAGCTTTTGATAAGAGTCCTTCAGCAATCCCATCTTCACATAGAAAGTAAATGTGGAATTTGGAATATTTAGAAATTCATTTTCTTAGTTGGTAAAATTTCAGGACTTCGGATCCTGTTACGTTTGCTAAGAAAAAAACACACTGTATGTAGAATATTCTGCTCGCCGATATGGTTCTAAAAAGCATGAATTTGGCCTTTAGGAAGATAGAGCAATTTCCGGGTTTTTGATTTTTCTTCTAGACTTTCAGTCCGGTCTCATACCTCTAGCGAGAGGCACATACTTCAATGTGTTCGGATATGGGCAAGTCAAGTCCCAGGGGAGGATGGTGAGGTCTGCAATGCAGCGCCATCCTTAGAGGCATCCAGGTCCAGAAGCACATTAAGTGCCCGGCTGGCCACGGCTGTTTGCATCCCAGATCTCTGCATCTCTAGCCTCTATCGGGTCATCTAAGCAAACTTTTCAATAGTGGTGACTGTCTCAATATTTGCTGAGATGGGTGTCTATCTATAGCTCAGTAACCTTTGTTTAATAGGCAAGGAAACTGAAACTCGAATTATTTTAAAATAATTTAAAAATAAAAAAGTCAAAGTATTTCTACTTTTTGTTATAAAATCCATAACAAGGTAAAAATTTTAGCTGTATGATTAATGAGCTACATTTTTAAAATATAGAACTGCAAATCAAGAATTCTCTTTGGCGAAAGCTTTTCAAATTCACGTACTAGTAATTTCAACGTTGATGGAACTCTTTAAACCTGATGATAATTCTTAGGTAGATTTGTTTATTTTGATAACCCTGAACTCTCTTGATACTGGGTTGGCCAAAGAGTCTGTTTAGTTTTTTCCATAAGATAAAAGACACATTTTTCATTTTCACCAATCTTTATTGATTTAGATATTTTGAGTATGTCAGCTGTCTCTCACTCTTGGCTTCTAGTGGGTAGAGGCCGCGGTGCTGCTACACATCTTCCAATGAATAAGACAGCCCCAAAGCAAAGGATTATTTGGCCAAAATGTCAGTAGTACCAAGGAACTTCATAAACTACTTTTGACGTGTTTGATCACTCACAATACTTTCTCCATATGCTGCACGAATCTTTTTTATGTATTTCAGTTGCATTTTTACCTTTCTTGAAATAATAAAGCATAATACTCCAAAAATGTTACATATTTTCTTCCACCTTCAATATTAAAGTGGCTGCACAACAATTCACCAGTTTTGATAAGCTTCTTTTTAATGCACACTGATATGACAGCTGTCGCAATACAATCTAACAAAATTGTTCTGAGTGAAGTTAAAGACAACCAAGCACTACTAGAACCATCATACAGAAAAATCTAAATGAGATATTTGGTCGACCCAATACTTGGAATCTTTCTTAATCTGAGTTCCAATTTTGTTTTTTTTTTGTTTACGATGGGTCATATAATAGAGAAAACAATTTTTTAAATTTTGAAATCCAATTTAACTGAAACATTTGTTAATTCTGTTTTACCCAGGGTTATCTAGACAGTGAATATGTAGTGGAATAACTTAGAAAGTTCATGAAGAGTTAGTTGTTTTGCCAATGCAAATAACACAATTGGAAGTACCCATGGAGTGATTGCTGCCTTGTGCCAAAGACAATGGCAGACACTTTACACGCATTATTTTTTAACTGTTTTGACTTCATTTTAATTTTAAAAGTAAGTGCCTGACTTAATGAATTACTTCACAAGCGAGCACATGACTCAGGGATCTCAGTGAATTTTCACGTACTATAACCAGTGCGTTTTAGGAGCGTTTGTGTTAGTTAAGCAAACACACACCGCCAATGCCGTCTGCGGGTCTTCCCGTTCCTGCCGAGCGGAGATCGCCGGCGTGTGCGGACTTCAGCCGAGTGGTCACCTGCCTCCAGGGCTGCCTGGCGTCCAGTCATGGCAGACTCCCTCTCCCCCTCTCCTTCTCTCCTCCCCCCCAAAATCAATAAATACAAAATTATTTTTTAAGAAATATATCAGGATAAAAAATCTTTTGTTAACCTGCATAAAACAGTGATTCTAATAGCATGGTAGCAAGGAGAGAAGCACTTTTTATTGATGATATCAATAATTTAGAAATGATTTTAATCTAGTTTGTAGAAAACTAATTAGTAAACTAATTGTAGTAAATTTTCATAGTTCTAATACAATTTCACTTAGATGTGTAGAAATAATGCATTAATTTAGACAATAGTGCTTCAGAAAAGGTGAACGTTTTTGTAAGCAAAAATTGTATTGGTTTATTCACACCTAGAAAATAAACAAAATCATGCATTATTTAGGATATTAATAATTTTAGGACAATTATGCTGAGATACTGACATATTCACACTGATAGCATAGTTTTCTAGTCCGTTTTAAGCTCATTTTTAGTACAAATCCAATGTATATCTTAAAGGTTCTAAAATATATTACTAATTTTTACTGATATTAATTATCTTTATGCAAGCAAAATGTTAGCACAAATATAAGTTATACAGCTAAATAACTAATATAACAATGAGTGAATTAATAGACCCCTCGGGGTTTTATTAATTAAAAAGTTCAAGTCATATTAAAACACTTTTTGTATATGTTTATTTCAGTCAGAAAGCTGAACGTAGTAACTTATTTGCATAAATAATCAATCACCATTTCTAGTAGTAATAAGGTTAATTCGTTGCTACAGACATAATAGGATTAGTCAATTATATTTCCCAGAAAATGCTATTTGTTATGCACCCCATCACCTGTGAAACAGGATTGGGTTTAGCGCCCTTATTATGTGAACACATCAAAAAGTCTTTGTCCCTGTAAAAGTTGTATGAAAAGAAAGCTAATTTTAGTTGATTTGAAGAAGTAAAATGCAAACATTGCCTTCATTTGCGAATTTAATTTATCTTTCTGCAAAGATTGATTATTTAATAAAGTTATTTATTTTGATTCAGTAACCAGTCACACTGAATCTAACACATACCGGGCACACTTCCTTTGAAGAAAATCTCATTTGCAGATTTGTTTTATTCCAAATCAACCCACTCGAGTTCTGCTGCCCTTGTTCTCGGGTAATAAATTACGTTGTCTGCTCCACCTACTGGCAGACAGAGGCAAAGGCCTGCTGCTGGCCTCGTTGAAAGATGCAGCCCCTGAGATGTTGCCAGGGATTTAACAGATCCTCCTGGATCTGTCCACAAAGTGACAGGTACAAATGTGAAACTGAAGATCTAAATCAGAAATCGCTAGTATTTAGAAATATAGGCCATGGCATAGAATTATACGCATGAAAAATTTCCTGATTAGTGGAAATAATGCCATTTTTAATTGCAATCTGTTAATAAAGAAATAAATCAATACAAAATATATTAACTCAGTGTAACTACACATATTTTATTTTAGTTATGGCATTTCATAGTTTATGCATATTCAAGTAAACACTGAAATGAAAATTTATGAATTTAATTACAATTTTATACATATTTTGTGGAAATAACTTTCATGTTTTCCTTTATATGATAATAGATATTCAATACTTTCCCTTTAATGAGCAGTAGAAATTTTTATGAGAGCTCTGAGAAAACAATTGTCATTATTTATGATTCCTTAAAAGGTTGATGTTGATTAAACTTTATTTCTAATTACTTTATTTTCTGACAGAAATGGGTGGTTTCAGCTACTGTCTTTACAAATTCATATAACATCTGTATACAGAAGGAGAATATCTCAAACATGAAAGGTATACTTGAGAGGCCCAAAATTAATTGGCCGTCTCTTGGTATGGGCAACATGTTTATAAGACAATTTGCATAAGGTGAAAAAAGGCGAAAGTTAAAAACCACAGTAATTCTTCCAAAGCATTCATTGCTTTCACTGCTGTCTTCCAAGTATTGGAAGCAGAGGGACTCCATCCGCTGCATGTTTTAAGTACACAGATGCTCGCAGAAGAATGGCGGCCTTTCGGTGTGCACCTGTCTCTGGGTGTGCGTGTGTGTGTGTGAGGCGTGTCATCGTACCTGTGGTATAACGGGAAAGTATCTCTGGAGAGCCTTCTCACAAGCAGTGTCCTTCGGCAGCAGTCCGAAGCAGAGGGGCCCACCTGTCCACCTGTGATGGCAAAACATGCCTTGTGACTAGTCTCTGCAGCGCACTTCAGACCTCTTGGACCTTAGCACTTAAAATCGCTTCTTTAATGTCAAAACATTGATTCTGTTCCTTCCCAGTTTGTTGGCTGGACCATGGTGTGTCTGTCTGTCTGTTCTCTCTCTCTCTGTCCCCCGCCATGATGTACATACAAAGGGTTTGTGCCTTGAGGCTCCTGGCTGCCAAGGTACCTTTTATCCACTGGGTTGAGTATTATGTTTGTGATCTTGTTTTGATGCAGCCTGATTTGGGGCTTTCACCTGGTTCCTTGCTTCAGCTTTCTGGCTTTTTCCCTCTGCCCTGCCTTATGCCTTTTGACCCATTTCATAACTTATAGTTTAAGAGGCAGGTCTTCAAATATGGCCCTTGATTGTCAGTCCCAAAAGAACATCCAGATCGCAAAATCATCCCATAATTTGTTACTATGGGCAGTCTCTATTCAGAAGAGGCCAAGGACTGGACCAGCGTGGAGAATGAAGTAGCTGTTACCTTTTACATTTTACTTCTTCCCTCTTTAACGTCAGAGTTTTCATTACCCTGTGATAGGTGAAATGATGCGGTTATGACCCATGAGCAGGACCCTTGGAAGAGACAGAGTGACGTGGTTTAAAAACTGCCTTGTTGTGTCCCCAGGTGAGTCCCTTTTCTGAGGGCCATCAGTGAACCACATGCATCTGAGAAATAGACACAAAAAGGGCTGATAGAAGCAAAAATTAAATTTAAATTAATTGAGAGCCCACTTAGGTAGAAAGGCACCTTAGCTACTTTTCTTACATGTATATTTTCTTTTCAATATGTTACATTTTAAAAGTTATTTCTTAAAACGTTCTTGAACCAAAACAGACTGGAAACCTCTCCTAAATGTGTGACCTGGGGCAGATTCATGTTTTGTGGGGTCTGAAGCTTATACAATTTGGGGATCCAATTTTTTTAGAAGAAAGCAAAGTTACAAAATGAAGAAGATGAAAAATCTCATAATAAGCAAAAAGTCCTTTCAAACATACTACAAGTTTTAACATGTGACAATGCGACAACTCCAAATCTAAACATACAACAGTAGTTTATGAGTTTCATGGCAGCTCTGTGACATTTGTTCTCCATGTTTTGGCTTCATACTCTTTGGTTGCTTCTGTATTTGCGATAATTTTGTTATATTTTCTAGAGGGAGAGGAGAAAGTTTGCTCACTCTTTTCTCTAGGACTGTTGACCTAAATTTTTCATTACTATAAAAAAGTTTAACAATGCATTTCTGTTTGCATATGCTGCATTAGTGAGTCTATTTTTGAAAAAGGAGATCTATTTTTCACAGGATCGATGAGAACCCAATTCTCCATTTATAATTTACACTTGTGAATTTTGGAATAAGTTTCCATCGTCTAGCTTCTAGCTGCGTGCATTTCAATCCCCTCTTCTCTCTCCCTACCCACCCATGTGCAGGCCGGACCCCTGGAGGATCACACAGCAATGCCGCCTTCGGCCCCACACCTGGTCTCAGGGCGCCCAGTAGGTCTGTGCAGAGAGTGCAGGGATAGTCCTAGAAGTCATTCTTACGTTGAGATTGCTAGCAAATTTTAACTCTACTTGCTTTCTCTTTATGAGACAGTTTGGAGGGAGCTGAGAAGGGTTTTATCTCATGAATGTTTTCCTGGATGATGGCTGAAACCATACCCTTAAACTTCTATTTATTTGAAATTAGACAGCACTTATGCCCTTATTAGCCTTTAATGCCTTATGTGAATTAGCTTCTCAGTTCTTTCAACCATCAGGAGGTTCTCCCTGGAAGCTGCCGAAGAACCGGACACTCTCCCAGGAAGGCAAGCAAGCCCCACGGGCTCTTCCAGAGAGGCCATGAGGCAGCGTGTTGGTCTTGCTCAGAAAAGGGGCACGAAGAGAGCAGTAGGCTGACCCTGGTCATGTAGGAAGCATTTTTATCTTTGAGCAATCAGCTGAAATTCTGATGCAACGGAAATCCTGTTCCACACCGAACTACCTAGTGTTCTGTGATTATTTTATTTGAGATGAAGAGATGTTATCTATAGGAATGCAAATGTCTTTGACATCTCACTCTTGATCTGACCGAGTAATGCATCTTTTAATTAATGCACACTCATGTCAGTGAAAGAACTGAGCTTGTCCCAAACGGTAAAGTGGAAAACATTTGTTGTGTGTTCCGCATCATCTGAGATGTCGCGGAAGTGCGACATGGTGTTTACCAAAGCACTATTACAGAACAGCAGGAAAACCTGGCTGAGAAGTCACTGAGTGTACCCCCTTTTTCCCTACGTGAGTTCAGAAAAAGCTGAAAAACTGATAGAAGAGTTAGGCAAATGGAGATCAAAGGTATCAGTTTTATGAGCAATGAAATCTGCATTAGAAATTCACATCTGAAGCGAGAATGCGCTTGCTTCCAATAATTCTGCACTGAAATCTACGTCACAGTCGTAGGCAAAGCAGGAAGGCCAAGTCCGTCCTTGTGGGTCCTAAGGCGTTTCCCAGACAGAAATCGCTCGTAAGCATAGGCCCAGAAGAGGTGGGAGAGGATGTGAAGAGCTTCAGGGGGGAGGTCGAACCAGGCAGGGAGAGACCTTAACCTCTAAGTGAGGAGTAAAATAAGTGTAGGATCACCTATGGATATACTTTTGTAGGGAAGGTTGGTGGTAGAAGTAATTAATGTTCGAGGACCTCATCATTCTGGTTGATCTTGTAAAGTAATCCTGGGAAGAACTAGAGGCGGAGGGTGCTCAGTGGCCCTGCAGCCTGGCTGGTTCGACATCCGCAGAGTGTAGTGCCTCCAGTCTGCCTGGTTATATGACTGATTCCGGCTGTAATCAGCAACTTGGAGGTATGCAGAGTAAGAGTAGGAAAAACAGCTACCATTTATTGAATGCTTACTGTGAGCCAGGTATTATTCTCACTGCTTTACATGAGTTACCTCTCTTAATGCTCGTATACCACCCTGCAAGTGGACTGTTATTATCCCCACCTTGGGGAAGAGGCACAAAGAGATTAAGCAAGGAGCCCAAGGTCAGTGCTAGTACATGATGGTCTAGTTCCAGAGCCCACCTTCACCAGGACTACGTGATACCACACTTTATGAAGTTTTCATTTATGGAGAACTAACTTCTGTTAGTCACTCTCCATTCTAAGTGCTTTAGCTGGGTGAAGTCGTTCTCAGCCTGTTGAGGTGGTGCCATCATTTCGGAGGAGAAGACCATGGTACAGTGAGGTGAAGTCATGCAGGTTAAGGTCAGAGCTGTGCTAGGAGGTGGAGGTGGGAATTCAGGTTTAACGCCTTCACCACTGAGCTGCTGCATAGTTAAATGGGCTCTGGTTGGGGGCGTAGCCGGGTACCTAAGGCAGAATGGTGGGTGTTAGGGATGTGAGTAATTAAGATAATCAAACAAGTGACTCAGATAAGTGAGGGGGAAAGTGACAGCAAAAAGGAGGTGATAGATTAGAAAAAACTTGAGGGATTGGTCAACTTGAGGTCTCTAGGAAGTGAATATCACGGTTAGCAAGGATAAGAATGTGAGAAAATGAGTGGACTAGAAAATTGTGGTAAGGGGTAAGAGACTGGTGTGTAAGGTTATTGAATTACTAACACGGAGCAGTTCTGGGGAATAGGGGTGTAAGGAGTGTGGCTAACAGAGTGTAAAGATGAAGGTCGGTGATGATGGATCGGAGAACTGCGACACTACTCTGTTGGGACGGATTGCCCCCCTCTCCATGAAATCACCTAAAATTACCCCAGGATGCACAGGGGAAAGGAAGACTGACTAAGTGCCAGAGGCTGTTGTGAACGTGGGGGAGGAGCAGCGAGTCTGTGTGTGACAACCATACAGAGGGACGAGAGACGAGATGTTCCGATGGCAAGAAGGCAGAAGAGTGCTGGCTTGGAAGCGACCCTGGAGAACAGGGATAACACAAGGCCATCCCCTGGTCACTGATCCAGGGCCTGCTGAGATGCTGCGCTCAGTAGGGCTGCAGGGGAAGTGGTGTTCTGGAGGAGAAGGAAGCTTCGATGATGATGATGATGATGGTGATGATGATGATGATGATTAGAAGATGTGTTTTTCAAAAAGTGTGGGGGCGTAGGGAAGCTGTTGAGCACAGTGGGGAGCCGGGCAAAGCAGACAGGATCATAAACGAGGGAAAAGTAACTGTGGAGTTGAGGGTGAGTAAACCAATGGATATAAAGGAAAGCTGGGATTAATTGGCCCCCAGCAATTTGACCAAAAAGCAAGCGGATATTGGCTCTCTCCAACTAGCTCCTCCCATTCTGGGGAACTGAAGTAGCTGTGCCTGGGCCTTGTCTCTGTCCGCACAGTGAAAGTGAGTTTTGGGCCGAAAAGTGCAGGGGAAGTACTACTTCCTCAAACTCTTAAAAATGAAAAAAAAAAATGAAAACACATAAAATCTTCTGAAACAACCCAATAGAACACCCAAAGAGCCAGACACTAGACTCTGAGTCATTTTAAAACGAATCGGTTGTTTGATCAAAATATTTTATTGACCAACTGTTTCTAAAATTGCGGTACCTCTAATTATTCTCTGGCCAAATTACGTTGTCACTCGCAGGGCTTACGGTTTGAGTGGCAATGAGAGATGACAGGGTTGTGAAGCCTAGTGGGACTTCCTGGGCTCCCTACCCTCAGGGAGGTGAGAGCAAAATGGAAACATCAAAAAGAACCTAAAAAAGATTTTTAAAAAAAATTTTGAAGGGTAATGTCCAGAAAAGTTCGAAAACCCCAACCCCTCAGCTCGGTTACCATGCAGCAGCAGGTGTAATCTGCACCTGTAGGTCCTCGTAGTCATCTCTGCGCAAGAAGCCGCAGGGCTGTGGAACAGGACTGTGGGAAGCACGGAGGTCCGCCCTGACGGGGTGGTCTTGTTTTCAGACCTGGACTCGAGACTGCGGCCCCCTGGATGGAGGCAGGGTGGCGCAGTGCTGCCCCAGGAGGCGGGCAGTCCCATGCTGTGATAAAACCTAAAATGGTTTTCTCCTGTTCGGGGAAAAAAAAATCCTTCTTCAAAGACTCTTGGGAAATCAGTTTCTTGCAGAGCCCCGTGTAACGCTGGGCACCAAGGTTGACAAATGCTCCCTCCTGTTGCTACATTTTCGTTCACAAAAGAAAATTTTCATTCAGTTGCCTGTTTCTGTGATGCTAAGTATTTTTTCTTGTCGCCATTAATTGTCCTGTAAGTCATCTTTTAAACCCAACTATGAAATCATTTTCAAATCACACATCTGTGGAGGCAACCAAGCAAGAGAGAGCGAGCTAGGTTCCCGGAGGGGAGGAAAAGGCGTGCACTGGAAGGTTTTTAGGGGGATGGGAGCCGTAAAAACATGTTTCACTGTTTTCCTTCTGTTTTTCCTGGGGCCTGCAGAAGCCATTCGCATGCAGGATCAGCCAGCTTGGAAAGTGGGGGATCGTGGGGTAGAGGAGTCACAAGGGGGAGTTTTTACATCACTGTGGGGGGATTGGGGTTCGTAAGTACTGCTCTACTGAAAACGGCTCTGACTGTCCAACTGGAAATCCAGGGGACCGCTGGGACGTTGGTACTCTGTCCAGACACCTCCCGTGGCCCGGGCGGTCCTCTGGTCATTTCTTCTCAGGCTTCTTCGGTAATTATCCTGTGTCCTGTTTACACTGATTCCATGTGGGGCTATTTAGGGTCAAAGTCATTTGCAGCTGCTGTTTCTTTGCACATTTGCTGTTGTTTTCTGGGAATGTGTCCCCCCGCCTTACACACCAGACAAATTCCGTCTCTTCCCTCATGACGCTGCCCGGACACCAGGCATCCGACTGCACGGGGCAGTCTGTTCTCGAAGCGGCTAGGCACCCATGCCAGCCCTCATTTCGGGATGGCACAATTCTTCATACGCTAGCAAGGCCCTGCATCAAACGGACAGGCAGCACTCCAAGCCACACCTGCAGAGACTGCCGAGGTGGCCGACGGCGGTGGAGGTCCACGAGACTCTGTCGGTGGCCCAGGCCTGGGGCAGCCGCCTGAGCAAGGAAACAAGCGACTCCCATCCTGTTCTCTTAGATGTCACTAAAAGAGTCACCTGGCATCTGCAAGAAAGAGATAAAGGGATTGTTCAGTGGGGAAGCTCTCCCAGAGAGTGAGTCTCTATGTGCAATATTTCTCAGAAAATCTTTCAAAAGGCGATATGATTGAAGGAAAATCCTGAGTGAAGACTGGAAAACAACAACAGCAACAACAACAACAATGACAACAACGACAACATTCTTTCCGTCCCGAGAGTTCCTGAGTCCTCGCGGTACTGCCGTATTTTGGCAGACTCCAGCCAGCCCCTACTTCTCTCCCTCCCCTCGCATTCGGGGAGCTGCGCTGTGATGTCTGCCACAGGGACAGACCCTGCTCCTGCCGAGGTCACCTGTCACCTTCTAATTACCATCCCAGGGCTGCCTTCTCAGTCCCCACGCTGCCCCACCTCTCCCTGGCTCCTGACCCCGCTGACCTCCCCCGTGAAGCTGTCTTCTCCGCGTCCCTTGTCCCCTCCCTCGCTGTTTGCTCTTTGAGTGTCCTTCATGGGTTTTTGTTCCCACTGATTTCCCACACAGCCTCGCTGCTATTGCACTTTGTGGATACGGTGGGGTTTTTTGTTTTGCTTTGTTTTACGTATTGAACATTTGTGGCCACCACCAGCACCAAGATTATGAGTTACTGAAGGCTCAGGGGATGGCGAGCATTTTCTAACAAGAAAATATTATGTAATTAAGGTTATGTCCATTGTGTTTGCTTTCATAATGCTACTGCACACTTAACAGACTGCACTGTGGCATAAACATGGCTTTTATATTCACGGGGAAACCAAGACATTCCTGGGACCCACTTGATTGCAATATTTGCCTCGCTGCGGTGGTCTGGAACTGAACCTGAGATGCCTCCGAGGTCCGCCTATGTGTGCACGCTCCTAAGAATTTTTCCTGTCTTCCTACGTTCTCTTCCTTAGTGACCCATCCATTTTCATACCTTGCGCTATTTTTATTAGGAAGCACAACCGTTGCTAGCCTTGACCTCTTTCCTAAGTGCCAGATCCACTCTTACAACTACACGCTGGACCCTTCAACCTGAAAGGTTTGTGGGAGGCTCAGTTTTAATAACACCCAGACAGTCATATTCCTACATAGCTGCTCCTCTTCCTACCTTCTCTGCCTGCTGCTAAACTCAGGCTTCCCTGTAACTCCACGTAATCTCCCACTCTCTCTTCTTAACGCCTCCACCACCGCTGTCTTCTGATTCTGTTCTGCGGAGTGCTGTCGGTCCACACCCTGCCTCTGTTTACGCGGCCTGCTGTCCTTAGGCTGCAGAAGCAATCTCCGCCTCCTTTCCCGCCTTCTGGCCCTGACGTGGCTCATTCAGATGAGCATGGACCGGCGGTCTACCTGGAGCTGGGGACTGAGACAGACAGGAAGCCGGGGTTCTCAACTCTTGCTGTATCTCAGCCTTAAAAAACAAAACTGAACTTGTGCCCGGATTTGGGCCTCAAAGATTCTGATTGAGCTGGTCCAGGCCAAAGGTTGGGGAGCAGCATTTTTCACTTTCTCCAACCGACTCTCCCGTGCAGCTGGGGAGGGGCAGGTGCTTCAGTGTGCCGAGGGAGTGACCACTGTCGTCGCTCCGAGGGAGCTTAAATTCACATTGGGGAGAAAGACACTGAAAAGCAAATAGTCCCATGCATATAATTGAAAGTTACAAGTGCCTTGAGAACATGAACAGGGGACTTTGAGAGAAAGTACAGGACCACAAAAGGACTTTCTGAAGAAGTGGAATTTGATGTGAAGTCTTCGGAATGACTATAATTTCTCCAGGCAAATAGGCAGATGGGAAAAACCGTTTTCCTCTTTTCCATATACCCGCACCTCTGTACATCTCTTTATCTAGATTTGCCTTTTCCGGGCATTTTCTACGGGTGGAATGCTATCATATGTGTCCCTGCAGCCAACCTGTTTTATCCGGCGTATTGTTCTTCAGGTCCTTCCGTGCCACAGTGCGCATCCGTGTCATTTCTGTTCGCTGCTCAGCCGTGTTCCGTTCTGCAGGTAGCCCCATTCAGTTCATTCATCACCCTGTTGATAAACTTCTGGGCCGACTCCAATTTTCAGCATCTGCAAATAACGCTGCTCTAAACGTTTGCGTGCAAGTTTTTGTGTGGACACATATTTTCGTCTCTCTCATGTAGATTCCCAGGAATGAAATTGTTCTGTTATTTACTAAGCACGTGTTTACTATTTTTTTTAAACTAGGCTTTAAATTTTTTTTTTAGCCGTTTTAGGTTAACAGCAAACCTGAGTGGGACGTTGCCATCTACTCTCTACCCCGCACACGTCATTAGCTCCCGAAGTCCATAGTTCATGTTAGGATTCACTCTGGGTGGTGTACTTCATTTCTCTCCCAACTTGCTGTCAAGGTTTCAGGGGGACAGTTGTCTGTAATTCTCATCATGGCTCCTCTGCAGGAAAGATGTGCATCACCTCCACTATTTAGAAGTTGTTTTTTTTAACCTTTGAATTTTTAAAGTTTGAATACGATATGCCTAGTTGTCCTTGTTTGTTGTTGTTGTTTTTTTTTCTTTTTCTTTTCTATTTCTTGTTTTCTTTTCTCTTTCTTTTTTTTTCTTTTTTGTTCCCCGAGCTTCCTGGGTGATTTGGTATCTGACATTAATTTGGGAGAGGCCTCGGTCATCATTACTTTGTGTATTTCCTCTGATTCCTTTCTCCTCCTGGCATTCTCGTTACATCTATGGTTTGCCTCTTTTGTAGTTGCCTCTTCATTCTTGGACCTTCTGTTACGTTTTTATCAGACTTTCTGTGCCGTGCCTTTCCATTTTGTAAGTTTCTGTTGGCATACCCTCAAGTTCAGAACTTTCCTCGTTCATGTCCCGTCTCCAAGTAAATTCAGCAAAGACGTCCTTCACGTCGGTTCCACTCTTTTTGATCCCTGACATTTCCCTCTGATTCCCGCTTAGAACTGCCCATCTGTTCTCACATGTGGTCTACTTTATCCATTAGATCCCTCAGCCAGTATTCATCACAGCTGTCTTAAATTCCCGGTTTGATAACTCCAGTGTCCCTGCCATATCGGAGTGTGGTTCTGATGCCTGTTCTGTCTCTTCAGGGTGTGGTTTTCACCTGTATTTCCATGGAGGTGGTTTCTGTAGACTTCATGCAATAGTAGGGCCAGCCTCGGAATTTCTCCTGAATTCGCCTTCGGTTAAATGCGGTGCTGCAGCCTTGCAAGGTCTGGCCCCAGTTGAGCTCTACAAGCTCATCTGGCTTTAGCCTCAGGCTTAAACCAATCAGTGCGGGGTTCACCGAACAGCAGCCCTGGGCTTCCCCCTTTATCCCTCTTTATTCTCACCCTTCCCTTAGCCTGGAATGTCCTTCCCCCTTTTTTTATTGCCAAAATTCTGCCTATCTTTAGTACAAATTCAGACACTTCCCGTGGAGTTCTATAAAGGACACATTCCTTCCCACAGCCTTGGGTGTCTGCCTCTTTTACAACAGAAGTTAGAGAACATTTGCTACAGGCTGGTCATGTCATTGCTGGTCACAAAGTCATTCTCCTCATGGCAACCTCCTCCCCACAACGCTGCTGAGAAGGCCAGGATGGGCTGACCACTCTTTACTCATCTCTGCACCCACCCACCACAGATCCAGCAAAGCGTTTCTAAATTAGTAGATGCTCAGTAGTATTGAATTTAGTTAGTGTATAGAGAGTGGCATCTTACTTAAATGCCTTCGTTTTAATTGGCATTGCATGGGAATACTTTAATATATGATAATAATGGTGAAACTATCAAAATGTTTTGTAAAAGTCACTTATTAACCTAAAGAAGCCAGCTACATCTGCCGTCTACATATAATGCCACCCCTCTAGAATTTGACCCTAACCATTAAAAAAAATCCTATTTCTTAACTGAAGTAAAAGGAGAAAAAGCACTTGTAGCCAGTAATAGTTTTTTTTATTTTAATTCTTGCTTTTCATGGATAAGTTCTAGACCAAATGCTGTCCTGTGGACCCCTGAGGTGCCCCTGCGTGCACACCCCTCCTCCCTGGGAGCAGGGTTAGCATGACCATTGTCTGCAGCGCCTGTGGAAGGATAACTGCTCCGCCTGAGAAATGGCCGTGTTTCCCGTTAGTCCTCAGCAAGAGTAATTGGATGTAGAATATCTTACTAAACGCTGGACTGTGACATCGTGTTAACACTCTGACTGGCTCCTAACAGCAGCGCAATTATTTGCCGAGTGGGGTTTTTATAAATCCCCCGGCACCACCGTGTCCTGATAATTATGATGAAGTGCACTGGTCGGCGTAGACTCAGCAGTCCCTACCTCAGCAAATGTTCCATTCATACTTCCCTGGCCCACTTTTCCTCTCCCAGGTGGTGACGAGAGATCCTTACTACTCCTCTGTGCTTGCTGGGTGTCTCATTTCTTCCACGCATTGTTTAGTGAAAACTCAGGACCCAGACATACTTTAGACAGTGCCACTGTTAGAACTGCCTCCGTCTCTCACAGTAACCACAAATTCTGAATCAGGGAGCGGGACAATAATTTAATTTTGTTCCATTTTGGTGGCAATCAACGACTCCTGTTTGCTGTATAATTGCCATTTGCAGAGGTAAAAGTTGAATTCTCCCAGAATAAGCAGTGACTTTAAAATCAGGAGAAATTATTATTTCTCAGACGGTAAAATATGAAACTGAAACACTAATAAATGTGCTTCGGGAATTACAGGCGTACACACTCCTGTCTCAAGATTTTTTTATTTCACAGAATCTTGTTTGAAAAGTAAACCTCTATAACAAAGAGAAGGGGAAGAAATTGGACATAGCTTCCCCCAGGCAATTACAAAATAAAGGTCAGTGCAAGAAAGGAAAATGACCATAAAAACATTCTCTGTGAAATAAAACATTAGCTGCTCCCATACAAAATGTACATCCATTTGTCTTCCAATCAGTTGCATTTTCAAAGCCCTTTCCCGTATAATACTTAAGTATAAGAATAAAACCTGGGAAGAAAAGAGCCCATTGATAGATTGTTAGATATACAGAATAGTTTGATAGATTGTTAGAAATACGGAATAGTTCAAAATATTAATGTAACGCTAAGGGTGACTGGGTGACAAATGGTACGTTTGCGCGCTGCTCAACCCGCCATAATTAATATTCTGGGTCATGCTTAAGTTCCCATGATGGAGGGTCTAAAGGGGGGAATTCAAGAAAAATATATATCTATTATATAACTCATTGCCTTTTTTTCCCCCTTTTGACGAGTCAGAATCATAGCCTTTAAAAAAAAAAAAATCGGTGCTTCCACACCTCATTTGCCGTATTCACCACTGGGCCGCCAGTCAGCAGCCGGGCCTTTTGCAAGGAGGTCAGCGGGAAGCTATTAGCAAAGTCCTCTCCCGAGATTCCCTGGGCCTTATTGAGTTGAATGTTAGCATGACAGTACTGCAAATAACTCAGTTGTAGGCTCTTTTTTTTTTTAAACAGTTAGCACAGATTTCCCCATAGTGTTGGTCACTCTAGAAAATTATTGCGAAGAATGAAGTCCCACAAGCTAGCTTGGCAGCAGCCCTTCGACGCGGTGAAAAATGTGAAAACTGCAAAATATGTCACGGTCCCTTAGGATTAACGTGGTCTTTTGTGACTCATAGTAATATTTTTAAAAATCAACAGCAAGCCATTATTCACGAGTGGCTTACAAATTATGAAATATAGCAACTGAGATGATAGTAAGTTAAGGTTGTTTTATTTACTTAAATAGTAATAATTAAGTGGATACTGTCTCAATCCCAATAAATGGGGTATTTCCTTGCTCAGTTCTAAATAAATAGGGATCATGGGAGGACTGGACTGGTTCAGTGACGTTGTTAGCAAATGCATTAAATTAATATCTGAAATATTGACACCTTGAAGATTTTAAATGATACACTTTGAATTTAATTAAAATATATTTTCTGTCTATATTTGATTTAAATTGCAAAGAGAATACACATGAGGAGGTCTCCATATAGGCTGCAAAATATAATTTAAGGAAGCTATCACGTCCGGGCTCCATTTGCATTTCCCATGTAGCCTGTGTACACGCGCGTGCATGCAGATGCGGACGGGGGTCAGGGACGGTTTCTGCGGGGGGCACAGTGAGTAGCTGGTGGCAGTTACTCGGGTCGACAAATACTTTAAAGCACATGTTATAATCTAGGTAAACTCTATGTGTTTTACTCTGTAAGATTGTGGGCATGATACACTGACCTCTTTTAATTAGATCGTCACTAAACACAATGGAATTTTCTTATCTCTCCATCATAGACTTACACAGGTTTATGTTTAGTGTCCGAATAGTCTCCGGATGTAATATATGTGTGTTTTTCCTCATTACAGTGGATACATTCTCATCATAGGAAATCACCCTAAAAATCATCTTGAAAATTGCCATCCCTTTAAAAGTTACTGTCTACTGAAAGCTATTTTGAATAAATATGTGTGTATATATATTTTTTCTTTCATTAAGATCCTTTAACTGTTTTATAAATATGCACATACATACTTGTATACAGATGTATATAACATGTATATACACGTACATACACACATATCCAAATACACACATATATACATGCACATGCGTATATATGTGTGTGTATATACGTGTGTGTGTGGTTTTTTTATTGCATTAAGGTCCTTTAACTGTCTGTGTACATACCCACCTTGGCCTGAACTCGGTATTTCAGGGAGGGAAGGTGACATGACTTCACACCGCAGGAAAAGTCGAGCTGGAGGGGACTCAAAGGTGTCTGTCAGAAGTTAGTTCTGCATCACAGTGTGCTCGAAAGTGAGTTACAGCTGAGGTGTGAAGAACAATAAAAAGGGTATCATTTATGATTTCTTTGAAAGAAGTCAATAGGATTTTGAAATACACCTCGAACATTTTAGTAAGAATATTTATGTGGCTTTGGAAAACAATAGTGAATTAGAGGCTTCATGAGCCTTTTCGAATGTTGCCTGTTCATCTAGATAAGCATTTAGCACCGTTTTTAGTTCTTCTGCGTACTGGGGATGCAAAACCACCCAGCCCAGAGAGTCCCGTTGCTCCAGCTGCTTGCTTGGGGAAAGCGGACACACTCAAAAATAACCACAGGACGGGGCACCGAACCTGGCCTCAGTTGGTGGTATTACGTAGAGGTTAGCACTTTCTTAAGAGTTAGGCTGGAAATAGAAAATGTGCTAGGATAGTTTTCCCAAGGTGACTATCCTGATTCATCTTAATATTTTGAAACTGCTGATTCCATGAGGGAAATAGAGCAAGCAGAAATATTTATGGATATGAGGGTGGCATAAGAGAAAAGCTCATTTTTAGGAAAAACAGGTAAGTTCAGCAGGTATGTTCTTTACAACAGAGTGTCGGCAAAGCAACCAAACAAGTCATCCTATGAAATGTAACTGAAATGTAACTTTTCCTATGAATAGGAACTTGAGTATATGAAAAGAATACTGAAACGCACTTCTATACTCTAACGCCACTGACTTTTCAGAAAATGGACATCTGCTCCACTTGAATTTATTTGTCATTCATACATCTAATGAACCTCCGTTGCATAGCAGGGGCTGTGCTAGGTAGGTCTTGACTGTGTTGACGCAGTGTGACAAGGTCAATGATGAACAGCATGAGTAATGTGACACCACAGAGGTACAGCACTGAACCACATGAGTTCTGAATCGCGAATACACACACACACACACATCTATATATCCACTTAGATTATTATCTTAAAGTAAAGAACTTAACATAACTACCGCCATGCGATGTTATGTAGTGAACAATCATTCAACAATCAGATGTTTCTTGACTACGTACTTATAGCTGGAACCAGTTCAAGCGCAGTGAATCTCGGTCTGTGTGAGTGACTGTGTGACGACAGATATGGGTGCATGTACGTACCCGTAGTTAATGATTAGAATGCACAGTAAGTAATGCAACATCCTTCTGGTCTTTTTTTTCATAATTACAATTGTATAAAATATATCCTGCGTGTCAGACGGAATCTGTAGCTCAGTAGTTTTTCCCATGTTTCGTCCCCAACCGTGAATGACTCTGAAACCGCTGGTCTGGAATGGAGACAAAGCATGTGCATTTTTTAATCTTTTCTGATAAACCTGGAATTCACCTCCTGTTCAGAGCTCGAGGTGTAGTTTACAGTAGTCCTTAAACATTGCGAAATTCTATGGTACAACTTGGTCTTCCTTTCAGCGCAGGTGAAAATAAAGATGAAAATCAAGATTCTGTTTTCTGCAGATACCAGGTGTATACAATTCACCATTCAGGGAGCAACCTGACCCCTGGGAGCTGCGGCTTCAGCAGGCAAAGCCTTTGACGCATAGGAGGCCGAAGGGGCAGCGGCAGCGCCCCACCAGTCTGACCAGCTGGCTGGCGTGTACCAGCGCCCAGTCCTCCCCTCACTCCGAAACCCTGCCGTCCATTAATAGGAAGCAGTGCCAGGTATGCCTTGGACCTCTGTATGAATCCTTTCCATGACTGCATTCTCACTGGTTTTTAAAGTTTTTGTTATTTTGTCTTTGTGGCCAAAAAGAAAATTATATTTTTGTAAAATCTAACTTGAAGTAGTAAGTATAAAGTATGATTAAAATATAGACCAAGGAAGTAATTGAGTTATTTCTTTGATACTGAATTTTAGTGTTTTGAATATGATGTTAACGCATAAGATCTTGGACTAGGATCTAGCCATTTTTATGTAAAAATATTGTTATAACAGTACTTGTTCTATCCTGCTGTTGCTAGAAGGATCTTATGTATTATAAAATACATTTACTTTAGCCTGTCATCTGATGATCCATATCTTCCCATACGATTGTAAACATGACTGAAAAATATAAGTGGGAGAATCAGGGAGGGCCTGACGCAACGCAAGACTCTAGTGGACACAGACACATGGTCTTCAGTGTGGATCGGCGCACAGCAGGATTGGCAAGTCGTGCGGAGATGTGTCGGGTGACAATTGTGCTGTCCTGAGAGTCCCAGACAGCAATAGTCTGTCATCCCCACCAATATTTAAACTGGAGCAGACAAGTGCCACCAGGTAGCGCCAGCCCTGGTCGGGGTTTATTTGGGTCACACCACCAAGCCCCTGGAGCTCCTACCTATTAGTCCTCTGCCCGGGCTTGCTCGTGTTTCTCTCTTTCTGTATAATTAACTCCTGCGAAACCTGGTGGCACAAGCCAACACACATTTCTGACCTCACAGTTTCTGTGGGTCAGCATGGTAGGGACAGCGTGGGTGAAGGCCTCTGACTCAGGGTCTCTTGGGGAGTTTCCGTCAACATGACAGGGCTGCGATGTCACATGAAAGAGGAGGGTGGGGAGGTCCATGTCGAAGGTCACTCCTACGGTTGGTGGTTCCTGTTTCATCCTCCTGTGGGCCTCTCTGCAGAGCTGAGAGCTGTCAGAACAGAAGCCACAGCCTTTTTATGACCTAACACCACAGGTGACACCCCGTTACCTCTCCCATTTCTCTTTGTTAAAAGTGGTTAAGTCCAGCCCACGCGAGGGCATGAATGCGCAGGAGCAGGGTCCCTTTCGTGGCTCAGCCATTTCATCAACTGTGCAGTGAGACAGCCTGCATTCTGTGCCATAAAAACGATCACCGCTGCATGTAATTATTTGTGGTGTTTTGTGTTTCATTCTTTATAACTGGAGCCTTAATTCCCTTTACTTGTGTATGTTTGGTCTCTAAAAACTACTAACAGGTAATTAATACTATTAACTGACAATTTACACTATATTATAGAAAGAGCTATAAAAAATAAGTGAAAATCTATAAAGGTGATTTTCCCCTAGACCACTTCCTCTTTTTCCTCATCCCTGCTTCACTGGATAAGAAAATCTATTTATATCTATATTCTTAATTACCTTTATACTAATCTAGTTATCTAAAAAAATCCATAGAAGCTCAAAATTCTAATTTCTGACATGCAGTGGCAAGCAGGGTGGACTTGAGCAAGAGGGCAAAGACACATCATTGGGAATACTTCATTTATTTTGGGACGTACCCTCAGGGTATGGCTCTCTTATTCTTTTCAAATATGGCCTATACCAGTGTCTAATAAAGGCATTAAAACATTTACACACAAATATAAAATGCATTTGAGGAGTAACAATTTTTACTATTTGAATTATGCATATTTCTATTAATGCAAGTAATGAATGTATGTTATACCATTGAATGAACAATTCATTTGTTATTCTACAAAGAAAATAATTCTAGCATCTCCATTGCATGTACATTAAGTGTTCAATGGTTGCTAAGGTATCAGATATAACACAGTACATTTTAATATTTAATAATCCATATTTTATGCTGTATTCACTGGTATAGGTATTGGTACTACATGGAATTCATAAAGTAATTCTGCATGCAACTCCTTAGGACATATGAAAATTATATGATATTAATAAGATGTGGGTATATAAATGTTTCTGAGTTGAGAACCTGGACAGAGACCATATCTATTGGTTATTATATTACAATAGTGTATATATTATGGTACAGAATATATATGTACATTTGTATAGTATGTATATATACATTTACACATAATATATGTAAATATATATTAATAGTTATATGTAATAAATAAAATATATAGATATATATCAAATGAGGATGTGTCTACACACACACACACACACACACACACACATCTTAATAGTGAACTTGGAATCATGTTACTGTATCTTTAAAAAGTAAAGTTCCAATAAAAATTCATTAACTCCTTTCAAATAAAGCAATCCTCCTGTCCAGCTGTGAAAAGTACTAGATGATACTTATTTGCCATTTGTGTTATTTACGGTCCATGACTTTTATGGTAACTGGTTCCTATTATTGGTTTCTATTAATGTAAAACATAAGTGAACATAAATGAGGCGTGAATCATTTCTTTTTATTAGCCCACAGTCTTCACTCAGGGCTGGCAGTGACTCCGGCTGTGTCTTGTTAGTGATAACCTACCTAAAGAAGGATAAGGACTATCATTAGAAATCTTGGTTCATGCTGTATCACTTCTCTCCTGCACTATAGTGGTGAAAAAAGAAAACAATATGTAATTAACGGCACAGCAAAATCTTGAGCCACCTCTGATTTGTGTTGTGCTTTATTTGATACTAATTAATTAGATAACCAGTGGATTCTAGTAACTAGTATAAGTAACTACTAATTTAAAGCTAGGCTATGTTGTAAATCACTTTTCACAGTTGTAGCTTCTGGATTTTCCTATATTTTTGTGTGATTAAATGGTTGCTATTTTATCAAAGTTATCAAGCAATAAAACTCAGAATTGTAAATACAGAGCACAATTAAAAATACAGCCTTTCTATGCTTTGGGGGACCAACAATGTAGTATTTGGCATTCACCTAAAAGGTTTATTTTAATGAAACAGCACTTGCTCTCCTTTTTCTATTTATAGAAATACTTTTGAAAGCTATGCTCAGAATTGTTTCTAATATTTTTACTTTAAAAGGAAGAGAATTCTTTTAAAATTATATTAGAAGAAACATGCACTTTAAAATTTGAAAGTAGAACAACCCATAACTACCAGTTGGCCACTTCTAGCATAAAAACTCTGATGTGAGGAAATTTCTGCTTAATCTGAAATATTTTTAATACAATTGTTTGTACCCGTGTGAACATTTCTTGAAGATGTGATATTCTTATATCATGTATTTTCTAACTCAGAGAAGAACAAATTGCTCCTTAAAAAATAATTCAGTAAACTTGCTAGACTGCGAAAATAGTCCATAGCCTGGGGTCATCAATAACACGGTAAAGGAACCCCCCATAACGAAACAGTGACCTCACCCTGTCTTGCCAGGGTCCCTTCCGTGACATTGAGGACGTGTTGGAACAGCGCTACAAGCCTTTGGAGCCGACTCTGCGCGTGGCCGAGCCGATCCACCGGGTGAAAGAGGCCAGGGAGGAATTCAGAAGACAGGAAGCGGCGAGAAACGTTCAGGACAACCTGTGAGTTCCCAGCTTACAAAATAGCTGTGCCCCATTGGGGGTCTTCAGTTAGCTAACATTTTCTATTTCTAATATTGTCAAAAATCTTTTATTTGTGAGAAGCGGTAAAGTCGCCCTTGAACTATTCAGAAGAAATTATTTTCAACATGCAAGCGGTTTAGACAAGACAGGATTGATGACGGCATTGATTTGACACCAGTGGAATTGGATCAGGGGCCCACCCTGCTCCGGGGTGACCGCATCTTAAAGCGTCTGCAATGACCGTGTTTCCAAATGAGGTCACGGTCTTTAACATGTTCTTTCACCTCAGTGTGGGAAGTGGGACAATTCTGTTTTACACAGAGAATGTGGACTACAGAGGGTCTTTGCAGAAGTCACTTCACAGCTTTATTTGCTCTTGATTCTAAAAAAGCTCATCCTACTTTCTCAAGCCTTCTTGAAGAACATGATTTCTTCACTCTTATGTTTATCTTTATGAAGCCAGGATATTCCATAAGCAATTAGTAACTAAATGCCAAGTAGTTTTTATGTGAGAAGCTCTGGCATCTATTGATTCAGCAAACGTCGCCTGTCGGGAATACGGCCCTCGGATTGAGCCCCAAGAGAAGTGGAATCTGCTCTCAGGGATCTTCAGATCTTCTGTGATTCCAGCTGTAACCAAACCAGGGAAGCTAATGAAATTCCAAGTCATTATTGCTACAGGCAAGCTCTGGAAAGTGGTCAAGCATGTGTTAAAGTCTTAGAGTGCCATGACTTTTTTGTTATTTTAATGTAGAGTTTGCTCTGGATTTTGATAAGAGAAAAGAAAAGGTAAAAGAAGGTTGATCTTATGACTATAAAAAAAAAATAATGGCAGGCAAAATTCACAGAACATTGAGAAGACCAATTTGGCAGAAACTAGTTTTTATGTGAGAAGCAGTAGAAAGAAAAATTGTGCAAGGCTTCAAGACCAAGGATTGGAGGGTTTATCATCAGATAACAGAGAATTGTTTAAGGCTTTTGAGTAAGAGGATGTTATAAAAGACAGGAATTTGTTGATTGTGAGACAGATGGATTTCAGAAGAAACATGCTGGAGGAAAGGGAACCCATTAAGAGAATATCGCCAAAATTTTGTTGAGAAGTAAGTAGCGGGATAGAACTAAGATGATGGCAGGATTCACTGTCTACTCTTTTTCTTTACTTTCTTCTTTCTGTAATTTCTTATTTCTTACCATAATCTCTTTCATCGCTTCTATTGAAAAGACTTCAATTACCACCTCTATGCCTGGTTTCCACTCTCAATCACTAAGATCTTACTTCTCTGCCCCGCCCCGCCATTTGTATTTCTCACTGTGGTCTTTGTTTGCATCTCCATCGGGTGTCCCAAACTCAGAATGCCCCACACTGACCTGTGCTTCTGGTCTGGAGCGTGAATCTCAGGACCAACTATCTGCCCAGACCTCACCATCCCCCTGTGAGTTCCCCTGTTCTCCTTCTCCGTCATTGGGGGTGGCCCTCAAACCCTGCCCTTCCCGCCTGTGAAGTGTCTCTCGGATTCAGCCCTGTTTGTCTGTCTGCCCCTGCCCTAACTTCAGCCCTTAGACTCTCTGCCTTCAATTGCGGCAAAAGTCTATTGGCTCTGCCCACCTTCCTCCCCTTCAGCACTTTGCCATCGAAACACCAGGAAAGTTAAGCAAGGAGTTATTCAGTCAAAGGCTCTTTAAAGGCTTTGCATCAAGGTTGCATCGCAAGCCCTGATTCCTGTTACAAGACACAAGCCACCCAGGGTGTGAGGTGGGCTTCTTCATCCAGTTAATCTCTTGCCATGTTCAAGGGTTTTCATCCCCTTAGTGTCCGTGTTCCTTCTCTGTAGTCGCTGTGGGAGGGGCCGGACTTTACCTCCCCCTTCTCAGGATGCTTGGCTGTGCCTAAAAATTAAACTGCCATAAGACAGATTAACAGGAGGAAAACACGCCCTTTATTTAAGTTTTATGAGACACAGGAGCCTCCATAAGGAAATGAACACCCCAAGGAGCGGCAAACCCCTAGGGCTTCTATATTAGGTTGAACAAGGAGAAGCAATCATGGAAAAGTAACGAAAATACATGAGGAAACCAAAGGAAGATAAAAGTTGCTTAACAAGGTCTGTTTTATAAAGAATTCTCCTGCAATAGGGAAGGCATCTGTCATAGGGACTCTTAGCTTCTGAATTCAGGGAGAAAAAAAGACGTCAGATCCCTTTCCTTTTTTTATTGTTGTTCAATTACAGTTGTCCACATTTCCCCTCATTACTCTCCCCCTCCCTACCTACCCCCACCTCCCACACTCAATCCCCCCACCCGTTGTCCTTGTCCATGAACCCTTTGTCCATGTTCCTTGACGACCCTTCCCCTTGCATCCCTTTCTTTATACCTGTTGTTTTCAAGTAGCTTTGCCAAAGTGGCATTGTTTATAATTATTAATAATTTATAATAATTATTATAAAAAGGCATGTATTCTGCCCCAAATAATTTGGAGCAGGTGAAATGAGAGATGTTCTATAAATGTTCAGTAGCAAAGCAGTAATAAAAACTCAATTTTTAAAAGGATTTTATTTATTTAGTTTTAGAAAGAGGGAAAGAGAGGCAATGAAAGAGGGAGAGAAACGTGTGGTTGCCTCTTGCGAACCCGCAACCCAGGCATGTGCCCTGACTGGGAATCGAACCAGCCACCCTTTGGTTCACAGGCCGGCACTCAATCCACTGAGCCACACCAACCAGGGCATAACTCAAATTTTTTCAGCTCCTCATTTGATAGTGTGGATGAGAAACATTCAATAACAAGGAATCTTATGTGTCTGCTTTCACTTCCCTCAAATTTGCCATCTAGCTCAAACAGAAACCTTGGTAAATAATAGATGACTCATTTTTAAGCCTTTTAAATATTTTTCTAATTAAGTACCATTTCATGAACAGGACCATGGGAAAAGTTAAGAAACGAGATCCTCAATAACAAGGTTTTTTAAAGGGCATTTGAAAGAATGTGGCATGCAAACATGAGATCTGGTTCTGCTTGTCACTGCAGAATAGTGACGGGGAAATTTAACCCATCTCAAAACTTTTTTGACTTTGGTGATTTTACCGACACTTCCGGCCTCTGCAATTTGCATATGTTCTGAACTATTACTGTATTATGATAAATAGGGATTATCATCTATTTTCAGAGAGTGTTTTCTTAACAATTCAACTTTTATTTGTAACTCTTCCATTTATTTTAATTACTAGCACAGTGTGCAACATTTATTAATCAGCAGAGCCTTTTTAAGTTAAAATACTAGATTAGCTAACCCCATTAACACGGAGCACTCCAAACAAGCCGTAATGGGAGAGGCAGTGCCTGCACGAATCGCATAATGCGTGTGGTGCTCCAGGGCACGGTCAGCGTGATTACCCTCTTTTGATCTGCTCTTCCTCCGCCTTTCCCAGCTAATTTCCAGTGGAAATTTACAAAGTGCTGCCTTCATTTTTCCAGCTTAATTTTTCTAATGAAGTTCTGGTGCTTTATAACACTGGGAATACAGATAATAAGCTTGTGTATAATTAAGAAGTTCTAGAATTTGTCTACAAAGGAGCCCTTTAGTCCTTTGGCTGTGCAGTGAAGACTCTACAAGACTGTGCTCCCTTGTTGTCCACTGTTTCTGTGAAAATACATGTGGTTTTTTTTTTTTAAATAAATGACCACAGAATACTGGAATTTTGTTATTATAGACCTCTAAGTCTAAAGAAGTTTAAGATTTATAATATCAACAAAGTGGACAATTTGGAATACTTCTAGTGATATGCCTGAGAATATTATGTATGTTTTTATTGCATGCAGTCTGACCCATCATAAAAAGATACTTTTGGTCTTTTTAGTTAGATTTGGTCATTTTCTAAGCACACTTCCTAATGCAATACCCAATATAAGCCAACTAAAGGTTTGCCAATTGACTTTTAGTCCATTTGTAAGGCATGTGGATTTTACATTTTCAGAAAAACAGTCATCTTGTGCCATCCTTATATTGGTGTGGCATTTATACATCCTGGATTGTACTGTTTTAATTTCGGGTTCAAAAGCGGGGTTCCAAAGAGACTTAAAAGCTGACCAGAACTGTGCCAGGCAGAGCGAGGAGAGCGGCAGAGAGGAGGTGGTCTGGACAAAGTCATGTCTGCTGCAAAAGTGCGCAGCTCACGGGGCTTGCAGTTCGCTGTGTGAGGCATCCTGAGAAGCTTAGCTCGCAGGTTTGGCACCACAAGCTATGTGGCAGCAATGGGATGGAAAGTGGAGGTGGAGGCAGAGAATGAAGAGCCATGTGCACCACGAGAAAGGATTTGCACTTGACCCTCTGGAGACAGTGTGAAAGCCTCACAGTGCCTTAATGCCTGGGAAAGAGCAGATCACTTGGAAATGCCCCCTTAGCAGCTATGTCCACGGTGAAGGGTTGGGGATCACTGGGGATGGAGAGCAGTCCGGACACTGCTGCCCTGGTCCGGTTCAGGGTAAACAGACCAGCCAGAGAACAAGGACAGCGCAGAGGGTTTTGCTGAGAGACCTAGACCATTGACCAGGACACACCCAAAGCAGATGGCAGTGTCAGGTGTCCTGAGAGAGCCTGCATGCTCTGTGACAGTTGGAGCTTTCATGTCGATCACAGCAGTGCTTAAAAGTGCCGTGATGACGATGCTGAGAACCACCTCAACGAGCTACTTCCCCTTTTACACCCACTTTCAGCATCCTCATTACTTACTGGACCCCTGCCCTCTCTATCCTCCCATACATTAATCTCAACATACATGAAGCTGTTCACTCCTCACCACAACTCTGTGTGAAAGTGGAGTTTCACAGAGATCGAGCGCCTTGCCTGAGGGAACACAGCCACCAGGGTAAAGCTGGAGTCAGCGCAGGTCGGCTCACTGGAAAGCCCCACTGTGCGTAGCCAGTCCCCAACATGCTCCTGCCACTGGGGTACGTTAAGATCTGAAGACGACCCATTTCAATGGGAATCGCCTCTCCTGGCCATCCTATTCTTCTTGGGATACCATTTTATTATTTTTAATAGTTTATTTTTTATTGTAGTTTTTCCATTTGAGATTTTAAAATCAGGAACATTTGTGCTTGCATGATGAATTTGGAATTATTTGGTATCATTCATTAATAACCTAATTATTGAACTTTTTCTGTAATCACAAAAGAATTGAGACTCAAGGATTCTTTGATGAGTTTTAGCATCTCCACTCACAGAATAAGAAATGAGGGTCCACAGAAGTTAGTGACAGGCAGTGACAGAGGCTGGTGTACAACTCAGGTCCTCCAACCCCAAGCCACACGTTATTTCCACTATACTTGACTACTCCTCTAAAGTGTTTTTTTTTTTTTAATCAAATGTCTCCAGAAATCAAATTCAGAATATCACCTTAATGCCTTGCAGGTTTTTGCCTTTCGCCTCCTACCACAAGAATGAAAAGTACATCCCGTCCGTGAATTTATCGAGCAAGTATGGCTCCAGTTCTTATGGATGTCAGCGTTTCAGAGAGGAAAACCCTAAGAAATGGATCTGTGGCAAGGTGAGTTAGTGCAACATTCACAAAAACAGTGTCCCTCATCAATGGCTGAAATAGATGCTGATGACAGGAAGTATAAAGATTCTTACTGCAATGAATACTTCGTGGTTACAGAATGCTGTGTTATGTAAAGATGGTGCTGCTGACCTAGGCTGGTAAGAGAGTAATCTATCTCTAATTGCATTCACATGAAATTAATTAATATATCAACAATTTAAGAATATTTTGCTCTGTTTTTAGTGCTATTACTCTGAAGAACACTATACAAAGATCATAATGTCAGCAAGTTGGGAGCAAATAATACTATTTTCTACTGAAAGAATGAAAAATAATGTGTATTATTTTTCTTGAAAGTATATAAATCAATAATAAAATAATGCATATATTACATAACTTACTCATATTTCTTTGTTTATGAAATGCCCAAGTTAAGTTGTTTGATTCTTACTCTGAGTTAAATGGTCAAACTTCTTAAGTGTGGGCATCTACTTTATATTTATAAATTCTTCTTCTGTTGATTTCAATATTTAAAACAGAAATGAAACTTAATAAGGGGCATATACTAGTCACTATTAACTTAATCTAGTTTGGTACATCTAAAAGAGTTGGACAATTAAAGATTCAGTGTACTGAAAATATTCTTTTGGTTGTCAAAACGTTTACATATGTCCGTATTAACCGAAGCAGAAATGATAGTCTAAGCCTTTTATCTTAATTGGAATTAGTTTCCATGTTCACTCTAGACAACTGACTTTAATGGGACAATTTATGTTTTCCCCTGTTCGCAAAATTCTGGAAGAGACTATTAAGATAGTTCATGTCAACAGAGCCTCGCCTCACCTGCCTTATTATAAGTGAATTACATCAGCAGAACAGCCTCTTTTTTTAATGTGCATTTTGGTCCTAACCAATATTTGATAAGCTACACAGCATAAAAATACCTAGTACTCCAAAGAATTAATTTAGAGAACCTACGCGTGTTGCACAGAACATAAAAGCCCACCTTTACCGTCTGTGGCCTTTGGAATGGAGTGGGATGTGGAACGGATCAGGGGCTTAATGTGGCACATTGCTGTCCGCAGAAACTCGGCTGGGACTGTGATGGCTTGCCCAGTGCACCCGGCAATTGAATCTGCTGTCACCAGGATGCTGGTCCTAATGAACACTCAGCTTAACGACCGTGATTAAGATTGTCATAATTGATGTGCATTGATGTGCCCGTGCAGTGTGTGGGGATCATTAGGGCTGAATGGCACAGCAGAGGAACATGCCTCAGTTAGGGGTAATTTTACTCTTCTGCACTGATTGGGGTAAAATCTGCCTTTCTCTTTCAACAGACCAGCGTCATACAATTTTCAGAATCTTTCAGTACGTGTCGACCGATGATTGTGCTCTCGCTGAAAAACATCCCCTTACAGTTGTTTGTTTTGTGTTGTTTCATTTCATTAGTAAATGTAAACACTTAAATAATTAGGTGTAATTGAGGGAAAATATTTTGCTTATGAGGGTGGCCTACAATATCAAATATTCAGTGAAAGGGCTCTTTTTCTTTTTATTTCACACAATATACCAGGGACTGAAATCCTTCCATTTTCTCCCTTTTATTACCCTTGTGTCGGACTTCTTGGAGGCAGTAGGCTTCTGGAAACGTATAAGTTTATATAATTTATATTATAAATCTATAGGTGCATTTGTGTTTGCATATAATATTTATATTTAGTCTGTCTAGTTTATTATGCATTTCAGAAAATTGGACAGAGCCAAATATTGTTATATTGTTTATTGAAATAATATCTAACCTATAGAATATTTTAACTGCATAATGTTGTGATGTATATGTTTACACAACCTTTGCTTTTTAATCAGTGTCTTGTTTCTGATATACTTATTACATTTTTAGATTTATTTAGATTTATTACATTGCGTAGTAATTTTCAATCATAGTTTTAAAAGTGACTTCAAGAGTTTCTGATTTGAATTTTAACTTATGAATGAAATTAATATGTGCAATGATGTGTCCCAAATTTTCCATAGATTACATCAGACCACACGTATTAACAGGCCTCAATTTGCGTTTGAGTCTGAAGTATCACATTTGAGTTATGAGCAAACGTAAGGGGATGCATTTTTATAAGGCATGGTAAGCCATTTAAAAAATTTTATTTTGCAACTGCAATAAAGTCTGAGATTGAGGCATCTCTGTCAGATTATTAATAACCCTTCAGCTTGAAGGGGACCATGGCAGATGTTTCCTTGGGAGGTCTGCAGATTTGACATTATCCTTGGCAGGATGCTCGCCCGAGGTGTAGGGCAGGGTCTTCACTTGGCGAGAGGTTTTACAGGTTGCCTACAAAAGTTTCCTTCTGAAAGTTTTGATACCCAGTGTGATTCAGTTTTTCATGAAGCTTGTCTGTAACAAGTCAACATAGGCTAATCTTCTCTGCATTGCTGCTAGTCCAGAATAGCAAGAGTTAAATTCTTCATGTGACAAAGATTATAGGACATGTTATCCTCACTTCTCTGCCGTTAAACTCTTCATTTGACTTAATTTAAGGGCCTCAATTTACTTTGTTGTGGTGGTGGTTGTGGCTGTTGTCAGAAGCTAGGTTGATGCATCAGCGGGAGCTCTAGGGGTCCAGACCCATTGCCCTGTCTCCGTATACGGGGCCATAGCTTTCATTTCATCCTGGTGATAACCCTCAGCTGACTTGGCAAAAAGCGAGGTTTACCAGAATCAAGAGCCCAAAATGATTAGAAAAGTAACTAGGAAATAGACTTGATCTCTTAGGAAGGGGCTGACTTTGATCTTAAGGAATCGTGGAGGTATTTGAAGCATAATAAGAATACAAGAGTTAGCATCACCACCACTTATTGCATTTGGCCTATGTCCAGAGCTTCAGCGCAGGGAGTTCACAGGGATATCTGTCTGTCCTCTGGGCAGGCCCCTCAAACCTCTTCAGAATAGCTTTTAAACGCTCCCACCAGAACGGGCATTCTTACACATGCATCTTCGCCCTAATGGGTTCCTAAAAGTGAAATTTCTGAGTCAGGGCTTTGAAGGTTAGTTTTAGGTGTCAGGTTGATTAGGATATGGTATCAGAATTCATGGTAGTTCATTGTAGAAGCCTGGCAGTAAATTCGAAGAGATGTAAATTAATACTGGAAGTATTAAGAATACAAGCACAGGATGAGGCAAATGTAGGTTAATAGTGGTTCATATGGAAAATAATACATTAATAAATAAATAATAATACAAAAATAAACTGTTTCACATGCTCACAACTGTAAACCTACTGTTGCCCTACCTGTAATATGAAGACTTGAACCCGGTGTGATGGAGTGAGAAGGAGGAAGTTCCCTGATCACTCCTCTGTTCCTGTGTGGGGCAAACCAGATCTGGAGTGTGACACTATTCACTGAGACTGGGAAAAGAAGAGGGTCAGAATTTGGGGGGGGGGGGCAATTGTAGGGAAGAGTTCCAGAGTTCAGTTTGGACATGTCTGAGTGTGAGATGGCTTTGATTTACATGAGCAGAGAAGTCAAATAGGCAGCTTAATGCTCAGATCTGTTGCTTGGAACAACAGTCTTGGCCAGAGTATATTTGGTTCATAAATAATTTGGTACCTTGGAATTGTAAATAATACTCAATGAAACCATGAAAGCGAATGAAATATCCACGAGTGAAAACATAGACTAAGAAGAGAGGGGAGCTAGAGTTTTTGAAGAATGCTAACACTTCATGACCATTTGGAAGGGGATGAGCCCATAAAATAGACAGACACACGGAAGGAAACGAAGAGAACATGCGCATCATCGAAGAAGTCAGGGAAAGATAATGCAATGCAAAGAAAGGGGTGAGGAGCCATGGCAAACGGCGCTGGAAGGTCAAGGAGATGAGGTCTGCCAAGGTCCCTGCGGCTGAGCAAAGTGAAGGTCATTGGTCACCAGCAAGAGCTGATTCAATGACAATATGGGGGACTGGAGTAGGTGGAAGAGAGAGGAAAAAAAGAGAAGGAAATGTATGGAGTGTAGATAATAATTTGAATGAGTTTGGCTCTGATAGGGAGAAGAGGGGTTGATAGGCAATGCCTGCAGGGAGATATAGGGTAAAGCTGATTATTTTTAATGGAAGAAGTTTTTGTTTGTTTGCCCTTTTTCTTGTCTTAAAATGTTTTATTGTGGGTTTTTATTCCATGGCACTTCATATATGGGAAGTCTTTGAAACCTGATTTGAAGTACATGTTTTCACAGAAGGGTTTTGGTTTGATGTCCAAACATACATATATGAATATGTGGTTAGGAGCTTGTACGAAATACTTTTTTAATTTAATTTATTTTTTTAGTCTTCTCCACTCAAGCTGCAACCGAGAATGGGATGCGTGCAAATGTTCAGGTCCCTGTAATCGGATCTTTTACTTTTTCTAGTCCACTTGCTGAGAACGTTATTTTTCAGGAGCACTGGTTTTTCAACCCCCGTTACAGCCGCAGGTGTTTACTTCCTGACCATGCGCCATGTCACACCCAGGCACCAGGGCTCCGGAGCTGCGTTCTCCGGGTGGTATATTTTTTTTAATCACTTATAATGATATCCTAAGTCTCCCATGCTGTGTCCATCATTTAAAATTCATTGTCAGCCCCATTTTCATGTAGTAACATTATAATAAAAGTTATTTAGAAAGTAATATGTCACATTAATAAATTGACCAAGTTCAAGTTCATCAAAAGATTGCTTTATTAATTTAAATTTATTTTCATACCACAGTTTACTTCAATATTATAAAAATTAAATACCGAAATTTAAATGTTAAACATCTAACTTGTGTTACTTTTAGGGCAAATATGGGAAAGCTTGCCATCAAGTCAAATTTTAATTGGTATATAACACTTTGTATCCCTTTGGACCATTCCATTGAATTTATATCAGAATATAAAAACCGTACTTTAAAAATTATTTTTGGTAAATTTCTAAGTTGGTACTTAAAACTTTTTAAGACTCTATCAAAAAGGCAAAGGCAACCAGTAGTGACACAGACCATACAAATAATGGACTTCTCTGTGCTTCTCTGCGCTTAATAGCGCTTCTCTGTATTGGGCTTTACCTCGTTACTTCCTATCAGTCCAGAGAACGTGCTCCGAGAAGTACCCATAATCCCACTTCTCTGTTCACGCACTGGGCTGGCTTCCTGCTCGGGAGTTCATTGAAGAAATTGTCCCACTGTGAAAATTAACATTGTGGATTTAATTTACTTTAACATACTTAAATGAATATCTTCCAAATTATGCCTAAATGCAATATCTTCTCTCAAAGACATTCTTTACAGAGTTACTTAACTGAACATTGATACTCATCTTACCAAGATGCTAACAACCATATTACCAGACTGATTTTGAGAATGCTACAATTTTTAACTTCCATTATATAAGTGGCAGACTGATAATCACGTTAATAATGCTGGATTAATTTACAAATTACTTTTCATGTGGCTGTTACAAGGTTATAAACTATAAGGAAAATTTTAAATCTTCTGGCATGTTGAAAGTTTAGCAAATATGAAGTATCATAACTAAACAGTGATAATTTGATCTAGGCAGCAACTGACTTTACGGACATTGATTAAACACTATAACGGTACAAAAGTAGTCAACATATTTCACGGTTGGCTGTAAGGATGGATACAAATATTGACCTTACTTTCTTATTAAATGCATTCCAAGAGCTATTTGCAATGAGTTTGCTCACCACAATCAGAATATGTAATAAAATCTAATTTTCCTCCTCTGTAATTCCTCAGTTGAAAAATGTGGTCCCTTGATGATGATCTAGGGCTTTGAAGAATAAATGGATTTTAAAGAGAAAATTAGACGGTACTTATTAGGCTGTCTAACTAGCAATGCATTGTCATTTGTCTGCTGTATTACACATCTCCTGCTTTGCCCACCTTCTTCATTTGATCATATAACTTGCCTGCCAGCAGCATTGGAGGTAAAAAAAAGGTTGCTGTGTTACTCTTTCGATTGATTTCCTTGCTTATTCCAGAGACAGCTCACGCTGATTACACTCACCACAGAACTCATCTCCTCCCTGACACCTAGGATCTTCCTTCTATGCACGGGGCCTCTCCCTCACGCCAGATACTGGGGGGCAGACGAGTATGCTCCCCCTTTCCTTTGGAAAGCTTGTCCTAATACCCCCAGCCAAGTGAAGTCACTTACGGCTGGCAGGTGCAGTATTTAAAAAAAAATTAAAACTGATATAAAAAAATACATCCTAGTCCAAAATTAAATTCTCTTAGGGTACATAAAATAGAATTTCTGCATATTCAGGGTTTTATTATTTCAGCGATACATTCTTTCTGAGTGTGTTTCATTGTGAATCTCGTGATTTGTCGTTAGAGGGCGGGGCTCAAAGCGCGCCTGCTTCAACTTCTCCGCAGCTCACCGACGTGATGCCTGAGTCGGGGTGACGTTTATGGCAGTGGTGATGGAGAACAGAGAGCGTCTGCCATGTCCCTCTTTCCCTCACTTTCATGCCGTTGTACTGTTTGAGAAAATTACTTTCATTTTGTCAACTTATTCGGTAGAAGTGTGTTTAATTGTTAAAGCATAAACCATTAAGAAAAGGTGAAGGCGTTTGAAAAGAAATAAGTGCAATTTGAAACTATTCCTGTTTGGAGCTGAAGCTTTGCTTACTTTTTCTCTACATGATTTTTGAGGCACTGCATATTGTTTTTCTAATTGAATGCAGAAATCATCTGTCATTTTCACGTTGACATTTAATATACATAAATAATGTCCAAAGGGTAGAAGCAATCTAATCTGCAAGTATGAACATACTTTGTAGTTCTAATAGCATAATTAAGGAAGTGCAAAATATGATACATAAAATGTGTCCTCAGTTCGGAAAGTAAGTTTTCACATTCAGGGCTAGTATGACCTAAGTTTCAAAGTATAGGAAAAATTCTAAAGATAGCCTAGAAAAATAAAAGATAACAGGATACATTAGATAACAAGAAAAATAAAAGATAACAGGATAACAGGATACATTAGATGTATTTTTAGCTAACATATATACTTACTTCTTTTTGGCCCCAAATAGTACTGATAAAATTGTTCATGTTTTAACTTTCTCTCATGTTACTGATCTGTAATAGATATGAGTGCTAATAATAAAAATAAAAGACCTGAAGTTGCACAATTTTTATCAATTGGGAGTTGTTCAAATATCAGGTGTTAAGTATTTGGCAGTCTGTGAAGAAAAGCATCTCAGAATGTAGCTCATGTATTAATATAAAGTTGTCACTAAGTAGCCTTAAAATAATCATTGATTTTTGATGACATGCTAACACGAAGTCCACTTTTAAGAAAGCTTCTTTCTTCTACAGGGTACATTGTAGCTTAAAATACTGGCTCAGTGAAGTCTATCATTCCAAAGCAAAGAAAAGAAAGTTCTTTTTTAGTTTTTCTTCTTTCTAATAATTATTTTTAAATTTTTGGTAAATAAATTGTTATCGCTTTTATTGTTATTCTATACCAAGACCACCTAGGAGAACAGCATACATGTTTCTATTTGTAAACATTATAATCAAACAGCTAATTCCTTTTAGACTGCATCACCTGAAGTAGATCTGCCTACTGCTTGTACTCAAGGTTGTCTGTCCTTGCCCCACTGAGCTCACTAGTCCTTTTCTGCACGAGATGAACACACTCACACACACAGGACAGCATCGCTGGAGGAGGTGGAAAGGGGAAATGTACGTTGACATTTACATACCAGAGCGATATCTGCACGGCACCTGTTTTCTTTGTGGAAGTGCGGCTAACAAGAGTGACGTAAGACAAAAGCTCCATGTTTCAGGGTTGTGGGCTTGGATTTTCGGACCAAGACCTGCCCGCCCTGCAGACTCACAGGATCACTGGCGTAGGTCAGGTCACGACCTTTCTTCCACTCAGCCCTGGGGTTTTATGTGCCTTTGCCAACCTCATTTCTTGTACTTATTTTCGTTGGGAAATTTGATTTAAAATATAGAGTGGCAAAGTGAGTTTTCAAGTTCAAATCAGGAGACCGCTGTTTTTCTTCAGAAATAATGTTAACACTTCAAATTACTAACTTGATACCTTTTTGACATCTGCCTCCTCAGAGAATCTAGTTGAAGATACGGACCTTCTCTGCAGAAAAAAAAAGGGGGGGGAGGCAAATATACAAATACAAAACAACATTTGCATGTCATCAATTTTATTTTATTGGAAAATAACTTCCTTCAGAGGTGAATTTCACAATCTTTTAAATTTTTTTACAATTATTACTCTGAGGTGTTTGCTTTATAAAAATGTAGAAATGAATGCAAACTCTGCAAGTAAAGGAATTAAATGTATAAAAGTAAACTTCAATGAAAGCGCTACCAGAGTTGCACTTGCATAAGAAGTTGAAATGTTGGGATAGCCTTTGAACACAGCAGAGCAGCTGCCTTTGGCGTTGACCTGACTACAACTATTTGTTCTAATGGCAACAAATGTAAAAAATATCAGGTTACCAAGGTATATAGTGTCAAATGGAATTAGGACTCCAATAGCTGCTTCGTTAGTTAGCACAGGTCAGAGGCAGGGAATATACGAGCTCTCTACAAATCTCCAGATTGAACTCATATCATTTTATTTTTTTGTCCCCAAACCACTGTGGTTGTGTGTTTTGGAGTCTGCATTATTGATCCAGTCTGCGACAGCAGAGACTGTACATCCACGTGTCGTATTTGGGGCATGGGAGCAGAAGTGAACTTCAGCAGAGATTTCCACCTCTGCAGAAATAAACTGTCATTTTCCACTTCAGCCTGCAAAAGCACTTCCTGCAGAATTAGAGAGTTCGTTTAATTATCTTCCTCTAATCATATTTTCCAGAGTAAAGAGCCTGTTCAAAAGGATTCCTGACTTTTCAGCACCATGCATAATATGGTTACAGTGCATCGAATAATAACAATAAAATTCTAAAGTAATCCACTCTGAGAAGGAACTCCTTGCTGTATTGTTCTAACTATGGTGCACGTTTCTCTCAAGTATTTTGAAACTTCTACTGAAAGTTGGCGCCTTGTCTTCAGGATTTTCATTTCATATTCTGCTCTCGTTTTCTCACAAGAATTCTCTGAAAAGGCTCTGGTCCGGAGTCTGACTGCTGTACAGGAGTAAGCACGCCTCCATTCAGGGGTTTGGGGCAGCATCTCTGGCAGGAATTCATACTAATTTAGAAAGAAATGTTTGAGATGGTATGTGAAACTCTTCATCGAACAGCGAAACCAGGTGTGTTTCCAAGGGTTGCAGATACTTTACCTGGTCATGAAGTTCTGAGATTTTTCTTCCAAGTGAAGTTACGCTCAACAAAAAAATTTAAACATTTAGAGGACAGGAAAACAACATACAGTGTTTCCAAAAGGGGCTCAAAAATAGGGATGTCTCTATCAGGACGTTAGCAGGAACATACCAGACCACATCCATGAGTTAGCTGCTTGCGCTCAGTTCCTTCCCGGGGTATATGCTGAAGGAAAATGTTTGTTCCGCCATTTACTCAGTAACATGCCAGAAAATGCCAAGTATTGGGGTCGGAATAAAGGATTTCTTCCATTTTATTCTTCTGTTCTAAGTCACAGGTCAACTTCAACATTTATTTTAATAGCACATGATTTTCCCTATAGGGTATGTGTCTTCTTCTATTTGCATTATGAGATATTTCCAGGCAAAGGTCCTGGAAGAGTGCAAATTAGACTTTGATTCATTTCCAGCCTTCTCAGATGAGCCACTTTTTGTGACAAAGAGCCATATTCTCTCCAGTACTTTCACGAAGGACAGAAGTTCTCCAGCTACATTTACTTTATGTCCTCAACAGTGAAATCCTTATTGCTCAAGAAGTTGTTTATTTTCTAATCTGTGTCTTGAGATTTTCCTTTTTTGTGTTACAATATTAAGATGAATGCTTCAACACACGTTTGAATGTTATGTAGAACTATTTTGTGTCTATTGCCCACGGGTTAATAATCAAATGAAGGATAAATAGTAGAGATGTAGAATTGTGGAGGAAAAATCTCACCCGATGAGAAAGGATCTCTGTAATATTCTTGAATAGCAAATGATAGACTCAAGGGAGAGTAGATTCTCTGTGCCTTTTGTATGGCATTTAGACCTATGAAACACAGACGTTTTGGTTCTGTGCATAGTTCTTGAAGTTTTAGGAAAAAGAAATTTGATGAGAAGATCAAAAAGAGCAACATGGCTAAATTCACCACACATTTACCAGATGACTAGCTCTGGTCAGTATGCCAAGCTAATTACGTGTGTATCTTAGGCATTTGTAATATTAAAATTGTTTACTAGCTGTGCGTCACAGTTACTAAACAGTCAGAATGGGCAGTGACCCTGGGCTTCCTGGGGGTGTGTAACACCCATCTCACTGCTGGAACATTGGGATGGTAAAGAGAGAGCTCAGGGCAGCAGCTGTTTCCTGAGACAGATGGAAATAACGAAGGCGTTTCCACGTGTTCATAACCGGTGTGGCCATCCGGACGCGTGCTGGCCAGATGTCGGCACCGGTCAGCATTGGTCTTCTTTCCGTCACACACGCCCGCGTCACCGTCAGCGCTGTGTCCCTCCCCAGCCTTGTGCGTGGCTGTTTTCAGTCTCTGTGTTGCACACGGCCTGTTGAGTTCACAAATCTTATCTTAACCGATTGTTGGGATTCTTATAATTATTTCCATTTCATCAGTGTCCATTTATTAAGAGAGAAGGACTCCGACCCTTGCTTGTAGAGGGTCAATTTGGTTGCTAGTGCATCAGTTCACATGGATCCTCTTGCCGTATGTGCAAGCCACAGAATTCCAGAATTGCTCTGTCCACCTAGGAGCAGACAACTACTCCCGAGAAAGCAAGCTCAGTGCTCTTTGAACGTGCATGTGTCATTCTGCATGACAGTCATGTAGCCGCTGAGCACTGAGATGTGGCTTCTCTCGGCTGAGATGGGCTGTGAGAGATGCCTGCTGGATTCCAAAGACTTCACGCAAAAAATAAAGGAACATGCTCATGCTTTTTATTCATGACACACTACGGACAATAAACTACCCTTACTGGGTTAAAATAGTTAATAACCTTACAATTACTTTCTCCTGTTTCTCGTTACTCTTTCCAATACAATAGGTAGAAAATTAAAATCTCATGTGGGCCCATATTGTACTATTCCCATGGCCAGCGCAGCTCTCGATGACACATTGTCCGGTTGTTTGAGAGCAAAAGGACTTGACTTCGATGGCACCTACGGAAAATTGCCCTCTGAAAGCTCAGATAAGCACTTTCCTCTGATGTTCATGTTTGTTCACATTAAAGCATTTTTTTGCTACATAGTGAATGTGAAGATACCACTGGTTTCTTCGGCTATGGCTCCTCCCCCCACATACCACTAGTTTACTCATTACAGGTCAGTTCAAGAAAAAAATTTAACATACTAAAGTTTTGGCTTAACAATAATCTTAATGCAAGATAAATAACAATAAAGCCATGGCTACTAAAAGTTAAGAGAGTTGTGAAATTTTTAATGATGCTGACTATAGGTATTTACTATTGATTTTGCATAAGCTTAGCCTTTAGCCAAAGGCCTAAAAGAAATCTCTTTTGTTCTGAGGCTTCTGGCCAAGACGGAGGTGTAGGTAGACACACCATTCCTCCGAGCACAACCAAAATAAGGACAACAATTTAGAAACAGAAAACATCCAGTACTGCCAGAAAATTGAACTGTATGGAAATCTGACAGCCAAGGAGTTAAAGAAGACACTCACCCAGACCAACGTAGGAGAGGCAGAGCTGGGCAGGCAGAGTCCAGCGGAGAGGACTCACGGCAAAGCGGTGGCTGGCAGACCCAGTAAGGTGGCAGATTGAGGAGGGGCACAGCACACAAGGTGGCTGGCAGACCGGGCATTCCCACATTTGCACGCAGATAAGCCAGGCGAAACTGGGGAGCGAGACAAACAGTGCAACCCACGGCCCCAGCGCCAGGAAATAAAGTCTCAAAACACTGATTGAAAACACCTGTGGGGGTTGAGGTGCTGGGAGGAACTCCCATTCTCACAGGAGAGTTCATCGGAGAGATGCACAGGGTCCTAGAACATACACAAGCCCACCCACCTGGGACTCAGTACCAGAAGGGCTCGGTTTGCTTGGGGGAAGTGGCTGAAGGGACTGAAATCCTGCAGAGAGTGGAGTGAGCACCATTGTTCCCTCTTGGACCCTGCCCCCACATACCATGTCACAACCTAGCAACTGGGTTGCCCCACCCTAGTGAACACCTAAGGCTCTGCCCCTCATTCATAACAGGCTCATCAAGACAAAAAAAAAAAAAAGGCCCAAACGGAAGAACAGATCAAAGCTCCAGAAGAAATACAACTGAGTAACGAAGAGATAGCCAACCTATCAGATGCACAGTTTAAAGCACTGGTGATCAGGATGCTCACAGAATTGGTTGAATTTGGTTGCAAATTAGATGAGAAAATGAAGGCTACACTAAGTGAAGTAAAGGAAAATGTACAGGCAACCAACAGTGATGGGAGGAAAACTGGGACTCAAATCAACGGAGTGGACCAGAAGGAAGAAAGAAACATCCAATCAGAAAAGAATGAAGAAACAAGAATTCAAAAAACGAGGAGAGGCTTAGGAACCTCCAGGACATCTTTAAACATTCCAACATCCGAATTATAGGGGTACCAGAAGGGAAAGAGGAAGAGCAACAAGTAGAAAAGTTATTTGAACAAATAATAAAGGAGAACTTCCCCAATCTGGCAAAGGAAATAGACTTCCAGGAAGTCCAAGAAACTCAGAGAGTCCCAAAGAAGGTGGACCCAAGGAGGAATACACCAAGGCACATCGTAATTACATTAGCCAAGATTCAAATGAAGGAGAGAATTCTAGAAGCAGCAAGGGATAAGGGCTCAGTCACCTACAAAGGAGTTCCCACCAGACTGTCAGCTGATTTCTCAAAAAAGACCTTCCAGGCAAGAAGGGGCTGGAAAGAAGTATTCCAAGTCATGAAAGACAAGGACCTACATCCAAGATTGCTCTATCCAGCAAAGCTTTCATTTAGAATGGAAGGGAAGATAAAGCACTTTTTAGATAAGGTCAAGTTAAAGGAGTTCATCATCACCAAACCCTTATTATATGAAATGTTAAAGGGACTTATCTAAGAAAAAGAAGATAAAAAAACATGTACAGTAAAAAGACAGCAAACTCACAATTATTAACAACCACACATAAAACAAAAACAAACTAAGCAACCACTAGAACAGGAACAGAAGCACAGAAATGGAGATCACATTGAGGGTTACCAACAGGGTGGTGGGAGGAGGAGAGGGGGGGAAAGTTACAGAGAATAAGTAGCATAGACGGTGGGTAGAAAATAGACAGGGAGAGGACAAGAACAGTGTGGGAAATGTAGAAGCTAAGGAACTTACATGTATGATACATGGACATGAACTAAAGGGGAATGTGGGTGAGAGGGGGTGTGCAGGGTGGAGGGGAGTGAAGTAGGGCAATAAAGAGGGGACAATGGGACAACTGTAATAGCATAATCAATAAAATATATTTAAAAAAGAGAAAAAAGAAATCTCTCTTATTCTAAGAAAATTAAGTAAAAGTCCCTTTTCTATCACCCTTTTTGATTAGATTTCATGAATTTACACTGTGGAAAAGCAAAGCATAGCCCCATAATCCAGGCTTAAGATTACATAGCTATATTTATAAAAACAGGTAAAATTCATGTAGCTCCATAGACTGGCTAAAACATGTATTTGTGCAATGTTTATAAATATATTGGAAAGCTGTCACAATCAGAAATATATGAAACCACTGCTTCGCTGATGTCGGTAGTTAAGGAAGGAAGCTATTACTCCAGGCACTGTCCAGTAACCACACTTCTGGGTGTTTTCCAAGCTGTTTGAAAATTCTGATAATAAATAGGTGTGAGTCCTGGGCCCTGAAAATAGGAAGAAAATTCCACCCTGAGAACCCTGGATGTTAAAAGCGGGTCTGTGCTGCAGCGGGAGGTTGCTGACCTGCGCAGCGCGGCGGCACCCACGTCTTGCTCCTGCGCTCGGAGTAACGCGCACAGACCACAGACCGAGTGACGGTCCCTGCCCGGCCTCCTATCAGCAATAATTAATCTTTTCGGTAACAGAGGCTGGAAAAGCCTCTTGCCAGCCTCTTCTCAAGTCTGAGGGCCCTTGTTTTTTGATGTTGCATTCGGAGGAAAATTGTCCCCACCAGTTCTAACAAATTGAAACACCAGGCTAATTATGGCAGCTAATGAAGTGTGCGGAATGGTCACAGCTTGTCGTGAAACTGTTCCTTCAGTTTGGATTAGAGTTTCATCAATCACTTTTTTAAACTGATCCAGAATTGCTCCTGCCCGGTCCTTGGCATTTTTAATGCTGTTTCTGTAATTGGTTTTTCCCCTAAAGCTTAGGCTGTTTTTTGAAATACTACAGTCTCGGGGCAGGACTTGCAACCTCCAGTTTATAAATAAATATATATATATTATTAGTGATATCAGTTGATCAAGTGGTAGAAAGCTAGTAAAGGGACCACCAAATAAAACATGATACACTGTTTCAATCCTGCTAAAGGTGGCGGCAAAGCATACCCGTGTGTAACAGCGTTTTGTTTCAAATGCAGGTACGATGCAACGTAGGGTAGTCGTAGCTGGTGCGCACTGACTGAAATCCGATCTAGGATTGCTGTGAAATAAGTGCAGAGATGGTACTTTATGTTAGAGAGGGCAGCTCCCCATTTGTCGTTCCACATCGTTTTATAAAACACCTCACTTTGCGCTGAGCCAGACATCCGGAAATAGTAAGGCCAGAGTTCTGTACATTCCCCGCCTGGTTTAAAGGTTTTTACCTTATCTCAGAAAGGGACGCCGGCATTTTGCAGGCCGGACTGCAATTTCTAAGAGAATCTTATTTTCGATGGTAAGAGTTCATCCGTCGCTATCGAGCGAGCAGCGCCTCGATTTCTCAGACAATTCAATGCAACAGGCGTTAAATCCCACTTGCCTGGCCTGTGTCCTCAAAAGTCAGAACAAGCCCAATTCACTTGCCCTCAGTTCCTAGTTCTCCAGCACTAAGAACTGGGGGAAGAGAAGAGCCCGTATCCTCCTAAGCTGCAAGTGCCTCTTGGCGATGGTCGTTCGCAGGACGTGGGGGCCCCGTCACCGTCCCTGCGGAACGCCTAGTCTCAGCTTGATTTCTGTATCTCAACCATTCTGTGTTTTCCACCCATTATCCCGCACTCTCCAAAAGAGGTAGGAATTTCTCTTGAAAAAATAATGACCAAAAGGTAAGTCCAACCCTAATGCTGGTGAGAAAGTAAAGAGTAAGGAAGGAGGTGGCCGTAACTAGGTGTGGGGTTGGGGCCGTACTGGACCCACTGGTGGTGGCACGTTGTCAGTGATGTGAATGTCTAACCACTCCGCTGTGCCCCTGAAACGAGTATAATATTGAATGCCATCTGTAATCGAAAAATAAAAAATGTTTAAGCAAGTAAGGAGGAATTTCAGAGCAATGTACTTAGCCTGAGAATCATCAGCCAGTTGAAAACTTTGAAAGACCTGCTGTTACAACCGAGCAGCAGGTCCATTTGTGAGAACTAACTCAGTTCCGCCCATGAAGATGTAGATGTTACTAATTGTTGTTTGCAATTTTTCTCCCACATTTTAAGCCAATTGCTCCATGGGCTATTGATGTTAGAGATAGGAGAGTGTTTTTCCTAGGGCTCTAAATATAAGAATTTCTTGGAAGAGAATATTCTCCCTGTCGTCTAATTAAGTAGCCCCCACGATGGATAAGAGCTTAATGGAACATCGTGTGAGGTTAATATCCACTAAATCACATTAACAGTTTGGAAAATTTGGATAAGCCCTAACCGTGTAGTTGGAGAGCGGACAAAACTAATTGAAATACCTTTGCCATTAATTGCCAAGCTCTTGGAAATTAATGGGTTTCTAAAAATATCATTAATGATGATTAACACCTGTATCATAATCTGTATTAGCGAAACATATGTCAACATAAGAGATATAGAAAGTATTACACATTAATATCCTAGACTACATTGCTAAATAATGTTTGCATAAAAGAATCTACAACTCATAATTATTTCAGTCTAGCATATTAATATTTCATTTGGGATAAAGTAGAGTTTTAATGTGGCTCTTCAACATGAAACAGTTCCTCTTTTTCTTAAGTGAAGTGAAGATATACTTGTCAAAATTTTACTCAGTAACATTGAATGAAATCAGACCATTCTGGTTATTATTTGATAAAAAGATACTATGAATTACCTAGGCAAAGTTTTTACTTGTTTAGAACACTTTTGATTGATCAAGCTTACATCAGAGATGTTCTCTATTAATCATTTTTATTAACCTTAAAATTGCTAACAGATCTAAGGCAGGCTAGTCACAGCAAATGCTTTTAGCCTGTGTGTGTCAGAGACAAATCCGAACTACTTAGAATTTCCTACTTTTATACTAGTTTTATTCTTTCTTATGTTGAATTTATTTTATATTCCTTACAAAAAGTTTCTTAAATAGAGTAATAAATGAAGCAACATTATAAGAGTGGTTAACCTTCTTAACAAGTCAAAGTTTTTCAAGTATTTTTAAGTATTCATTGCATGTAATTCATTTACTAAGAATATAATATTTCAATGGTTTAGTTTCAAAGTACAATTTAAAAAGAGATACAACTAATTATATTATACATTGGTGCTGGTAAGACATACTTGTTCTTTACTTTGTTTCTGATAAATTCTTATTTGCAGAACAAAAGTGGTGTAAGTTAAGACTGTCTGAGCAGTCGATTTTAACTTTATTCAAGAGTTATTTTTCCTTTATTGTGTGACTTTGCCAAACAGAATTTCAAAGGCCATAATCATTTTAATTCTCCAATTTTTATATCCTCTTAATCTTTAAATAATTTTATATCATCCAAAAATAATGAACAATATATTAAATACTGAGATTAAATTTGTATACATCATCTTCTTGAATTTAACAACCTTTCATTTATAAAGTTTAAATAAACTAGGAGTTATATTTAAATGTTCTTCAATAAATTGTTCTCTTGATGGCAACAACAAATAAGCGTTTCTTAATATTTTGAACACTGAAGTATTTTACCTACACATTTTTTTGAGTTCCGACTCAGTAAAGTTCAAGGGCGTCCATGTATGAAATAGCTTGTGAGAAAATCCCCATTGCTTTCTTAATTTGATTTAGTTTGGGAAAAGGACTTTTGAGTTCAGAAAAATAGATCATCATCTTTAGTAATTTTGGTTCAAATATAGGCATTAAATATTGTACATAGACTAGTAAATGTGTATATAATTTTCTCAAAGCTTGTAAAGGGAGTCAGCATTATAAAATACATTAATTTCTGCTGACTGTCTTATCTGCATTTTATATGTTTTATTATGTAGATTTGCTTATGGGGTACATTGTTTAAAATGTAAAATGTCAAAAATGAAAGGAAAATGTAAAAAAATAGCAAATGAGAAATCATATGTTCAGGTATTTTATAAAAGTGATAAAAAATGAGCCATCACTTACTGAGAGGAATGCAGTTAATAAAAGTGTCCACGTAGGAAGGAAACTTAACCCTTTGTGACAGCATGGATGGACCCGAAGAACATTATGCTGAGTGAGATAAGCCGGTCAGAGAAACACAAATACCATATGATGTCACTCATATGTGGAGTCTGCTGAGCAAACTGAACTAACAAACAAAACTACATTGCTAAATAATGTTTGCATAAAGGAATCCACAACTCATAATTATTTTGGTCTAGCATATTAGTATTGCATTCAGGGTAAAGTAGTGTTTTAATGTGGCTTTTCAGAGACTCATAGATGAAGAGCAGGAAGACAGCTAAGTGTGGGGGGAAGGTAAGGGGTGGAGGGATGGAGCAAAAAGGAAAGAGGACTCAGGGACGAGGACAACAGTGTGGTGATTGCCAGGGGGCAGGGTATATAAGGGGACTAAATAGTAATGGAAAAAGTACAGTAAAAATAAATTAATCAGTTACAGAAAAAGAAAGAAAACTTTAAGAGGAATAGTAAACACTTTGGTGCACTGATCATTTCTTTTTTACTCAGTTTTTATCAAGTAAAACACATGCCTAGCTAAAGTAAGTTCAGAGATTGGCAACGCTAAGCGTGCGCTCGGGAGCCACCCCTCCCTTCTCTCAGATGAGGTCCCCCTTTGCAGGGACCACCGTGGTCTCTCATCTTCTAGTTCAGTTCCTCAGCTGCGCGTTCTGGGCTTCGGTAGGAAAAGCAGGATAGAGCGGCATCAGGTACCCTCAGCTGGCTCGCCACATAAAGTAGGACTTGGATTCACCTCTGTCTCTTGGTTTTACTGAACATGTGGTTTTGTAGATGTTTATAACCCTCTATGTTTTGGGGGTAGGCATTTCTGAGAGGATAAGGCAGGAAATTACTTGTCCTGCCATCCTAAAACTAGGAGTCTTCCTGATGAATAGTTTTCAAATACGGGTCTATGTACAATAACTTTTCTAAAAAAGGTTTTGAAATAATAATGATATTTCCAAAACCATAACATCCAGAACATTTTATCCATTCTCCAGTCGATCTGATGGTGGCAGATGGTGGCTTTGATAAGCACCGAAGGCTGGAACCCCACCCCCAGGAGCCCGATCCTCTAGTGGGGAGCCGGTACCTGTAAGGGAATCACTGATACAAAGCAGAACTGGACAGAACTGTGAGAAGGGAAACTTGAGTACCAGAGGCATCAGGGCAGAGAGGCATCCTTCACATCTGGCGAGGGAAGCAGGTCCAGGAGAAGGCGGCTTTTGTATGTGAGGCATAATGTTTGGGAAGGATTCGCACCTAGGAAGAGCTTAATACATTTTTGCTGAGTATAATTACTCCTGTTCAGCTTTGGTGCTTTGGCATTTTTCTTTCCACTTCTGTTCATGGTTAATATTCTTTTCTCAGTTCAGTGTATCAGCAGCAATCAGTTTCACTTATTCTTGTGTTAGTTTCCCTGAGCAGAATGAACAAAAACATTTCTATAGAGGAAATTCACCATTCAATGACAGTTACTGATACATCCTATAATTAGGAAAAAAAAATCCTTCCTGTGAGAATTCCATCATGTTAATGATGCATGTATATTATTAAGAATTATAAACATTGAGTAATAAAGCTTCAAGTTCACACATTCCCAGATGTTATTTTGAGGCTACTAGATTAGCAATTTTTCAAAAATGTAAGCAGTAATTACAAATCTTTCATAATTTCTTTCAGAAACAGTGTTTGATTTTAATTCTTTCACCTAAAAAAAAACTTGTAAGAAAACACTTGTCAGAACTATTGACATTCTTATAGCTTGACAAAAATTAAGCATAATTAAAATGAAATATTTGTTGCATAAATTAAACTGCAATTAATATGTTTTCTGCCAACGCTTGAAGGATACGATTAAACTGGTGTTGTTAGCAGACTCCCTGCTGCGAGACTAATTTCTTGATTTTTATACCAAACATTATCATACATATTTTCACAGCGAAGGAATAAACCAACAAGTAGAAAACAACGTTTGATGAAAATGATAGACTACAGAGGAAACACAGGCTTTCATGAAGGCAAGACGATATTACTGTTTATTTTAAGGTCTGATGACTAGTCAATTCCAAGGGTAAGATTCACCCTTATAAAGCCATTAAAATAAGTAGAACATTGTTCTTCACTTTAGTTAGCTATGCCTTTTAAATTATCCAGGGTTTTGTTCCAGGATCTTTGCTTCTTCAGGAGGTAATTAGAAAAAGAACAAGACATGGTATGTCAAGGCCTCCCCTCCAGCCAACGAAGAAATTATAATAACTCCCATCACAAAACCTTAGATGGAGACAGTTGCCGGACGAGCGGAGGACACGTGCGCTGTGCCAGTGCCCCTGTTAGAGGCAGCTTGCTTTCCCCCCCAGGATCCCGCAGTGGCCGGAAGCAGACCCCGCACAAGGCTGGTTTCTGCTGCCTGAACTGGAAAAGCCCACGGCTGCTGCTTGCCCGGCCGCGCTGCAAGCGCTAGTTCTCTGCGGACCTTTTTTCTGGCCAATCACGTTTTGACATTAGATACCGTTTGTGGTACCAATGAGAGAACAGATGACCACTATTAACAGTCCTCTGTTTTTCTCCAAATGCCTCTCTTGGGCCATGCTGCTTAAAGGATGTGAAAGCCCCCGTGGGAATGAGAGATTGTGGGGTAGACCCCATCACTCGCTGAGCCTCCTCCTCCTTGGCCGGGGCGGTGTCCTTGCACCTGTGTGGTGACCATGACATTAGGGTATGACGGTGCCTGTTGAAGAAGTGGAATGAATGGGGCTCTATTCACAGACAGGCCACCATGGCCCATTCATGCTCCCTGCAGAGGAAGGATGGACGGTGCTTCTTGCTTGTTGCTTCCCTGCAGTCCTTACTGCAAGAGCCAAATGCACTAACAAGTTCCAGATGTAGGAAAAGGTTTGCCCTCCAAAAACTTTAGAGCAGATAAATCAATCATTTTTTGGGTAAATTCGTGGGTTTTGGCTACTTGATGTGGCATGAGAGGTTCCGTGGCAAAGCTGTTGGCTGTAGTTACGGTTGTAGGTTGCGTGGTGACACTCTCACCTGAGTCGGGTCAGTGTCCACATCACCTCACAGTAGCCCCTCCTGACCCTCCCGTCTGAAATTGCAAGGCTTTTCCCCAATTCCCTCAGCCCTTCCCCTCTTCCCTGTCTTATTCCTCTCCATAACACTTATCATTATTGGACGTTCATTTGCTTATTGTCTGTCTCTGCTCACTGGTAATTTAATTTCCATGAAGACAGTTTTCGCCTAAATTATTTATTGCTGTATCCCAAAACAGTGCCTGGCATAAGCAGGCACTCAATTAATACTTTCAGGAAGGAAGGGGGCGAGGAAAGGGAGGGAGGGAGGGAGGAAGGAAGGAAGGATAAAAACCAATTCTTTAAAATGCGCAGAAAGAAATTAAACATGATAATTCCTGATGATAACATGAAAATTTAGGTTTAGTATAGGGTTATAAGAATTCTATTTATCAAAGCTTCATGTATACTTTATCTTATTTTAGAGAAACCTATGTCTCATGAAGTGAAAATTTCGGGTCATTATCTGTACCTAGTCAGTGTTCGCGAAGAATTATTCACTACCCACCCTGGAAAGAGTAGCAAACAGTATTTTGGATCTGTTAGTTCATTTCATGTATCCATGTTCTCATTCGTTCGTTGGTCTGTTCGGTGTGCGTGTGCCCTAAGGGGCAGACGCCTGCACTAATCCGGTAGAAGGTCCAAGCTGATGCAACAGCAGGTCGTGGTCTCTGTTGACTCTGCTGTGGATGCACCACTGACTCTCGTGTTCGCGGTAGTTCATCTTCTGCACCGTCACTGCGAACACTGGCTTAGTGCCTGCTGAACATCGCTCCTAGGGGAAATGCAGGCTTGGGTTCCTGCAAGCCTCTGGTCTGCTAGTCAATATACAACATTGTTTTGCATGTGTTTGTGTTTAAAGACCCTTTGTTTAATGTGTATCACCGATTAACATTGCATTTGTTGTTGACAGCACGTTAACTCCTGCCCAGAGGAAGCCTGTCTAATGTGCACATTCCTTAGGAGGCGTATGGTGGCCTTCTTCCGCTTGGGAGACAGGCAGACAGCACTTCAGCACTGTGCTCGGGGCCCATGTTAAACCATGAAGTCACCGACACAGAGAACTCAAGTGTGAAATGTGTGGCACTAGCTAGGGCCGAGAAAGCAGGCCTTACTGGCTGGAAATGTGCATGTCAGGTGACCCAATTTTTTGCCACTCTCCTCATGTCTATAAATGACTGTGCAAGCTCTGTGAGTATTGATTTGGAGATGACAGTTTTAGCAACTAGGTGAACTTGCACATGAGAAATCTAAGTGATGAGGGTCACTGGTAACATCTCTATGTCTAGATTTGTTCCTTCGATATTTCTTTATGTCTAGCCTCCCTTGTATTAGGGCAACAGGACCTAAACACCATGCTGTGATGAGTTTACCTGTCTGGCCTGCTACTTCCCACGTGTGCCTTTGCAGCTAAGGCTGTGAGGGTGGAGGAGGAACAGGAACTAAATAAGAGAAAGACAGATGAAGCTAGTCAGAAGAAAGATGTATAAAAGTGTAAAGAAAAATCATTAAAAACTCATATATAACTTTAGAATTTAGATGTACCCACACTGAATAAAAGTAGAAATATGTATACCAAAACCTTAAATAACCAGCCACACACCCCAGGGTAATCTTACGCTGAGGGGCCAGTGGCCCAGGAAATGTGCTCTTTGTGGTGTTGATTTGGGTGTGAAAGCTGCATTCCAGTTCCAAGAGCCGTCCCCTCGCAGAGGCCCCTAAGCTGCCCCAAGGAACCCATTTGGACAGTGGATTATTTCTGTTTGGCTGGACCAGCTCGCAGCAGACCTGAGGGCTCTGGCATCAGGGGCTCCAGCAGGATTCAGAATTACATCCTCGGCGTTTTGTCTTCACGAGGGTATTTTTCAGAAAAGCAACCCCCAGCCCCTCATTTAGAAAGAGACCCTGTGGGCGGATCGTGCAGGAGCTTCTCTTGAGTTCATCAGTAGCCCCCGAAGGCAGGGTGGCCTGTCCTCTGGGTGAGAGGCAAATTTTACATAAATGAGAGCCAGCCCTAGCTATTTTCTGAAACCGAAGCTGTCTTTATGGCATTTCACCTCCTGCTGTATTGGAGTAACAGCTACTGGTTGAATGTGAGGTTTTACATTGAGAAATAAGAGTGATAACCAATTTCTGATTCTCTTTGAGGGAAGGAAGAATCAATCCTTGTTCATGAACACAACTATGCACATACCTGCTGCCTGGCTCTCTCAACTCGTGGAAGGCAGGGCTAAGTTTCAGTTACCAAAATTAGTTGAAAGCTGGCTAGTGTAGTCCTGACACACAGTAGGTGCTTTAATGTTAAGTGTCACAGAATTCAGGGATGCTTCATTCATTATCCTGGAGGAGTTCAAAATTAAGTACACAAGAAGATCCGCAGGAATATAGATAGAAAATATTAGAACTGCCTTGTATTTTTACCTTATTTGTCTCTCTATTTAACATTCCACTCTACTACCACAGCATTACACATCTATAATTTAGCACAAATAACTAGAAAAATTCATGGTGCCTGCTCAAAATATTTTTACTGATGGTGGATATGATCAAAATCCTTTGAGACCTGTTTCTCTGCATGAATTCACTGTAATTAGTCTCCCATTGGTGCCAATGAAATTTATGGAGTTTGGTTTTTGGGAGAACATGGTGGGTAGAACATGAACAGACCATCACCATTGAAGGGGAGAGGGGCAGATGTGCAAGCAGCACCTGCCGGGCGTCTTCCCGTCTAACCCTCACAACCACCCTGAGAAGCTGGTACCTGCATTTCACAGATGACGAAAGGAAGTGAGTTAGGCCGTGGTTCCTACAGGAAGCTTCTGGAACCGTATCAGTTCTTCCTTGGGTGGCAGAATTCACCAGAAATGATCTAGGGCTGTTTGGGAAGGTTATTAATTATTGATTTGATTTTTAAAATAGATATGGGTCTATTCGGATGAGTTGTTTCTCCCTGGGTGAGTTTTGGTAGATTGTGTCTTTTGGAGGAATTGGTCTGTTTCACCTTAGTTATCAAATTTGTGGTCAACCGTTCGTAATGCCTCTCTCTTCATCCCTTTGATGTCTGTGATATCAGTAGGGATCACCCATCTCTCTGAGTAATTATTAGTCATTTGTGTCTTCTCTCTTTTTTCTTATGGAGCCTGGCTAGGTGTTCGTTACTTTTAGTGAGCTTTTCAAAGAACAAGCCTCAGTGTTGTTGATTTTCTCTCTTCTCTGGTACAATTTCATGATCTTTGCTCCAATTTTACTGTCTTTTTCCTGCTCACTTTTTTCTAGTTTCCTAAAGTGGAAGCTTAGGTTATTGATTTTAGATCTTTCTTCTTTTCTACTATATGTATTCAATGCATTTAAAGTACATACAATTTGGATATATTTTTATCCAAAGTAAATGTAAGTAAATGTAAAAAAAACCCACAAAAATTGAAATGCATATTTTAAAAATAAGTTATTTTACATATTTAAAATGATCTATTATATTAAAATAAAAACTGAATATAATTAATACATATCAAAAAGTTTAAGATCATTTAAATAAAACAAGCCATTTTATTTTCCTTTTTTAAAAATTAAGTTAATTGTTGTTGTATATATTTAAAATCAGTAATAATAATAATAGTACAACATCAGTAAAAGCTCTGTGGTAATCTTTGCTCTTTTTCCTTCTAGGATTTCCAAACCGTATTACCATCATTCGATCTCTTCTCCACGTATGGAAAATCATATTCAAAAGCTGGACAAATTTTATAAAGGTATGCATTTTTCCTAAGTACTTTGCAAAGTATTTTAAGTAACAAAAACATCAAATGGGATTGACTTGACTCGCTTTAAAAGCCGTGTTACAATATTGATGCGTCACAAAAATAGTCGCTTCTTTCACTCTAGTCTAGTGGTTCGTAACCCTCGAAAGTCATGGGCTTTGTTTCTCCTAAATGGACTCAAGAATATGTGAAATAGAACTAACAAAAATCCGGAATACCTTCTCTTCATATTAATTCATATAATAAATCAATAGCTTACACAGTACAATGAAAAAAATATTGATGGTGTCCAAAAGCTAAAGCATTTCTCAATACTGCATTGATATAGCTAGGTTAAAATACTGTTTTCAAAATATGTGTTATTTGAAATTTATTTATTTGGGGTCTCTGGTCACCAAAGTCTACAGTATAGAGAAGAAAAAAAGACCTACGTAAAATTCAAGATCACAGAACAAGCTCTCACTGAGTTCTGTGTGTCGTTGCAAAGGTGTTTGAAACTAGAGGTGTGATTCCAATCAAAGGGGGACTTTTGGGAAGTGCTCTCTGGCATTTTCGGCCAAATTAGAGGAGGGGTGGGATGGGAACAGCACAGAGACTGCGGTTGGGGAAAGGGGGCAGAAACGAGGAATCGTGCTCCTGGGGAGCGTGTCCTTCCACCCCCAGAGCCAAGGGCGCGCTCTGGGCCCTGGGAAGGCAGGGTCGGGTGAAGCAGGGTGTGCTCCCTAGACTCAGCCTCAGCGCCTCCTGTCCCTGGCCTGTGACTCCGGATGCGTGGATGCCGAGGTCAGTATGTTACATGCAGACACCACAGTCTACCTTCCAGTGACTCCAAGGGTACGGGAAGGGAAGTGTGAAACGTTCCTGTACGGTGCCGAGTGGGACTGCGGGTTCGGGGGCGTGTAAAGTATCGGTGCCCGTCGGAGCATGTGTCTGGTGTTTCCCACCCCGAATGCAGCCATCTGAGTAAAATCTTTCATGTTTGTGTGCGACTTAGATTTTTAATTCAAAGGTATTTTCTGTTTGTGATGCTGAATGCTTGAAAATGAATATTACTCCATAATACAGGGTGAGGCAAATGTAGGTTTACCGTTGTCCGTGTGGAAAACAATGTAATAATTAATATACAATTACATGAGAATAAACTCTGTGTTTTACATATTCACAACTGTAGCCCCATTTTGCGCCACCCTGTGTGTGCTAATTTAAATAAATGATGAGGCATAGATCCTTAATTTGAAAAAAAAAAATGTATTTCTAAGGAAAGAAGGCAAGGACCTGTGTAGTTTAATTCCAATAAAATATCTGTACGTGTGTACACACACAAACGTTACATAATGTGTTCACGTTTATAAAAAAACACTTGCATGAACTGCTATGTTACATATATATGTATACATTTATATATTGCAAAAATATGAATGGTAGTTATCATTGGGTAACTACCCAGTGATTTAGGTTTATAAAAACCCTTTTTGGAGATGTGTCTTTGCATTCTTATTTTTTGAAATTTTTATCTGATCAGACGAAAGCCAAGTGATAAAACAAAATACTCCAATAGGAATTACTTGCTCTTCTCTACCAATTATGAAAACAGCTTGACTTTATTCTAGTCAATCATAATAATTTACAGACAATTATCTTCTTTTCCAAAGACAAAATAATCGCTCGCTAAATTATTTATAAGAAAGACAAGGATGAGTAACAAATGTTTCACATTACTTTTAATTAAAAAGAGTGCACAGTGAGCAAATACAATTCTGGGATGGCAATTTTTTTTTTAATGCTTAGTAACTCTGCTTTTGGATGTTAACTATTTTTGTGAATTGTAAACATTATCGAAATGTCATGTCCTCGTCTTAGAAAGGAAACAATCGTCTAGTGTTTAATTTTGGTAAGTGAAGGGTAGCGGCCTTCGCTGACGCTCTCCTATTTAGATTAAATTTCACCAAATATGACAAAGTGCCTCCGCTCTTCGGAAAGAAGGCCAAGACAGGGCCAGAAGCGCCACAGTGTTGACGGAAGATGCCGTGGTAATTTCCAGAGCTATCTATTTGATTGCTTCAGCTTCACGACCGTCCATCACTGGACGATAATGCACCCACGCTGCGTTTTCCCATCAGTCTGATTAGAAATAGCGATGCCTTTATCAGATTAATCTTTCTCCCCTCGAGCGTGTCTCAGTTTAGGATAAACAGAGCCCGCATCTACCCATTTGACTGATCTACTAAGATTCCAGCTGCTGAAACTGCTCAGAAGGAAGTCGATTTTAAACACACACATATTTTGAAATCTGCTCTCTGACTAGGACAATCGGACTCCTTTTAATTTTTTAAATGTTTCCGTATGACTCGTCACTGTGGTAGCCTTGGAGAGCTGCCCAGCGGCAGCTGGGTCTAAATCACAGTAGACTGCTTCCCGTCAGACCGCTCTGCCATCTCGTCGCTCCCTGCCTGCTGCCAGGCGGAGGCTGTTTGGAGAGCAGGGTGGAGAGAAGTCAGCAGGGGGAGGGGAAGCCGTTGGTTAGCCCACCCGGGTGTGCACTGTTCTGCCTTGCGTGCTTTTCAATTTTCCCGAATTCTTCTTCGCAGTGGGCTTTGGGCAGGTTCTCTTTCTGCTGAAACGTGGTGTAATTTCGAGGCCAGATGAGATGAGTTTTGATTAAATCATTTGTTTTGCATGAAAAGCAATGTGCTTTCTTCCTTCTTCATAGGAGTTTAGTATATGAATGGCTGAAATAGCTGAGGGAAAAAAATTAAAATGAGAAAATAAGTTTAGTTAGCACCTGAATTGGGAGAGGGATGAAATTCCATTTTCTTTTTTTAGGGGAAATAAGGTCTCAGCGACTGTGTAAGGAAAGAAAAGAAATCTCAGGAAAGAGTCACAATCAGGCAAATAAGCGGACATACATGTGCTCGTCGGGTGTTGAATTTCTAAGTCAACGAGAAAACTTGCTCAGCGTGGCAGCGAGGCTGGCACTATGTGGATTTATAATTCAATTTCGTGCGAGTGAATTGGCAGGAAACAAACAAACAAACAAACAAACAAAAACCACAAGTCAAGCTATCTGTCATTAGTATCTTTCTCTGGGTGGAATTGCCCGTTGCGTAAAGACGACCTAACAGCCTCCAGGCCTGGGGGAAGATGCCTGGTCACACTGTCTCTCCCAGACTGAGGCCATTGGCTGGACACTGTGTGTGTGCGTGCACCCACACACGCATCATCACGCGTCGTTCATCCGGACCCGCAGGGGTGTGGACAGAGCTCAGGGGTGGGGTGGGGGCCGGGAGGGGGTGGTTCCAGCAGGGCTAGGACAGGGGTCAGAAGGGGAGCGCCTTCCAGACTTTGTCTGAGCTGACTCTACATGAGGATGGTTTGCAAGCTCTCCGTTCTTGGACTATTTATCTTTTCTCATTGTACTGTTTGGTTTTTAGAAAATGTCTTCTCTCACTTTACTGTTTTGTTTTTAGAAAATAAAAGAAGACAAAATGTAAAAATGAGGTTAAAGTGTGAAGTGATTATGGAGTAGAAGACCCCCTGCCTGGCTGAGTAACCAAGATACAAGTGTCTTATCCTCTGAAGCCCCCTCCCCTCCCTCTGTCTCTCTCTCCTCCTTCCTTCTCTCCCCTCTCTCTCCCTTCTCTCCTCTCTCTCTCCCTTCTCTCCCCTCTCTCTTCTCTATTCAAAGAAGAAATGGGAACAATCTGTGGTTCATTCAAAAACGCTACAATTCTAAAAGGAAAATACACATGAAGATCCTACAGAAAATACACTTACACCATACTTCTTATGATTCAATAAACTACGATATTTTACAGATGGCTAGCTTTATATAGTGTGTGAATAGTGGATTTTTTATCTCCGAGAATAGCTGTCACAGCTGAAGCCCCTGGTGACCTGACGTGCCATACAAATGGTTCCCCCAAAGTGGCTATATTCTGCCCCCATCATCCTAGTCACACACAGTGAGGCCAGCGCTGGGAACCGATGTTGAAGACAGCCAACATGTAAGCATGAACGATCTGAAGGATGAATGGTATGGCGCTTTGTCCCAGGAGTAACAGTGACTCATCAGACCGATTAGAAACCCCCTCGGGACAGTGAACTGGAGACACACAGACGTGGCTCGGTGGCTGTGGGAGCAGAAACATGGGCACTCTCAAGCAGAGAAGACAGATCCAGGGCTCTGCTGCAGGGAGCGAAGAGGTAACCGGGTGGCAAGGCTGGTACCTCGCAGGGTGTTCGCTTATAAGTGGTTTCTGAACGAAAAACAAGTGCATGACGGATTCAACTGTCCAGTTCTACAGTGTGCCCTTTGAATGACAGCGAGCGACTTTAGGTGTTTTGTTGATGCTGGCTAAATATTTGTTGGTTCTGACCTTAGCATAAACTTGTAAGACAATTAGCTGGAATTAGAGTCTGAACAGAGCCCACTTTAAAGCTAGATGACCAGTTTTGTGATTCAATCTATAGTCATGCCCCTGTCAGTCTGAACTAGAATGTCTAAAACTGTTTGATGTGCCCTGACCAGTGTGGCTCAGTTGGTTGGGCATCATTCTGCAAAGCCAAAGGTCACCTGTTCGATTCCCAGTCACCTGTTCGATTCCCAACACATGCCTGAGTTGCAGGTTCTTTCTGTCCCCAGTTGAGGCAGGTGCAGAAAGGCAACTGATCGATGTTTCTCTCGTTCTCTTCCTCCCTCCCTTCCGCTCTCTCTGAAAATAAACAAATAAAATCTTTAAAAAAACTGTCTGATGTAATGAATTATTATGCAAGAGGTTATAATTTGTGAAGTTGTATATGAAAGGATTGATTTTTAAAACATCTTTAATGCCACTTTTTTAAAACAGTTAACATTCATTTAGAGCCAAATTTGGTGAATATGGTGGGAATTATAGTAAGTATAGGTTTGTAGAAAATTCAAATAAAGAAGCAAATGCTTTTCTTAGTAAGACAACATTTATTGCAAATAGGAATTTTCCAGCATTTGGGGTAGGGGAAATAGAACAGAAAAATGTTAGACTGAGTATTGTGTAAAATAATAGAAGAGGATAGAGGACTATTTTTTATTGTAAGGTGTAAGAAGTTAGTGGAAACAGCTGGATCCAGAACAGAGCAGACCCCTCTGAAGCTTTATGCACTGAGTGCAGCACCTGACAATTCAACTACCAAACTCCATTTACTCTGGAAACAAGGAACGACAGGAAAGACCGAGGTGACGTTTCGGGGGCATGGGGAGCATGTAACCTGGCCTCTAATTCCAATGCTTCCCAACTCTACTAAGCCTGGTTTCTCTCTTCCTAAGTTATTTTTATTTTTTTTATATAGGCCGTAATACCGTATAGCAAAGCAATCCATGGTTCTTATTCTTTTATAATGATAATCTCAGGACAGTAGCATCTTATCCTAATGCTCCTGCAGTGCTCTCAGTATTTTGAGAACTCATGCTTTTAAAGCAGCTTTCGCTACGAGTTTAGAAGTCACCGCCCAGGCTCAGTGCGCCAGAGTTACCCATCCTCGGAAATTCCAAAGCAGGAGTAATGGTGAGCAGCACCTGACTTCTCTGCTCTGCCGTTTTCTTTCCTTTTGGATAAATGAGTTTTGCCCAACATCCAGCAGAGTAAAATATCCATTGAATAAATGTCAGAGTTCCAAAAATGTCTCAAGAGATAAAAGCTACTGAGTAGCAGCAGGTAGCGCCCTGCGATACTGCCTGTAAAGACACCATTGCTCATTTGAACGCAACCACTGTGGAGTGTTACTTTAACGAGTCTCATTAGCTTATGTTGTATACGGCTCTGCATACAGACAGATGTTGGTGTGCACTAAGTTGGTGGATCCTGAAGTCAGGTTATGACCGCTGCTCCTTCGGGGAAATGGTCTTTCATATCTGTAAATCTTTGAGTAATTATCCTTGTTTCTGCACTGTATCATTTTGGTTGTCAAGTCAAGATTGTATTCTTATCTTTGGGGCATTATGAATCTTGGTATCAGCTGTGCCCCCTTTTCGCTCTGCTCCCTCTCCAACCCCACGGTATCTATTCTAGATGCTAATCTTCCATCTCATTTTTTCTCCTTTTAAACGTTGCCCTGATTTACCTTTCATGTCATTTTCTTTTCCATTGTAAAATGGATCAAAACCTTCTAGGAACAAAGTGAGATATTAATAAAATCACAAAATTGCATGTGCAATTTGTCTAAGATACTAGTGATGCCTGAAAAGCAGTAGAAGTTCGTGCCTCTTACTCTGTCTGTCCGTTTCGCCCATTCCTGATTCCCATCAGCCTGTAATGTCTGAGGAGATTCTCTGTTTGTTCATTTTAGATTCCACATGGACAGTATTTGCCTTTCTCTGACTTATTTCACTCAGTATAATGCCCTCTAGGTCCACTCATGTTGTTGCAAGTGGCAAGATTTCACTTTTATGGCTGAGTCATATATATCCCTCCCCTTCTTCAAACATTATATGCCTGGTGCAGTTCATAATTGTTCTAATTAATATTTCCAAAGTCGTGTGATGTTGGAATTTACTTTCCCCATATTCAGATGAGGCAATTAAGCCACGTAACTCAACCGATGTCCTGTGGCAAACAGCAAAATTGGGACTGGACTCAGGTCTAGCTAGTCTTCATCTCAGGGGATTAGTGGTCTTATTCCAACGATGTGCCAGGGGTCCTGGTATTGTTAGTGGTCCTCCAGGGCCCACACCTGTGTCTCCTTGGTAGGAAACGGCCTTCTGGAAACCAAGAAGCTACCAATTCCATCCTTTTAGTGACTGATTCCATCCTTTGGCTCAGATCAGCGTGGCGATGTCTTTTACTGTATGTTCTAAGGTCCAGCATAGCGAGCCTGTTTCTCGTGCCACTCTTACGAAGGAAGAAAATTATTTTTTTTCATCGTAGTGAATTATTTCATTCTTGCAAGGCAGAGCAAAAGCAAGGCAGCAAGAAAGGAAACATGAAATCTCATTTCAGAGTCAAGAAAACAATTATTTCAAATAGTGTATTATTGTGCTTAGGTGAATGTGCCTGTGCATAATGAAAATGCAGGCTGTGATTAAAACATTTGAAATATCTCAGCAGAAATTACATCTAGACGTGCTGTTCCCGTATGTTCTCTACCACCCTCTGTCGAGCCACTGGCTTATTATACCAACACTTTCCTCCTTTTAAAGAAAAATAAGTAGAACTAAAGAGAGCAGCGCAGAAGAGAAAACAAGTAAGAATAACGTTAAAGGAAACTGCGGTCTAACCGGTGCCTCCCCACCTTCATTACCATCCTTCCAAATAAATCTCCCCGCTCCTCTTGAGCTGACAAATAAAAAAATCAAGGCACAAGATGTATGTGTGCGCTTCTCCTGATGAGCATCGCCATCCATCTGCGGTGCGTCCCACGTGCCAGCGCGGAGACGGGCTAGAGGCAGAATTAAAGACTTCAGGAAGCCCACCGCTTAATCAAGAAGGCTTTTCTCTTCCGGCTTGCACAGCTTTCATCTCTGTCTCGTGTGATTTTCTCCCCATCTCCTTCACTCGGTGGCAAACATGCTGATGGCTGATGGGACAATAACTGATCATAGACCTAACCTTCCAGGGCAACCAATTGGTTTCAAATGGATGGCATGCGGGCTCTTGATAAGTTTCTTTTTGGTGAGGACTGTTAGTTCCTGTATATCCACAGCCGCACATTAGAATCCTGACTGCTGGGATTTTGAAAAATGATGTCCAATTTCAATTTTTTTTAAATTTCAAATTAAAAGTATCTTTTAATGGGCATTCACAGGGAGCAGGCATGGCTTCAAAATGGGATGAAATTTTCAGTGGAAATGTTAAATATATTTATCTGAAATAAATAGGTATTTTTCTTCATTTTTATTTCAATACAAAGAACCCTACTCTGGAAGGTAATGATTTTCGTTGTTCGAGGTTTGATGGCAAGTTGTGAGGTCCCCAAGCAATCACTTATCCTGACTTCCCACATCTGCTGGAATCTGTTCTAAGATATCCATACCCCTGCTTGGGCGCTTCTAAGTCTTGAGGATAACGCTCCCTCTCAAGAGAATATGTTCCATTTTGGATTTTTCTAATTATTTAAACGTTCTTCATTGTACGGACTTTGTGATTTCACTTACTGGTACAAATTTGCTGCCTTAGAATAAGTTGATTCCCTTTCCCATAGGACCATTCTTCAAGCATTGGACTAAGATACCATGGCTCACCTGAGATTTCTTTTCTCTGTTAAATACCCTTCAGTTCCTGACCTTGATCATCCACCTATGTCTACCCCTCTCTCTCTCTCCGTGCTAGACATTGCTAATCACCATCCCCATTTCTCCCAACCTGAGCTCAGAATCCCTCTCCCCCGGGTCTCCACACAGCTACCCTGCCGCCTAAACTGAATTGCCAGTTGAAACACACTTACCATCCTTGATGTTGTGGGTTCAATATGCTAAAGCTCAGTGGCGATGGGAAGGGATTCAAGCTCTTTAATAATCTGAGCATGCTTCCGCTTGGGGATTGGTCCAAGGTTGACGTCAGTGTTTCCTGTACTTCAAATTAAATTAAGGAATTATATAGGATGCCAACTCCAACCTTGACCATGCAGATTTCATTAAAAAGAACTGTTTCTGAGCAAATCATTGGGATCAAAATACCTGTATCTGGCAAGACCCTCAGTGCTAGATTATTAGGAGAATAGGCAATAAAAGTGAATGATTGAATGGTATCTGTAAATAGTATGTCGGAACTCTGATTTGGCTTAGTTTAAGAAATGATTAATTTGCTTTTTATTCACATTTGCATATTTCACAACTTGTTGGACAGCAAGATATACCCAAAGCTCCTGGCAGGTTTCATTTAGGAGTGTTCTTTCCTTGTAAAAGACTTACAGGAGATTTTAGAAGAAGATAGTGCTTAGAAGTCCAATTTCCTTTTACACTCCTCGTCCTCTTCTGCCCAGAGAACAAGAGAGTGCCCTGTCTTTGCTGCGTGAGACTGTGTGCACTCATGGCCCCACTTCAGGGGGACCACCCACAGCCCACACTTCCCCATCTGACAACAGCAGGAAACCACTGAGATTTATGAGTGAATAATCATCTGTACAATTTTGTGGCTCCTTGCCTGGAAGTTTTTGTAAAGTAGTTAGGCCTACAGATATAGTGCCCATCTGAGATAAATAAGTATCAAACTTGCGCAGTCCGATTATTTTGTAATAGTTATGTTGCTTTCCAACAATAACAGACCACTTTAACTTCCTCCCACTTGACCTATATATTCTATACATGCTGGTGGCACAGATTAAATCAGCATCAGCTATCTCTGCTTGTGGCTAGAGTTTAATGTAGTAAGTTTACTTAGAATTGCAGCCCAAATGCATTTGTTTAATAAGAATGGAAAAACTATTACTTAAATGAATCTTTTGGTGAAAATAATTTTAAAAATGAATGCTAGGGAGGTGGTTGGGTGGAAATAGAAAACCTTGGTGGTGAAAGGGGTAAGAACCCCAGAGGAAGAGACTGGATGACTTAGAGAATTTTGGTACCATGTAAATATTGGAAAAGGGCCCGGTTTTGGAGGAATATGATTTGGTCCGAGAACTATTTACTTAAAGTGACTGTGTGATATTTAAGTGAAAGGCTCTTGTACAATGTGGAATTAAGAAGCTGTAGTTCTGGTGAAAAGTGAGGACAAAAAATAGAGATGCAGGCATTAATCAGGATGCAGCTTGTATCTGAATCGATGACAGATGATTAGTTCACTGGAGTGGTTAAAAGTGAACAGAGCGTCTGAGAATTCAGCACCGGAGGAGAGGATGCAAGGGGAAAAGAAGTGGGGTAAGAGCAGAAATGTTTCTGACTGTCACAGAAGCTTAAGGAAGAGATAGTTCCAAGAGGCAGCAGTCATCAGCTCCAAATGCTGCCCAGGACGATGATGTCAAATAGAGGAAGTTCAGTTGAACCAATTGTCCGCATCATTATTTCTTACAGTTGCTCTGGGTTTCATTTAGTAACCAAAACATTCCCACTGATGTTTGTAATGTGCTGCTCTTCGTGGTGACAGTTCTACCAGACCACCATCGCTAGGCCATGAACTCAGAGGTGCTTTTTGTTGAATAAATGTGATGGGTTGCATCCTCTCTATCTTCTGTTGGTCGGCATCTTTTAGCTGCTTAGCCGCAGATAGGATGGAGTTCTGGCTGCGGAATGAAGTCTATTCCTGGGCACCACTAACTGACTGTATAACAGCAAAGTGCATGACTTTAGGGTCATTGACAGATATACCACCATCAACGGAGCTAACTGGGCCAGACATTCAGTTCGCGTTGCATTATATATTGTCTGATTGATTCAACACTTAGATAAACAAGTTACTTCATTTGAATAAATACAGGTATGGGCAGAAAGAATATAGTTTCTTTTAACGTTGGTTGCTACCAAAGAGGAAGAAAAGAAAAAATATGTGAGACGTGAGTTCTTCCAAGTGTCCAGGTGAAACTTTTGTTTGTTGCTTATGATCCATCTCGTGGAAATTGTGGTCGTGTCTGAAATGAAAGGCCCAATAAACTCTTTTCACTTTTCTACCGACCACCTTGGCTCCTCAGTCGTGCACTTGACTTTCTGCTCATCACACAGAGATCAGCTCAACTCCCCGAAACAGATGGTGTTCCCGTTCCTGTCAACTTATCCTCTGCAGTTCTGCAGTTGGCAAGGCCAGATGGATTAACATCCTGAAATGAAACTTTTCACCAAATTCTTATAAGTAAACAGACGTTTTATTAATATGGACTTCCAGGCCTGGAACAATACACCAAGATGACTGATTAGAGAATCTAATTAAAGGCAACAGTATGGAAGAATTGAAAAGCAGTGGGTTTAGTCTGAAAATAAGCAATGCGTTTCTGTCTTGCACTCTTTGAGCAACAAAACTGAACCAAGAATATATTGTAGAGTGGCTGGCCAAGTGAACATCCCTTGCATGACTTGCATTTATCCCCAGGCATCTTGATAAATCCAACAGAAATAGTGTATCACCTATTGGGTCTTAGGAGCATTTTGTACTTTGAGAAAGAAAGTTGAGGTGCAACTCAAATTCCTAACCTCTCCTGTGTCCATTGATGTTCTTTCACCCAAAATTCACTTAACCGAAACAAATCTAACTATGTGACTTGTGAGAATCTGAGGTGTTCATTGAGGGGCTTTCCCTAAAGGAATTAGGAAGGCAGTATGTCATCCCTATACATCAAACTGTAAAACCAACACAAATATAGAGAAATATTCAAAGCTGCAGGTGGGCCCCAGCTTGGTCATTTAAGTCACCATTTAAATATTATTTTATCATAGAGACCTTCCCTGATCGCCAAACCTAATATCTCTGCCCCTGAAGCAACAAATAATTCAATCCTATTTTTTTCTTCATAATTCTTGCTACTACCTGATGCTCATTTGTTTAGTGAATATCTTCCCCCCGCAAAGCGTGCTTCCTAAGACCTGAGATGTATCGCTAATGGAGTCTCAGCACCTCAAACAATACCTGGCACACAGAGGGAACTCATAAATACTGGTTGAATGAGTGAGTGAGTGAATGAATGAATGAATACAGTGGAGGTAGATGACCCCTTGGCCACTACGCCTTCCCTGTAGTGAGGTTTAGTGGATTCATGTGTCTGGAAGAAGGTCAATCATAGATTAGGTTTAGATGAACGCAGAGCACAGAGGCAAAGGCTTTTGACAAGTGCCATCCGGGAACTATCAGAAGAGAGATCACTTAGTCACCATACCTCTGATGCTCTTACTGTGAATGATAGGAACCAAGTAGGCTTTGCTTTGGCTCTTAGACCTCTGTCTCTCCATCTTTCCTCCTTCAGGTTCCTGCTTCCTCTTCCTCTCCTTCCCTTCCCTCCAGGCAACACTCAAAAACTAGAGCCTGAGTCCCTGGGGTTTGCGTGACTCTGCCACTTGTAAGGGAATCTTGGGCAAGTGACTCAGTCCCTCTGGTCTACTTTACACAAATACAAAATGAGGATGATAATGCCCCCTGGGTATGTTTTGAATGCTGAACGAGCGATTACGTCTAAATCATTTAGAGAAGTGCCTGGCTGCTTGAGATATTGTAAGCACTCAGTAAATGCTAACTATTATCATTAGTTTATCTTCTGTTGATTTCTGCTTTGGGCTTATGCTAGGAACTCAGGCATTTTATTTTCTGCAGTTGAGCCTGTTTTTCCCAAGGCCTGCCACCTTTTTGCATTGGTAACTCCAAAAGTCTGCAACTGAGTTTTCCATTGTTCCCTATCCTGTATAAGTATATTCTATACATAGTTTTCTTCTTTTTACCTTCTGGAAGTGCCCTCTGGTTCTAGCATGTGGTGAGCAATCCTAATCAACCCCATCCCTGCTTGCGTTTATTTCTAACTCAAATGTATCTCTCCACTGCCCTCCTCCTTTGACCTTAGTTAACACAGAAGCAGCTCCGGGTCATATTCTTTGCCTAACTCTTCGCTGAGACATGTACAGTGAGCAGAATTCTAAGATAACCCCCCCCCCCACACACACACACACATACATACACAAACTCCCTGCTTCCCTGTTGTCCAGACCATGCACAACCCTGAGAGTTGAATTAGGTGAGTTTGGCATGATACGTGGCAAAGTATGCAGACTATCCAGATCGGCCAGACCCAGTCACAGGAGCCCGTTAAAACAGAGCTCAGTCTGGCTGGTCACAGAGGTGAGTCAGAGTGAAAGCATGAGAAGAGCTGGATGGATGGTTGCTGCCTTAAAGATATAGGGAACCATATGGTGAGGAGTGTGGGTGGCCTCTTGGAGCCGAGAGAGGCCTGAGGCTGAAAGCCAGCAAGGAAATTAGGGCCCCAAGTCCTACAACTGCAAGGAACTATGTCTTGCCAACAGTAAGAACGAGCTTGGAAGCAGAACCTCCAGAAGGAAACTCAGACCAGCCAAGACCTTGATCTTCCTGTGATTCCCTGAGCAGAGAACACAGACTCCTGTGCCAGATGCCTAACCTGCGGAACCGTGAGCTACTGAGCGGGTGTCGTTCTAAGCCCCTAAATGTGTGGTGATTTGTTACACAGTAAAGGAAAACGAATACCAAGTGTTTCCCTTGAGGTATGCTTACAAGTCTGTATTGATTATTACAGAGGCAGCCAAATCATGATTACGTACCAGAAATACCCTCAGCCTAAGCTAGCATCAATCCAGGTTATGGAGAGAGAGGAAACTAGCTATCAGATTGGGCTCCCAGACAGTAAAGAAATCGACTTTAAAGTCATTTACATCCTTTTAGATGGCAGTGTACCTACATTTCAAATTACTTCTGGGATTTTAAACATATAATATATACACTATAATTTCTTGAATAACATGATATGAACAAAACATGTACTCTGTTTAGAGTAATAAATTATGGAGTATGTCCAAAAGCTGGCATTAATTTCTCCCCATAAAATAAGTCACTGAGAAAGGCTGTAGGTAGTTAAAAGAATATCTGATCAAATGAGCTATTTATTCACATAGCCATTTATAAATAAACAATATATAAAGCCATTGAAGATCTCAGATTAACACAAGGTTTGGAAGGAGCCATCTCTCTCTTCTTGGCGATGTAACTGCATTTCTGCCTGTTTTATAAGGTCTCTAAGACACAAGTCTTATAAGCTCACTAATAAGATGCTTTGGGGGAATGTTACCATATCATTTCTGCTCTTGCCACTTCTTCAGACCTTTATCACTGATGTCAAGGAAATTTGAAGATTTTTTTCCCAATGTCTAAACTGTCATTTTAGACCTGAAGAGGGTAAATTTAGACACCTTAATTTCACCCTATAGTTTGCTCAAGCCATGGATGCTACCCCAGGGGGGCAGAAGATGGACCAGGGCAGTGCAGATATCTCCTACAGGGTGTCTAGGTGACCGTGGTTAAACGAGAAGGGAGAAGGAAGTGAGCTCACCTCCCCAAAGCTTTCTGTGCTCCCTGATATGATGCTGTCCAAGGAGGTGTGGCTGGTGAAGTCATCCTGGCTTTGGTGCCATGTCTGCGAAACCTATGGATTTGAAGGAGCTGTCTGAATAAAGCTGTATAGTAACATACCCATAAATCTGACATATCATTGAGAGTAACATTTCCAATAGCAGTCTTGGAGAGGGAAAAAATTACAAATTTCATGGCTGCTTTATTCCATAGGACAAAAAAAAAAAAGTCAAATAAAAGCAGTTATGCAAACCCTAATTCCTTTGCCATAAATTACTTTGCAATGACTCAGAGGAACCAGAATATTATTTATTAGTCACGGTCTAGTCAGGATACAAAACCACACGGTAATTTGAACGGAGAAAGTTTAATATAGAGAATCAGGGACTCTGACCTAAGATTGAGTGCCAAGGGACTGGCTGGGGAGATGCGGAGAGAAGGGACCACTGCTGGCCGAGGCCAGTGTCCAGCGTCGGGCAGAGCTTCCGGGTGCCAAGACCACTGGGGGGCCTGGCTCTGGCACGCTGGGTGTCAGAGAAGTCGCTGGGATGCTGATCAGCGGAACCTACCGTAAATCCACTCTGTGGGGTGCCAGGGGACGTTCTTCACGGGAAGTGTCTCTCTGTAGCCACTCTGCCACACAACACACGAGTGTGCCCACCAGGGAAGCTCACCGAGCCTTGGTGTCCAGAGTTTTCATTGGGAGTCGGTTCCACAGACATGACTGACCCCACCCCCCACACCGTGTGGCTAACATTAGTTTCCACCCCACTAGAGCTCAACCTGACACTATGGGCCTAAGTCCTGCCATAAGTGACAGTGTTAGCACAGACTCTCTCATGGCCCAAGGCCCCCAGGGACACAAGGACAATCTTACCTGGCAAGACTTTCGGAAGACTCACAGGTTACCTCTCAGAGCCTGCCAACCAAACCTTTCTTTGAGAGGTTCGGTGTGGGCAGCCATGAGTTAGTCTTTTCTGTGCACCATTTGACCTCTGACTTTGCCTAGCTGCCTTCATCCACAAACTAAGGCCAAGGCGAGATGGACCAAGATAACCACTAGCTCTCAAACACTAGGACACCGACGCAGATTTTTAACTAAGCAACACAGGAGTAGAGTAAGCTTTAAAAACCATTGTAATCCAGCAATTGGTTTAAGAAATACCAGCATGCAATGCAAGGTGTGCAAAGCAAGGGCATATTTTTATGTATTACTTGCCATGAGGTCACCGTTCCCTTTGTCTTTGCATTCAGCTTGCAGAGACAAGTGGTGGGCATTTTTCCATCAAGGAAACCAGCTCCCACCAACTCTGGGCCTTCCACTCCGCTTGGAATCCCCTGCACCAGATCCCTGGAAAATAAGAGCCTCTCGGGAGACTTTGAAGATTAGTTCAGGCTAATTGCTGTCAGATAAGTAGTGTCTAGCAGCTGTTTACAATGAGAAAGACAAAAAAGAGAAGATGGGTTCTTTTGAGGCAAGAATTTAGATTCAACTTTAGGGCAGTTTGCTAACTAAGGAAAACATGGAAAATTAATATAGTTATGAAGGGTTATGGAGTCTCTTCTTATCTGCGGGGGACCAGAAAGTGTCTCTCTTTATTTGTAGGGGGGCAGTTTTAATTTAGAACTGACTTCACAAATTTCCCTCTGTTGTTGTTGAAATGCTCCCAGTTCCAGAAGCTAACCCATATCAAAAATAAACTCAGCAAATTCAGCTACAGAGGCAGCATACACTGTATGAGTAGACAGAGTATATTTATGGTGCCCCCCATTTCAGGTGAAAGTGCGTGAATTTTGGAGTACTGTACTGAGGTTGTTCGTGATGGCAACAGTCAAAAAAAGCAGAAACTTTATCTCGGGTGCACTGCAGGAAATGTGACTTTGTTAAAAAAAGAAAATGCCTTAGAACAGGACTTCTCTCCCCAGGGAGGTCCGCACTCCGCGATGGCTTCGCATCCATTCGGCAGCCCACGCGTTTCTTGCAGTTCTTCAGAGGCCACGTCAAATCAGATCTACCGCCTCATCAGCATTTATGAATATGTATTATTTGTTAGCCACCAATATACCAAAAAAAAAAAAAAAAAAAAAGCTTTATTCCAAACAATGTTGACATGAACTCGGGCTCATGACTTCTTCGGGACACAAAACATTTTGGGCAGCCAGATGGTAGCCTGATTTTAAGGCTGGAAAAAAATTGATGGGCTTTCACGTCCACGTCCCTTTTTGCCTGGGAGTCCGTAGATGACTTTGAGGAAGATTTCACTGTGAAGAAAGACTCTGGATGGGGAAAAACAAAACGAAGTGTCTCTACGTCCTGACAGTCAGTGGACGCAGCGGCTGGTCTACTGTTCTAATTACTTCACATCCACCACCAGCAGAAGTCAAATCCTCAGGTTTAGCATTGAAGGCATTTACTGTAGGACCATTTTCTGCGAGGGCTCATAGAACGTGAACTCAGTGGTCTTACCCTTTGCCCCAGTACAATTGCCCTAGAGGAGATCATGCATTTGTTACATTCAGTATTTATTCAGTGCGTACTATGCTGGGCCCTGTTCTACAAGCTGGCGTTACAGGAGATCTGAAAGCCGCCCAAAGCCCTGAGCCCCAGAACTTGGTTGTGACAGAGGTAGCTCACTCATCTCCCCCGCACTAAAGTGAGTAGGGGTGGGGGAGATAACAGAGAATAAGAACAATGCGCAGTGTGTTAGAGGAGACTAAACAGTAAGAAGAGACTTGAGCGGGAAGGTTGCAATTAGACGTAGGGTGGCCGGGAAAGGGCTGCCTGAGCATGGGGCGCCCAGAGCCTGCCGTCTGAGACCTCACTGTGAGGTGACTGATTCAGGAACGCGTAGGTCCCGAGCTTATCTGGCCCGTGGATATGAGATCAACCAGGAATGGGGGCAGTGCCTCGGACACTGGCGCCGTGTGCTGGCATCAGCCAGGATGTCCGCCAAAGGCACCGGCGTCTGTGTGGAGCTGAGTTACGACGGCATCCTGGGGGCGGGGCGTTGGAGGAGCTCCTGGGAGAAGAGAAGGCTAATGTCCTCTCACCGCACTGGAGAGCTTCTCTGGAACAATAACGTTCTCGGGACAAACAGTGCCCTGTCCATGGAAGACGTTAGCTGAGACTTTTCCAAAGGCGGCAAAGTAAAGGCCTGGAAGCCAGTTCACCTTCCTCATCCTCCCAGGCCGTTGCTGTCTCTGCCACCTCACTCCCTCCACTCAGCCCCATCAGGGCCTTGGGGACTAGCCCAAAGCATCCTGGGATGGGAGCGGGGACAGAAGGACAGGGCAGTGCCGGAGCAGCTGAGCCGGAAAATAGTAACAAAAACAACTTTCTGTCCGCTGCTCTCAATTTTCATTCTGCAAAGCCTAAAGGGGTGATAGCACTCGCCCCTTTTACAGCACACGTGGCTCTCCGTTACAGGCTGGCACCAGCTGGGTGCCATTCCTGTTCCCCGTTGCTGGGAGGCACAGCCGGCTGTGTGGCCGAGACCCTACAAATCACCCCAGAAGTTTTTCTTTATTAGCAGCTTCTGCTTAATTAAGGGACACGCCGTGCCCCATCCATCAGCTGTTTACTTCAGTTGTCCCTCATCACTCCACTACTAGTAGAAGTCGTTCTGGGGCTTTAGGAAAAAGAGAAGATCAGGGACATCCTGGCCCCCGAAGCCCAGGGGATAACACCCGATGCCACAGCCCTGCCGCGGGCATCCTTGAAGCAGGAGGCAGTGGCCAGCGAGCCCGGTGGTGGGAGATGCTTTCAGTGCCTGTCCGCTCCCAAGGTGGGAGCTGTGATTCGTTGGGCCAGATGCCTGTTAGATACACAGTGCTTAACATATTTATAGCAAATACTCAATGGTACATGACGGAAAGAACTACAGTTTTTCATTATTTAGAAAAACCTCATCATGGACGATGTGTGGACTCCCATGAGGCAAAGTCGGTAGACATTGTTTACACATGGTTATTTTTTTTCCAATGCCGTTGTCCCAGCCTTATTTAGATTGGCTCCTCCTCCCTGACCCCGCTTGTTATTGTGCCAGGCACCTGTGACAAAATTAGGTCCAAGCTCCTTTCCACCCAGAGATCCCCAACATCGTGGTTGAGTTTTTTCTGTTAATTTGCACATAACGAGACTTACTTTTTGAGATACACATGTTTTAGGGGTTGAACAAATCCAAGGTTGTGTCTTCAGAAACACGGTATCATATAAAAGAGTTCCATCAGCCCCTCCCTCCCCCGCAAAATTTCCCTGGGCCTGCTTTACATTTAACCAGTCTTCGTCCCTCATTCCTCAGCAACCAGCCATCTGTTTCCCACCCCTATAATTTATGCTGCTGCTCCACAGTGTCACCTAAGATGGGGCTAATGACACACTGTGCAGCCCTTCACTTCTGCCTTCTTTCATGTAGCAAAACACACCTGAGATTCTTTCACATTGTTGCGTGAATCAGCTGCTCATCTTTTGATTGTTCAGCAGTATCCATCCCATGCATGTACCCTCCCTTCACCTGTTGAAGGGCACCTTTGTGACTCTGGTCGGTAAATTCTCTCTCTCCTAGGGGTGTGGGTTGTTCATTTGGAAACTAATCTGCATGTATGCGAAGGCCTAAACAATGAAGTAAATAGATTATAAACAATGGGTGCCGGCTTCGGCAACTCAAGAGAAACAAGTCACAAATAAGTAGGCAGAAGTGAAGGAAAGGGCTAGAATGATTCCTGCAGTGGTGCTTAGAGTTGGAGACATCAGTAAGATTTATTTTTGCCTAGATAAATACAGAAATAGAGATATGTGTTTATAGATGGATTAATATACGTAATATATTCCAGCCCTGTCTCCCGAGACAGCATAGAAACAGTGATAGCTCCGTAGGATGAGCACACCTAGTATCCATTTCATGGTTTCTAATCACCATTCTGAAACAGAAGGACACAGGTAGCCTTGGAGAAGTGAGGAACAGGTGATTGTGGGCTTGAGTCAAAGAAATTCAGGATGGCTCTGGAGCACCTCGTGGCAACGTGGTGTGGCACTAAAGTGTGGAAGTGCTCAAAAAATAGATAAATAAAAAGGATTTGGCCACGTCAAAAAATATAGGCGTCAACTGGAAATCGCTCTTAGGTGGCAAAACTGAAATGATTTGAGGAACAACATAATGACGATAGTATTGTAATACATATACATGAGTGAATACTGACATATATATGCACATGAAGAAGAACAAAGAAACCTTTTTTAATAGAAGAATCTGCAATGATACAGATAGAAAACTTCCCCTCTAGGAGATAAAGCTACACTCCCCTCTCTGCATTGGCTGACTTAGTGACTCACTTCCAAAGAATAGAATATGCAAGGGGGGTAATTGTCACTTCCCTTCCAGGTATCAGTGGAGAAACCTGGCTGATAGCAGTTTAACCAAATAATCCAGATTAGTATCACTTGTGATAAGATACATTGATGGCAAGTACTCCCTGATATGATGCCCACTTTGCCTCTGGTATTTTTTCCCAAAACCCTTAACCCCATTATAAAATAGAGCTGAGGGACCGTCTGTAATATTCCTGACCAGCACCCTTCGAAATGGTCAAGGTTATGAAGAGGAAGGACTAGGAAACTCTCACAGATTAGAGGAGACATAACAAATTAATGCAATGCGGGGTCCTGAGTCAGATCATGGAATAAGAGAAGGACGTTGGTGGAAAAACTGGTGACAGCCAAAGAGTCTGCAGCTCAGTGAGTGGGATTCTCCCAGGGTTCACTTCTTCGTTCTGGCAAAGGCAGCACAGGTAGGTCAGGTGGTAACATTACAGGAAGCCGGAGGGGTGGCCACTTCCTGTTCCATTTTGGCAACTTTTCTGGAAATCTAAAACCTGCTCCAAAATAGACAGTTAAAACAAATGGATAAATACACATGTGTGCATACCTAAGAAAATAAATTATATGTTATTATAAATGATTTCTTTTCCAAACACAGCAGACAAATGCTTGTGTGATGCCATGCAGAATTAGTCAGGGGGAAAGACTATTGTTGCCCCTGATCTACAAATCCCATGCATCGAGTCTCCACTTCAGATTTTCTAGAGGAAGGTGAGAAGCACATGGAAAGGATGATGAGGAATCGAGCAGAAAAAGGAGAGATGACAAATGAGAGCGTAAACATACGGACAATGTTCAAACCTGTACAAGCCGTCAGCAATTCTTCCTAACAGCTTGCGTGTCAATATGGTTCAGAAAAAATGGGAAGCAGTGAAAGTCAGCCAAATGGTGTGGGGTCAGAAGCTGTCTGGAAACTAAACTCTACATTCAACACTCCTGCTAGAGGTGCCTGGACCTGCCCCCCAAGGCCTGTGTATTCACAGAACAATAGCTTTGCTCACCTCCTGGAGAAGGGGATACTTTGAGAGCGGAACGGCTGTTTTTGTTTTGTTGCTTGTGCTACTATTTAATTGCACACAATGACCTTCAGCTCTTTTCAGGGCAAAACAAGTCCCCTGAAGAAACAGCAAACAATTGGATAGAAGGTCTGCCCAAAACCACAGGCCCAGGGTTCTGTTGTGGCTCTGATGCATTTGACCCAGGCAGCCAGGAGCACAGGGCCTCTGGTTCTGTATTCATCTCTGCTGAGTGATGTTTAACCCTTTTCAAGGCCTGGCAGCGCTGCAAGGCCTGCTGGGAAAGCTGTTCGGTGCCGGTCCAGCACGCTGTTCCCTTGGGAGGAAAATCAAATTCCCTCTCAGGCCCAGAGCAGTGAGAAAGTGGCGCATTGACCCCCTGCGTGCTTTCCATGACGAGGGAAGTATATCTAAGTGACACCCTGCAATGAGTGGGCGGCTGCGACGTCAGCAACACGCGGGCCAGTGTTTGTCCCAGACGCGTCCTCGCTGTCGATTCCCTCTGCGCTTTTTATGATGGGGCTGGTTATTAAAGGCCTGAGGCACTTCCGGGGGAGTGTGAGCAGGAGCAGCCAAATGTCGGGTGCATATATTTTTATAATATAAACAAAGGCGTGTGACTTTTTTATGTTTACTATATACATCCATTTTTACAGTCACTCTAGGAAGGAAGCTTCATACCAGCAGGTGTACCTGAGCCATTTCCACACACCCCCTCAGGTGTCCTTAGAGAGGTGTTCCCCCTCGGACACTGCAGCAGGACGTGTTGGGACTCTGGGGAAGACTGTACAGGTGGTATGAGGTGGCCTTAAGCTGCCTCCACGTGCCACTCCGTGTGAATTGCATTGGGTCATGTCATTTCCTCGGATGCTTGCAATGCAGCCTTAAGAGTAATGGCCGTGCAATGTGGCCGTGCTGAAAACAGCTTTTTCAGTGCCAGAAAAAGATGATTCACACTTGGCCCGGAGCCGTTTCTGGAAACTGTCAGAACAAAGGACTGAGGTAATTCACTCAGGGGCTCCATCATCACCCACCTCCATTTGGAAAGGATGACGCATCACTAAATGCATTCCGTTGACATAGTTATGCATCTCTGGGTACACCATGTACCCATCTGTTTTGGAAGTACGTATCTATACTACAGAGGTGTCCATATATGCACCCACATAGTATGTATGCATTTGTTTAAAGGACAGAGATACAGCAAATTGTACGTTGTAGTTACCCCTCTTTCCTGAATTTTGATTATATGGTCTCAGAGAGTTTGAATGATGCCCACCTGAAAACAGGAGATTGGTTGGAATCCAATATCTGCCACCCTATCTAATCTTTTCCCAGAAATTGTGAAAACCACACTTCGGGGAAAAAAGAAACATGCAGGATCATCTTGTGCACTTCTCCTGCCTGCCCCTGTATCTGATCTTTCCCCAGAAATGACCAGAATCACCTTGGGAAAATAAAAACATGCATGATCATTTTGTCCACTTCTTTGGCCCGCCACCCAATTCTGCCAGCAGCAAACTTCTGGGCACCTGAGTCATCAATACTCCTGGTGGCAGGGCTCCCCACCTCTTCCTGGAGAAAACTGCACCCTCAGAGACCAGGGGGAATGTCCCCACCTCCCTAAAGAACGTCTTCTGAGCAGGGTCCTGCGTACCTCCTTGGACCATCTGGTTGTCACATTCTTCCTTGGCTCTGTGTCAAACTGCACCCTCATGTCACCTCATCTTTTCTCAAAAATCAATTCTCTCAGCCCTTGAATCATTTTCATTGATCTCTGTTGATTTTCTCTGATACGATGGCACCTGTCTGCTCCTGAACTACTTTACTCATCTCCACCGTTCAACACTCCGCCTTGGCTGGGCATCTGCGTAGCCCGTCGTGTGGGGGGTGCCAGCTCACCTGCTCCCCACCACTGCCCGAAACACACACACACACAGTGTGGTGAAGACCTGTGACTTGCTGCTCGCCCAGGTCCAGTGGCTCCTGTGATTTTTTTTTTCTAGATCAGATTCTGCTACGAACACAGCTTCCTATTTCTATATGTTTGGTATGTTTTCGAGGTCATGACTCTGAATGCCTAAGGCCACCTGTCTAACTTTCCATCTGTAATCCTACTTCCTGTCTCCTTGCTAAACTACACTGCATGCCAGCTGAAATTTTAAAACCTGCATTAGTGTCAGGCGTATAAATTAGAGATTTTTCTTTTCCGGTGAAAAGCTCTCCTGTTTTGCAAAGATGATGAGCTAGTGGTCCACGTGAATACTTTATCTAAGGAGTAGCAGAGAATAGCTGGGAAGTAACACAGGAATCCCAGGTTCATTGCTTGCTCACTGGGCTCCAGGATGGGGGGGGGGGCGGCGGTGGCAACTTGAAGTGTGAGCCCCACCTGCAGGGGTGGGATTGGCTGTATGTGATGATAATTGCCACCATTTGTGAGTACGTCTCATGAGCCAGCCACTATTTTAAGGTTTCTTTCCTGTATCTCATTTAAACCTAAAGCAAATATTTGTGAGAGACACAATTAGTGTGGCCTTTTTTTTTATAGCTGCAGAAACTAAGACAAGAAACACTCAACATGCCCAAGGTCAGTCTAGTTCCTTACCTGCTACTAAGTCGGAAGAGTGTGGGATTCACGCCTAGACATCCGCACAAAGACATGCAGGTCTAGTCACTTTCTCGTGTCACAAGCCCACAGTTGGAAAGCGGAAGTAATAGCTCCAGGGAAAGGATGGCTGAGGTATCTGCCCTGGCCTCGGTTACCAAAAATATACACACAAAACTTTTCTTGGAGACTCAAACTTCCAAAGATGTTATGTCAACTCAGCATTGTTCAGGGAAAGTAAGAAATACTGGCTGGAAAATGCTGCTATTTCTATGTGGCTTTTTAAAAAAAGCTTTTAAAAATTAGTACTTTCTTGAGGCCTCTTTAAAAATTGTTTGCCTGGTGATTGACAGATTGACTCTCCTCCAAAAGAATATTCTTAAAACTAACCTGGATGGTAAAATCTTTCTTTATGAAATTTGCTTCATCTACTCGGGTTTCTTCGCTGCCTCTTTGTACAAATCTAGCTGGAAAGAATGAATTCAGAAGGAAAGGTGTTGGGCGTTAGGTTTTTCCCAACCTACAGCACCCCTTTGGCCTTCAGCAGAAAAGAAAAACGAGACACCAGCCTGTTTGTGAGGGAGGCCAGCTCAGCTCAGCTAAAATCAAATCCATCTTCCTCAAATTTCCCTGTCTGCATCCGTTACTATGTTAAAATGAGAGGCAGTGTTTCCAAAAAGATTCGATTTATGTTCCAAGGGACCTGAGAACCATTCTTTAAATATGAACAATTCTTGCGATGAATTATCAGCAGCAACCTTTGGTCAGATCCTTTTAGAATCATTCCAAGGAACCGAAGATGAATTTCCCATTTCTCATCCCTGGAGCATAGAGGCCCACAGCGAGGTTTCTCATCTATAACTTACTGCCTGTTGCTAAGTGATTCTGGCTGTGTCAATAAATTTGTTCACAGCCCTAATTGTGTTAATGAATTGAACATAATTAAACTTACAACATGCCATGACTTTCTTCTGGCAGAACTCAGTAGATTTTTCAGAAAAGATCTCTGTGGGAAAACAAACAAAGGTACCGCATGACCCCTGTCTTCTCCGTGTAACGTCCGTGGAGGAGTCCGTGAAGTAAGGGGCGCTGAAGTTGACGTTCTGAAGAACGTTCTTTTCCGAATAGAGTTCCACTCAGTCTGTAATGACCTGCGATCTGTCCTCTGATTCCATTCAGTAGGATGCAAAGTCCTTTAGGATAGAAAGTATGTACTATTTTTTTTAAAAGATTTTATTTATTTATTTTTAGAGAGAGGGGAAGGAGGGAGAAGGAGAGGGAGAGAAACATCACTGTGTGAGAGAAACATCAATCAGCTGCCTTTCACATGCCCCCCAGCTAGGGACTTGATGCACAGCCCAGGCATGTACTGTGACTGGGAATTGAACTGGCAACCTTTCAGTTCACAGGCTAGCACTCAATCCACCAATCCACACCAGCCAGGGTGGTATATACTATTTTATCTTTATCCCCAGTACTTAGTGAGGGCCAATTACCTAAAAAAAAAAAAAAAAATGTAAGTGAATGTGAGCCCATGGACAGCATCACTCGGAATAGTTCCATGTGGGGCTGACAAAGGGAAGGGAACCTGTCATTTTTCGGTCATGTCCTGGGGGCAGGCCACCAGTCTGGGAGCTGTCGCCTGCAAAGGTGTATCTGATTCTCACAAATGTACCAAAGGAGACACAGTGCTCCCCCTTTGGCATGCGAGGAAACTCAAGTTCAAAGAGGCTGAGCGACTCAGCTGAGCTCCACTTCAATAAGGAGGAAGCTTGGGGTTCAGCCCGCGTCTGGTGACTCCAACACTTGCTCTCCTTCACGACCCAACACGGTCCTCAGATGTCTCCTGGCACCCAAAACTTCTCTTGGATGACTCCTTTGCCTAAATCCCTTTAAAAAATAAAATGAGTTGACAAGAAGTGTTTGGAACTTTTATCGAGATATTTAATTAGCATGTCGTTTTCGAAGCTGAGGACCGTGACTGGACGTTTCCGTCCGGTGTAGGGAGAGACGGGGCCGTCACACACTGCGCGTGTGTAAGTGCTGGCGGCGACGGACACCCATTTGAATTGTTGTTTTATGACATGCAGCTGCCATAAAAGGGCTGCTTTTCATTTATAAGACCCAAGAGCCTGTTTGACAAATAAGGGAAAAAAAGCTAAGACCTAGCCCACAGTCATTCCTTGTGTCCCGATAAAGGGAAAAGTCTCCCAACCTCGGGGGTCGTTGGAAGGGTTATATTCACTTCTGTTTGGCTGTGCACATTCCCAGAATAATGGCCAGGGGTTATAGAGTTTTAGCTCCTGTTCTGAGGTTGAAAAGCATCAGAGACAGGGAGGAAATAAGAAAAGAAGTGAAGAGTCCAGGTAAGTTTAATAATCTTATTATTTACTTAGAGTTTATAAACACCTCCAACGCATTCTATCTTATTCCAGCTTAGTGAGAGCAGCCCACAAGGAGGAAGGTGGTTCATATCGTCCACACTTCAAAAATACAGAAATAGAGTAGTTGAACATCATGCTTCAAAAGCCCTCCCCAAGCCACGGCTGGCATAGCTCAGTGGATTGAGCACAGGCCTGCGAATCAGAGGGTCGCTGGTTCGATTCCCAGTCTAGGGCACATGCCTTGGTTGCAGGCCAGGTCCCCCAGTGTGGGGCACGTGAGAGGCAACCACACAGTGATGTTTCTACCCCTCTCTTTCTCCTTCCGTCCCCTCTCTCTAAAAATAAATAAAATAAAGAAATGGTTTTTCTAAAAAAAAAAAAAAAAAAGCCCACCCCAAGACAGGCTGGGTTACTCGCTGTCCTCCTGCAGCTCTCATCGCCCTGTGGAGACGAGTTCGCCCCGGTGGATTGTGGGAAAGTACTGAGTCCCAGGCAGGCTGGGACCACGGGGTACAAAGGCAGGAGGCAGTGAGCCCAAGCTCTTCCAGCAGAACCACGCGAGACAAGTAGGGTGGGTTGGAACGAGCGTGGGGCCCTCTGTGCATTGGGAGAGCCTAAAGAACGAGACTGTAAAATGCATAATTGAGGGCAGATCAGATGGCCAAACAGCTCAATTTGTCCAGGGAGCCAAGAGAAATGATACAGATTAGACAAGTAATCAATAGCCTTCAGATATACAAGTGAATATCGCTGAACCCTAATCTCCAGCATATTTGATTCTGCCTCCGAAAAGGTTCCCTTTGGCATAAACACAAATGATACCTTTCACCACTGTTTTGAAAAACATGTAACAAGGTCTTATACTTGGAGGCTCTGTAACAGCATTGCCTCTTAAATTATTTTTCAGGCATATCGTTTTATGTAAAGTACGGTTAGTCCTCATTATTTGCGGGTTCGGTATTTGTGAACTCACCTACTCACAAAAGTTTATTTGTAACCTCTAGATGAATGCCCATGGTGTCCCCATGAGCACTTGAGGCCACGTGCAGAGTGACAAGAAATCAGTCCCTTGAGGCTGGACACCATGGCACTTCGTCTTCTGGTTTCCGTTCTGGTGTGGGATAAACAAGTGTTCTTTTCATGGCCTAGTGAGTGCTCCCCTTTTCAAATTCTCGTGCTGTTTCTTAGCGATTTTGCTGCTCGGGATGGACCCCAAGTGTCGTGCGAAGGTGCCGTCTGGTGTCCCCAAGCCTAAGAAGGCAAAGTGATTCGCCCCTTACAGAAAAAACACGTGTTAGGTGGTCCTGTGAGGGCCCACATTATAGTACGGTGGCTGCGCGCGCCATGCTCATGGCCCAACAATATTCAATAAGGTGCCTTTAAACGGAACCCATACGAAGCTGGTTGAAAATGAGGTGACCAGAGGCTTGCAGGAACCTAACTCTGTGTTTCCTTAGAAACACAGGCTCTGCATTTGCCAATTCAGTGTTCCCCAGGGACAATAAAAGGAGATTCCTTTTCTGGCCCCCAAGACCTCCTCCAGCTGAGATTAAAGCAGGAAAGTTAGAGTTCGGGCTCCATCCCAGATGATCTCTCTCTCTCTTTCTCTCTGTCTGTCCCAGGACTGGATCATATCGTATTAACTCGTAACCTGGGGCTACCTCAGGCCGGCCCCCAGGCAGGGGACACTGGAGAAGGAGCTAGTGCTGGGGCCTGGGGCCAAGGAAGGGAGCTGGCAGTGGCAACAGCAGAGGCCAGGTCTCTGACGGCCAGCCTTTCAGCTCAGTAAGTGACACTCAGCCCACCATTCGTTTCTCGCGGCTCCATTGTCCTGCAAAGTACACTGGGAAGTTCGGTGCACGAAACGAGCATTTTCTACTGGTGTAGAGTCACTTAGCAGCCTCGGATCTGTGAGCGAATGGCGATGTGTAAGCCTAAATGAGAGGGACAGCTGAGATGGTCCCCGGCTACGCTAAACTTCGGAAATGATGGCTCAGCGGGTGTCTCTGGCGCCCAGTCATCTGCAGCGACAGCAACGGCGATGTCTGGTGGGGGTGACTGATGAGCAGCTCCCCACATGCGGAGACGGAGCCCTGAGGGTCCGAGCACGTGCCTGTGGGTCTGCTCAGCCACCTCGTTCCTTCACAGTCACATGCGTGCGTACTTGGTACATACGTTTCGATTGTGGTGAGAATAAATAAGGCACAATGGTTTGTACTGAGAAGCCACGTCCAGCAGTTTGCTGGAGGTCCCTTGTTGAGTTCGGTCTTCAAAACCACCATCCACCCACCTGCTCTCAAAGGTCCCCCTGTTACCTGACATTAGAACAGCTTTTCAAGCATCTTCTCTTGTATAAAAGAAGGAATTAAGTGGGGATCTCCAACAGTAGGTTTTCAAAGCAAAGGCGAGGCAAGAGGGTCGGCAATGGAAGGAAGTTTCCCACAGAGGCAGTAAGAGGGATGCTTGGCATATATTTGGGGACCAGCATAGTCCTGGGGGTGAGACCTGTCCTATCAGAAGAAAGCCCTTTCCGAGGATGCTCTACTGAGTTTCTGTGACCCAAACTCGAGAAGGCAGGCTGAAAGCAGAGCTGGTCGTGGGGACGGAAAGACATGAGTTTGAGGCTAGTCGCACCCCCACCCAGGGAACGCTGGGAGGGCCCGAGCAGGGGCCTGTGTGACCGTGATGTCCAGGCGCCCTGTAGATGGGCCCGGTGCTTGTGTCCTACCTTCAGGAGTTCCACTCCGGTGCCTCTGGGAGCCTTGGGGGGCGATGGGGACAGGTGCATACCTTCTTCCTCCTTGGGGGAGGAGGAGAGGAGGTTGCAGCAGGGAAAATTCTGCCAAGTGGCCAGCAGCCTGAAAATGGGCCTGATTTGTGGATATTACTTCACTTGTGTCTACTCCAAGGGAAGTTTCTTTCCCTGCAAACGAGAGCCGGTCTGTCACCTTCCCGTGCTCGCCATCCTGCCCACCACACATATGGTGCCTGGCAGGGTGCACCTCCACCCCACGGCCCTTGCTGGGAACATCTGCTGGCCCTGCCAGCCGGGCGCCTCCAGCCCCAGCCTCACCTTTTCCCAGGTTTCTTGCTGAATCAACCAATTAGCTGGGATCGTCTCTGACTGCTTTGAACTATGTCTTGTTAAAACATGGGTGGATGGGGACCCCGTGAAGTCCGAAAGCCACTCCAAGAGAACCAAGCGTCCTCGTACAGCCCCAGCGCCGAGGTTTCTCTCTTCCGCTCCCAAGTAGTCAGCTTTCGTGCTCGAGCTGGGATTTTGATTTCGGGAAGAATCCGGACAGGGATTCCGAGCCGCACAATTCACCGGAGCACTTCTTACAACATTTCTTCCAGGATCTTTCCACAGCTAAAAGCTAAACTGCATGATCTTTTAAAGAAAATAATAACAGACTCAGAGCTCCGGGGATCGATGACAGGTCACAGATTCTCTTCCCTGCATTGGCTGCACCTCAGCTCAGGGTGTCCTGATACCTTTGCCCCCAGGAGTCCAATCATCACCCGAAAGTGTCCCCAGCTCTGTGTCCAGGTGCTAATAGAACCAAAGGCCCTCTGGGACAAGGATTTTCTCACAATTTCCCATGAAGGTCACCGTTGGGATCCCCTGCCCTTCTGCCAGGCAGGTTGACCGGGGAGCAGAGGCGCCTGGTAGCTCTCGGGAAATCTGTGTAGCGGCCTAGCATTTTGCCTTCGTTAGAGCTGTTGCCTCGCCTTGATTCTCAATACTTATTTTCGTTTCTAACATTCTAATGAGGAAAGTGCAAAAGCTAAGTAGGAACTTAACATTAAGGAAGCATTCTCTGTACAGAACATAAAACCGTTTCCTAAGCTCTAAAACGGCCCCTCGCAAGTTCTTCATTCTTAGTAACTGAAATATTTCCATTAATCAATGACCCTCCACCACCACTGGTGTTCATGCTCCCGCATGAGAACTATTCTGGGTTTTCACGTGCACGGTGTGTTCGTAGGGTGTTCCTGGCGAGCCTGCCCATCAGTTCCTCACAGCAACTCCTGCAGCAGCTACCAGTGAAAACATCCGCCAACGGGATGCCAGCAAAACCTCCTTTTCCAAGATGACGTCTGCCTTGATTATTTGCAAATTGCTCTGCTATCACAGTTGATGCTCTTAAGAGGGGGACGGAGCAAAAATACACACAAACGAAGCTTTTCTCTCCATCTAAACTCTTTCTTCTGACCAAATGAATTATTTTAGGTTTGCGCGCTCAGTGTAATTAGTGCATATGGTCCAGCTGTGAAGAAATAGCTGAGGACTCCTAACTTATTATTAATTAGGCTCATTAAAATGCAAGTAAGAGAGCGTTGCCTAGGTAAACAATACATTATGTCAAAAAGTCATTACCTGACAAGAGCTAGTCATCCCGACTCAAGTCATTACGGCTACTTTGCGGAGGGTTTTTTCTGAAGGCGCCGTGGGTGCCAGTTAACTACCTTGACTGACATCAAGGACAGACACGCAGGCCTGGAAGCAGGCGGCGGCACCACACAGCAATTCTCTCCACTTCATTTCAACGTGCGTCTGGGGGAGGTTAGAGGTTGACAGCCCAATGACAGGCCTTCTTCAGCCGCCATGGTGTCACAGCGGGAGCATGTCAGGAAAATTTCCTCGGCCCCTCTGCCTTTCTTCCCTGGTCACATTTCTTTTCCTGTCTCACGAGGAGGGAGGGACGGGCAGCTTGGTGACAAACACCTGGGAACGCGCGATGTGCATTATGCCTGCGAGGATCCAGGGGGCCGGCGAGGGGAGAGGGCACCTGAGCTCCAATGGGGTGCCTCTCCCGATGCCTTGCCAAAGCGGAGGGGAGAGAGAGCAGTCTGGACCAGGCCAGAGGGGCACTGCACCCTGACCCCATACCCCACGTTTTGGGGCACTTTTCCCAGGGACTCTCTAAGTTAGCTGTGACCTCTGGCTGCTGTAAACATGCCCCCACAGCCCGGTGGCTCAGCAGTTAAGGATCAGCTAACTTGGCGGAGGCCTTCCCGGTCCAACAAGGGTGAGAATTTGGGCTACACGAGAGTTTTGGAGTGAACGCTGGGCTTCCATCTCTAGCCCCTTCTGTGCCACAGCTTCCGGGCCCAACAGCGTGGTCAGGATCTTTGAAGGCCTTGGGTAGCATGATTCCCCTGGTATCATCTCTTCTCTGGGGCTCTTTGTTTGAAGGCAACAGCCGCAGCCATACACAAGGCAGCTGGTTTCTGGAGTTCTGCAAACGTTTCTCCGTCTTTAAAAGTCCATGCACGCGTCGGTATAAATCACCGCAGGGATGCAGGCTCTGGCCTAAACGGATCAAAAGAGGCTATTGACAGATGCTGAAATGAGTGTCTACCCTTAACACCGGGTCAATTGATAAGTGTCTGACCTAGACTTTTGACGGACGTGAAGAGCTGTCAGGTAAAAATTGTGTTTTTCGGTGATGACAGGGAGGAAGCAGGGGAGAAGGGACAGGAACAGGAAACCCAGGGAAGGACCTCCCTCCCCGGTGGACACCTCTGTGGTCCTCCAGATGCACCCCCAGCACCTGCAAATATGATGGGCACATTCTGCACCTGTTCTGGGTAAAAGCTGTAACTCAGTTACATCTCTGAGTTACCCGAGTGAAACTTGGAAGAAATTGCAATTCATCTCAATCAAACAGAACATTATCACTGATATTATTGTTAACCCCTATTTCAAAATGACTAACAGGAAAATATCTCATTTAAAGCAAAGTTTTCCCAGGCACTCATATAGGCAAATTTGCAGCCTTGTGCATGGACGCAGCCGGGGGGAGCATGAGCGTGGGACAGAGCGCCTATCGGTGCTATTCCTACTTTCCCATCTGGGCGTAGGGCTTCTCCAAGGGGAACATCATTATGTCTGTCATTTATTTTTATTTTGATCCAACTGGCATCCGCAAAGTCATTTGCTTTTGGTGCCTCCACATATTCAGAAGCTGTCATTGTAGAGTTTAGCTCATCACCTTTGAGTTGCGATATGGTGTTGTGATGAGTAGCAGGATTCCATCGGGAAACCATGAGGCTCCCCAAACCCAGAGTGCCCTTCGCGTGGTGGCTGTGGCCAAAGCTCCACTGAGATGCATCTTCCCCGATCAGATCCCGTGATTCTTAATGGATCTCCAGCAGTCCCCACAACCCATCCTACTTCGTGGTGATCTCTTTGTAAACGTTCTTATTTGGGCAAACTATCTGTTGGGGCCTTGCCTATACTGGGCTCCAGGATATACATCTCCTTCCTGTTGTCCCAAGAAACCCACTGTATTTCCACTGGGAAATCAGTCAGGTCCACAGTGTCGAGTGAGTTCTGGGGGTAAAAATGTCCAGGCACTTACCACTAGTGGTGAAGGCATCGACAAAGCCCCGCTTTCCCTACTGTCCAAGAGTGTGATCCCGCATGCCCCTTTATTCCACCTCTAGCACTTTATATATATATATATATATAATTATGTCTAATATGATTTTTACAAAACTCTTGTAACATAGATGCTATATTCACCCCATTTTACGGATGAGGAAACTGAGGCCAAGACTAATTAATAACTTGCCTGTAGTTGAACAATTAACAGCAGAAGTTGAAAGAAGCCGGGAGCAATGGACCTGAAGCTCTTGATACACTTGGCATTCTGGGAAAAAGGCAGAGGCTGGCATGACTTTCGGGATGTTCTGAAGACATCTTGGGCTTTTGGTTTCTCCAACACATAAAGAGCTTTAAAAGGCCCCATCCTGCATGAAATGAGTCCGTGATGACATCAAGTCCAGCTGCTCCAGGGAGACTTGCATGTCCAGTTGCTGGCTCGACGTCGCCATTGGATGTCTCAGGGTTTCTCACACGTAACGTGACCCAAAGGACACTCTTCACATCACGTCTTCTGCAAGCTGCTCCTCCTGCCATCACCCCCTCCCATCAAATGGCGGCTCCATCCTTCCAGCTGCCCAGGCTCAAATCTGGGGAAACACGTTTGATGCGTTCCCCTCACTCCTCTGGTCTGGAAGCTATGGGTTGTCTGTGGTGCGCTGAATAGCATTGCCCAGAATTCATGTCCACCAAGAACCTCAGAACGTGACCTTATTTGGAAACGGGGTCTTTGTAGGTGTCATTAGTTAAGGACAGAGATGACCTGCAGCATAAAGGTGGCCCTGAACTCAGTGACGGGCAGCTAACCCTATAGAAGAAGAGAAGCCACACAACGGCACAGGGATGATACGGAGATGGAGGCGTATACTACACAATCTCCAAGAATCTGTATACCCACCTCAGGGATGAGCACTAACTGATTAGTTTAGAACTACGGCAAAGCCGTGACAAGGCAACCGGCCACAGACCCGTCACCAAACCCTCACGGCAAATGAAGAGAGTCTGACTATTCGTCATCAGAAGGGCTCAAACGACAGCTTAGAGAAAAGAGCAGTCAGTTAACTTCTGCACCTCGCCGACATTCAGCTGCCCTGCCTGGCCTTCTGGCCTCTGCACCCCAGCAAAAGTGATCATTTTAAGACAATTCTGTAACTGGCCAAAGAAATGTTCAGTAACAGAATTGCTTCAGCCTTAGCTGATACCTTTTTCTGTTTGTTTGTAAAAGGACTGTGCCTTCACCCCAGAGCGGGGGAACATTACCTCGTAAAGGCTTCGTCTGATTTTCCTCTGAGCTCAAAAGGTCCGTTTTGCTTTGAGCTAGAAAAGGTACATCTCCAGGAAAATTTGTTCACATTTTCCTTCCGGTTTCGGTGCTGCCAATTTGCCGTCCAAACGCTTCCCTGACCTTCTCCTTCCCTCTCCATCACACACTGACACATCCCGCCTACATTTGTGTCTTGCATCACCTCAGGAACCTCATGGCTAATTTCATTATTTGGGAGAGGAAAATGCAAATGAAGCCAGACAGCTGGTGCTCTCCTCGGGCTGAGCATGGTGGAGGGGCCGGCCCCTCGTCAGAGACCCCCACACCCTCCTGCTCAGACAGGCCCTGGCGCGGGTGGGCGGTGAGGCTGTCGGAGCAGCGGGAACAGATGGCTAGGAGGGGAAAAGATACAGCAGCCCAACGTGCCGGCGAGTCCGGGTAAGGTGGCGTGTCTGTTGCCTGGGCAGTCAGATGGAACCCCCGGGACAGGGGCGGAGCCCGTGGGGCAGGGGTGGGGGGCTTCCCGGGATCCCGAAACGCCTCCTTTCACATAGGGGCACAGAAAGCTACGGATACACTGTAACAGTGTCTTCCTCTGCCAGGTTGTTGTGCACTGGCCTCCACAGCCAGGCCCACTTTTCATTTGTTCGTTCTGTATAATCAATATCTGCTTCGCGAAGAAAAGGAGTTGTTGATAGAGACAGAGACAAAGAGAAAGGCACTGAGACTGAGAGACCATTTCTCCCATCCCCCAACCCCAGTGAATCTCCATGTGCAAGCCCAAGTGTGCAAGACATCCAACTTTATTTCTCTATAACTGAACTCACTTCTGTGCTCTGGTCATGCCCAGATGGAGGGATGGAAAATTGATTTCATTCAGCATCCTCCCTCCCTCCAGAGTTCATGGAAATGGGGGAGGCTTAGAAGGTTCCAAGGGAGGGCCTCAAGTCCTTTTGTCATCTGTCAGCATTGCTGTCTGCTGAGAAGTCCATCATCCCTTCAGGCCTTGGTCAGTGGTCCATGCAGCTTGCTCCTGGGGCAGGGGCGGGGCTCCAGTGGCCACTCCCATAGTTCTTACTTCCGGGCCCTCCCTGCACACCCTGCTATCAGTCCAGTGTGCCGGGGCGGGCCAGGCCAGGCTGGGGAAGCTCAGGCCATCTCAGGCTCCATCGAGCCTGTTGACACCCAGATTCATCAGGATCATTCCGTTCCTGTCTCTCTTCCTCAAGAGAGCAAGGCAGGGGGCAGGTCCCACCAATACCCACATGCCCATCACTTCCCTGCTAAGTCTCCCTAGAGAATCTTCATCTCTTCTGGCCCCAGAGCCCAGTTCTTGCTCATTCTGTAGTGTCTCAAGATTTCAACAAAGATCTGGGCTCAAGCTAAAAACAAGACCCCCCACAAAAAAAAAATGGTGGTTGGTATTTCAATGATATTTGCTGATCACGCAGAAAAGAAGAAAAGATGGGCCTGGAAAACAGGGGCCTCCAGGTGAATGCAATTGGGATAGAACTAGGACTCAGACGTCCTTGAACTCTTGAATTCGCGGATAGATGTTTTCGGTTGGATAAGGCCACCCCTGTTCCCCCTACAGTCTCTGGACTATAAACTGTCTCCGTGGTCCCTCAGGCTTCCTGAGGAAGTTCAATGACATTTTGGTCTTAGGATGTGATTCCTGTGGTCTGGTTTATACCAGGACGGGTGCCTAAGACCCTGGAAGTAGCGAATGCCACCTAATCTCCAGTGTCAACGTCACTGGGAAGTTCGGGAGAGGGGGAGGGAGGAGTTGCTTGATGCATGGACTTAATCATGGCCTTGAAACCACCCCCCTGAAAGCCCTAGGAAGGGCTTGCTGGAGACCCTTAATCACTCCGCTTTCATTATTTTGCTTTGTGCTCCTGTTACCTCTGTAAAATGGGGTTGTTTTGAGTCCAGCATCAAAGCAAAGATGTAAAATGTAGAAGGTCTGGTGCCATTCATAGTGGCTCAGCCAAGTTTCCTGAACCTCCCCATTTCTGCTGGGTCCCCTTCCTGTCCCCTTCCTCCCACCCTAACCAGGAAGCCCAGCAAACTTCCTCCCCGTCCCATTCCGTTGGTTTGTTTGAACCAAACCGCGTTGGCTTGACCTCATCTCACGCTGAAACTAGCCAAGTGAGAAAGTCCTCCCTGGTCCCTGATCCACGCAACATGAGTGGGACTGTACCCGTGTGAAGTCCTTAGCTCTTCCCATCTCCTGGTCGCCTGAAGGTGCTTCGAGTGACTCTGGTCTTTGAGAAAGTGGCCCGGCTGCTGGATGTTGGCACTGTTCTGTCTGTTGTAGGAGCAATGTAGAAATCACCCAGTTTTTAAAATCCTACTGTAGCATAAACATAGGGTAAATGCTTGCTGATGTCCTTATATGCTTACTGTGATTTCTACAAATTATCCCCCATAAAAAAAATTCAAAGGTTTTTAACCTCTATTAACTCTGATAATTTCCAGGAGAAAGGAGAAACTGAGGCAGGACAGATGTTTTCATGGCTCAAAGTCATGAGTCATGAAAAGAAGCCAGAGCTTTCGGGTCCAATTACCTTAGTTTATATACCTTTTGGCTTTGAACTGATGTTCCCTTTTTTACGCGTTTCTGCCCTGTAGGCTGTAATACACGTGGACATGCGTTCTTGTACCATCATTATTCTCTCCTTCCAGGTGGGGCCAGAGGAGCTGCGAAAGGTCAGGTCACTTGGATGCTCCCGCAGGGGCTTCTGGGTCCCCCTCCCACCTGGGCTCCGCATGCGGGCTGGTTTCTGAGCTCTGCAGCCGAGGGGGAGCCCCGTAAATGCCATAATGGGATTTGTTAACCGCTTCCGCAGGCCGTGGGACGGGAATGTCACAGCGCATCGTAGCAGCCCGCTAACAGCAAGTGAGCGGGTCCGCATCCTCCTTTAATTCACTTTTCTGGCACTGACGTTACCGCGATGCCTGCGGGGACTCCGCACTCAGCGGATCGCTCCGTGGCTGGGCCGGGCCACTTGTTTCCTCATTTCGCCCCTGCTGTCTTCCGCCTGGTTCTGGAAGTTTAGTCATTGCTACGCTTTCTCTTTCATGGCTGTCTCAGTGCGAATGTAGCAGCGGGTTTAAGAAATAGTCAAATCTGTGTGTTTGGACCATAGATGTGAAAGGTGACCTCGCTCTGGACTGGCCACTCAGGAGTCCTCTGCATACTTTGTCCACCACTGTGCCCACACACAGAGCTGGAGGCACAGGCGGGCCTTGTCTGAGACTGTTACGGGTTGAACTTGCCCCCGGCCCCCGCCCCGCAATTAATATGTGGAAGGCCTAAGCCCCTGAACCTCAGAATGCGACCTTATTTGGAAAGAGTTGTTTGCAGATATAATTAATTAAGATGAGCTTGCACTGGAGTAGATGGGCGAACCCTTCAATGAATAGGACTATTGCCCTTGGAGAAAGGGAAATGTGGACAAAGGGACAGTCCCACAGGGAGCATACCGTGTGGATGGACACTGGCCTCACACTTCCAGCACCCAGGGCTGTGAGACAACACCTTTCTGTTGTTTAAGCAGCTCGGTTTGTGGTACTTTGTTCTGGCAGCCCTAGGAAACTGGAGATACCGTGATCTGATCCTTGCTCTTCCCATTCTCCCCACCCCAAAAATGTCTCTGGAGCAGCCCCAAGCAGCCAGGGGACTCCCGGAGACCTGGGATCCTGTGGTGACCTCAAAAGATGGATTTTCGCCCTCTGAGCCAGTGCCCAGTGCCAGAAACTCCTGAAGGAGGGCGAACCCCAGCGTCCCCTGTGGAGTTCTGGCACCGAGTTAGTTACATTGTACCCACTCTGACCAGTAAAGGACACCATGACCGTCCCTGCACACTCAGACAGCAGGCTCCACCGTCCAAAGTCCAGAGGGACGCAGGCTTCCAGTTAGGAGTGTGCAGTGGTGATGTCGGCCAGACGTCACTTTACCAGGCCCATCAATTTAGGCTCTGTACATCTTATAGTCTGCCCATGCATTCACTGAGCATCTGCATCGCCATGACAACCACATCCAGTTGATTTCTGATTGTGCTCAGTCCGGATCCAGAGCTTACCTGAAACCACCTTCCTCTCCCTCTCATACCCCATCATGTGCTTAACCTCCCAGCCCCAGCTACGCCCTAGTATCCTCTTGACTTAGAAGCTCATTCTTCTCCACTCCACAGGCCCAACCTGTTCTCACCTTTTTCAGAGTCTGTCTGTCCTTGAATCATTTTTTAATGTTCCCATGAGAACTCAAGCTCTTTGGCTGAGCTTCTGTGTCCTGTTAGCTTTCTAACGGGCCTTGTGGGACCCGCCCCTGTCTCTACCCTCCCGGGCTTTTGGGATCCACCTCTGTGCTGGCTTCCTGCCACCTCCTCACACCTGTCATCACAGCCACACAAAACGCTGTGCAGTGCTCTGGACACACTTGGCTGGTGGACGCCCGTGTCCTATGCACAGTTCCTCCCGGTCCTGAGAACATGTTGTCCCCACTCCTGAAGGTGTTTAAGAGGTACTTTCCTCATTGTCACTCAAGCGTCGTTCCTACAGGAAGCCATTCCTGATCCCCTGTGGCGATGCCTCCCCTGCCCCCAGCGGCACCCTGCACACCTTCCCTCTTTGCGGATACGGTTCTGTGATTGCTCAAGTCTTCTTTGTCTCACGTCGGACCACGATAGATAGACAGACAGACAGGTAGACAATGTGCACCTGCCTATGATATGTATGGCTGGCACAAAAACGAGATACTTGCTTTGTCACATGTGATTTTGTTTCTTCTTCTCTTAGTTAATGGAAGGCAGTAATGGAGAATAGTTAAAAGCCTCGGAATCATTACAAAAATATGGTGGTGATGCAGCTTCCTTTTTTAAAGGTCCACATTTCACATGGAATCATTGCTTTGGTTTTAAAAATAGAAGACTTCTTGTAAAAGCTTGGAGCCAGACACAAGAAGAGCCCCATTTCCAGAGGCTTCCTGCACGGGAGCACTAAGCAAGCTGAGTCAGCCTCGGGTCTGCTGCGCCCCCCTGGGCCCCTGCAGCCCCTGGCCCACCCGGAGGTCCGGGGCTCATGCTGCCCAGCCGCAGAGACTCAGTGCCAATCTCCAGCTCCCCGCCGTGAGTGCCAGGGAGGGCACCAATTAGTGCAAGCTGTGATGTGGAGGCGGGCCCTCCAGGACCAAAACCCCTCCCCGCTTTCTTGGCAGAGGCCACTGCAAGGGCCCTCAGATGTCAACAGCTTTCCATCACTCCTGCCGGGCTCAAGGGGCTTCCCAGCACCTGGCCTCGAGGCTGCCTGGCTTCAGCTATTGCTCACTCCAGTCCCCGCCATGCTCGTGCCCCCTAGTTCTTCCGGCTCCTTCTTGGATGTGGGGCCAATTGGATATGGGTACATTTGTCTTGTTGTATCCATGGCAGGCCTCCAGAGTTAAGGGAAGCACTGGAGGAAAATAAGCCTATGGCCTTCCCTTTATTCTGCAGAATAAGAAAGTACCCTTGACATAGTCGGAAGTGTCTTGCAGTGGGGACATCTGAACGAGAGAACACACATGTGTTCGAGGCTTGCCTGTGCATCCATGTAGTATGCAGACTTTTAACAATTGCTTTATAGCTCTCCCCACATGGGCAGGAAGCCAGGTCCTGCAGCATTTTTTGTGTGTGATAGGGTACAATGAGAGATGGCCAAGATTTTACAGACATAAAAATCGTGGGTTTTTGTACAAAAAAATAATCTCTCTGTAGTATTTTCTGACAGGTAAGTAACTGGATGACTAATGCTTCTCTCTCTCTCTCTCTCTCTCTATCTCTCTCTCTCTCTCTCTCTCTCTCAACTTGAATCAACTCTTAATTTTGTTAATTTAATTTTAAATGAGAAATGCAACTGTAATCCAACGAAGCCATTAATTCAGACTCCTCTCAAGTTCAAGAATATATTACATGATTTTGGCAAGCAACACACTCCTTTCCCAATTTTGATTCGGTTCAACCAACAATAAACTTTACCTACACTGGGAGGTGAGGCAGCTTAGAAACTCAAGGAAGCCGAATCAAAGTTGTGGTATAGAGTGAACCTTTTGAACGTACTATACAGGATGGAAAGGTACTTCAATCATGGGTTATCCGAATGCAATGTTGCAGGTTGCAGGTTGGAATGCAATATTTATGGCTTTCTTTCTCCCTGGCAATATGCAGATACATGGAAAGATAGATGTGTAAATATCCTATATAAATGATTTTATATAAATATATAAAATATGTAAATATATAAAAATTTGTTATGTAAATATATATATTCCTCTGGAGGACAAGAAGAGACACATTTCCTCACCCCAAGTAAAAGGACTCTTTTTAACTCCCCCACTCACATGAAATGATGCTACACAAGAAATGACAAGTTTTAAACACAGGAGCGCATATACTTGGTGGCACAGGAGTCAGGGAACAAATCACGTAAGCCCAAAATCCAGGGCAATGCCAACTTTCTGTTTTTCTAACCAAATACCCCTTAGCCTTTACCTCCCCTCCAATTCGGGAACCCATTTTGCCTGAAATACTCAGAATGTTCGCATCTTAGGAGAGTTAACTAAAATCCATCGTTCTCCAAGCACAGCTTCCGGTCCCTCTACTTGTCTTCCTCTTTTCCCCTATGTAGCCCACGCTACTCTTAAGGAGAGCTTCCTTTCATTAACTGCATCTCCTTCTCCCTGTCCTCATGCCCTTCTCTCTCCAACCAAATTATTTTCCTTTATTCAACAATTGCCTCACCCACGGCCTCATGTCCTGTCTAACACACGCACGAACCTTGAACCCACATCTAAAATATTTAATCAATGTGCTTGTCGGTAAGCTTCCCCAATTTAGGCAGGTGGGCAACCACTGCATTAGAAAGCTGTTGTGGATGAAGACACCCCTGTCTTATCTTTCTCATTCAAAAGTCTCAGTCTGGGTATCAGATAGGAAAGACTGACTGGGAAAGATATGCAATGATTTAGAATTTGTTTTTTCTTGCTGATCCTCAAGGAAAAAAAAATCCAGCTGGAGAGCAGAGAGAAGGAGGAGGGAGAAAGAGAGAAATGAGATGTGTGTCTTGGGGGAGGGAGGGGTAATCACACCCTTGTTTCAGGCATTTGGGGATCTGGGGGAACAGAGTAAGCGCCCAGTTTCCATCTGGAGCCTCCGGGGGCCATGAGCCTTATGTAGGTGTCCCACAACCAGAATGGTCAAGAGGCATCAGAGTGGTGATCGCTGAAGGGTTCCCAGACAGGAGTGAGATGGTGGAGAATCCTGCAGCCCCAATGAGAAACGCGGCGTTTTAAAGCCCCCATGCCTGGACTGGCCCCAGAGAGGGTCGTGAAACCAGGGTGAGGAGCTAGAAAGGAAGGAGCAGCCTGGCCAGCCAGGGAAGGCAGTCATTCTCTTGCGTTAGGAGCCGTATGGAGATGACACACCTAGAAAACAGATGGGGCAGAGGGACGAACAGGTGGAGTACAGAGGATGGTTTTAGGGCAGTGAAAACCCCCATGATGATATTATAATGATGGATAAGTGTCATTATTCCTTAGTCCAAGTCCATACACTGTGCGACACCAGGAATGAACTGCAGTAGAAGTGATGGGCTTTGGGTGAGGACGATGTGGCGGTATGGTAGGTTCATCCATCAGTTGTGACAAATGTGCCCTGGGGAGGGATGTTGATGTGACCATGCATGACTGGGGGCCAGAGGATGTGGGAAATCTTTGCACTTTCCCCTTGAAATCACCGTAACTTAAAACTTCCCTAAAGACTACCGTCTTTAAAAAAAGAAAACCAATGGAGAAGAGTTACTTCTCAGAGCAGTGCAACCTTGAGATGAAGGTCTCAACTGTCGACCAGACACCCCACCTTCTCTGGCAGACTGCCATGGCGCTGCGGAGGAAGGGGAACCAAGCAAACCCCTTGTTTGCCTGAATTTAGAGATGGTGAGCAAATTTGACTGAGGTAACCTGGAATTATCAGATAAGTTTCCTGCCAAGAAAAAGGAGTAGGAAGCTCAAGATACCATTGAACTTAGAGAAAAAAAAAAATACAGACCTTGTCACATACAGGCTTTGGGGACTCAATTTTGTACTAGTACACTTCATTGTCTTTCTGACACACTGACCTTCCAAATATCAGTCTTCTCAGTTCCCTATTTCTCTCCCCAGGCTGCTGAGCCCTGCTGAAGGAAAGCACCTGGAATGAAGGAGGTCGGAGCACAGGGAGGTGAGAAAGGTCTGTTTTAAGTCCACTTTCACCTGATGGACAGGTTTAGACAGGTGAAGGAAGGAGGGGCGATGTAAGAACTAACTGCTATATAGAAAGTTCCAGTTTACAAAAAAGGCATTTTCCTATGCATTATCATGCTCAACGCTTGCATGCTCAATAATCTAGGAAGGGAAGACATCTTTTTTGCTCTTGATCAAAGACCCGCAGCCAATCAGCGACAGAGCCTAGACTTGACTTGGCTTTTCTGACCCTAAATCTCAGGTTCTCCCCACTGTCTCATACTCAGAACCTTCCCTGGTGTCCAGCGTCTGCCTTCGGTTGCTGCACATTTTCTTTAGTTCATTCGGTGAAAGGTTAGCTTTCACCTTCGGAGTCTCGTTTGATCTCATGACTTAATAGTATCTGGGAAATCCCATTTTACAAAAGAGCAAACTGAGGCTCACTCACCCCTTCAAGGCCACGGGCCTGTTACGATGCTGAGCCTGGTCTGAAAGCAGTTTCTCTGCTTTGCAGTTCAATGGCCTATTCATTATACCCTGCTAATGTTAAGCTGCACTAGTACAGTATTAATGTTATCTTTTTAGAGAAGCAAAATATTGCCTTACTCATGAAGAAAAACGGATGACCACTTGAACTTTTTTGCTTAGAGTCTTATGAATGTCACACACACACACATATATATACACACATAGCATAATACGAAACAGAGTTATAGTTGATTAGATTTCCATTTCCTTTCAATGAGCTTCACTAAAATTGCATATTTTAATCTGAAAAAATGAGAAATACAAATGTAATTTCTGGGAAAGTGCCTAGAGTCAGAGAAGCATTAATTCTCCAAGTAGGTAATGTTTTAAGTCAAATGCTTATTATTTTTAACGAAACCAATTTCACAATATTAACTTTGAAATCAGCAGCATATTCGTCCGTTTTGGGGATTCTGTGTGTGTCCGTGTGTTTAAATCACACTGAGCTGGTTTTCTTCTTTTGTGATCATTTTGCTGCACTTGCAATTTGATATCTCATTCATGGCTCTCCTGTCTGCAAACTCTGTTTAGTGCAAAGCTCTGCAGAAAAAAAAAAAATCTCTCTTATTTGACCATGAACTTTCGATGATCTAGTTAGCGTTCCTGTCAAGCTTCCCGCGGTCTTTTTGAAAAGCAGGACTTGTCCGTACTGCCCTCTGGCCAACTTCCGTGGGACTAAAACGCTAGCGAGAGCCGTCAAACTGCCTGACGGGTTGTCACCAGCGAGGCGCTATTAATTTACACACATTTTCCACTGTTTGCCATCTACCATGATAACTCTTTTCTCTTCCAAGCAGCTCCTGTTTGCATTTAACACTTGGGTTAATTTTCATCAGAGTTTAAATTTAGCCATCAGTTATTTCACAGGAGCTGTCAGCCAACATATGGAGAGAGGGAGGGAAAAAAAATCCTTTTGAATTTATAATAAAGTGGGATCTGTTGAATGTGAAACAAAACCAAGTGCAATCTCGCGAGGCCCCGGTGGGGAGAGCAGGGTCAGCACCCGGGTGCAGGCTGGATTCACGGCTCTATTCGCCAGAGCCGCATCTGGGCACCTCCGAGCTTCTTGATATATCAAAAAATGATGGAAAGACACAGTTCAATTTGTCCCCCTTTTATAAAGGATAATTAACCTGTCAGTCTTGCTACTTTAACAACTTCATTAAATTGGAGGCGAATTGGGTGCTGAGAAGTCGTGTTTTTATCCAGAGGAACACAGGCCGCTTGTCTAAATGGCGGGAGAGAGAGGAAAACAGGCCCCCCCACACCCCGATAATACTGTTTGGCTCCTGAAAAATGGAACATGCTCCTTCCAATTATGTAATAATCCTGTCTTCACTATGACCTGCTAAAAGTAATTTTCTTAACTCGGAAGGCAGAGGAAATAATGTCACAGCCCAGCCTGGCCAGAGAGGCACACCGTTTAGAAATTGAGGTGATGGGGTTTCAAAGCCTGTTGGGCCAGGCTATTTGAGCCGGAGTGAGGTTACTAGAGGCGGACAGCATTTCACAAGTAATAAAAGGAAAGGGGAACAGAGCTCCCTGAGCCCTCCCCCCTCCCTCTGTCCCCCGCCCCCCACTGCTTTCCAGCATTTGTATCTGGGCGGTAAATCATTCCTACAAGGATTCTAACCTTTAAAATAGGTTCATTCAAGAGAAAAACAACACGCATCATTTTAGTGTTTGAAATCTTAGATAATCTCAGCTTTTTATTTCTTGAAGCTAATGTACTATTTGAAGTAATCAAAATGATCGTTTAATTAAGATTATCGTTAGTCATCTTCTCTTTAGAAATGTCATCTGAGTAAGTAAGCACAAAGTTACAGTAAAAAAATTACCGGGTAATTACAAAATATTTTTCAAATTGTATTAAAATCAAAATAATGTGATGCTCAGTGGAAAAAGGAAATGGTTTTATGAGGTTTTTAATTTAGTCTTATAATATCATGTGATCATTATAAAATAATAATTTGTGACAAAATGATACATTTCAGCTAAATAGAGTAAAGATAAATTCATTATGTTTCTCTTGTCAATAATGGGGAATTCAGGGTGTGATCATATAATTGGTCAAGAAAGTATTTTTTGTTGTTGTTTTAGAAAACGTTTTTGAATGATTATTGATTAAAAACATGAGCCAATTTATATCTTCCCAATTTCCTTTTTTGTTAATTTTTTCTGTGAGATTGTTAAAAAAGCAAATATTTAGAAAACTAGTACTAGCCCTTTAAAGTTTATTCTACATATATGAACCTTATGAATCACATTTTTAAATTATTTAAAATATTTCCTTTTTGATAATTTGTGAATATACTAGCCATCATACTTCTTTCCATTCAATAGATACCACAGACGAAAATCCCACAATTTTAATACAAGTGATTATTTAGAAAAGAGAGTAGCAGTAATTCACTAAAATATGTACGTGCTTCACTTGATGAAGACAGCAGAATTCATCTATCTCTTGTTGTATTTGAAACAAGACGTACATCTCCTGGAATACTCATGCCACCACAACAGCCGTCAATTCATATTGAAGGACATCTCTATGCTTTTTCATACTTTTTTTTATCATGAAAACTGTTTCTAATTTCATAGAAACAATTTTTAAAAAAAGAAGGGAGACATTTCTGAAGATCAGTAGTATTCAAAGATTTTCAGGGCCTGTTTGGTTTTATCATATCAATTTCAGGCTGTCTATTCGCCTCTGCTAACTAAAGGCAGTGTTTATCATAAGGAAGACAATTCACAGTTGTTACAGTTTTTGGAAAGAAAGCTGGCCTCCAAAGTGACTTCTTCCTCATCCTGAGCTTGCCTGTCTCTACAGCTAGACAATAATGAAGATGATGCATTCCGTGTTCTCCCGGTTTAGATCCCTGTCTGCACGCATTTGCAGTGAAGAATTTAAAGCTGTATGAGCCTCCCCCGGTATCGTAAAAGCCCGAACTGAGATTCGGAGTGGCAAATGTTCTTGCCACCGGTGCTTTTCCATGCTGTGCATGATCTCAAAAATTATGGTGGCCGACACCTAAGACCGTGAGCGCTTTCCCTCAGCGGTGACATCCCACCCTTTCACAGCACATGGCATGTTGACTCGCTGTGTCTTTTAGAGGAAAGACCCAAGGGCCATGGAGATTAGCAGGCTCCTCAGCCGTGTCACCTCTCCAGCTGGTCTGGCACCAGGGGCTCTGCAGGCTGAAGACTAAGTGACTCTGACTCCCTCTGAACTGATGGTGGGAGATTGGTGGGGGATGTTAAGCAAGACAGCAGCATCAGTCCGAGCTCATCGGCATTCCCTGTGTAGGAATGAAAGGGAACAGGGACCAGGGAGGAGTCTCCGTGAGATGAAATCCTGCCTCTGGGCCCAGAGACAGTTTCCTCTGTGCCTCTGAAGGGAGCTGTGGAGCAACCCAAACTTCAGTCGCGCAAACCACGTGGCTCCAGAGGCCCAGGTAAAACATGCAAATGGAAGCGTGATTGCCTTATGCTAATGTGGGTTCCTGAGGAATCGGTTTCTCGGTTTCTCGGTTTAAAGCGTAAACCTCTCTCTCCCCAAATCGAACTTCGTTTTGAGTGAAAGAAGTGTTATTTTAGTTCCGTTCTGCATATTCTTCTTGTTTCTTATTCTAAGATGACAAAACACTGCTGATTTTAGGGAGTAAAGACAGACAGAAGCTAAAATGAGCAGCTAGTACCACTAAGTAAACATGGAAAGAAGTGCAACTTCCTGTTGTCATAAAATATTTAAATTGCCTTAGATTTCATCATTGTAACTGAGTAGTTTTGCAGTTTTTCAGCCATTTGTTATCAGTGATGTTTTTATTTAAAGGGCGTTTTTCCCCAAAAATAACTTTCAAATTTGAAGTCATTTTATTCCAAAGAAATACAAAAAGTATCAATTTTGTATAATAAATTTTATTTTCATCTATAATTAGTATTTTATCAATTGCAATGCACTAATTTGCATATGGCATATTTCATAGCTTTGGAAATATGAATATGTATTGTTATTTGAGACAGCAACTTGGGGGAGCCTTACATTTTACAAAGCTAAAGCCAGCTTGTTTAGAAATTATGATTAATTCTTACATGTTCATAGTGTGGATTGGCCAAAACATAGATTTTTTTTCAGGGCACTAGGTTCAACCATGGGTTTCTCTTTGCTTCATTTTGTAACAAATCAGTAAACCTCTATAGGGCAATACAGAGCCTACCTTTTGGGTGAGAATTTTAAATCCTCATGTTCAAGGACTCATTCTTTAAATTTCTTGTTTCTCCCAATGTTTTGTTAGCCAACCTAGTGCCTGCCACAGGCATTATTAAATGTTTTAGATGAATGAATACCGCTGTCACATCCAGCCTGGCTCCGCACATCTGCCTCTGCCTAGGCAGGCGGGGACACCCTCGTAGTGATCCGTGTGTTTCAGAACCCCAGTCAGATGGGATGTTGTGGGTGGAACTGTGTCCCCCACCCAGGAGACATTGGAGACTTAGCCCTCTGGGTCTGAATGTGGCCTTATTTGGAAACAGGGTCATTGCCGATACAGTCAAGTTACGACGAGGTCATTAGGTTGGGCTCTAATTCAGGATGACTGATACTTTATGGGAAGGGGAAATTGGAACGCAGAGACCAGCGCGAGTAGAGGGGGAACTCCACGAGAAGAGGAAGGCAGAGATCAAGGCGCTACTTCTGCAAACCAGGGCACAGCTAGTGTGGCTGAGTTTGTTGGAGGATTGGCCCATAACCAAAAGGTTGCGGGTTCCATTTCTGCAGGGGGCACGCGCCTAGGTTGCAGGTTCCGTTCCCTGTCAGGCACATAGTAGAAGCGACAGATCGATCTTTCTCTCACATTAGTGCTTCTCTCCCTTCCCCCCTCCCCTGTCCCTCTATCGAAAGTCAACAGGCATGTCCTCAGGTGAGGATTTAAAAATAAAAAGTTTGTCAGGGTCTGTGAGGGCACAAGAAAATGAATGCATTTCTAACTTCCCCAGCTCCACATTCCTCTTTTCCCCGGTTTGAAGGCCCTCAGTCCCTGAACATTTCCGACAATTGCTTCTTACAGTTTCAGGCAGGTCTGGCTTCTTTCCCCAATTAGACTGTAAACTACTGAAGGGCACAAAACAAGTCCTCTCCTTCAATTCCTAAAGTGAGCAGTGCTGAGCGTGCTTGAGCATTCGGTGAATACCTTAAAGAGAAAACCGGGTGAAAACAGATGGGAAAGCTTTCAAAAACACAGAAAACACGTCTGCGGCATTTCTGCCTTCACAGCAAAAGCAGGAGTGATGGTAAAGTCAATCTCAGTGGATATTCTTGACAGGACAATCAAGATGACATTGATGGTGTTATCAGGAATGCGCGTTCCCTGCGGTCTCTAACACAGGCCCCTCCTTCGGACTTGCGACTGGTCATAAATCACTCACCTCTGACGCACACCATTTAGCAAACTCGGAGCTTCAGCTTCGAAACTAGAAAGATCCTGAAGGTTGGAAATAGGATGTCCACCGTAAACTTTGTTCACTTCTGGGCACCAGGCAGGTACTTAATAACGCCTGTTAAAAATGAAAGGACTAGCCCTGGCTGGTGTAGCTCAGTGGATTGAGTGCGGGCCTGCTAACTAAGGAATCACGGTTTGATTCCCAGTCTGGGTCCACGATTGGGTTGCAGGGCAGTTCCCAGCAGGGGACGCATGAGAGGCAACCACACATTGATGTTTCTCTCCCTCTCTCCTTCCCTTCCCCTCTAAAGATAAAATAAATAAAATTTTTAAAAAAATGAAAGGACTGATAATAGAAGTCTAGAGCCAGCCCCGATGACAACTGCAGAGAGAAGTGCCATTCATTCCAGTGAGCCGAAGTCTCGTTTGTTTTCCCTAATATTTTTTGCTTTTTCTTAAAAAAAAAAAAAAAAAGAAGGTAATAAATTGCCTTCTGGTAATAAACAGCTTTCTGAAATATAACGCGGAAAGCTTCAGTAATTTTGTTTAATGTCCTAATTCCAATCCATGGGTTTCTTTTTGAAAGACAAATTAAAATGCCGTCTCTGGGTCTCCAAGCACAGGGCGCGGTCCTATCCAAACGCTCCTTTGTGGCTGCAGAGATGAGCGAGTGGATTACGGTGCGGTTCTCTGAAACGGCGGGCTCTTTCTTCACTGTTCCCTCGCTGGCAGTTGGGTGACAAAGTGACATCTCTCTAATTGCTCAATGCCTGAGAGACATTTATACGGTGCATAGGGTTGAGTCCCTTTGTTTGGCGTACTGGGTCAGAGGTGTACGTTGACCCAATCCAAACAAACGGGCCGTGAGCATCTTCCTTTCTTTTAAAACTCCTCGCTCACTGTTCTCAGCTTCCTCACCACCAGCTTGGCCTTTTCTTGTCATTTGCCGACTGGGAAAAGGAAATGCTACATATTTAGAGAGGAGCTGCGGTGCACGTTTCTGTCATTGCGCGCTGCGGTCCCGTTCTCCCAGCAAATGCCCGCGATCTCTTAGGTCATGGGGCGCTGGGGATGTCTGGGTGGGACCAGACGAGCTGCGTTCCCACAACACCCTCCCTTGGACCTTCTCACACTCGGGTCTTACGTTCAGGTCGCCCTTACCCCTATGGTTTTAGTCGGAGCTCCGCAATGTTTCCATGTGTTCATCCGGACCTTGCCAAGGGACTCCTGCGTGGCCCCAAAGGTGGAAGGAGTACATTCTTTTCTCCAGAAAACCCTAAAGAAGCGGACGGTGCTCCTGCACATATTAGGGACCTGAGTAATGGGACAAAGGGGACCGCCTGGTATCTCATTTTTCACATAGTGAGCTGAGGAAACCAATCACTTCATTATCATTATTCTCTCTCTCTCTCTCTCTCTCTCTCTCTCTCTCTCTCTCTCTCTCTCTCTCTCTCTCTGTTTACAAATTCCTTAAATCAAGATACTCTTTCACTTGCTTCCCTAGCACTCACAAGGATACTTCTTACACTTACTCAGACCAGCATTTCCTTTCTGAGGGGGAAAAAAAAGAGACAGTGGCCCCTTGCTCAGTACAGGGGAGCCACGGAAACACACCTGTAGTGGAGAACGGATCTTCTAATGTTTCCGAACCTTTTGGTGAAGGTGAAGGGGCTTGTTGAAAACATTGCTGTGAGCAGATGGACCCCGGAAACCATCTGCTATGAAGCGACTAAATGTGCAATGATGCATTGCGGAATTATTTAGCTCTCAAAGAGCCTGGAAGTAGTCAGTAATGACGGCATCTGCACGGAGAGCAAACAACCTATTTATATATGATCTATTACTTCACACACTATTTGGAGACCCTCACTTCTTAAAGAAGCAGCAGGCTGCTTGACGGCAGGTATAAAATTGTGATGGAAAAAATTGTAAATAAAAAAATTGTAAATCATAATCCTAAAGTTAGCATCGATTTGCCTCCTTTGGGTTAAGTAAACTTTTTGAGGAGCCCAATTTTTTTCTCATTCCTCAATAAAAGTATAATTGGCTAAGATTATTTAATACCACCTAAATCAAAAGGAAATAAAGTGTATTTTCATTTCTGCAAGTTATATCCTCTAGGTATTTTAATATCCATATAACTATCATCTTTTTTGAAATCAAGTTTTTCTATTATGGAAATGATATGTTTCCTTTATTTAAAAAAACTAAACAAATAAAAGTAGAACTAAAGAAAAGAAGTTACTCATAAAGACAACAAAGACAACTGCTATTAATATTTTTGGTGTATTTTCTTCAGGTCATTTTCCACACTCTGTTCAAAAATAAATAATTACATTTAGTTCTATAATCCTTACACAATATATGTATTCTCCCAGAAACTTGCTTTTGTGATATACAACTTAGTGGCATATTCCCTTTATTCATGGTCTCCTGGAAATACACCAAATTCAAGCTGATAGATACATATAATGGAATACTCTTCAGTAATAAAACAGAACAGACCATTATACGCAACGTGACTGAAGCCAAAATGCATTGTGCGAAGAGAAAAGAAGTCAGATCTAAAAGGCTAAACACAGTATGGGTGAATTTATATGACATTCTGGAAAAGGCAAAACCTTACGATGGAGAGCAAGTCAGGGATTGCAGGGGTTAAAGATGGGGAAAGGGTCTAACCCAGAAAGAGGCAACAGCAGGTGTGTTGGGGAAGATGAGGGACCTATTCTGTATATTCATTGAGGTAGGGGGTACGTAACTATGCATTTGTCAAAGGGATAGAACTACACAACCAAAGGCCAAATTTTACTTTATGTCTATTAAAAACAAATTTTAAAAATATATTCAGAGGAGTAGAGACAACGGACACTATCGGGTCAGAGCTTTTCCCTGGCCTAAGAAAATGTGCTCACTGAGTCAGCAATTATTGACTGAATACGGCATGGCCCGGCCCTCGTAGGCCCTGGCGATAGAGCAGTGAACAGACACAGCTGCTTTCAGGGGCTTTCACTCCAAGTTACCGCAGATCATTCTCAGCGCCATGGAGGAAAGTGAAGCGGAGACGGGAAAGAGAGAGGGTGAAAGCTTACCTTCTCTAAGCAGGTAGCGTGTGAGCCAAGTCTTGCAGGAGATCAGAGGGTGAGCCCTGGGGCGTGTGCGGGAAGACCACTATGGTCCTGGGGGAGAAACGTGCTCGGTGCAATCCAAGAACAGGAGGCATACGGCTGCTGGGGGGCCGGGAGGAGAGCTTCTGGAGATGAGCCCGAGGGCTGAGGGAGATGTATCCTAGACACATGTAAGAACGTGGCTTTACTCTGTGTGAGAAGCAGCAATATGGGAAGGTGCCGGGTAGAGGAGCGGCTTGGTCTCATGTACACGTAAGAGGAATCAGTCTGGCTACTGTGTGAAAATAGTGCATACGGTTTGGGTGGGTGAGTGGGTGGGGGGCGGATAAAGGAGGGAAGCCCATCAGGAGACCAGAGCAATCCCTGAAGAGATGAGGGTGGCTTGGGCCAGGGGGGTAGGGGCCGGGTTGGTGAAGAGTGATTGGATCATAGGCGTATCCGGAATGAAAGATAACGGGATTTCATCACAGGATGGATGTAGAGTGTGAGAGAAGTCAGGACGGCTCAAGGATTGGGGATAGTCGATTGGAAAGATGGACTTGCTGTTAATAAGGGGGAAGACTGCTAGACGAACAGGTTTGGGAGAGAAGCGTATGAGTTCAGAGTAAAAATGCGTTTTAAAATTATGTTTGAAATGTGGATTTCCACGTGGTAGACAGTTTGCTCTACATGTGTGGGGTTCAGGTGAGACATCCAAGGAAGAGACATAAATTTGGGTGTCATTATATAGATGACATTTAGACTGATGGAACCCCATTCAGACGATTTTCCCCAAACAAAGGAGCCGCAGGCCCCCATAGGCGTATCCAAACGCTTACACCTTTTACAAAAATGAAACCGTCTAAGCCTGTTATACCTGCCCTCCCCACTCCCCAAACTCTCAACAAGAAACATCAAATGGGCTTTTCCAAACGTTTAACCTGAGAGTGAGAAATTGGCCTGGAAATTATAGCAATTACAGTTTCTCCTTTGATACCTGGTCCCCGAGCATTTCCCTGCGTAGCAACCCCTGTCATGCACGTGTCACATCTTACCTGTACCAAGGGCAGGCACGCAGCAGTGGTCTTTACAACGACGTCACCCGGGAACTTCACGGACAGAGCGAACCCCTAGGGTGTTTGATTTCAGATAGCTTTAGTCAAAATTATTTCCGTTTGGTTAGCCATAGAATTATCTAGAAGTAAAAATATATAGAGATGGCAGACTATGCATGTAAACAAAATTTACACTGTGTAACTGTGTGTAAAGTATATATTTACATAAATAATCTATGTAAAAGGAAAATTAGCTTTTGCTTCTGAATCGGTAGTTAACAAGAACTCTTCACGTTTAACTCATTTTTATAAATTAGATGTTTATAAAAGCTAAATTTCAAAACTCGTTAGTATTATGTACATCATCCCCTAAAGATATTCTGAAGGGAATACGAATTTATATCATATTTCCATAAAAAATATGGAAAATGCTCTTTGTTTAATTAATGGTTTTCACTTCTGCCTCTCCCGAGGTTACCAAAATAAAATGACACTTTATTTTCACACAATTAGAAAGCACTACCTTTTACTGAGATAAGGTTGAGAAAATTTCTGTGCTAAAAGATCACTGGAATTTAAACATTAAATGTTTTTCCCAGCTGTGGCAAATAGTTCTGGATCAATCAGTCAAATATTTACCAAGCAACACATGATAAGTCTGACCCTCGCTTGCCTTGCCTTTTGCTTCTTGCTTTAAGAAGTGTTTGTGAATTTTCCTCCTCCTGCATCACCACACTCAGTGTCTCTGCGTCACCAAATGCAACACCTTCCTCAGAGATTGCAGAGCGGATCCTCAATTTTGATTGTATTCATTTGACTAACACATCTAATTAAAGTGTGTTGATATAACACAACATTCTCCAATATACAAACCTCCGAAATCTTAAGAATTCAACCTTTTTATTTTATTAGAGATAAAGAATGTCTGAAACTCGGATCTTTCATGAAAACCACAGATTTGCTTCATAACTACAAAGAAATTGTAAAGCAACAGAGGAGTTAATACACTATACAACTGCTTTGCTCTCACTGGCCTAGAATTAAACCTAGAAAATTCCCCCTGAACGGAGCAGCATCCCCTTTTCCCACTCCCACCCCCATCCATATGGTGGGTCTGCGTTTTATGCTATGCATTTGCTTTGTGTTGATTGTTTCAAAAACAAAGCTCCTGAAATACAGGTGATAAATCTGAAGGGAATCCCTGTGTGATGCCTCAGACAGGTTCCCCAAAATGATAGAGGTGAGACAGGCTCCCCCGTCTCCCTGACTCAGGCTCCATCCGATTCCCCTCCACTTGTCAATCCATCACCAGTCAATCAAGGGGAGAAGCATGATCAGCAGCCTAATGACAGCCAGATGGCACCTGCCTTTCAGGAACTGTGTTCCTTAGTCAGAGCCTGACTGGGAAAAGGCTCCGTGCTCTGTCCCCAGGTAACAAGGAGATGCGTTTGTATTCAGTGTAAGCTGTAGAGGCTCACGCCTCCTCTGACCAGATCCCCAGCCCACCCTCCCCATGAAGAGAGTAAGGTTCTCTGGGCTTCCATGGATTTAACATAAACAAACAAAGTGGTCTCTGATCATTAGAACAAGCAACTTCACTTCCTCCTCTCCAATCCGATTTCAGAATGATAAGGAGTCAATTGGCCTTGTAAACATGTAGGTAAATAGCCAGCCTATGTATCTCGCATCTGAGAAGCAGCGCTGGTGTTTAAACACGGACCGGCGTGCTCTTCCCCACCCGGGCTTACCAGAGCTTTCAACCTTGACCTGAAGGGAACACCTTCTCTGGAAGTGACAGGTAATTTAGCCTTCCTGCTAAGTGCTGGGGCTCTCTGGTGGTGAATTATGTATGGTGCTTCTACCAAGCAGACACCTGCCCACTGAGAGCCAAACCGAAGCTGATAGATTCCTCTCAAAGACCCGAGATTAGACATAAACTGCCTTTTTCCTTCTAGAAAAGTCCCTGCGATGTGCCAGTCCCCAGCCTTCCCTTTCCTCCCGTGATGTCAGGGACCCAAGAGAAACCTCAAACAGGAGAAAGGTTTGCTTTTATAAATGATTCTTTGGGTAATACTCCAGCTTCTCCCTCCCCCCCCCACCTTTTCTCCTGAAATAGTCAAGAATGTTTTTATGTTGTGAGTTGTGAATTGCCGATGCTTGCCCCCTCCCCAGCTAGATCTTAAAGTAATTCACCAAACTGTGTAAATAAATGCATTATATTGATTAAGTCAGAGCTTTTAGCAAGATTGTCAACCAAGTCAAAAGCAGCTTTTGGAGGAAAAAAAGGCAAAATGATATCACACTCTTTGGCGAGTGCATGTTGTTTTCGAGACAGGTAGATCGAATGTTTGGGGTCTAGAAAGTAAGGGAAGGTAAAGACCCATAGCACTGCAAAAATTCGGGTGAAGATAATGAGAGGCTGGATGAATACACATTTATGAAATGGTTTAAATCTCCCATCACAGGTGGTGCGAAGAGTGGAGGAAGGGAGCGAGCTTTGTATGGTAAGGGACCGGGGCCCTGCAGAATAAATTCATGTTCACGTCTCTCTTCAATGGCCCCTGGCCAGCCCGACTTGGGCCGGGACATATTCTCGAATCCTTGGAGCCTCCCCAGTGCAATGATGATGTGATTCAGGGAACTTGATGCCCTTGGGGAGGTCCTTTGAAGTGTTATTTCTGTCACTCACTATTTCCGGTGCTGTTGGCAAAATGAGCAAATCTCTTTCTGACTCGTGATTTGAGGCTGACTGTTTGCTTGGAGTTCTTTCCACGAACTGCCCTGCCCAGCATTACCCTTGCGTCCTGTTCCTTCCCCTGGAATTGAAAAGAAGTTTGAACCTCTCTGTAGCGGTAGCCACCGGATAGCCCAGGAAGGGAAATATGGCCACCTCATGACTCAAGGGCAGGAAGGTCCATATCCATTAAAGATGGGATGTAAATGGGGGGAAGTCTCCCCAGAAGACACCTCCCACAGTTCTGCTGCAGGTCCCCTGCCGGAGTGCAGACAGAGAATCTCATTAGGCCTCTAATACAATAAAGACATGTAGATCTTCAGGGAGGGGGTGGAGAGCAAATCAAATCAGCGTCATTACTTTATTCTGCACCTCACAGCGCTTCTGCCAGTGGACAATTGCATTAGATCAGAGAAAAGATCAAAAGGAAACCCCTTGTCTAAAGCAAGACTAGGGGTGGAAGAGACCTGGGGGGCAGGAGGCAGGAGTAAATCATGTTGACCCAAGACATCCACCCAGGACATCTGCCCAGGCTCGAGCTGGACTTTGCTTGGCTGTGCCCACTCCCAGGTCAATGTCCTGTTTGATGGTGGCAGATGGAACAGCGAGGCCCAAAGTGAGAAGACAAAAAACAGAGCTCCTGTCTCCCACTTGGCTCTAGAATCATTGGAGCTTTGAGAGTGTGGCTTTTGCGCTCTTTAAATTCCAGAGGGCCCTTAGAATGGAGTAAATACACAAAAATATTGCTGAAATGCCTCTAGACTTCTTGCCAATAACTGAAATACAGAGAGAGAAATGTTCAGGAAGGGAAATGGAAATATATTTGCTCAAAAACAAATAGATGGTGTGTGTCTCTTTGCAAGAGAGAAACCACAAACAGAGGCGTTACTGTTTTTGCAAATTTAACTGTGGATACATATGACAGCAAAATAAGCTGCGCCATCATTCAGCTCATAACTGCATGCAACAGAGATTCCACTGAGATGCTAGGAGTTGGAGGCGGACAAAAGTGAATGACATGTATGAGAAGGCAGAAGCTGCTAAAAACAACGACAAAATAGTAGGGCATGCCAACGGGCAACAAAATAAAGTACTGTAGGGGTATAACCCAAGGTATAAAATAAATATCTAAATATCCACGGGTCCATTCTGATATCACTTAGTAAGTGGGCAGAAGAGACAAAAATGTTGTGTAGCAGAATTCCGAGTAATTTATGCAAGTTCTCCCTTTTCAAGGCATTAGCGCTTAAACTCTTCACTGCTTTAAGTGCGGGCTGTGCATCACGACTTCTTTCCAGGACGATGGTAAGGAAAGTGGGGGGGACAGGCCAGCTTCACAGTGGAGAAACCTGACCAACACTCCCTCAGCGGAGCCCGGCCACCGTTCACAGCCATGTCATGTTGACAGTGATGTGAGGAAAGTGACACTTCAGCTCTGTGACCATTCTCCTAAAAAGCCCAGAGCCCCAGTCTAATCCTAAGAGAAGCAGGTAAATTCCAGTAGGTGAGAACCCTACAAAATCCTGACCAAACCTCGCCATGCCATCGAGGTCAACACAGGCGAAGACAGTCAGAAACTGTCACGGACAAGAGAGACCGAAGGAGGCATGGTGACTAAGCGAAGCACGCTGTTCCAGGGAGAGAAAAGGAGCATCAGGCAAAATCAAAGGCAGTGTGAATAAGGCGTGGACTGAAGTTAATAATAATGTATGGATATCAGGCCATTATTGGTAGCGAAGTCACCATCCTATTTTAAGATATCAGTAATAGGGAAAACTGGGGCTTGGTTCTATGGAAACTCTCTGTACTATCTTCTCAGTTTTTCTATAAATCTGAAACTGTTCTAAGAAAAATAAGTTTATTTTAAAAAGTGAATAACATAGCCCTGTTCTCAAAGAACTTTTAACCAAATGGGAAATAATTCAGAGACATCTACAATAAACTCTTTCCCTGTAGAGCTGGAGCTCATCAGAAATCCAACCACTTGAGTATTACCTAATTGGACTTCCAGTATTTAATTTTCAAATTTAAAAAAATATTGTTTATCCTACATATGCAAAAGGAAAGTTGTAAGAAATCCACTGAGGAGGGTTTTTTAACCTAGAAGTAGCTCTTATTTCACTGTGTGATTATTAATAAAACACTCTTCACACAGACCAGGAAGTACCATGTAACACAGGGTCCAGCAGAAGTAACACCGTTGAGTGTGGTTGGTAGGGTTCGTGAATGTCTCACACAAGATGGACAGCAATTTGAAGATACTACCTAAAATGTCACATGGTGTACTTGAGGGTGACACTGTTATGTTATAGAATCACATGCTGATGCTTTTGTAATAAAACATTTGGTACAGAGTCCCAGCTCATAAAAAAGGGGCGCTATTTGTGCCGCACCCTGTACTCTCCTGTGGTCACGCGCATTTCTCTCTGTCCCGCTTCTTAGTCTCACACCCATGACAGCACTCCATGCCCGACCACTTCACCCAGCTCTGTGAAGGTAATTGTAGTTGATCCACTCACCTCTGGGGTCAAAGGCCCGTCTGGAGTTCCATGCAATCCATTGCATCGAAAGATGAGCAGATGCACGGTGACCGCCAACCCTGGGCAGTTGCTAGGAGCAATACAAAGGGAACAGAACATAAAAGGTTAAAGAAAAATCTAAGACAAAACAGGAATTGAACATCTGTGAGGTCGATCTCTACATAATTGTGTAAACAGTAAATATAACCATTTCTAATGACTTTTTTGGGGTACTGCAATTCCGTAATCCACAGTTTTATAGGGTGGCGGCGGGGAGGAGGGCAATGAACTTGAACCAGGCCTCGGAGGAGTGTAGGATTCTATTAGGGTAGGATCTTAGAAAGTCCTGGAAAATATGGCAAAGAGATTCGGAAGGGAATAACATAAGAAACAGGGGACATGATGACTTAAAGACAGTGGAGCTTCCACGTGCAAGAGCAGGCAGGTAGAGCTGGAGCTACGGGGAGACCACAGACACCATTCAAAAGCTCCGATGATTTTGTAGGCAGTGAGGAATTAGAGCTGTGGCTCAATCACGTACCAGCCCTATACCATTACGAATGCTCTGGTTGGGCCCTGGCCGGGTCACTTGGTGTCCTGATGTGCCAAGGTTATGAGTTTAGTTCCATCCGGGGCACATGCAAGGGCCAGCCAGGGAATGTACGGGTGGGTGGAACAGCAGACTGGTGTCTCTCTCCCCTCCTCTCTCTCTAACCCACCCTTCCTCTTCCTCTCTAAAACTCAATAAATAATTTTAAAAAGAATTCTCTGGTTGCACCATGCAAAAGCCAGATTGCAACAAATTTGTTTCTCATAGGACAAATGATCTCAAGACTATATGTAAATATGATCTCATATAAGCTATGCAATTTGGGTGCTCAAGCTTCAGCAATCTTATTTTATATATATATGCACATGTCTATATATAAATATAGATGTGTATATACATATACACATGTATATATGCATTTATGTATATAGGTGTGTATATATACACACACGTGTGTGTGTGTGTGTGTGGCCCCACCTTTTATTCACAACCTTGTGCGACCCCCTCCTCTTGAGTGTGGCCTGGCCTGGTGACCTGCCTCCGACACACAGAAGACAGGCACACCTCACTTAACTGCACTTTGCAGAGACCGTTTCCGTCAGCAGTGAATCAAGATTCTCCTCCAGCAAGAAGACGATGACCCACTGAAGGCTCCATGGATGGTTAGCATTTTTTAGCAATAAAGTTTTTTTTTTTAGTTAAAGCACATACATTGGATTTTTTAGACATAACCCTACTGCAGACCTAATGGATAGCAGGAGAGAATAAATATAACTTTTACACACGCAAGGAAACCAAAAACTCCGTGTGACCCTCTTTATTGCGGGGGTCTGCAGCCCAACCTGCAGCATCTCCGAGGGGTGCCTGTGCAGCAAAGCGACGAGCTGAGCTTGCACTCCAAAAGGGGAGAGTCGAAGGTGTAAAATATGAAAGGGATCATTTTAAAAGAAAAGAAGAAGACTGACAAAAATGTCTGTTAGACAACAGACTTTAATCGGGAAGTGAAAAGATCATCTGTCCAGCAGAAGCCAGCGCCTGCCCTTCGCCACACCCCAGGGACCGGCTGGATGGGAGGCAGGCGCTTCCCCAGGCCTCCCTCTGTCTCCTGCATCCACTTGCCTCCCCGCCTGTACCCCAAAGCATTTGCCTCGCCCCGTCCCTGCATCGGCTGCCTCTTAACTTCTGAACTGAACTTGCGCACGAGTTTAAAGGGGAGCTGAGCTGACAAGAAGATTTGCTTGTCTCCAGGCTCGGCTGTGCCTGCCTTTAATTAAAAACAGTATTGATTTTTCTCTGCTCTAATGATAGGCAGTAGTTGGCCCTGCTCATGTTCCTCGCTGACAGTTTAAGTATGAAACAAAGGGCATTTATTCAGCACTTAATGCGAAATTATGACTGATTAAAAAGTGATTTATCATAGGAACTAATCTGTATCAGCTTTGGATTTTTTTTTTTCCCTTGTGCACTTGAACCGGCATTTGAAAGGTATAGAGTTCTCTTCCTTCACCGTTCCATTCTCCTTCCCTGGTTTTAGCACAAACAACAACAAGCAAACAACAACAACAACAACAAAAACCCCACAAGAGTTCCAGTGCATTCAGGACCAAAAAAAAAAAAAAAATCATAGGAGGGAAAAGATTTCTGGAAGCCGGCCCCGTAGCACATCCCACTGTCACTTGGGCAGGTGCCAAGCTGCCTTCAGGAGGCAAAGCACAGAACGTGTCCGGGACTGTGTTCCTCTGACCCCCGTCTTTTCTCCTCCCTGTCTCACACACTGCTCAGCCTTGTAGGAATGGACCCAGCATCCCAGCTGAAAAAACAGGGCTAGAAGGAAGTTTGGAGGGAAGACACGAGAGCTGGGGAGGGAAGTCATGTCCACCTGGGGCAGTTGACCTTCATTAACCTCTCTGAGTTCAGTTCCTTCCCAGCCACCAGGCAGGCCTGCCCTGCCCTCCTTCCCAGGGGCAGTGAGTGGCAGTGTGCCTCCTTTGGTTAAGAACACGAATTCACTCCCAAGGTTCAAATCTCATTGTGGCCACGCATTAGATGTGTGGCCTTGAACGTCTTACTTCCCCTTTCTATGCCTCGGCTTCCCCACCTATAAACCGGGGTTAACAGTATCACCACCATGTAGGGTTAATGGGAATATTGAACAATGACAGCATTAAATGAGGCAACAAGAATAGTGTCTGATGTATGATAAACACCCCCAAAATATTACTAGACTTCATTCATCACACAGAAGATGCTATTATAAGATACATCCAGGTTTCACAGGTGTAAACATTTTCTAAGTGCCTCTTAGAACTGATGAACTATTATATTGTCAATAATGCCTGCTTATTTACCACTATGAACTCTAACCAGAAAGTGGAAAGATGTCCATGGCCATGAACTTCCAGAAACAGCCACATTCAAATACTGAGAGTCACTACAGTTTATGCTCCTGTCTGTTCTCAGGCTTGCGGATGTCCATCTGTCCTCACTTGGTGAAGAAAGTAATCTCTCTCTCTCCTCCTCCCCTTCCTCCTCCTCCCCCTCCTCCCCCTACTCCTTCTTCTTCTCCTCCTTCCCCTTCTTCTTCCAAATCCCACTTTCATAACCTCCCAAGGGCCCCATCTACATATGTCATCACATTGGGGGTCAGAGCTTTATCATGAAGAAGTTGGGGAAAAGAGGAGAAACCACCGAAGAAAGACATGCAGGGTCAACCAATAAGACAGATGAAAAACCAGGAGAGGGCGGTGGCCCAGACACTAAATGGGGACAGAATATCAGGAAGAGAAAGTGGTGAAATGGGGTTCAATGGAAGAAGATTGACCGTTAGCTTGAGAAACATGGATGTTATTAGTGAGATTCACAGAACTTTGGTACAATTTGGGGTAAAATCCCGATTAGAGTGGGTTTCAGAGACAATGACAAGGTGGTAGCAGATTCATGTTGTATCTCCTTAATATTCTTTACAAAACAAATAGATCAAATTAGATAGAAAAACTAAAAGCCCGCAGAGACCATCTGCAAGGACACTAGATGCCAAGGTGTCCCCAACACTACAATGTGTAGAGACAGCTCATTGCTAAGAGACCCACATGGCATCTGACTCCACGCAGGGTGAAGCAGAAAGAATGGGGCTTCGACAACCCTGAAAACAGAGGAAGGCCCTCCCCCAGGTGCCAAGAGGTTCTCCCTAGAAAGCACTCTGGAACCCCCGGGACAGCTCCTGAGAGGGGAGGGTCCAGCTAGTGGGAGGAGTAACAGACCCAAGGAAGGCGTGCCGGCAGGAGACTTGTGATTATGTGTGTCAACCCAGTGGTTCTTAGACCTCGCCAGGGCGCTAACCAAGCCACCTTCAAGCCAATTACAGCATCCAAGGAGCCAAGATAACAGCCCAAGCTCCTGCATTCTGTGAAACCTGAAAGGACTGGCAGGTGCATCAGTCCAGATCAGTAACTCCTCTTCTAGAGAACTGTAATTATGTACGTTTTGTCTGTGGTGAAGAAATCTGCATGCTAAACAATGACAGCTAATTATATACAGGCTTCGCGGGCCTTGTCATCAGGCTGTGATAGGACAGTTGCCTTGAAGACTGTGTGCTATCTCTATCCCCGTGGCTTCCTTTCTCCCATAGACCAGAAAACAATGATGCTGCCTCCTTAGCATCACAGGAGGGAAGACTCTAGTCAAAACCGAGAGAGTCCTGTTGGTTTTCATACTAGGTTCTCGTTTCCTGATGGATGGGACAGATGGCATTAAGTCATAGGCTAGGGTGCTTACCAGGGCACAGCGGTACTAAGAAGCAAATATATGTTCCAGGTTTTGTGCTAAACACTGAGACTATTAGAAATATGGCCTCTGCCCTGCTGGCCGGCTTATAACTACCTGAATAGATTGACTTTGGTTTGGTAAGCATTGCAAAGGAGAAGAATGAAAATTCTTCAATACAGTTGGACTCAACGTGGTCTGGTGAATAGACAGAGTGCTTCCCCAAGGGGATTTATTACGTAGAGATGACAAAGGAAGGGGTGAGCTCATCAGCTGAAAAGAGGGGAGAGGAAATTTGGTAAATATTACCGTTGGCTGACCCAACTGTCATTCCCAACCCCCTTTTTTGTGCCTGTCTCTACCATGTAAATATACGCCCAAAACTTGGTCTCCACACCTTATTGCAGCCACATCATGCAGTTCTGGCTATGAGACATGGATGGAAATCTCTGGGAAAAGTATTCGCTTCCTAATATAAACACAAAGCCTTGCAATGAGAAAGTTTTCCTGTCTTTTCACCTTTTGCTCTTTGCATTTTGTTTTCATTAGCCTCTCCTTTCTTCCTGTCTGGTACACTGACTTGATGCCCCCAAGTGCGGTAGCCATTTTACCACGCTCAGAGAAACAAGCACAAGAAAAAAATGGCAAAGGACGTAGTCCTGCCTGGGTCCCTGAGGCACTGTTGTGCAGTGTCCCCAAACCTTGACTTCTTTAAGAATTGGTGCGGACTTCTGCTTGTGAGCAAAACAAACCCTATCTTTATAGGATGCTGTTTATCTGAGTCGTCTGTGGTTTGCAGCTGTAAGTGTTCCTAAGTGGTACAGGAAAGAAGAGATGGGGTGAAGACAGGACTGATGCTGAATAAGTGCCAGGTCTCCTAAACCATTTCAAGGGTTGTATCAGGAGGGTTCAATTAGAGAAGAAGAAACATGTGTGTGTGTACATATAGTCATGCATACAAGCAAGCATGTGGGCATATATACATGCATGTACACATATAGACATGCATGCATATGCATACACCTGGGTTGCTCACGGACGTGTGAGGAATGGCTAAGTCAGTCTCAAGTCTGTAAGGCAAGTAGCCAGGAAGGAAAGATTAGGAGCAGGCTGGAACCCTGCAGGCAGGAGCTGTTTGGAGTCTCTAAACTCAGGAAACGCCTAAGCCCTCTGTTAAAGGTCTCTCCTATTTAGGACAGGCGCACCCAAGGATAATCTCCTTTTTGATCAATTTAAATTCAATTTATTAGGGACCTTAATTACAACTGAAAAATTCTTTCCGAGTAGCACCTAGATTAGTTTTTGATCGAATGCAATGGGACGGAGTTCAGCCTGCCCAATTCAAAACATCAAAAGGCGCCCCGTGGACTTGATTGAAAGGTCAGTGGGAAGCCTTTGAGTTTTATGCTGAGAAGGAGCATGCTCTCAATTGCAATCACCGTGGCGAACATGTGGAAGGTGAACTGGAAGTGGAAAAAGTTTGCAGAGCAGAAAAACTATGTAGGAAGTGATTGCTGTAAGCTAGCAGAGAGATTACGAAGATTTGAGCGAATTTGTATGGTGGGAGTGAGGATGGAAATACGAGGAGAAATCGGAGAGCCAGTTGGACAGACCTTGGCGAGCGACTGTGTACGAGGGAGATAGGATCGCAGTAGCCTCCAGGCTTCTGGTGTGCTACGGGGTCGCTTACCACTTATTGGGACCTCTAGGGCTAGAGAGGAAACTATGCCATTTACTGAGAGCGTGAGGAGGAGCAAATCCAGAAGGAAAAAGTTATAGATTCCATTTGGGGCATGGTGCCTATGATGTGCCAGTGAGATATATTCTATCAGGCAGTTAAATGATGACTTGTACTTTGGTCAAGACCTCAGAAGGATGGTGTGACTGGAGATACAAATGCAGGAGTTCCAGCCACTGGCCCTCCAGGTACAATAATAAAAATGGGTTATTAGGTCTGGAGGAGAGATTAGAGTGAGAAGAGGAGGGGCTGAAGACAGAGTCCCAAGTAGATCCTCCATTTCACAGTCAGGTAGAAATGGATCTGACCAGAGACAGTGAGAAGAACAATCTGGACACAGATGTGAGGACCCAAATGTGTCGTTTTGAAAGCCAAAATGACCCTCATGCCATGGAAATGTCTTCAAGAGTCCCAGGCTAATGAAAGACTTCCTGGGAGATAACATGTGTCCACCTGGTGTCTGGACACCTGGGGTCTACAGGGGTCTGGAGGAGGGGCGTGGTTAAAGGCTTATGGCAAGACGAAACTTGGGAATCCAATAGGCTTAGAAGACTTCCTCATCCCAACTCCTACTCTGTAACCCCAATTAAGCTTCATCTCCCTGAGCCTCGGTTTCCTCATCCATTGAATGAGACTACCTCATACCAATTGAGGGAAAGTTTAAATAATGTGTTTCCCATGGAACGTACTGATTCTATAGCATACCCAAATGTACATAATAGCTAAAATATTTTTCCCGTATTCACTACGCACCAAGTAAATTTTAAGTGCCTTACCTGTGTTACTCATTTCATCCCCGCAGCAACCCTTTGGGAACGTCACTGCTGTCCCATGTCTCACGACAACGACACTGAAGCACAGAGGTAAGGCCAACGCCATCCATCCATTTATTCAACAACTGTTCATTACACATTTAGCAGGTGCTTTTTGAAATGCTAGAGATACACCACTAATAAAACAGACATAATTTCGTCTTCAAAGGTAGTTACCTTCCAGTGGGGGAGACGGTGTCAGAGGGTTGGAGGTGATGTGGGAAGATGCTGGGCTTTGGGTTGAGGATCGCACACCATACTGCTCAACAAGGCAGTCAAAGTGGGCCTCCTAAGAAGCCTGTGTTGGACCCAAACCTTGGGAGCAGGAGGCAAAGGACAGCCAAGAGGTCCCTGCAGCCACAGTGAGGTGAGTAAATGAGAGAACTCTCAGAGACGAGCTGAGGCAGTAAGTGGCTGGCCAGCTGAGGCCAAGTCTTAGACACCATTGAAGGACTGTTGGCTTTTTGTTGAATGAAATGGGAGCCACTGGAGGGCATTGGCAGGGGACACTTTTTGAGTTTCATAATAAAAAGATAATGTTGCTGGTTTGAAAGAGGATTGTGGGGTCAGGGGAAAGCTGGCAGCTGGAAGATCCTTTGCGAGGTGGGAGACCACTTGGTGCTAAGACCAAGAGTGGATGCACTGGGAAAATAGAGGTAACAGGGGATCCCAACTGGATGGAGAGTAGGGGAAAAACAGAGGAATCCCGGAAGAGCAATGAGAGGAGAGAACCCCCATTAATTAGAGTGGGTAAGACGGCTACCGGAGAAGGTAAGAAAATTTGTTTTGGAAGCGCTGGCCTCACCATGAATCCCTACCACTCAGTCAGCATCATTTTTTTTCTCCTGGATTATTCTGAAGCAGCATCTCTGCCATATTTATTCATTTTAAAATAATATCTAACAACTACTTACCTCTATTGCCAGCTTGGTGCCCATTTCCACAAGGTAAGCCATCATTCTGTTTTGGTTATTCTTTTTAAAGTGTGCTTTTATAAAAATTGTATCCTTTTACTCTAAAGCATTTGTTTAACAGAGGCTTCCGCCTGGTTCTCTGACGGAAGGTGGTTAGAGCAGCTCCCAGTTTGAACAAAACCGAGGTTGGCAATCTCCGTTGAGTTTAGCTGGGCTCTGGTGATGTCAGGAATGATGGCGTGCATTCTCTGCACGTGAAAGCAGGAATTAAAAAACACTTAGGAATAACTAGTCACATCATCATAAAGGTAGGAAGTGCCATTCTAGTAGCTGGAGGAGAGGTTTTACTTATGATCAAGAACCATCATTATAAGCAGGTGATAAAAGCCTGTTGTGTAAGATGGGTGTTTACTGCAGTCTTTCAAACTCACACAGGGAAAATGTTTCTCCTTTGCATAGTTAACTGAGCAATTGTGCTAAGCGCTTTCCATACCTTGTTTGTGCGATCCTCATAGCCAGCATGGCCGCTGGAAACTAGTAGCCTCCTCATTTTACAAGATGAGAAAACTATGACTCCGAGAGGTCAAGGACTTGCCTGTGATGATGGAAGAATCAGGAATAAAATCTAGGAGGGACCATAACATACATGCTCCTGACCAGTACAGTTGGAACCAGCAGGGATGCTGGGAACAGCCACAGCTGAGCTGGGACACTGGGCAGCCTGAGGCCTCCAAGCCTCAGTTTCCTCACTAGGAGAACGGAAATGGCAATGACTCTTTGCAGGGCTGGAGTGGGGAACGACTATAACATCCACGCATTCATCTGTCGCACATTTTGTGAGCATTGGTTCTGCGACAGCTAACGTAGTAGAATGCTAGGGAGGCTAAGATGAGCAAGGGAAATTCCCTGTATTTGACAAATTGACTGGGCTAGCAGGGCAACAGACAAGTGGACAAATAAGGAAGTGTGCTACGATGTTGTGTTTAGACTCCCAAGGATGATAGAACGTGGGCAAATTTTAGAATTCGTAGTCAGGGGTCACCAGCGTCCCTTCCCTTATCACCATTTTACTTTCAAAGTTCCTCTGTATCTGCGATTTTTCATCTCTGCTTTGCCAGGCTACCTGGTGGTCCCTACAGCTTCTAGGCAGAGGGCTGGCCTTGTATATAACCTCAGAGAGAGGGGCAAATGCTCTCCCTTGTCCACAAGCCTCCTCTGCCCTTTGCTTGGATTCCCCAAATGCCAACCAATGAATGGCAACGAATAATATCTGCCAAAGCCCTTCCCAGACTCCTTTTGCCACCTTTGCTTTCTGTCAAGAGAAAGTCTTTGGACAATGATGCCCTAGAAACCTGAGGCCAACTTTTCACCAGTGATACTGGCAAGACATGAGCCAGAAACATTCTGGTTTCTGTCAGGTCCCACTCAGCTTGGAGGTGGAGGGAGGCAGCCTAGAAAGCACCACAGTCTTCCTCCTGCTCCTGATGCACCAGCTTTTCCCCCACGGCCAGGCAGCTGCTTTCCTCTTGCTTTCAATGTTGGGGGGTGGGGTAGGGTGGAGCACGAACAGGAGGTGGCCAGAGATGCCCACCGGTGACAGAAGGAAATGTGGAGGCCATCTCACTCCGAGGAACTTAACAAGGAGAAGCCCCCAGCGAAAGAGAAAGTTGCCCGGGCTGAGGGCAGGAGGAAGGAGTTTCCTTTCAGAGCTCCGCTAATGACCTGCGGGGAAACCACGCAGCAGTCATTTCGCAGATCCGATGGCAGGTCACGGCGACAGATGTTCCCAACATATGTGGAGAATTAATTACCCACTAGTAAACAAAATCTGTGATGCGGAGAGTCATTTTGTCCAAATTTCTTACAATTTTGCTGTTATTAGGGGCTTAATTTTTCTTGATCATCTAGATAACTTGGATTAAAGCTCTCCTTAATGGGATCCGAGGAACATTCCAAAGAAAAATAAGAGGCTGGCTGCTGGCTGCAGAGAAAAAAAAGGAGGAGAGGCGGGAGGAGCAAAGGTCTCAGGGAGGACTGAGTTAACAGAGGAGCTGATGGGAAGGCTACACCGTCCGGAGTGATTAGCAAATTATTTGATTAAAACATTGGATGCTAGTCATACTTTTTAAAATAGTCTAATGGTTACCTTCTAGTTAACAGCGCTTACACTTAATTTAACCACATGCTGTGGAACAGCTGGAGTTTCTAGAGGAAATTACAGCATTGCAACAGAAATCGGCTTCCGGAAAGGTTTTCTTTGGAGTTGCTGTTTTTAAGATTCTGAACATGTTTTTCTGTCTCCGATCAGGGAAGCACATTCTAATATTCATCGTTTAAGAAAATAGATTTTCCTAAAAAGGGGGATTCGAGAGCCTTTTGATTTTTGTGAGGCTATTATTCCCTTGGCCATTTTCATCAATCACAAAAACTGTCAAAAAATGCAATGATTCTCTAAGTAAATAAAGCTGAGAGAGTCTTGGGGAAAAAATGGTTCCTTATCTATTCAAAGGTCTGTGATGCCTCTAAATCTTAAAGTCATTATGGTCCCTTATATCTTTTATTTAAGAAAGTAAATTTTCAAAAATCCATTGGTTCCATCCAACACTGCCTGTAATTGAATACACACATTTCTTGTTTTTCCCATTCATTCACTTTCTCATTCATTCAACACACATTCACTGAGCTAGGTGCAGAAGGAACAAGGGTGAAGAAGGTAAGGTCCATATCGTCCAGGCCTTATGCAGAAAGCAAACATGTAAACAGGCAGTTACTTTACTACAACTGGCCTTGGCCAGTAAACATTAATTGCCATAGCAACTTCCCCTTCCCGGCCCCCACTTTGTCATCCAAAACCCCCCCTAGGGGCCGGGATTGCCCACCCTCTTAAACTGTAGGTCAGAACTACACGTTAGGTAATCCTCAGAGTGAAGATACAAGGAAGTGGGCCAGAGATTGTTCTGGAATGCAACATTGAGGCAGGATCTTTCCATCGAGCACAGACAATGAGAAGAAGACAACGAGGTCAATAGATGTGAAGACGAAATGGAAGGAAACACCAGGCCTAAGACCAAGCCCACTGTCATTGCTCTTCTCCCTCTAGGCATGGATTTCCTGTCCTTCCTTTCCACAAATTTGCTCCATCACCAGAAACATTTTTTTTTTGTAAAAAGGTCTATGATATATAACATTGTTTGATATTCATTTTTTCCTGCAAGTTACCAGGATCTGACAGTTGACATTTATTTGGGCAAACTTCCCTTCAAAAATAAAAAATATTTATCCTAGTTTCTCAGAAATTCTGAATTTCTTCCTCAGTGCCCCCAAACTTGAGGGCATGTCGGGAACGGGTGCATTTCACACGGGGCTTCCTTCGGTGGAACAGATGAAATCTGCTTTATGAATATTTTATGAGGTAGCATTTCAGCTCAGCTTTGTAAGTTGTTTGATGTCGTGTGGCACGTCCTTACCCTTTCCAGAAGTGGTTGGCACTAGATGACTGCAGACACCTAATGACCCTCCGTGTTCCACGGAGCACCGGAGGGGTGGGAGAACAGCCTCGGCCTTGCATCGCAGACAATTACAATGAAAACAAATCAGAATATAAAGAGTCGCGGCCTGTGATTTGTGAACTTGCTACACCTCGCTTTTGAACTCAGTAAGCTCTCTTGGTTTCATAACGGACATGCCGCCTCACACACACGTGAACCAGTCCTCTGGCGTGTGGGCCCGAGTTTTGCATTTCCGTCTTTTTTCATTAGGTAAAACAATAACAGCCTAATATGATTCATACGTTTCCCAGCATCTAATTTCCATACCACTGTTTTATTTTTCATTTCAGAGCCAATACATAATTCAATCCTATCTGAACATGATAACATGGTACAGAGAGTACGTGACGTACTTAGCAGCAAGCTGAAATAGCCCTGGTCCAGGACAGCCGCAGTAATTCATTATTCCTTGCAACAAATGATTAAACCAATTCTCTGATTAATCAAAACTGTACTTTGGAACTAACCACATGAGATCAGAATTTTAAATCATGTTATGCAGACTGTAGTAATATAAAGAACAAGATTGAAAAATTATTTCTCTAAGAAATAGTTAGTAAATAAGCGTTAATCTTCCCCCAGACTTCTCGAAAGATCAAAGCCACACTCAAGCAAACTTTAAAATATGTGCCTTGCCAAGCGCCAAGGAAAATGTCACATTCTTTTAATAGGTGCGCGGGGTTGTCGTGAATCATTTCTCCTTGGAGGACTTCAGCACTGTTTACGGCTTTTCTCCAGTGACACTTCTTTCCTGGCCACGTTTTCTAGTTGCTGTCAGTTACTGGCCTGCCCCCTTGTCACTCGAAAGGGAAGGGCCTGAATTCTCCCCATTTCCCATCGCTACTCCACAAGTATAATTCAACAACATGCCCTCCTTTGAAGAATTAACATCATTTAATTAAACCACCTTTTCCTCCTCTTCATGTCATCCACTCAACTCCGTCTTCACTTGTGCGCTCTGTCCCAACACGACTCAGAATTTTTCTTTCTGTTCCATCCTCGCTCTTATTAGTTAATTCAGTTCATTCACTCATTCATCAGACATTCATAGACATTTCCTAAGTGTCAGAGGCTCTGCCAAGCATCAGGGATGTAGAAATAAATGTGACATTAATTTTGCTCTCATAGAGCTTAAGCCACTGGAATAACCCAGGGGCGTTCCTTGGATGGGGTGTGGGAGTGTGATGTGCACATGGCCCTCAGCACCGCTTAGCACCCCCACACACTGTCCTGGTTTATGAGAAGACTAAGAGTAACTGGGCGAAACTTGGAGCGTGACAGCATGTGATTCAGTGGCACGAATTGTGAACGTAAGTGTACTTTAGGTATTCTATGGGAATGTATATTCATGACAAGATAGAAGCGAAAACGAAAATATTCAGTGCGTAAAAGAGCTACCACCCTCTTATTCTATCACCAATCCCTTGGCTCCAGGCGCTTTTTCCAATGGAAAAGGGACGCGAATCATAAGAGCTTCACCTCAGCAATCATTCCAACCATATGGATGCTGCCTACCTCCAGGATAATAAGTTCTGAAACTCACCGCTTTAGCAAAACACACACACACGCGCACGCGCACACACACAAAACCACACTTGTTTTACCAGGTATCTTACCATATTTCCACTAAACCAACTCTGTATTCTCCAGTTACTGAACATTCACTGTTGCCAGATTTCACAAATACTTCCTACCTTTACCTTCTTCCCCAGTTTCACTATTAGACGCGATTTCAACTCTTCCATCACCAGTGCTTTAGGTTGCTACAAATGCATGATGCCAGGGCACACGTCTCATCTCTACACATACATTCATACCACTCCAAACTTCCTTGTCTTTTCAGTCTGATTCACTGCAGGCTACAGGTAAAGTCTCTAGCTGCACTGGCTGGGTTCACTGTGAGCTCATTGTATAAACCTGAGCTACATCCACAAACTCGAATTTCCAATCTTCAACTCATTTCTAAACACCTTGCACGCTCTCCCACCCTCAACGTAAGCTCCATAGAAGCTACTATGAACTTTGTTAACTCCGCTGTAACTTCTCAGTGAAGAGAACATGGTCATTTGAGAGTTTTCCCAGTTACCTTCCCGTCCCTAACAAATATCTCCGTATCTCCTCCCATGCTTTTGTCTATGCGAGTGGGTAAAATGCCCTTAATTGTTCCTCCTGATAATCTACTTGGCAGTTATCCTAATACAATTCAGATTCCTTCCCTCTCCTATGAATTCCATCAGTTTCCTCTCCTTCTCATACTTCACATCTCTCCGCATTTCTTTTTCCCCTCCTGACTCTGGCCGTACATTTTTGGGATGTCAAAAAGCAACCACATGAAAGTTGCTCTCCAATTTCATAATAGCTCAATAACTAAATAGTCAGGGCCAGTAATATAGGTTGATGGATTTTCTTATTTGATTTTATATATAACAATATTATACTACAATTTAAATATTCAACTTTATTGATAAATACTGTGAGTCTAAGCAATTCATTTCTTTAGGTTGGCAGATAACATCCTAGTTACTTCAAAGAATAACTTTTCTGACCACAATTTTTGTCTCTTCTTGGCCACAAGTTGAAAATCTCCTTGTATTGTCTTATACTTGAAAGTACAAGAATCTTTAAATAACTAAATAAACATATTATAGACCTATAATTAAGATTAATTATAAAGTGGGCAAGAGGAAACTTCTACTGTGGTTGGCAATTAAGAATCTTGGGCATTGAAATTAATTCAGTTGAATTCCCTAATCTAAATATACCAGCTTCATAACAAAATTAACATTTAAAACATTAAAAGACATTCATAAAAATTATGAACAAAACTTGAAGGAAATTAATTTAGCTCTAATTGAGTTAACAATAATCACTTAATACCCCGAGCACAACAAAATTCACATCCTATTTTGAAATGTTGGTTTCTTCCCCTTTCCTATTTTAAAGATGAGATCTATACATTTAGAATGAACTCTATGTTATAAAGTTTTATTGTTGTTTTCTAGCATATACCAAAAGGGCCCCTGTCCCAATGGGAGAGCAGATTGTAAGAATGGAAATTTCCCAGTTCCAATAGCCTGTTCTGTCACTTAAACTCCACTCTCATTGCAAAGTTCTCTGTGCATTTTTTGATTTTCGCAACACGTCTTTGTTAAGCACAGGCCGGCATACGTGTGCTAAGTATTCAGAAGTGAGCAAGACAGACCAGTCCATTGCCCTTGTCCATATAGGCAGTGATCACACCGAATGTTTCCCTGGACTGCATCAGAGCAGCCTGAAGTCTGTTGATAACCAGCCCATGACGTCTGTTTCAGTGCCCACTTAACACTGAATGTAGCTCCACTGGCAAAGAGAACTGAACAAGGTGAAGGCCACGGCAATGGGGTACAGATCGCAGTCCCTACTAACACAGCAGAGAAGAAGGCTCAGGAACAACTGCACTCTCTTACTGCTTAGGACCTTTCTTCACTGTGCTTGGCCCTCAGTTATAACAGAACATTTGTGCTCACTTTGCGCAAAAGATCTCCTTTATTCCCCTCATCCTCCTTACGAGGGAAGTCCTAACATCTCTGGTTCAGAACTGAGGAAACTGATTATCTAGAGAAGAAAGGAGAACGCCCCAGTTCACACATCTGTGAAGGAATAGAATAGTTAATCGTGGTCTGACCGCGACTCTGCTTTCCCCTGAAACAATATTTCCTCACGCTAAATAAACATTGGGTAGGAGGAAAATGGGCAACAACCACCTGAAATGGATAAACAGATGTAAATAAGGGCCCCCACCCCTGCTCTCTTCAGAACTAGGGTAGTCTCTTTAGAAAAGGCCTTTCTCTGTAGACAACAGCAGGGCATGGAGTTTCTCATTAGCAAGCTGCATTTGCTGAGCTTGAATGTAGCTTCAAGGTTATGATGTTTTAAAGAAAGTTCGCTTTGTGACTCAAAGTCACCCCCATCTTTTACAGGTTGATCAGCCTGTTCAAACTTAGCTAAAGTAAAAAGTTAAGGAAATTTGGTGAACATCATTTCTCTGGTTCCTGAGAAGGAGATGGCAAATTTGATCATCATATTGGGGAAAAATGGCGATAAACTGGGGGAATTGGTGCTGTTTCCCCAAACTCATTTAGTCTGGAAACCTATTGACTTAATTCGCAGCGATTTTGTGAAATAAGTGGATTGCTGTCAATGGGAACTGTTTGCATGTGCAGCTTTTGTTCCCACAGCAAAAACCGTTGGCTGAGATGCCAGCACCATTAGCTGCCTGCATTTACAGTCACCCAGGGAACCCCCATTGAACTGCCACCAAATGAGAACAGCTTAATGTGAATTGAATAGCGCCCCTAGTATTACATTGCCACTTAGCACTCAACTTCTAAGTAACTGTCAGGGTGGCAGGAGCCAAGTTCTATTCTGGGACCTGAATAGTAATTCATGAACCGCTATTAATGTTACCGACCATTACGAGAGAGGCACGCAGCTGAGGTTGAAGAGACCATCTTGCTAGTGCTGCCTTTTTTCTCTCTGTTTTGCGTAATCCTCACCTAACACACTCTGCCATCTCATTCGTTCCGAAAGAACATTTATGTGAAGATGACGGCAGTGAGGGGATGGCGTCAGCTAACCCTTTCAGCGTGGGCATATTAGGTGTGATTCCTAAGCAAAGCGAGGAGGAGAACAGAAGCGGAAGTAAACCACTTAGCAGAGGAAGTTTGGGTCAGAAATATGAAGGTCAAGTATGAGAAGGGGGAGATGTAAATGCAGAGCGAAATCAAGAACATAATCGTTTCTCGACATATACAAATACTGAATCATTATGTTCTACACCTGAAATTAATAGAAGATGGTATGTCAATTATACCTCAATTAAAAATAAAAAATATGATCAGGGTTAGATTGCAAAGCTCAGAAAAGACAGAAGAATCAGAATCTGGACTGGGCAGAGAGAGGATTGGGGACCACCCCTAAAATCTGTGGGGCCCAAAACAGTGCATCCCATATATCTTACATTTAAAAGCTACAACTCAGTCTCTGCCCAAGATCTGCTCACCTTCCTACCCTGGGGGTTCTCACCTTGGTAGCAGGTAGTACTAGTACCTCTAGAAGCTACCTCACCTGCAATGCCTGCTTATTCAATTAATCAGAGATCCTTCAAAAACCTTTCCTAGGAAAACACAATAGGTCTGCATCTCAGTGTTTATGATAGGCAGTGTCCTCTCACACCCAGAGGCAGGACCCCCTCACCTGGGCCTGAGGGAAGAATTAAAAGCATCCCATCATTTTTAGAGCTATAGAAGCCAATTGCAAACCAAGAAGAGAGTACCTGATTACCTTAAATACTCAGCATCCCTGATGGTGCCTCCCCACTCCTCCCCAACTCTACCTGTCCAGGTGTGCTGAACCAACCTCAAGAATCCTGACAGAACACCATTCCCCACTGTACTGTATTCCCCACGATACGATAATCAAGTTTAGAAAGCCCTGGAGCGCAGCTTCCAATAATGGGTCAGAGTCGTCTACTGCAGAAAGTCAAGCTGTGGCCAGATGACTTGGACCTGAAACTTTTAGGAGAAGAGTAATCCCAATGGAGCACAACTTTGGAGTAAACTCTCAGTCTGCAAGGCAAGCTTTTCAGACAGTAATGAAGAGTAAAAATTGTAATTCCAGTCTGGGAAAGATTATCGGTTATCTACAAGTTCTATTAATTATATCTATACACAAAAATAGAAAAGACACACAGGACTATAACCTTCAGTACAACTTTCATGAATGCATACAATTTTTGCTTTGTTAATTTTAATTTATAGGACAGAATAGATGCTAGGGTGAGGGATTTAGCTAAGGTCCCACCAAAATCCTAGAACAGGTAAAGAGCCAGCTACTAAAATTGGGATTTAGTGCAGCACTCACTATAGGTGTCTGCACACAATTGATCCTCAGTAAATGAAAATGACCAAAACTACAACAAATAAAATTTTCTTAGGCCTCAAACCAACACGCAGAACACTTCTCTGCATGTGAACACAACTCTGAGCTCTAAGTAGGTAGAAGCCTTCGTATTGAGCTCATCGTTTTCCACTTTGCCCTCAGCCAGTGACTCAGTTTGTTCAGTGGTTCTGTTATGCACACCTGTGACATGCTGATTTTGATTCTACAATGTCTTTGGAAAGGGGGTGAATACAAAAAGAACTTTAAAAAGCTGCCATATGAAATCTCTTAAAATATTTTGAAAAAACAATAAAGGAAGTTTCATTATTTTCTTTGCACTAAGCAGCCAGTGCCAATAACAAGTCCTGAGTAACAGAGGGGAACTGGAGGGACTCAGAAATCCTTGCACTGTGTGCGCCCCACAGACTCAGTGTGGGGTGGTCTGTGTTGCACTGGGAAATTGGAGTTGTGGGGTGTAGGGCTGACAGACTCTTTGCAGAATAAACCATATAAATTGACAGACACACCCATGGAACGTGGAGAAGAATTTTAGGACCTTGCAACGACCTTAATTTAGAATAAAAATAAGCTAGAGAGAAATGATTTCTAATTCTCTCTGAAAATTTGGCAACCCACAGAAAATATGCCTGAAATATAGAGGCTCATGCAAATGTTATCTCTGTACCTTAAAGACTAAATCTTCCCCTTGACCTTCAGAATAGGACCCACATATAATCAAATGTTTTTGGTCTACTAGGATGTCTTTCTGGGTTATGTTAAAGCAGATCAGGCCAGGACACATGAAGCTGAAAAGCACTCACACACCTGCCTGCATCGGCTGGCTTCTTCCAGCAGGAAGGAGCAGCCCGTCAGTCTATAGAAATAATCCATCTCCACACTCCCTACTGGAGCTCACTCACTGATGATCACTTGGACAATTTTCCAGTGCCTAAAGAGGATAGATAAATAACAAGGCAACAAAGTGCTTACTTCTCTTCCTTTCTCTTCTTCTTTCCTTTTTCCTGTTCTAGCTTCACGCAGCAAAATGCTTAAGCACTGAGATGAGCAAAAAGCAGTTTTCAGAATATAGGTCAGGACATTAATATAAATTTGATCACCTCCTTTTTATTCTCTCACATTCCCTGCCATAAATCAGCTGGCTCCCCTCCCCACACGCACTTCACCCTCCCGTCCTGATTTCGGATCGTGGAATGTAAATCTGTGACACGGGTATCTATATATAATATTAATGGTGCCGAGGAGGGCTGGTGTGAAGTGTGAGCGCTTGCCAAGAAAGCAGCGATCGAGCCCAGCCGTTCATCCTCAGCAGCGTGCTCTATATCATCCACAGGACAAATGTAACATCATTAGTGGGGGAAAGGGAAAAGAAGGAAGGAGGTGCGGGTGGGAAGTAGCCGTTCTGCAAGGAAATGGCTAAGTTGGAGGTTCCAATCAATCTAACTAAGCCAGGTTCCCTGAGATATTGTCAGCCGCTATGGACAGAACAGATTACAGGAGAGATCACTGAGAATCAAACAAACAGAAAAGCCACAAAAATAGAACAACTTTGTAATCAGAGATTTACTCAAGCTCCAGTTGGCATTTTAAATCCATCTGCCCGTTTAGCACTACTTTACATGCTTAGGAAAGAGAAAGAAGTTGGCTTTATTCTTGAGTAAAGGAATATAAGCAATCAGCACACTAGAGGGTTCTTTATTAAAGGCAATAAGCATTTGTTGTAGGTATAGAAAGAAATCATTTCCGATATCTCGTGATTCAAGGTTCTTAGAAGGATAAAGGAGTTTAAGTTTCCATCTTTCCTTCAAGCCAAAGTTGAGCTTCCTGGGTTGGTGTGTGCCTGAATTTGGAAGGTAGAAGATGATTCAGCTCCTTTGGCTCTTTCTTCAGTTGTATGTATAAAGATTGTGTCCAACGAAGGATCATTAGGCACTGAAGTTACAGACCATCTGAAGGCAAGCTCAGTCTTGTGAAACAAGCCTTATCTGTATCATAATATTAAACCACCTACTCCAGTGATTACTAAAGTTAACCTAACTGATGCCAAAACAAAACCATGAACAAGGAGAGTGAAATTAACAGATTTTCCTTAGCTATTTTTGGGCAGATTGAATAGAATCTAAGTTCCATTATCCTGCTCTGAGTCCAATTGGGCACCTGTTGCTTAATTCAGAGCTGAACAAGTCATTCGGATTTGCCAGCTGGTGGTCTGAATGATATGATCAGCTCAGTTTCTTCTCACAAAGCTATGATTTGAGGAATTATGAACTGAGGACGGAGTGCTTGAGCTACTAGGTGTTAGTAGTTGTAGGTTTTTGTAAGGGAAGCTATGTAAACAAATAGCACTTAGATAACACAAAGCAAAGCAAGTAATATAATGGACAGATTGCTTGAAAAAGCTGGTGACCTTAATCTACACATAAAGAAAAAGCTAAGAGAAAAACACCTTTGAGCTAGGTCTTGAATGATAAGTAGCATTACTGGTAAAAGAAGAAGAGAAAAAGCATTTCAGGCAGCGAGAACAGCCTGAGCAAAGATGAAGTACATTTGGAGGGCGGTTGATGAGCCCAAGGTAGCTGGAGCACAATTTAGGTGAGTAGGTATAATGGACGATGAAAAAAAATTCTGATGCTGACAACTAGGATTTGAGAGAAAGGAAAGAGAAAAAGAGAAGATCGGGTCATGGGGTACAAGAAGGGTTTAACAGAGGAGTGGGGTTTGAGCTAAATCTTGGAAAATGAATAAGATTTGAAGAAGAAAAAGAGAGGATAAGAGTGAGTTTAATATAGAGAAAATGACATTTGATGCATATATTTAGGTCAGGAAAACAGTTTGATTAGAACAAAGCATTCACGTGAAAATCAAGACTGCAAAAGGAGATCGGGAAGGTTCGGGAGAGAACAGAGTCCTTCAGGCTAAAGAACGTGCCCGTTTCCCGCGTGTTGAGTAATCTTGCCCATGCCCCGTGAAGAGGAATTCAATAGCAATAACATCAGGAAACTTAGGGTGGCCTAGAGGACAGAAAGGCTGGAATGGAAGATCCAGTGGGGAAGCTATCCCCCAGGTCCAAGCCTGAGTTGATCAATGAAAGAGCCTCAGGACTTCACTGACAACATGGATATGACGTGTGAGGAAGAGAAAACATTCCAGGAAGTTGTGAGGACGTGGCACCTTTAGCACTCGCAGAGAGGGCAAATAGTAAAGCCACAGACATCTCGAGAGGTTCTGTTGTTTACAAAGATGCAGCAGGCAAAACCGGGTCTCACAGACCAGGGGGGACCCACTGGACAGTTAAAAAATTGGTAATAAAAATATGCATCTGTTCAAAAAGCATCCGGCTGCAAGTAACATAAATTCCAACCACATGTTAAAAAATAGGAATCTAGTTATTTCATACAATGAGAAGTACATTAGTAGGTAGGTGTTTGCTGTCTGGATTCAGATGTTTGGCAAACCCATCTTTCTACTGTGACATTTTTAAGATACAGGTGTTTTACCTCTTCTGTGCTTCTCGCCATATGGTCACAGTATGGTGACTACATCCCCAGTCATTACATTTATTTCCAAGGCAGGAAAAAGGGGTAAAAGTTTGTCTCCTATTAGGAAGGCAAAATCTTTCCGAGAAGTGTCGTTGGTCACTTCCATTGACAGGGTCACTTCCAGCAGCAAGGGAACGTGTTCCCTGGGCACATTATGTACCAAACAAAGTCAGGATTCTGTTAACAAGAAAGGAAGGAAAATGCGTATCATGTAGGTAATTAGAAAGATATGCCAAAGGATATTTTTATAGCATAGAAAATAAAAATTCTAGACAATGACTGCTTTCAAGTGGTAAAAACAATGTGTTGTCATTAAAACTTGATCCAGTAGGTGAGACCCTTTTGAGTGTCTCTTAAAATTGTTTCTCACCCTGGCTGGTGTGGCTCAGATGGTCGGAGCATTGTCTCGTAGACCGAAAGGTTCTGGATTCGACTCTTAGTCAAGGCACGTGCCTGGATTGTGGGTTTGGTCCCTGGCCTGAACACATGTGGGAGGCAAGCAATTGATGTTTTTCTCTCATATCTCTGTCTCTCTCCCTCTCTCTCTTTCTCTCCCTTCCTCTCTCTAAGTATGTCCTTGAGTGAAGACAAAAACGAATTAAAAAGTAGGAATAAGAACAAAAATCATTTCTCTCCCTGGCTCCCCCATCTCCTCGAATGTAACCTGTCTGTCTTGGCCTATGGACATGAACTCACCATCCTCTTGACCTATTCCTGCCTGCTTTTTGTGCAATAATGAGAATGATCTTTTTCATAAGAGAAAGTTAACAGCTCAATTTATAGCTTACCTCATGATCAATGAAAATAGGGAAACTAGATATCAATGTGACCGAGCTATTTTAAAGAAAATCCTTAGCCTAAAACATTTTTAGCAGTAAACATTAAAAATGGTTGAACAGTCTTTCCTCACATAAAGAAATACAATAAAATATGCTATATACAATATATAATACATATACTATATTGTATATTTTATTATATATAAATTATACCATAAAAGTAAGTGGGAGGAAGGAATTAATAAAGACAAATGATAACTTGATTATTTAGAAAAAATCAGCATAGTTGATCAATAATAAAAAAGTAATATTTTCAAAAAGACTATAGAATGGATAGATACGTCACAAAGCAAGTACAGTAAATATAAATGATAATAGCGAGATGGTAGGTGTACATGTGTTCAGTGTAAAATGCTTTCACTGTGGAAATTTTCACAGAACAATGTTGGGGAGAGAACTCATAAAAAGGAGCATCTAACATCCACTGTTCGCCGTCAGCTGTACAAACACTGAGGGGCTAGTTAGACTCGTTTGCTCAGAGGGCACCAGATTTTGGTGGAAGACCTGCTGTATTGTGGTCCTTTAATTGCCAGCCATCTTACGTCCATCAATTATGTCACAAATGCCAGTTAACAATATCAACCAAGCCAAAGCACGATCTCCCCTGAGCCCCAACACCAGCAACCGGCCCAGAGCGGTGTAACCCAAAGCCCGGAGGTACGGACTCCGCTTTGCGTCTGTGCTGCCCTGTGACCTTGAGAATAGTATTGTCCCGTCAGAAAATGGTGACTGCTCCGAACGATCCCAGGCCCACTGAGGCTGTCACAGAATGATGTTTAAATCACTCAGACACAGCTCGGACAAATTACGTGATTCTTTCTCTCTTTCTCATTGCTTTCACTCTGGAGTATATTCTGAGAATGTACGGTAAGGTGTGAAAGGCGCTTCCCAGCCCGTCTCCCAGGGCCTAGCATAGTGCCTTATACATAGTAATCACTCAATAAATATGTATCGATTTGATCTGCTAACCTAACAGTGTTAGAATGCATTTATTCAGAAAACATAATAGTCGTTTGATCATTACAGCACCTTGTCCTGATGCATACATCACACACCTTGAGACCTGTCTGATGCAGCAGAAACCAAGCTGAGATACTAATCCTGGGAGACCTTGAAGTGAAGGGAACATTATGTCTGTGGGCTGTTTTTGTTTTCTTTTTTTCCCCAAGAGCGATACATACCATAGACTCAAGAGAAGAGATAATAAATCTAATTGATCACCTCGTACGTTACGCTAACCCAGAGCCAGGCACAAACCGGGTTGCAATATTTAAATGAAAGCCGCCCGGGCTCAACACGACGCCAGGGAGGAGAATAGACTGATATTCTTAATTCTGGAAAGCTGTATTGGTAATCAATTTGAATGTGAGAGCAATTGAAAAGCTGTCCAATTTTCAATTGCAGTATAAGTTGGGAAACAATTTGAAAATAATAGCTCATACAAAGAGTTTCTGAAGCAGTCAATATGGACTTCATGTGAAGGACAAATGGGAATGTGGCAACGTGCACCACGTTCAGCTCCGGGGCGTCCGACCCGGTCTGGAGCAACCCCCGAAGCCCACCCCCCACCCCCGCCGGATCAGAATGCAAAGCCTTGCAGAGTGTGCCTCTGTTGAGACTCTATTAAGTGGGAGAGTCACCAAGAAAGCATTTCCAATGAACACATGTTAATAGGACTGTGAGCAATTCTACTAATGTACAATCATTGCAAATGTATTTACACGTGTGGTTAACTGGACTGGTTCACATTAGAAATGCTTATCCGATCTTCACACAGCCCAGCGATGTTACAAAACTGCTCGTAAAATTAAAGATGGCTCCCACCGTCCTCCACACGCTCTGATCCATTGCTAAAATTCTTTCCTATACAAAAGGCAATATGGGTTGGAAAATCAAAATGATATAGAAAACTCTCCACATTGTGATTTCTTTATTCACATGAAGGAAACAAAGTTCTCTGGCTAAATTTCACTTTATCACAAACTTTGGAAATAGAGAAAGTTTATAGAACTTCATTATACACTTGACTCCTAGAGGGCTATACCTGTTTTGTTTCATTTTTTCCCCTCCCTCAGAGCTGGTATTAACTAGTGGATCTAATACAAATAATGTAGGGAATCCACCTGAGCTACACCCCCAGCCCGGCTTTCTCTCCCCAGTATTGGGGTCCTACTTGGTATTACACTCTGCATGACATGCATTGCAAATATTTTATTACCACTGAAAGCAAAGACAGTGCCTAATTGATTTAGATATTTCATTCTGCCGCAAATGGGTTTTGATTCCAGCTTTTAAAATAATGAGTGTTCTGGAATGAAATAATGGTGCTATACCTCCTGTCAGACTGAAAATAAAAAAATGTTTAAATCCACGGCACATGGTTTTATTTTCTCCTATGAACAAGTTCTTCTCTAACTCTCCTTAAAAAGTTTAGCCTAGTCTGATGATCTTTACAGGCAGACTAACAGCCCCTGCTGGGGTGACTTAGCGTTCTGGGCCTGAGGATGGCCTGGGTGGCTTCTGAAACCCAGCCAGCCCTCCTTGGCTGTTTTGATAAAGACACAGTTTCTGAGGGAGGGTTTCATTTACATATCCAGCCGGAAAAACCAAAAAACCGAAAGCCCGAGCAGACAGCTGTTTGCCCACCCTGGCGGCACTCGGCCCCTGCGTAGACATGCCAATGGGCGATGCATTCTTAGTGTTGTGTGCTTATTCAGTTCACCCACTTCCTAAAAGGGCTCCCTGACAGGGGCCAGAGGAACGCCTTCTAAGTGTTGATCTGGAATATTGACAGTAAATAAAGTACTGTTTAAAAGAAAAAAAAAACACCTTAAAGAAACACATAAACTAGGTGATTCTGGAGGCTGCTTTCTTTCATGTCTAACTTTGGTGGCTAAATAAATAAAATTTCACTAAATGGTTAAAATGGGTTGACATTGAACAACTGTGAAATTTGTCACTGTAAATATCGTATTACTTTTTTTCTATGCTCCAAGTCATCTCTGATCACTGTTGTTATTTGTTTCAAATGAGAGCTTGCCCCCAAAGTAGATTCTTTCCATTGATGATATTATTGCGTTATAGAAGAAATGCCTAAAAGGACAACTATCACTTTCCTTAGAACAGAGACTCCTACCTCAAGTTCAGGGAGTCCTTCAGGGAACCTAAAGAGTTTCTCCCTGCCTCTGAACCCCATGAAGACGTAAACACCTATTTAACATGTGTATGTAAATTTGTGATTAATAAAACTTTTAAAAAATTCATTTCAAAGTGTATGTACTATATGTGTGCAATCATTATATTATTCTCTGTGCACTTCTCAAATAAAGACTCACTAAAACATCATTGTTATCGTGGGAAGGTTGTATAACTGCCCATTTTTATTTAAGGATTTCCAGCTTCAAACTAGGTATGATTAGGAACTATTACTTTAGATAATCTCTGCTTTCTGTCCCATTATCAAAAGTGAACAGATGCAAGAAGGAAAGTCAATAATGCCTGAAGTCTCCAAACTCACATTATAATAGGAATTGTTGTGCCACTTCAGTGCCTCAGAAGTCCTAAGTTTCCTCCCAAACACAAATCTCAAGAGTTACGTGGAGACTGTAGACCTACCTGAGGCTCTCCAATCGCAGGGCTGAAAAGCACACAAAGGTCAGTGTAGAACTCTTGGGTCTCCGTTGCCTATTTTCACTCAGAAGGGGATGGGGGACACCCTGGAGGAAAACTTATTATGGATTGTGCAACTTACAAATAGAAAAGTTAAACTCAACGCATTATCCTGTCACCAAAAATCAAACTGTCCTTTCCCACCTGACGGACGTGCTTTTACCGGAAGGATGTCGACTGCCTTAATAACGATCCTGTTCTCAGCGCCAGGAAGACACATGTTTAGTCATTTCATTTGACTCCGGACAGGATGGCATTAAAGTCATCCTGGGCCAAAATGCATCATTTCTCTTCCATTTTCGAAGTTCTCCCAGGAAAAATAGTTGCAGACTTTTTCTAGTCACCATTTTTTAGTGTAATAAAAATCCTCCCCTGTTCAGGCTGTTTCAGGGTTTCTAACTTCAATCTTTTCCATTCACTTGGACTTACTCCCGTTCTTCCTGTCTTGGTAGAAATTGGAACTATCTGTTCACATTCTCTTTAATTTCTTTAAAAACATTGTTTTTATCCTCACTCAAGGTCATGCTTTAAAGAGAGGGAAGGGAGGAAGCAACAAAGAGAGAGAGAAACATCGATGTAAGAGAGAAACATCAGCTGGTTTCCTCTCCTACCAGCCAGCCTGGGCCAAACCCGCAACCTGGGCATGTGCTCTGACCGGGAATCGAACCGCAGTATTTCAGTCTATGGGACGATGCTCCAACCAACTGAGCCACACCAGCCAGGGCCACATTCTCTTTCACTTCTTATAGTTTCTTATCTACTAGAATATTAACCACAAATCATTCTTTGGCTTCCACTTCCCCAAGCTGGGAAACCCAGACTTCTAAAGTTTTTGCTGTGTACCTGATTGTGACATCCCTTTGTGTTTCCGTGACTCTCCTAAGACTCATCTACCGTTTAGCTTATTTCTTCCCATTGAAGGCCTTGCCACTAGGTTATGATCATTGTCAATAGAATGAGAGTTTAGTGAATTATGTCTTTGGTTCCTTCTATCTGTGCTTCCAAGATCAAGATTTTTGTGACAATGCTGGAAAGCTAAATTAGATTCTGCTTGTGCAATCCTGAGATTGCATCCCTCTTTTTTTTTTTTTTTTTTTTTGCAATATTCCTGCATATCTACTCATTTCTCAAGCTCAGATTTTATTTTCCCAGAAGCATCTGTTATCAAATGAAAAACCCTTGGATGACAGTGCTGGCTATGGTTACACCAGATAAAAATGCACCTCTTACTAAAAAGGTAATAAGTATGTTCCAAAGACATTTTTGTCTCTCTGTGTATTTTCAATGAAGATCTGATTAATATCTTTGGCAGTTTTACAATTTTTTAAGGGTTCACCTTGAAAATATTTCTATCCATGTCAACACGATTGAAGAAATCCAGGAGAAAAGTAAGGCCCCCATAGTAAATAGTACCCATAGGAGGAATAGAAAAAATATCCCTGACATCCCAGGGATCATGGCTCTTAAAACTTTAGTTTTGATCCTAATCCTAATTTATCAGGATTTAAATTTTAAAATTTTCATTATGAGAGCAAAGTATTAGGATAATAGCTGTCCAAAAGATAATTTTCCTAAATGCTAACAACCAAGAACCCAAAAGCTCTTCCTGCCTTTGAGACACTGAGAAACAACCCAAGAACCTTAAGAAGAGACCATGAGTCAATTTTCCTTTTTTCAGAACTCCTGTTGCATGTATTATTTATGCCATCAAACGTATCATGGCATGACTGTGTATTACAATGTTCTAGCCAGTTACCTCCTGTGTGTTGTTGCTCCCCAGTAGGGCATTAAGACATATAGTCATTATCAAATTATGATTATTATATTAATCAGATTATGGGCAATATTAAAACCTAAGAGGCAAACGGACAGAACGAAACCAATGTAACTCCTTTACTCTCCGCAAATGTTGTATTCAATCGGGCTCTCTATTGCTGCAACACTCGGCCAGCTTTACCTCCAAACATGCATGTGTTCCAAATCTGAGAATTCACTGTAAAGTTTGCTTGTATCAAAGGAGGAACTAACTAGTCTTTCTGAGTGTCCACAAGGCACCTGGCCGACTGTCTCTCCGCTCAGCTGCCACTGCAGACACCCGGACAGCACCGCCTCCCTCGGACCTCTCTGCCATTGCTTTCCCGTCTTTGCTAAATCTCACCTCCTTTACAACACAGAATTCTATTTTTTTGGCTCCATATTTAGTCTTTACAGAAGAAAGCGAAGATATTCATTCAAGAATATGCCAAAAATGCCCTTTGGAGGAAGATAACCTACTGGTTTTCATTGTGCAGTTCAAAACCATAGAGGTTTACCAGCCAGGCGCATGTCTTCCTGCTCTCGTGTACATGGGCCATGTGCTCCAGCCCCTCCAGGGGGCTCCCTACTTAGCTACTTAAGAAACAGCCAACACTGAACATCAAGGAAGCAGCTGGGCAGAAGTGGAACGTAAAGTTAAATGAAACCCTCAGTCCAGATTTCTTCGGTGAAAGGGGCCCGTTCTTTTCCTTGGAGTAGCTCTGAAGCAAGGTTCATGCTCCAGGCAAGAATGGCTGTGCTTTGTTAGCTGTATGCTCGCGACACAATTAGCTGCCAGCGTGGCATCCGAATGCCATGTGCAAACAGGGCTACAGTGCAAGAGACTGCGATAAAGTCAACCAACTGGGAAGCCTTTCGACTCTCAAGGAAACCCTGAAGAAGTAAATTGTACCCTGGCGTTGATCTTTTAAGCTAAACTCAAGCCGAGCCATAACTGTGGCTGTAGAAGAAACACGCCTATTTGTTACAGGTTTAGAAACATTTACCATAGGAAATACAAAACCTCCAATTCGATGGCCCCATTCCCTCATCGGTGGCAGTCGAGAAGAGTCTGAATTAGTGACAAGTTAATGCTGAACAGACTCCAGAGCTGTGTCTACAAGCTAAATGTCGGTCCCTGGTAGACTGTATATTGCATTTCTCTCTGTCACATTATCTTCACATGTTATTTTGGGGACAGATCGCTGTAACTCTAAAATGCATGACGCAAACAAAAACTGACGAGGAAAATGGAACACCAAGGAGGTAGACTCTGGTCATCACCATTAGAAGCAGAAAATCTATATTTTTAGAAGAAAAAAACTTCGCCTGTCTTTAGTGAGTTTGTTTTGACATTAGAAGTGAAGTCTGAATTTCTCTTTGAAAAGCAATAAACTGTTCAGCCGCTGCCATCTGTGTCTCTCTCAATCAATAGCTTATCTTTTCTCTTTCCTCTCCTTTTACCTTTCCAGGGTGGAGTCTCGGGTTTGTGTCTGTTTTGCCACCTTTTTCTCCTTCTGGGCTGTCAGATTCCTGAGGAGACCTGGAGGGAGAAAGCTTGAAGAACGTGTTAGTCCGCAGCTGCCTCTCTGTGGAGGACAGTGGGTTTGATTAAAGGGGAGCGCCCCCCCCGGATTTCACAGATCACATCAATCACGTTGATCAGCCCCCGAAAGGCAACATATTGTCTGGGACTCGGCCAAGGAGGGATATCAATTTCACAATTGCACTTATGTCTTTCAGCCAAGAACCGGTTTATTTTTGGCTACTGAAGTCTGAGACTCACTTTGGAGCATCATTTTACACTCTCAGACTGTATGCCAGCTCTCAGGGATAACTTTGTCTTCAGAGAGAGGCATCTTTACCCAGCAAATTAGTTCTGCTACACGTTCCTTCCCTACGAGCCTCGTTTTATATTTTGACAGACTTTTGAAGGGCTTGGGTTCTATTATTAATTCTGATTTCGACAGCTCTGGGAAAACAGAACCATCAGAAACAACACCATTCTAAGAAAAGTTAAGAAAAAACAAGAGCAATGCTTGAATCTGCAGGTTCTGATGGGGCTCATAGCACTGATAACACCGCCATGCGATACATGTTCAGGAATATGAGCAAGTCAGCCTCAACGGCTGCCTCGGTTGTTAGCAGCAGGTACACTGTATCCCTAAATGTATTTTCAGTTATTTGTAATGTCCTGCTAGGCAAATTGCGGAGGTTCATTTATATATCCTTTCCTCGGGCACCATCAGAATTAGACATAGTTCGTTCACCTAAAATTCTGGCCTGTGATTACTTTGCATTATCTCTTACCTTTTAAAATATGTACTCTTTTCAATTCATTGATTGTGGTTGCTTTTCTATTTGCCGATTCTTCATTCAGTTCCTTTACTCTTCTTGTCTGGAATCCCGGTTCATGTAGAGAATAAAATACATACAAGGAGAGGTATCACAATGAAAATTAGATTAATCCCTGAAACCAATATTTGTTGAGGAAGAAAAACTAAAAACATACCTTTCAGAACTTCATAAGTAAAACTATATCTTCCAACGACTACAAATAAGCCAGTAGAACACATCAGGTTCATGAATTAGAGCAGATAACTAAAGTTTATTATCTAGCCTTTTTTGCTGTGTAAAATATAGAATGCATTACAGAATTAAATTTGACGTCTTTTTAAAACAAGGTCCTGGCTGGTTTCCTATTCAAGAATTTAAAAACAATGTCAAAATTCAAAAGCTGAATACTGATAAATCCTCCTTCAGCAATAGCTCCCCTATAGGTTTAATGCTTAGTGACTATAGCTTCTGAAAACTCCTTTAATAATAACTGATTAAATATCATTATGTGCATTATTTATTAGTTATGCTTCTTCAAACTTAACATAGCCCAATTATAAGGTACTTTCCTTTTGCTTATAAATGCTCTGAAAAAGACTTTTCCACACCAGTTTCAAGAACTAAATTTAATATATTCTTTCAATAATTAAATAAAATAGGTTTCAAGTAGGGCTATGTTTAGGAAATACCTTACTTGAATCATCAGAAGTAGGTGATGCTTTTTTTTTCAATTATTTTCCCAGAGAGCAAACCATAAAAAGACATCACCACAATGTGTTTCTGAAAATTAACTGGAGATCTTAGCTTCCGCCTTTGTGTGATTATGTTACAGGCACTTGTAACAAGTGCTGAAATCTTATTGTGTTTAAATGAAGTAAGATATGTTAACTACCCTCAGCAATAATAACTATCTTTGAAATGTACTGCTGGATTCTTTAATTACCTTTAAATGCTTTCCTTAAATTATTTTAAAATGCTCCCTTTTGGGGCTGTGGGAATATAATGGGTTCTTTTTATAGCCTGTGTTTACAATTTCACCTTTATATCTATAAACAATCTTGTTTAATTTTTTTGGCATAGGGTTTTTTGGATCTAGTATTTCTTTCCTGCTGATAAATCTAATTTTAAATCCCATGCTTCATGTTTCTCCAAAAGGAGACGGTTGTGCAGTCAAGTTCATTTTAGAGGACAAACATGCCAATTAACACTTTTGTATCAACCAGTATTTTGGAAAAAAAAAAACAATTCTTTATTTTCTAACCCCATGTCTTAAATCTGTGTTTTAAATGTGAATGACAGGGATGTCTTTCACCAAATTACATACAGAAGAAAGATAAACAATTAATGTCTGTAGAGTGGTATTATTTGTCATGGTGAGAGGTGTTCTGGAAAATAGGTGGTGTGTCACATTTCTCTGAAATTTGAATTCTGATAAAGTAGATCTTTTAATGATGTTTTAATTAATTATATGAATAACAGTCCTATTGTCAGATTCAAAATGTTTGTTTCTCTTAAATCACATAGTACATCTCAGAAGAGAATGTAACATCGCGCATGGAGGAAGGCTATTATTTGCCTAAGTGAATTTCACAACCTGCGATAATTTATCATTAGTCCAACTGAGCTCCTTGACTTTCCTCATCTTGATTTTCCTGTTAGATACCTAGGACTTCAACGCGTCGCCAATGTTATCACGCACTGAACTAAGTCAGCAGTTTTCACATCTTCATTTCCATGTCCTTTTCTGTACCTTCAGCAATGTTAATGTTACAAATTATAGGAGGGCATATTAATAGCCATACCCAAGAAGCAGAAAGAAAAGTGCATTTTTTTAAACTAAGTACTAACTTGGGATTTCCCGGGGCCCCTTGTCGAGCCAGCCGAACCCCCAGCTCCTCCATTGTGATGATAATGGATTCCGTGTTGTTGGCGCGGAGGTCGCCAGGTCACCCTAAGCGCCTTAATGGACTGTGAAATAACTTTAACTGCATTAACCTCCCTGGATCACATGGGTGGCACCAACAGCCACTCCTGAAATTCTCATTCGTTTATAGAGACAATACCATTAGATTATTCTATTTTCCATTTCGAATAGCAATAGGCTCATGGCAATTATGCAGCTAAGCATTTCCATTCAGTGAATAGGACCTTAAAGAAGATTAGCAAGAACATCTCTTGCATCAGATACGCATGGGCAGGTGTGGATACTTTTGAAAATTTCACTGGACTTTCAGATACCTCAAACTCACAGGTTCTACTTCTTTCGGCTTTAGGCTATTAAGTCATTGGGTGAAATGAAAATATATTATACATGTTACTATGACTGAGTGGGCTCTCTCGGCTCCCTAAGCCAAGCAGTTATACTTAGAGGATTAAAATTTTTCCCCACCTAGTGATTCTTCCTAAATGAAATGAGTCACTCACTATGAAACCCAAAGAACTGATCACCGAAACTTAAGTCAGAGAAAACCACACTGGAAGCCATATGTCCTCATTTCCCTGACTGCGTTATTCTAACTTCTGCTGCTTATTGGGTTTAAGAGACCAAAATGCTTTCCCTTGAAAGCGCGCAGGCTGGAAGCCCTTATTATCTGAAGGACACGAATAATTGCCATTGGTTTGCATAGATGTAATCAGACCTCTATTTACTACAAGTTAAGCCCTATTGGATAAATACCCAAGCAAGAGTTAAAGAGTGCTATGATCATCGGGACTATTATTAAAGTACCTCACTGCCGTCTCCATACAACACAATGAAAAAGCACGCCACACTCAGCGCACGTTTTAAATGCTGTTTGATTTTCTAGTGGGATCTCATGAACTGAAAAGTGAAAACAGGGCTACATTTCTTTGCTTCTAAAATGCATATTTGAATGTTTCTAAAATTCAGATCTGACTTTCAATCAATCTTCTATTTAACATAGTAATTTTTTTTTTAATTCTGGAAAATTAGTTAGAATTGAAGGTGTCTTAGAATTATGGAATTATAGTGAACAAATTGAAGGTATAAACATTCCTTTTTAAATCTTGATCTGTGTGGATGTGTTTTAATCCTAAGGAAAAAACTGCTTTTTGCAGAGAGCTGGGAACTGGTTATTATTTTCCAGAAATGAGGGAAGAACGGCCCGTGAGTGGGGCGGCTTGGTTTTTGGAGTATAAAATGCACACACAGGCTATCTAAGCGAATCGGCAGGAGTAAGCTGCACTCCAGCTAACGCCAGATCCATTGAAATCTGTTATCTGAGCACAGTAGCCACTGTTACAAAAGGGTCTTTTGTGAAAGTCTTTACCTCTTTCCCTTTGAGGTGCTTTGCTTTTCTTGGTCGGAGCCAGTCTCCCTCTGAATGCCACCCACCAAGTGGATCAGCCAGCTTACGAATCACTCATTTAATGAGCAATTATTGTGCACCTTCTGTATGCCAACCCCTGTGATATGCAGATGTTCTCGCTGGGGAGACTGGCAAGTGCATCACCAGTGAGTTGTGATGAGCGTTACAACTGAGGTCCATACAGAAAATATGGGCGCTCAGAGAAAGGTGTTGTTGGGTCACAAACTTGCACCTATACACAGAGGAGGAGGAGAGACTAAAAAAAGAGGAAACTACTCCAGGTTAGTGGGTGCCAGCTTTAGTGAGCAAGGGAACTTACATACGAGGCTTGTCTTAGGCGCCGGCAAGACGAGCAGATCTCGGTACTCACCCACCAGAGTCTTAAAGTTCGTTTAAAGCCCTTAACTGGGTTGAGTTGCTCATCCCTCTCCAATGGTCTCTACAACATTGTACTATCTCCAGGCTGGGTCCCGGGAGCAGCTCGCACCGTGAAAACGGTGGGCAGAGCCTACGTTCCAAAGACAGGGAAACGGGTGAGGGACCTCTGATCCGACTCGGCCAGCTCACAGGTCAGGCAGAAATCACATCCTCTCTATCACCCCCTCCAACAGGCATCTACAATGCACTTCTTAACAACTGAGTTGAAGTTGCGTTTCATGTTTCTGTATCTCACTTCAGCTCACGATAAAACTACTACTGAAATGTTTAGAGCTGTTTTGCAAACATCACATGCCTACTTGGCTCCCCGTCTGACTTGCAGATCTGGCTCTCCAAGTCTGCCACCCCGTGTTGAGTCTGACGTTCCCTCCATGGAAGGCTGATGAGTGTGGTCACAATATCAGACATGACGCAGGAGTTGCTTGCTTGTCTCATAACCCGGTTGAAAAAACACAGATCAGTCAATGAATTAGTCTACAAATACGTACAGAGCAACTGCTACGCAACAGCAAGGAGCTGGTTGGACTTCTTTTACCCACAAGTGTGTTTGAGATTTAGCTTGATAAGGATGCAGTGAACTATCATGTGACTCAGTGGGCTCCCTGGTAATCCTTGAGGAAGCCAAGTCTTTTTAATAAAGGTCAGAGTTCAAGCCAACAAATAATGTTACCGTACTGTAAGGACTATTAAATGCAGAACCTTCAGTGCAATGCCTGTGTTTCTCTTATGTAAGAGAATTTCTCTTGCCTAGAATATGACCACCCTCTCTGGAGCATATAAAACCCACTAGAAAGTCTACAGTATGTCAACAACATATAAACAGTGATGCACCTGACCATGAGGGATTGGTCCCAGGGACGGAAGCTTGGTTGAACACCCCAAAGTCAATTAAGGTGAAAAAAAAAATCACATCAATTGAATAAAGAACAAAAAACCCCACAATCAACTCAACAGACACAGAAATGCACTTAAAATTGGACAGTTTTTCCTAATGGAATAGTCAACACACTAAGGACTTCTACAAAAACCCAAGCTGGCGTTGTATGTGGTAGTGAAAGATGGGCTATTTCTCCCTTTACATCAGCAGTAAAGGTAGGGGCCAGGCTGGCCCCTGGCCACTCCACTCAATGTTGCAGTACAGGTTTCCGCTATGATGGTTATGAGCTGGTAACAATAAGTGAAGTGCTTTCCTGAGTATTTCTTATCAGCCATTTTCTACGGAATTATCAAACCTAAGGAGGGGGCTATGAGAGCACCTAATTTAGGGCTGGGTGAACAACCTTTGGGACTTGTAGCTGGAATTAATAATATTCATAGTAGGCAAAAGGTGGAAAGAACCCAAATGTCTACTCACTCATATCGATATAGAAAATATACTGCAGTTGCCCCTTGAACAATAGGGTGGGGTGCTCACTGCCCAACTGGAGTGCAGTTGAATACCTGTGTATAACTTTTGACTCCCCAAGACTTAACTATGAGTAGCCTGTTGCCCAGAGTCCTACTGATAATATAAACAGTTGATAAACACCCATTTTGTATGTTATATATAACATACTATATTCTTACAATAAAGTAAGATAGTGAAAACAGTAAGAAAATCATAAGCAAGAAAAAATACATCTACAGAATTTATTGAAAAACAATCTGTGTGTAAGTGAGCCCATACGCTTCAAATTGGTGTTGTTCAAGGTCCACCATGTATCCACACAACGGAGTATGATTCAGCCATAAACAGGGATGAATGTACCTGCTATAACAGAGAAACCTGGGAAACATCACAATAGATGAGATAAGCCAGTGACAAAAGCTCGTGTTACATATTCTGTGATTCTATTCATAGGAAGGTCCAGGGAGGGAAATCTAGAGATAGAAAGTCAGTTAGCAGTTGCATGTGGCTGGAGGGAGAGATGGAGGCCGTGGGGAGGGGAACGATAGCCAAGGGTACAGGTTTCTTTTCAAGGTGATGAAAATATTTTCGAAGTCACTAAGGTGATGTTTGCAGATATCTGTGAATATGCTAAAACCCATGGAGTTTTATGCTTTAAGTAGGTGAATTTTGTGGTAGGTGAGTTATAGCGCAAAGCTGTTAAGAAAGGAACATTCTACAATATATATTTGAAGTTTTGTGCTCAAGAACTATTGAATTGTCCTTCACATATGAGAATGCTTTTCCAACAATAAACATGCAAGATGGAGAACTTGGTAGTCTGAGTATTATCCCTCAGGAATCAGATGGTGGGGGGAGGGTAAAGTAATAGACAGCTGGTCTCTGAGGCAATAGAGAACTTGCAGTTTTGTGTGTGAAAATTCTAGGTTGGTTTAACCTCTGCTCTCGAATCCAGATGTCTATGCTCAAGAGTAGGAACTTGGAATATTCAATCCTAAAAAAAATCAAGATATTTCTAGAACATTTTTCTGAATATCCTTGTTTAAAATCAGCTACTGCCTTAGTTTTGCCCTCTTCCTCTTGTAAATCAGACTTGACAATAATTCTCCTTCCTGTGTGGTATTTTCCAGTTCTCAGGGCCCAGGTCATGCCTATCTTCTCTGCACAGTTTTTAAGTAACAGCTGATCTCCTCCATAAGAATGCAAGTGATAGCATCACTCTGAAAGCCAAAAATAATGCTATTTTTAATATTCTAAAGTGGAGCAATATTTAACACGTAAGTGTATGCCCACTTCATGATAAATGTAACCACCTGACTCAAAGAGAGGCCCTGCGATCCATTGCTCATCCTTGTGGAGGGAACAGGTAATGGGCGAGTGTGTCTTTACATAAGTGTGCGCGCCGAAGTTTATTTGCTTCAGGTCTCAAGGTGGCCTGGCATTTACGTTGTGCTTTCCAAGGGGCTTTACCTTCACAGGTCTTGCTCCCATTAGTACCGACTGAATGATGAATTTTTAACCCACATGGGCATTTTTTCATATGTCAGAAGACAATTTTTAAAAGCCTGGAGATAGCTATGTTAATTTCACACCCTTCAAGGACATTTCAAAATTCCCTAGAGGCCTGTGTCCTTTTTTTTCTCTGCCAGGTATATGGTGGAGGGAAATATTAAGCCCTGTTATTGAGTACTTGGCCTTTCATCTTTAAGAAGCTATGGCTCAGAAAATCCAGGGGGATGGTTCATTGAAGTTGGCCTGGTGACTGATGTCTTAAAATAATCACAACATCAAGACTCTGTTACATGGTCAAGAGACTCAGTCATTCAACGATTGTGTATTGTGTGCCTGTCAACGTGCAAAGCACTGAGCCAACCAGTGGGAGATCGGCCCCCAAGGGCAATGAGAAGTTGAGACGCACACATATATTGGGCCATGCGTGAGGAAAGGCACAAATTTCTATAGGAACTGGGAGTGAGGGGAGTCTGTTGGCTTCCTAGAGGTGGCTGTATTTGAGTTGAAACTTGAGTAAGAATTGTTTGTCTCATTCAAGTTAAAAGAATGGTGAACACATTAAGTACAAAGGTACGTGGATAAACGAAGACACACAAATCACAGGCTATTTCAAGGAAAGGTGAATAATCATGTTTGGCTGGACCATAGAAAATTAATAGGAAAGAAATTTGGAAAGTAAGTTAATCCTAGATCTTGAATGAGATTAAGATATCAGTTTAAGAAAATGGGATTTTACAAAGGGGGATGCCAATTAGCAGACTGTTGCAGCAAGTCCAGGCAAGGGTTCACGATGGTTTGCGAGATAGAGGACGGTCTTCTAGGATGTGGAGAAAGGGGCACTCGGGCAGCTGAATCTCAAAAGCTGGAGACTGATAGGAAACACAGCATGAAGCTAAAAGGCAAAGGTCACTCCTGGGGGCCAAGGTTAGGATGTGGAACAAAAAAGTGGGAACATGAAAGGAAACACCTAGTCTGGGGAGAAAGATTATGAGTTAGGTTTCCAATGAGATTAAACATTTCAAGGCACATCCAAAACAGGATCGCAGGCAGCAGGCAGAAGTGTGTCCTCAGACTTCGAAGAGAGGTCAGGTCAGGACAGCAGCTCACAGGTTGGGGGCACACCTTCACACCAACGATGCCTTAGAGCAGGGGTGTCCAACTCATTGTCACCGGGGCCACCTCAGCCTCACAGTTGCCTTCGAAGGGCCGCATGTAATGTTAGGGCTGTGTAAACGTAACTACTCCTTAGTGGTTAAGCGAGAGCTGGGCGCTGCCGCCGGGTAGAAGAAACAAGGGGCCGGTCGGATAAAACAAGGTGGAGGCCCACGGGCCTTGTGTTTGCCACCTGGGCCTTAGAGCCCCTAGAACTGATAAATAGGAAGAATGAATTGCACATAAAACAAAACAATTCAAGAGACGTTGTTAGGAAATAAAAGGAATCACCGAGGGACAAAGTATAGGTGAAAAAAAAAAACAAAACAGAAACAAGTCACGGACAGAATCCTGAGGACATCCACATTTTCAATCAGAGGGAAGGAGTCTAGGCAAAGGTGGTATCAGAAAGAAAAGACAGAAAGTAGCAGAGAGTTTTGAGCAAATGAAGTTAGGAGACAAAGGAAGAATGAGGACAGTGCACGCAAGCTCGTGATTTAATAGTGAGAAGGGTGTTTGGGAAGAAATCAGCAAACAACAAAACTGAACATACAACAATACTGGTATTAACTTACTGTTATATAATATTTTTTCAGTTTATCGAGCACTTTCAAAACTTCTGAGCAATGTAGGAAACTTTACTAACAAAGTTAGCCATTCAAAGTTTCCACTTTAAATATTCATTTGCAGTGAGTGTGAGGCCAATGAGAAAACCGGCAATAGATCAGAGAATAGGCTAATTATCATTTAGAGTGTAATTGATGCATCTTATAATTAATTAATGGAGACTAACCTCAATGAGAAACCCTCCAATTCCTACATCATTTGTAGGTTGATCAATTTTATATAACCATTTAATATTAAAAAGGAAAAGTGACCAAAGTTCTGAATTTAAAATAGGAAAATGTAAAGGTCAGCTTTAGTCTTTATAACTGTAATAAAACTGAGACAACTTTTTACTAAATTCAAAGGTTAAATAAAGGAACCAAGGAAAGTACCGAGAAAAGGTGTGTCCAAAGCAACCACTTTTAAACTCCAGAAAATGAAGCAGACCCCAGAGATAAACCGTAAAACTGTATAAATCTCTTTTCACCCATAAAAATTTACCCTCTAATTTTAAAGATTTCTTCTAAATATATATTATGTTCAAAAAAGCTTTCCCTGCAAGCAACTTAAACTCCAAGCTCTAAGAAAGGGAAGCTGCCAATTTAGCAAAGTGTTTCCTTTATTATTTTCTAAGTGAGTAGGCTGTTTGACTTGCTCACTGGGAAGCCCTTCTATCTGCTAAGGTAACCATATTTAGTTAAAAGAAAATAATTCTGTGGCTGCTTTGAAGGGGAGCCATAGCTGTTCGGACAAAATGTTGTGTCGTACAACCCTCAGCACCATCGCTAAAACTCAGCCCACACTGGAGGGTGTGAGTGAGACCAGCCCTCTCCCCAGTGGTGCCAAACTCACAGAACCTTCACAATTCTGCTTGCATCCTCCCATTGAGCCGCAGGCTTCCTTGTCTTTAACTATATGCAGACTTACTTTAAGCTTAAATTTGTAATATTTCTTACAACTTTAGGGTTTTTTTCAAAACTCGATTATTTTTATTAAATCCTATAAACAAAACAGATTATAATCCCCATGTCACAGATGAAGAAAATGACTCTCAGAGGGCTGAAGGGACCCGAGGACTATTCCAGGTGGCCAGCACGGCCCTGCCCCTCCAGATAGGCAGCGGACACTTGTGTTTGCTCACTTACTTTCTGTTTTCACACTGGAGGGTAAGCTCCCTGAAGGCTCTGTTCATTGCTGCTGAATCTAGATCGGGGCCTGAGATGTGTTAGATGCCTAGTGCTTCGTTCTTCAATAAATGAATAAAGAGGGACCTCTTCAAATCAAGGGGCTAAACACCAGGAACAATAATAGCTGTGTTCTCATAATGAAGTGGGGGTGTGAATTATGGAAACGGGGATCAGCGTTCTGCCGATTGTACATTATCCTTGACTTCCTAGGACAGGTTTATTTAGAGGGTGCCGCTGGTCTACATGAAAGGCTGTGTCCTTGGTTGCATCATCTTTAGGTATTATTCGTTGATTCAAAATGCGTTTGAGCCTTTGTGTTACCGCAGAGGTCGTGCAATGAGGTTGAGTAAGTGACCAGTCTTTATCCTCAAGTAGGGGTAAGAGCATAGTAAGGGGTTGGTGATATCTACTTTAAAGATAAAGAAAAGTGCCCATTTCTCTTTGACTTCTGGTTTCTAGTGGGCAGGAACTGTGTAGGGGGGATTGTGAATGCTGGAACATTGGATAGCTATATTTGCCTGAACCTCTGCACCTCAGTTTCCCAGGATATTTATAATGATTACATGAGGTTATTTTTAAAGCACTTAGAACAGCATAAACGTATAGAATGTAGAGCATACCAATACATACATCTGTTAAATAAATAATACTCCCTTAAAAAAAGTGAAGACCCCTATCTTCTGAGAATTACAGTACTAAGTGTTAAATCCTGATTGAAGAGGACAATGGGCGGTCTCCATTTCCGAGGATCTGGAGAACTGCACTATGGGCCAGAAGGCAGGGGAGGTCCCATCTTGGGCCAAGAAATTTATTTCAACACAAATTGTCTTCTCTATCAAAATGTCACCAGAAGACATGCTGATCAGCGGGGTCAAGGAGTATTCAAGAATTCAGACAGCTGCTTTAAGGCACCAACACTAAAGAGGGACAATGACCAAAGTGGACTCTTCAGCAATGAAAACAAATGAGAATAGTCTTAAGTGGCTAAGAATAATCTTGCATATGTTTAAATAACTTAAATCATAAAAACATTTTTTAAAACTTTTAATACCAAAAAAGCTTATTCCTGGCCCATGCCTCAGTGGGGGTTAGTGACATAATTAGAAAAATGAAGTTAGTAAATACACCAGCCTTCTGGTGAGTCCTTGCCATTCACAGTAAATAAATACTTCAAGTACCAGAAGGGAGGGGTGCAGCCAGCATCAGGAGTTCTTCTGCTTGTCTTTTTAAAATTAATTTATTTATTTAGTTTTTATTATTGTTCAAGTACAGTTGTCTCCATTTTCCCCCTACCACTCTCCCCTGCTCCACTCACCCCCACCTTCCACCTTCAGGCCTACCCCCCTTTGGCTTTGTCCATGGTCCTTTATACATGTTCCTTAATGACCCTTCCTCTTCTTTCCCCCTCTATTCCCCTCCTCCCCCCCTCTGGACATTGTCAGTTTGTTCTTTATTCCAATGTCTCTGGTTCTATTTTGCTCACTTGTTTGTTTTGTTGATTGGGTTCCACTTATAAATGAGATCATAAGGTATTTGTTTTTCACCGCCTGGCTTATTTCACTTAGCATGATGCTCTCCAGTTCCATCCATGCTGTCAAGAAGGGTAGGAGCTCCTTCTTTCTTTCTTCTGCGTAGTATTCCATTGTGTAAGTGGACCATGGTTTTTTGATCCACTCATTTACTGATGGGCATTTGTGTTGCTTCCAGCACTTGGCAATTGTAAATTGTGCTGCTATGAACATAGGGGTGCATAGGATCTTTTGAATTGGTGTTTCAGGATTTTTAGGATTTCAATAGTGCCACTTTAAAAGTCAATCTGTATCTATGAGTTTGTTTTCATTTTTGTTTTGTTAATTTATTTGTTACTTTTCTTATAGTTTACATAGGAGTGAACTAACAAAACAAGACAAACTCATAGATACGTACAACAGAATGGTGGTTATCCAATGAGATGGGTTCAGAGGGAAGAAGAATTGGGTGAAGGGGGTGAAATGTAAGGTAATGGAAGGAAACCAGGCTTCTGTTTGTGAGCACGCAATATAGCATACAGATGTCCAATTATAATATTGTGTGCCTGAAATTTATATAATGTCGTTCAGCAATGTTACCTCAACAAATTAATTTTTTAAGTCAATCCAAGAAATGCCAAATTATAAAGAGAAAACAAAAGAAGTGATCAAGAGAATAAAAAGCAGAATGGAATAGAAAGTCTTGAAAGATTTTAGAAATCATTCTGATTCTCTGAAAACACTATCCATTTTCATTTCAAAGGTTTTGAAGAACTGCATGTCATAAAACTTCCCAGAGGAAGACAGCTTTTCTGAATGAACTGGTACACTTCAGTACACCAGCAAGAACTACCTACCGATTTCCCTTTTTGTCCTGGCTACCAGGAAACTTCAAGTGGAATTTTATGACTCACTGCTGCATGGATATCCAAGATTCTTTTACTGTATTCATGCTGCATAATTTTAAATCCAAGTTATTATTTTATCTCTGATTTTTTAATTTTAAGACATTTTATTTTTTTACAAAAAAAAAACAGGGTATAGTACAAGTCTTCTTCCAGAAAGAATTTTAAGATACTAGACTCCAGCTCTCTCACCAGACAATAACTTCTCTACTTCCCCACATGTACACAAACCTCCTACCTCCACCCTAAATCCAAATAATCACAAAGGTTAACCATTGTTGCCAAGTAGAAGGAATCTTGTTTAAAAATAGGATTTGTTCGCATCCTATGAATTAGTAAAAGTGATGATTTTGTTTGCTTATTTTTAATACAGTGAAGTGCTAACGAAGAGTCAATGGAAACACTTGAAAGACAGGATCACTATATAAAAATCCATCATATGGATTCTAAAGTCAATATCACAATTTAACTTGAGATCATTCTTTTTAGGGAAGGTTAGGAACAGTCAAGATAAACACAAAATTTTTTTCCTTTATGTTTTCACTTGTAAGATGTATGCCATACTTCTGGTAGCATTTCATGTAAAATATGAATTCTAGCAGAATAAGAGATTGACCCCAGCACCCATAGGAACTGTACCAACAGGACAACTATTTAACAATGGCTTTATTACAGAAGAAGAACAGGAAAGGCTAGAGAAATTTGAGATAATATGTGTAATAAATATTGTATGTAATATACAGTATAGAAAATATATAAGCATGCAGTTAAAAAATCAAGGTGACATTGCATGATCATAATAAGATAATATCCCAAACTCTGGCTGACAATGTGGCCCGGGACCTCCTGGTCGTGCTGACTCATGAGCCTGGGAAGCGGTGATTCTGGTGTGTTATCAGGGTGAGACCCTAAAAATCAGACCACAGTCAATCTGCATATCCTCTGGAAATTGAAAAAAAATGAAGAAAGCAAATATGCATAAAGAGGACTATCACTGAATTATTTACACCAGCAAATGAGTGACTTTGGCTTATAGTAAATGAAGCACACACTGTGTCGTATAGGTAGGTAGTCATGAGTATGGAGAAGTTAATTAAGGACATAGGGGATTTTTGCCTCATAATGTTCAATGTCCGCTATAATGTAGGCCCCATGGAGGCAGGGACTTTTGCCTCTTTGGTTCACTACTCTGTCACCCAGTGCCTGAATAGTGTCTGACACATAGTGGGTGCTCGTTAAATACTTGTCCGACAAAAGAATGAATGAATAGCTTTGAAAAAAAGATATAAAATTGCACGTATAGTAATAGCTCAATTACGTATAAAAATCAAAGAAGTTGAAGGAATAATGCTGCTTGTCAGTCAGAAAAAAAAAGAAAAATCAAATAAAGTTATTTTAAACTAAAATCTATGCTCACAGCATCTGTTAAGTCATTATGAGGCAAGGTCATTTAAATTTTTACTGTGGAAATCTGGGGTTTGTGAACACATTTATTCACATTCTCCTAGATCAAAATCCTTAGACTAAAATCTGTCAGGCCAAGGTGGGAAGATAGGTCTTGGCGGGAAAATGCCAGACACAGGATCCGAAGGAACCTGTTGGCAACGCCCATGTATCTCTGAATTACCTGCGGTTAGAACCTGCCCCCAGAAAGGCTTCCTAAGGTTTGAATCTGACCCTTGATACTTCGCTCTGCTTCTCATTGATGTGGAGGGTGCTCTGGCCCGTGTGTTTATTGGAGGCAAAGGAAGCTCATCGGGCACATAAGGTGTGCTCGGATGCTTGATGACTGACTGCTTGATTGGAAACAGGAAGATATGAGCTTAAAGAACAGACTGTCAGCTCCAGATGGTCCCCTGAGGAAGAACAGGAGGCGATCCAGAACTGTCTGCCCCAGAAAAACCGCAGGCTGTCAGTTACATGCAGCGTGCAATGCTGAGAAGAGGCGAAAAAGAACCAAGTTATTCTTGATACTCGGCTTTCGTAGTGTCTTCATTTCGCCTTACGGGACACTCCCAGGGGTGCTTGGACCCACAAATCCGTCCTCCCCCTGCCCCCCCCGAAGAGTCTGCACATCCCTTCAGGTCTCAGATGTGCTTGAAGTCAAAACAGGTCGGCTTCATAATTCTATTTCAGTTCTTTTATTTACCCCAAACATCATTCTTTCAATAATTTTTCCTTTTTTTCTTTTGAAAAAGTTTTTTTTTCCTGCCAAAGATAGAGTGTGGGCCTTTGTTATTAATGTTGTAAAAATACAAATATGTCCACCTCAGAAGGAGTCTTCATTAACTCCCACAGCCCAGAAAATTAAGGCACGCCTCATCAGCATCCGAGCTTGCTGTCGACTAAATTGCAAGGGACTAGTTGAGTTGCTGGGCTCATAATGCTGATGGAGCAGTTTCCACGTGAATGAAGGATAAACAGCGATTAATTTCCGCCAATAAATAATGGTTTGAGGCCCACATTGAAAGAGGAACAATTACTTTTCCATTTTTCCTGCCAAATGAGCTGATAAGAGAAAACAGGGGAGTTGGCCACGTAAATCAGTCTTAATTTTATCTTCCCCATTAAAAAGCAGCCATTAAGACCATCTTCGGCTCATTTCACCCTCCTCTTGTTTCACTTTTTCAATTTGCACAAAAGGGGGGAGTTTGCTCGTCATAAAATTTCACTTTGGCCAACCTATCATTTGCATCTGGGCCAATAAATAGCAATTAGCATAAACATTTAAATCAGGAACTGGAACAAATTCTTGTTCCCCTAGCAAGCTGTTAAATTACAGGATTTTACTATATATAAGGAGCACTGAGCAAAAGATCTGTCGGGCACTATTATCCTCTTCCAAATAGGACATGGTTGAAAGAGAAATAATAACTCCAAAGCCACCAACTCCTCGCTCAGATCCAGGGGTCTGACCTCGAGTCAAGGTTTCCTGCCCCCTGGTTAGGTTATCCAAACGCGGAAGTTTAAACTCACTTTTGTGACGCGTGGTCACAGCAGCAAAGATTTCCTTGGATAAACACATGCTTGGCGTTATTATTAAAAATGTGTTAACAAGAGTTGTCTGGAGCTCAAATCAAAGTCTATTACACCAAATACAAAGAATTATGAGTATCACAGGAAGATGAGACTGGCTAGTTTTGGTAGTAAGGTGCCCTCCTGAGTTCAGAGGATAACAGCTTATTCTGTGATCAAATCTCAGAGGGAAACTGTCCAGGCCCATTGCTCATCCTCCCCAGTGGTGATTTCTCACACAGGCTCCTGGAGACGGTCTGTTAGAAGAGACTGGTTGTCCTAGACAAGATTGTCCTCAAAGACAGAAATGTAGCCCCAAACTTGCCCTGTCTGCCTCTAGTCATTTCGTGGGCTCATGCTCTCTCTTGACGTGTCAGAGGGCTGCGATGAGGCTTTATAAAGCAACATTAGGAGGAAAAATAAGAGACAGGGCCTGGGCGACTCTCTCCCCAAACCAAGTACTAAGGCTGACACCTTCCTTTCTCTTTAAGCCCCTGTGATCACCAACTGAAACTTCGTTCATTATTTATCTATGGCTCATTGAAAGTCAAGGTGAGTGCTTCTCTTGATTAGGCCCTAATTAATTTCGGCTCCAGAAACCCAGAGTGGAACAGAGTGGCAGAGGTGGTTTTTATGAAAGTTCTCATTGAGACGACTTGGATCTCCCAGTGAAACACTGCTAACTGCTTCCGGTTTGCATCTGTCAAATGTTTGTATGTAGGCTTCAGTGAGGAGACGCTAAAGCTTTGGGTCGGTTGTTCCTTAAGCTGTTTTTGATCATTTATTCTCTTATTTCTATAAGGCATTTAAAAAGGGGGAAAAAAAAACAAAACAACATTTTACCTGTCTTCTAAGGAATTTGAACAGCCAAGCAGGTTTTAACCAAAAAATTAAAAGCAAGGTTCTACCACCTCTGGTCCTAGCCAAATGCTAAATGACCTCGCTTCTATTTCTCATAGGACATAAAAAAAATAGCCTAACTCTCCACTTTGAGTTTACGGTTTAGCAGTTATTTACAAGATGTGCATGTCTCTTTCTAGCCTCCCGTACACCGTGCATATTTTCGTGGGCTTATGACCATGCATATATCTTCTTTGGAGAAATGGATATCCAAATTCACTCTTCATTTTTTAATTGGATATCTATCTTTTTGTTGTTGAGTTGTAAGAATTCTTTATATATTCTCAATACCAGAACTTTATCAGATACGTGATTTGCAAATATTTTCTCCCATTCTGGGGACTGCTTCCCACCTCCTGACATTGTCTTTTAGTGCATAAACATGTTTCATTTTAGTGAAGTCAGATGTGTGTACTTTTTCTCTCTTTGCTTGTGTTTGGCTGTCATCGCTAAGAAACTGTAGCCCTACCCAAGGTCACAAAGAGATATGCTCACGATTCCTCTGAGTTTTATCACTTCAGCTCTTACATTTAGATCTTTGATTCACTTTGTGTTAATCTTTTCATATTATATGAAATAAGAGTTCAAGTTTATGCTTTTGCAAGTGAACACCCAGCTGTCCTATTACCATTCGATGAAAACACATTTTCCTCCCATTGAATGGCCTTGACAGGCTTATCAAAATCAGTTGACTATAGATTTGAGGGTATATTACTGGTTTCTCTTGATTTGTTCTATCCTTGTGCCAGTACCACGTTCTTATTACTGTAGCTTTGTAGTAATTTTGAAATAGAGACATGTGATGCCTTCATCTTTGTTGTTTTTCTAGATTGTTTTGGCTATTCTAGGACTTTTGTCTTACCATTGGAATTTTAGGATAATTCTGCCCACTTCTGTGATAAAGGCAGTTAGAATTTTGATAGATATTTCATTGACTCTGTAAATCAATTTTGGGAGTACTGTAATTTCAAGAAAATTAAGTCAATCAATTCATGACACAGGGTACTGTTCCACTTACTTAGATCTTCTTTAATTTTTTTCTATAATGTTTTGTGGTTTTCAGTTTATTTTATGATTCTTCCCCTTCTCTGCCATAATTTATTCCTAATTACTTTATTCTGTTTGCTTTCATTATGAATGGCCTTGGACATTTATTTGGGAACATTGCAAACTCACAGAAAATTTAAGGGAATAAATAGTACAATGGAGTCCCATATACCCTACCCTTCACCTAGATTCCTCAGTGTGACAGGCCATTTGTCACATTTGCTTTCTTTCACTTTGTCCCTTTCCCCCTTTTCTCTTTCCCACTCTCTATTCCCTCCTTGGAAAAATATTTGAATTTCAAATAAACTGCCTGGCAAAGAACCTTTTTAACAATACCCTTTGTATCACTTGAGGACTGCTGCTTTTTGAAAGAGTAACATGAAAATAATGCCACCTAGCCTTCTTAACAATGACTTCCAGGCTGAGAACATCTCTGAACGTCTATAGAAAGAATTTTGTCACAAACTCCATTGAGTCTAAAGCAGGATTTCCATGATGGCAAATAGTGAATTAAGGAAAAATTTTGTGACCCGGATGTTTAATCTCATAATATCTAGCATGATGGGAAGTGGCTGATAATTAGCCTGATGTTTGGCTTTTCATTGGACTGGTTGTTTTCAAATTATTTCCTACCCCGACAACACCTGAGGATGACAACACACCCCCATCGGTTAGAGTGATTCTCCAGGGGAGAGGGGGCCTGTTCAGCTCTGGGTGGAGGGAGGGGGCTGGAGAAAGTCCCTCAGGTGACTCGGCTATGTGCCCCGAGGGGACCATCGTGTGGCAAAGACTAAGTAGAAATGAGGCGTTTTATGAGTGAGCTGTTTCAGTGGCATCACACGGAAAATGACATCATCAATTATGGCATTTAAGTCCTCCACGTTCGAAGGTATTGTAGACACTCGAGACCGATGCGGAGGCGGGGCTTCCAGAAGGAAACTGAGATAGACGACTGGAGAAGAATGACCGGGGACCGTGTGACAATATTGAAACAAAATCACCTTTCTTTATCATCAGTTGGGAGAGGTAGTGCTTATTTAAGCTGCATTTTACTTATCTGTTAATTCATTTAATGTGCATTTGAGTATATCTACTTTCTATATTCTACTGGGCTCTGCAGTTCCATAATGTATAACCTCAAGAGTTGCCAGTTCCTTGGGTATTAAAAACATCTTAAATTGGTCTGTAGATGCATTTTATCATTAGGAATGTAAAACTAAATAAAAGCCAGTTTTTTAAATTTGAGAAGTAAATTTCCCTTATGCTTTTATTAAAGCCACGACATAAGTAGTTTTCCAGTTCAGTGTTCTGTATATTTGCATAACAATATATTATATACATGTATCTACATGCCCATAGTATGCAGACACACACAATTTAACTATATTAAACCAAAGATTAATATCCAAAATTAGGTGACTAATATACCACACGAGCTTGATCGTTTAATTAATATCAAATGCTCAAACATAAAACACAAGAACTCTTACCCACACTTAAACCTGTAATTTTCCTAGACAATTAAGGAAGATGGAACGCAAATATATAATATGCTTGTAGCCCTGTTCCCTTTATCCTGATTAATTGTTTTGTTCCTGACTATGCCTGGGTGGATTCCCAATTTCTGTTGTATATATATCCAAATGTGAAGGTCTCTTGTTCCTTGTGACTCAGAAGAAAAATGGGCATTGCCCTATCTATTGGGCTTAAAAAGACTGTCAGTGTGAGAAAGAACCTCAGTCCCTTCCAACCGCAAAGTCGACCTGCAGGCTTTTTTGATGGGCATAGTCCTGTTCTACAGGCAGTTACAGAGTAAGATGTTTTCCAAAACTCCTTCCTCAGAAAGGAAGCCTTAAGAGCTTTCTCAGACGCAAGTGGTTTACTCTCTGCTACTTCGTTTTTGCAAAGTCATATATTGTTTAAGGGGGAAAATGAACAGCCCTCATGACCCCAGTTAATATTGCTGTTGGAAATAGGAAGGAAGAAAGCCTTATAACACAGGTTAGTGGTTATTCTGGGGGCATAGGCCACAATTACAAATGTTGTCCACCGTTCAAGTCAGGCCTTTCAATGGTCCCTTTAACAGTACCACGCATCGCCATGCTGTGAGGAGCTCAAATGGGTAGAAAACCCGAATTTATGCAAACGTGATAAGAATGGTCACCATGGTTTGGGGTGACATTTTTAGTGAGACTGTCATACATAGATTTAAAGGTGTTGTATCTCCAACAGCTTAGAAGATAGTGCAGAGAAAGCCACAGTAAAACTCTTTGACGGCAATGAGGCTCAGTGATAATAAAGATGTTGACGTCAAAGATTTGGGGGAAGAATTTGATTGAGTAAGTGCAGCGGGAAAAGTGAGAGTAGATGGTGTCTTATTGATAGTTTTAAAACTACCGGTAGATAGTTTAAAAATTGATATCTTATGCATCTATAAACCTCTGAAATTGTATAAGTAGACATTTGGCTGTTCAAAATGTATCTCCAGTTTAATCAAGTTTGATAATTATTTTAAAAATCTTAACAGTGGGATAAAGGTGTCTTACCTTGTAGTTCCGCTCACACTATATAAGGGCATATGTGGTATGATGTTTATACCTTTAAATTTCAGAGTTAAGTACGTTAACCTGTGCTTGACTCAAATAAGTTATTCGCTCACTTTAAACACCAAACATTATTGAAATCATTTCATATTCATTGTAATAGCAGGTTATATCCATCTCGTTTTCCTTTCCTCTTACCTTTGCAAGTATACTTTAAGCCACTGTGGTCACCTGAAATCTTCATCTTTATAATATGTACATTATCTGGGAGTACAATGCCCAGATTTAGCAAGTAAAATATAGGAGGCATGGTTACATTTTAATCTCAGATAAACAATGAATACTTTTTTTAGTATAAGTATGCTCCATACTTACAAGTTTATATATTTTTTAAGTTTATACAAACTTTATACAAAATTATAAATAACTTTTAGTATATCACGTACTTACAAGTTTATTTATACTAAAATATTATATAGCATATACTATTATATATTATCTGAAATTCAGCTTTAACTGAGGGTCCTGTATTTTATCTGGCAACCATTTCCTGGAGTGAATTAAGAATTTGCTTTTGTTGTACTTAAGGGAAGGAGTAGGAGAAATTGTGAGCAGAGTCTTCACTATGCAAACTTGAGGGGTGAATTCATTTTCTTCATTCGCCAAAAGTGAAAAATGGGAGCAAACTCAGTCCGTCTTATCAACGCAGCACATACTACAGTCTCCAAAATAACCCCCTCTCTGTCTTCGTGGTATCTTCTCTCCCACGGCTGATACAGATAGACGGGTATATCTTTTCCTCTCACTCTGTAGAGCTATTTCAGATACAAACTGCCTGAGAGATGCACATCAGACAAAGCAACGTCATGCAGGGTGCTAGAAAGAATTGTTTGGAGGGCTCCATGTTCTCCCAATGATGGAAATTGCTCCATCCATCAGGGAAACATTCTTCTGGGGTGTGTACCAAAGACATATTTTCAAAATCATGAAATTCTAAGTTCTTATTATTAGTTCGACCTTCCAAAAAGGTGTTGTTGTTGTTTTTTTTTTTTTTAAGGGTAACACGTAGGACCTGGTGTTACTTCTGCATGACATTCGCGACCACACATAACACCGGGGCCATCATGAGACCTGCGGTGCAAATTTTCCTACGGTGATTTATTTCTACCTAGTGGGCGCTTAAACCTCCCTGATGTACAGGAGCAAAGCGTGTTCCAGAAAGGAACTAAGTAGCGGAGAAAGCACTGCCATTCTCTGTTCTCGCCCACAAGTGCAGACCCGGCTGGGTCAGACTAATTCTTCTCCTCTTTCGAACCATCCGCTGGATTCTTTGGCTCGATTACAAAAGTCACAGCCCCTTCGCTAGTCTGTTATTGGTTAACTAGACAAAGCCCAACAGGTCGGGTGACCTATTTTCGCTTTTTGACAGTGCAAGTCAAAGTACTTAACTTTAATCACTATCTCATTTACAAACCAACCCCCCCTCCCCAAAATACAAGGCATGACAGTGAGCACTAATACGATGGTAATTTCATATTGTTTCTGCTTATGAATTTGTCTTTCCCTTATTAATCATCCAATAAAGTACTGACATTGCAGAATCCTGACGTGGCTCAACAAACCATGGAGTAAGGACAGGAGCACCCTCCAGGAAGAGGCTGCAGGCGAACCGGAGAAGCGCAAAGCTTTTATTAACACCAGAGGCCCATTAGACAGTGCTCTCTGTTCACCTTCACTGGAGCAATAAATGAAGAGAGAGGCACCGGAGAGGACTCCTACTGTCTCCGGGCCGCCAACGCGAGGCCCAGCGCTAGTCATGTTGTAACGCTTGTAAGAAACAGATGTTCCTTCCCTGACAAATCTCCTTTCTTGATTTATTATTCATTTGCTCAAATCACAATGGAAAGTCTTTGGCCCATTAATTAAATTCCAAGCAAAATAAAATTTGCCGCAGAACTCATTACTGGTAAATGACTTTGACACTTCATCAGATTTGAAGGTAAAAGAGGCGACTTTCGGAAGTTAAAGGTGGAGGGTGCCTAGGCCTTTTCTGCAACCGCTGCAAGATGATAAAGATTGTGATGAAATTTTTATGTTAAGTACTGATCTTGGAAAGTTCAATTCTCCATCCTCCCTTACCCCCGCCCCCTTCCCCTCACCACGGTCTCCTTTCTGGCTTGTTTTAAAAGAAGGTCTGAAGGAGACACTCAGATTTCAAATATATTTATGTATGTGGATATCAGATCATGTTCCAAACACTGAAGCACATTTTCTTCCGTATGCAGAGGAGCTTGGCACATTGTACAGTTGATGTATTACCTTTTGAATAAAGGTCCAAGGGAAATCTAATAACCATGGACGGCAGCGTGATAAAGGAATTAAAACTAGGACTTGAGAATGAAGCAGAGGGAATTTCGGTATCCTGACTCAGTGGGTTTGTAAAGGAGGAGGGGTCGGGGATGTAAGAAAGAGGAGAGAAAGCACACATTGTGTTGTCGTATCCTAAACGAAAGACACCCATGATATCAATGTTTGGTGGCCTGACTGTGTTTCAGTGGCACCCAAGTAGCCTTTTTAGAGTTGGATGATTTAAAACAGTGGGCTTCAGGCTACAGCCAGAAGTTCTATTTTCTCGTGCTCTCCCTTGACCCTGGATGCTCCCTGTAAGTCCTCCTTGGCTTCCTTAGAAACAAACATCTTTTTAGAAAAAAGGTTGTAGGAGTCAGGTGTATGGGTCAGTGCAAACCCATGCCCATTAGAGTTGAAGTAATTCCAAAGAGTGACTCAAAGGATAAAAGCCCATTTGAGGGACAGACAAGTGTTGTGCAAGCTATTAAAATGAGCAGATTAATCTGTGACCTGTGTGACAAGAGACATAAATGTAAAAATAATCAGGTACTCATTGGGAGAAAATATCATAACACACAGTCTGCACATACTTCCTTATCATGCAAAATAAAATACTAAATTTAGGAAACATCATATATTGTCCACTGGAATTCTAATCGAATTATTGGAATGAAAAATATTGGGGGGAAAATGCTTTGCAATGGCTCCATTTCAATGTCAAGAATAGACTTGAGTGTGAAATTTGTATATGCGTGTTCAGTGTTCCACAGACGCACGGGACAGTGCCCTCAGTTACAGGCTGTGGGCTCTGTATCCCATCAACAGCAATGACCAAGGTCGGACAGCGGCTTTGCCTGGAAGAGCAGCCTGGACGTGTTGGGTACCAATTTACTCCAGCAGGGATGTCCAACCTGTGGCCCACAGGCTCAGGATGGCTATGAGTGCGGCCCAACACAAAATCGTAAATTTACTTAAAGCCTTTTTTTTTTTTTCCGCTCATCAGTTTTCGTTAGTGTTTGTGTATTTAATGTGTGGCCCAGAGACACCGAAAGGTTGGCCACCCCCACAAGTCTAAAGCATTTCATGCAGTTGATGCCAAGAGAAAGAATTCCCCTGTGACACTGTACAGAAGGCATTGTCCAAGGGAGCATGGGAACATCAGGTCTGAAGGGCCTGGCGCTCAGGGCTGCAGGAGTGAAGAAGGAGAGGCTCAGGGACACAGCAGGCTCATCGGAGGGCCCCGCGGTTCCAAATGTGGACGAAGGGCACATTTTGGTCTTTCCTCCCTGGCTGACTTCTTTTCCTCTCCCTCATATTTCCACCCTCGTTGCAACATGTCTTTGGCAGCGTGCACCGCGGACTAACTTGAGCAGTAAGGGAAGAGCGCCACGGCCAGCAGAGAGTCAGGCATGGAAGTCACGTTTACAGATGGACCACGCTCTTCGGTAATGAGCCCTCCACACGGAGCTGGCTGTGCCTGTGAGTTTTCACAGCAGCCATGAGAGAATGAGCAACGCACGTGGAATCAAAAGCCTGAGACTTGAGTGCCGACACTGGTCCTTATTAGCTATAAAACCTCAGGCAAGTAAGTCACCCGGATCTCTTTGATACTTAGTCTCCTCATCTATAAAGCCTCACACTTGTCGTCCTAAATTCCTTCCCTGTCTCACTGTCTGCGACTGTATTCATCATTTTGAATTTATTTCAGTTCTTATCTTTGCAGTGCTTAAAGTCTCTTTGCTACAGGTGACATTTACATCTTTCAAAACACCGAATTACATCCGGTGGTTAAAACTATAAAGCCTTGTGGTTAAATTGCTTCTTACGAACGGTTCATGGTATGAGAATGTGGCTTATGCTAAAGCAAGAAACAAAGAGGCAAAAAAGCAGGGATAATTTGGGAATACAAAAGGTGACTTCAGGAGTGACCTTTGGAAAGTCATTAAGCTTCTGGGCCCAACTTTATAACACGGAATAAGAACTTAGACTTCTATGAACACCCGTTGAGCAGCTGTCAAAGCCAGCATGCGATGAGGTGTTTTCCCAGCAGCCTAAATATTCTCTAGGACAGATGACGGCTTTATTTTTTCATGCACAGAAAGACAGACACAAACGTTAGGGATCAGTCAGTGATTAAATAAATTGTTTCCCTGCATAAAAACAAGGATGCTAGGAGCCACAACGCACGAGGGCTCAGTGCTATAATTCTAGAGAGGTTTAAATAGAAGTTTCTAGTGCAGAGCAATCGGAACAGCCTCTGAAACATCCACCACGGGCAGCATACAGCCATTGTACCTTTAATTAGGCAAAGAAACTTCAGCTGAATGGGTTAAAAATTGCCACTATTTCACAGTAAGTGATTTTCTTAACCCCCAAGGGTTCAAATTACTTTGGCAGGAAAAGCAATTATGCAATTAATAGGGGAAAAATCTCCAGAGCTCTGTAATTTGCAGAGAGGTAAAGGTTCCGCTGTGGCCTGCAGGGGACAGCTGAGCTCTGAAGCTTTTTTCCTTCCCTTTTCTGTCTTTCTTTTTATTTTTTTTTTTAATTTTGACCACACCCAAAAGAAAAACCAAGGGTACTTTAAGGCGTAGGAAAGCATCGGAGCTCAGATAATGCCTCTGCTAGTATATTCATTACAGGCGCATCAGAGTGGATGCCTGCAATTGGAAGATTAAATACCCATTTACCAGGATCAGGAGAGAGTTTGGTTTTATAATGTATTGTCCTCTATTCCCCGGGAGGCTGCTTTGTTTGATAAAATGCTGAGTGTGGTGTAAAAATATCCCTCTCTCTGTAATTTGCACTCCTCTCCATTTAAAGCTATTCTTGCTGCAAACGAGAATTGAAAGCTGCTAAAATTAAGTGGTGTCACTTCTCAATGACACTTTAATGATAGAGCGCTCAGCAAATGAGATGCGGATGAATTCCAGCATCTCTGCTAAAGGCAGGAAGCAGCCCCAAACCCTGGGATGCTCCGAAGGGGCCCTGCTTCCCTGCTTCATTCAGATGGAGTAGAACTGAAACCGGGCACAACCATGTCAACGGCCACAAAAACAAAGGGGAAGATGGGTAACGGACTTTGCTTTGAAGCAACTGGGAGTTTGGTTCAAAGCAACTGGCTGAGCAGCCTACATCTGTGCCAAGACACTCTGTCTCACTGCTATAGGGCATTTGATTTCAAGACAATACGTGTCCCATGGACCAAGGGAAGTCTTTTCTGATGCTGTGACCAGAAGGACATGAAGCTCTGATTCATTTTAAAGAAGGTGCTATAAAGACTCACGTAAATTATTGGCTTGGCAGTCTTTACATGGCCGCGTTTGGACAGGCTTGAGTGTCTGAAGCACTTGTGTGTCATTCATAGAGAAAAAACGGCATCATTCGCGGAGCGGGAATGACATCATCCACAGACAAGGAGTGGCCTCATTCATGGAGACGACGCTGATCACTATGGGGCGGAAGGGGTTCCAAGACAACAGCAGTGGCCTTCCCGAGGCTCCCCGTGCAGCGGGCAGCACCACGCAGGAACCCCACTGAATGAGACAAGGACCTTCCCACCCAAGTTTCAAAGGTCATCACCATATTCAGAGCCCTGAGAACTTGAAGTTCAAGGCAAATCCACCTAAATTTTCTTTCACAGGCATGCAATACAATTCAATGATTATTTCAGTATCTAAAACTAAACTAGCCATCCTAGAAAAATTTAAAAATATATAGAGAGAAAATAAGGTCTATAAGGTGATTACAGTCTACTTCAAGGGGCAATTATGAAAACATCTAGACAACTATTGATTTCACAGTAACACACAGGCACATCTGTACCAAAAAGGTACAGACTTACAGATGGGTAAATAAGAGGAAAACAAAAAAAAAAGAAAGAAAAGACCACTTTGAAAGGGCAGAGGTGCCCCGTTAAGAATGGCCGGCTGGAGGAGACAATCTGGGAGTGGTCCTTGAAGAAATTAAAAATGTGGATGGTGCAACAGGGCCAGGAAGGCGTTCTAACCCAGACAAAACACGGAGCAAAAATGGGGAGGGGCTGCCCTGGGCGACCAGGCGCTGTGAGGAGCAGGGCGAGAGGGGGCGGCTGCCTACCCTGAAAGGGCATCTGAAGAATCCAAACGCGCTCGGAGCGGTGCCAGCGCGCTCACCACAGGCGCCTGAGCTCCTCGTGGGCGTGTTGCGGACCCTCGATGCGATAACATATGGAAAGCAACCAGCATGGCGCTACCTGGCAGGTAGTGCCCAGTAAATGTTAGTGCGCTGCGCTGTCATTCCCGAATTGGGGGGGACGTAAGGAGCACAAGGCTGCAGGCACACTGATCCGGGCTAGATGAACCCAAGGCAGGGAGGAGCGGCTGGTGCAGCCACCCGGCCGCGGGGTGACCAGCGCGCCTCACCACTGAGAATACAGACCATATGCCACTAGATTGCAAAGGAGCTGCCATCTGCCACTGTAGCCGTCTGATGGACTTCTGCCGCCTGTACAGTGCTGGCCAGGGACCTTCTGGACGCTGTATCCCACTGTAAAATGTAGTTCGCACACGTTTCCTGGAATGACAGTGCTTTTAGGAACAGGCAGAGGAGCACACGGGAAACTGAGAAAGAGCAGGGCCGTTCACTGGTCGTCTTGGCTTCGTGGATGGTCTTCTGGGAGCACTGGGCTTTGCACAGCAGGGCGACACAAATGTGTTTGCGAAAATCCCTCCCAATGGTTGTACTTCTGCATCTCTGAGAGCGTCAGTGGTCTGACTGAGGACCACGTTCATCGCCACCGCGCCAGCCACCTCTGGGGTCTCATCGTCTTCCACATCCATCTGTCAGCTTGTCAGCGGTCACAGGGGAGCTTCTGCGTGTTACGGCTTTCGGGTGGCTAAAGGTGCTGGCAACTTGCGGGGCAAAACCCACCTTCCCTAGCAATATTGGTAAACAAAGTGGGAGCAAGGTCTTCCCTTCCCTTCAGAAAGTCAGGGACACCCAGGTGGATGGATGGCTTTGTTTTGTTTTGGCTGAATTGTCCATTGTTTGGGTTTATCTGAACCCCTAGCAACTCTTTTATCAGCTTCATTGAGGTGTCACTTATGTATTATAAACTGAGTTTTAAAGTACACTTTATGTGTACAACTCTCTTAAAGTGTACGCTTAAAATGTACGATTCAATACAGTTGACATTTGTGTATATCCCTGAAACCAACACAATAAAAAACGATTATTTCCATCACACACAAAATATTTCCCCAGCTCCTTTACATCCCCACCCCTTTCTTCCACCCTCAGCCCTAGGCCTTGGGTCACCATTTACTAGTGTTACAATGTATCAGTTTGCAGTTTTGAAGAATGTCATATAAATGGAATCACACAGCGCAGGCTCTTCTCTGTCTTGCTCCTTTTGCCCAACATAGTGATTTTGAGATTAATCTATTGATTGATGGCAGCATCTGTCTGGAGTTTGTTCCTTTCTAGTTCATTGTAGGGGTAACCACATTCTGTGTCCCTGTTCACCTCTTGGTGGGTGTGTTAATTTCTTGAGGTAGCCTTTTAAAAATCAGCACAAAGTGGGTGCTAAGAAGTACAGAAATTTATTCTCTCACTCTTTTCTTGAGGTAGCCTTTTAAAAATCAGCACAAAGTGAGTGCTAAGAAGTACAGAATTTATTCTCCCACTCTTTCCGAAGTCTTTACAGGCCTCCTAAACTAATATAAATTCCATGTGGGGAGAGACTTATTTTTTATTCCATAAAATTCTGGCTCCAACATTCTAGTCAGGGAAAATATTTCATTGCTCATCTATCAAAAAAAAGTTTATTCAATTTTTCTGACATTACACTCATGTTAAATCAATTCATTGAAACTCCTCCATATTTTTGAAATTAAGATTATGTCTCACCCTAGCTGGTGTAGCTCAGTGGATTGAGTGTGGGCTGGGGACAAAAAGGTCGCCAGTTCGATTCCCAGTCAGGGCACATGCCTGGGTTGCGGGCCAGGACCCCAGTGGGGGCCACGTGAGAGGCAACCACACATTGATATTTCTGTCTCTCTTTCTCCCTCCCTTCCCCTCTCTCTAAAAATAAATAAATAAAATCTTTTTTAAAAAAAGATTATGTCTCTGGGAGGGGAAAATTATGCCCTTAAGTACCAAAAATAAAAATGGACAGATCTATGTCAGTCCAATTTTTAAATTTTAATTTATATATTTTTATGAAATCTCAAAATCTAGGAGCTATATTTTATGAACTCTCAAAATCTGGGAGCAAGTGAATTACTCACATGTATAATTCAAAAGTATTTCTTGATCAATGAACATGTGAGGAAAAATTATGCGTTTAATAATTTTTAAACACCTTTAATCCAAAAATTAGTCTTCAGATGAGTGGAAGGGATGATTTTCTTCCAATAGGCATCCTTATTGGCTCTTTGCTTTTGATTGCCCTGGAAGGACATAAGCGGGGGGGGAGGGGGGGGACAGGAAAAGACACCCTGGCCTCGGGCTACTCACTGTAAGGCAAGTTGGGACCACCCATGAGTCACTAAACTGTGACTTTTTGAGATCAAAAGTACACTGGGGATTGCCTGCACCAGCCTCTCCCAGATTTGCGGACTGGAAAGCTGGCGTGCTGGCTGAGCCTGGGTGGACACCCGAAGTGTACACATTGCGCAGATGAAGGTATCCATGTATCAGAGAAGGAGGGGTCATGATGCTTATCAGCCAGAACAGCGAGTCATTTATACCTGTAGGTGAAATTCACACAGATGTGTGTCCACATGTGCGCGTATGAACACACATATACATGTATTTAACGCGCACATCTGTTTGACTTGAGATTGTCATATGGGACTTTACTGGGACATTTATCCTTTTAATTGCCATTTACCTGGGCTCACAATAAAATTGGTTGTCGTTCAATTGGTGGTGAGCTTACACAGGATGGAAATGGCTGGATGAACAAGGAAGCCTGACGAGTCACCATCACTCAGGTCTAGTCTCACGTTTCTGGATGAGGACGCTGAGGAATGTTGAACTGAATGCCTACGACCTTTCACGTGGTGAGCAGAAAAGCCAGAGTCCTCCCACCAGCTTTAATTCTCCGTCCGCATAAATGCTGCGTGGCACCCACGTTTGCTGGAAAAACACGTAATATTCACGTGGCTGACTAAGGTAGATCTGTAAGGAGCTTTCTTTGTCTTGGAAGATGAACCAGTGGAAATGACAACTGTTCCGTGGATTGAAATTGAAAGTACATGTATATGCCTTTCAGTTTGCTATGCCTGGGAAATACTTATTTCATTTTAGTTGTAGCAGTGCTTTTATAAATGTGAGAAAAGTAACCTTGAGTCAAACGTCCATTACAAGAGAAGGAAAAGTTGGGTCAGTGCCCTGTGGCAGCTTGGAGCCTTCTAGAAGCATCCGTGAGAGCAGAGAAGACAGGATGTCACCCATACCCAAGTACCCTTAAGCTCTGGCACACCCGTCATGTGGCAGTTCACCCCATTCTCACAGTGTCAGGGACAACGCAAGAGTATTCTCTCTCTGAGCCTGTCAGAGACCGGCCTAGTTAGCAAGGAGTCATCTTTTCCTGTATCTGCCATCACAGCTTATTAGATTTAGGATACTATTATCCTACTTACCTGGATATTGAAAGTGTCCTTTTGATAACTAACGCCACAGGTAAAGTGTTACATTGTAGACATTTTAGATAAAGAATCAGGCCCATCTCCCTAAGAACTGGGCTACACAGGTGGCAAGTTTTCCTTCCCGTTTATTTTGAGTCCCAGTCTGCTCTTTATCAGTGATTTGCTTTTTTACTCTCTTTGTACCCCGGGCTTCTCTCTTTAAAATAAAAGGGCAACAATAGCCCGTAGACAGCGCTGCTTCCGAAATTGTTAGGCAACTTGTACAAAGCACCAAGCATCAGACCGCTGCTGAAACAGAGCCAAACAAAATGAAACAAACCTTTCCTTCATGGATTCCACCTTCCATCCGTACCGTTCCTTCGGCCCCCACTCCTGACCAAACCTCTTCTAGTTTATGGTAGGAAGATGCTCCTACCCCAAAATGTGTCTTTCATTGCACCAACTCTCTCACTTTTTACTTCCTATTTGACGGGTGATCTCACATTATTAATGCACGATTCCAACCAAAAGTAAAGAAGCTATAGGCAAAATATCTAAATATTGCCCACGTTATTCAATGCTTTCTCAACTGTACTAAAACCCACTTGTTAAAAAAAAAAGGAAATTATAGCTGCCATAAAAAAAAACAGTTAGTGTTCTTTTAACTAGTTCAGTTAAGAAGGAATCATAAAGGGATACATATATCAAAAACCACAGCAGAGATCTGGAAATCGCTGACAATCTCATCTGAATGACAAGAGTCTTTGTCGCCTTCCGTGAAGTTTTCACACTTCAGAGAGTGCGTGCTTCTCCGCAACACTCAGTCAGTACATTTTACTTGCTGTTCTTCTGTGTGTCTGTGCTGGTTAATAAAGAACACACACACAATTACATATGCATCATACATGTGAATAATAAGTCCTTTATTCAAATGACTTATAGTCTTGCTGCAATAGTATGAGCAAAGAAAATTTTTGTGATATAAATAGTGTGACAAAATATCGGCGTAAATTTGAATGCTACATTTGCTTTTCTAGCAATATTTGAGGCAAAAGAGAGATAATGATGAATAAAATAAAGAATTTATACAGTTCATCAAGTTTATCATTTCTTACGCAGCATGGCCTATAATAATATATCAATGTGATGTTTTAGTCAGTGTCATCTTAATATATTTTTATATGAAATTTAGCTTAGATTCTGATATAAGACCAATAGTAGTTGCTTATTTATATCAAGCAAACAAAATGTATGTGTTGCGTCGAGATCAGATGTGTTCATTCAGGGGGCGGGGCCTTTTAAATGGGCAATTCACATTTTTTAAGCAAACTCAAAATTATTTCATGAAATAAAATTATCCAATGAATTTCAGCTATTTGGATTTTAGCTGTTTAGATCCAGAAATTATATTGAAAATTTCCTGATTTAAACCTATAGATATTCAGGGAATGGGAAATAAAACAGGATGTTATATGGCTGTTTCCAAATATATAAGTGTTTAATTGACTTCTTATATTGTCACTGTTTATGTGACTTTGCACAGACATACTAAAGTTTTATTCTTCATCCACAAGCCATTTATATAGTATTCACTAAATTCCCTCAATTGAATCAATTTTGGCTTATTATATCCTTACAAATGTGCAGAAATTGTATCACCTACATACAGAAATATATTCAAAGAGTCCAGGGACCTAAGTGTAGGAATTCTTTCATTCAGCAAATATTTGTTCTGTGCATGGTATACGCAAGCACAGCAATTCAACAGTGAGCAAAACCAGGCAGGGTCTCTTCCCAAGTCAAGTCTATAGTCTAGTGGGACAGAGAACCATCAGTCAAATAGTTCTAGAAATACGTGTAAACCTGCAACAATGCCAGGAACCACATCGAAGAGGTTTGAGGCGCTAAGGATGCTTACTTTAGTAGGATCTGACCTGGTCAAGGAGATCAAGGAAGTGTTTTCCAGAAAGTGATGCTTGACTTGAGTTCTGAAGAACTTAATCTGGAACACAGAGAGTTCCAGGGAGGAGAAATATAATGTGCGTGTGCCCTGAGTAGACAGATCTGGCAGGACTGGGGCAGAGAGAGACAAGGAGTGATCTCTGCTTAAAGGATGCCGAAGAGGTACAGTCAGACAAGACCATGCAGCCCGTCTGAGGAACCTTACTTTTAAACTTAAAGAGCTGTGATGCATGGAAGCCTTTGAGAAATGGGAAGGCATCGCCCAGTTCACATTTGAAAGCCATTGCTTTGACTTCTGAATGGCAAATAAAGAGGAGAGGGACTAGCGTAAATATCGGCAGGCAAATTAGGAGTCTACATGATAAAAAATAACGGCGACTGTGCACACAGAGAAGTGGTTGTACGAGGTATTTGGAGGAGCCCTTTTCCTTCTGCGGTGCGGGAGGCAGAGTTCAGACAGAGCAGCTGGCACGCTGAGCCAAGCAGACATCAGAACTTGAGGCACTGCAGGACAGGTGCCTGAGAAAAGGGGGTTGTGCCAATGTGAATGCACTTAATCCTGCTGCACTCTTATGCATATTTTACCACAATAAAAAAAATACTGTTTCTTTAAAAAAAGGGATTTCTTTGTAAGGGTGGGGAAGGTCACTAAAAGTTTGGCGTGGGAGTTCACCATGAACCTTGGGTTCAAGGCTGAGCTGCACATGAATGGGAAAGACTCTGCAAGACCTAACCCCGAGTGACCGCTGTGGGACTGAGACCCAGACGGTGACATCGGAGTCGTACGTTGTCAGAGAAGAGAGACCCCACTAGGCTCTCATGCATTTAGTTGAGGCACCCCCAAAAGCCACGAGTTGGGAATGAAGATATTGCTAAAGTTGAAACCAAAAGAAATTCACCCTAAAAATAAAACTGACACTGACAGGTTCAAAAGGAGCTGCCAGTCACTTGCCTTCCAGAACAAAACAGAATTAAAACAATCAGAAGAAGAAAACGATACCAAATCTGTACAAAATGTCTAATACAGAACAAGCAGCTGTAGCCATGCAAGAAAATATGGCCCAAAATCAGGAGTGAAGTAATTAACATAAATAGAATCCGAGGTGTCTCTCAGGTATCGGAATTCGCAGTCAAGGACTTAAAAGTTATTATAAATATATTCCAAGGCTTAGAGAAAAAAAATAGTTCTAGTAAGTAAAGAATTGGGAATTTTCAGCGTAGACATGGAAATGATATAAAGAGATCCAAATGGAAAAATCTAGAGCTGAAAAATCTAACATCTGAAATTTAATAAAAAACAGAACACCCAAAGGGCTTAACCTCAATAGAGACAGAAAGAGTCAGTGCATTTGAACCCAGATCAACAGGTATTATCTCATCTGAAGAACACGAGGAAAAAAATCCCAGAAGGAAAAAAACCGCAGAAGAACAGAGCCTCAGTGACCTGTGGGGCAATACACAGAGGTCTAATGTACATGTCTTTTGAGTTCCAGAGGGAGAGCAGAGATGAGACAGGAAAAAATAACTGAAAAAAGTGGCTGAGATTTCCAAAATTTTCAGGATAATACAAAGAGAACCACATAGGCATATCATAGTTAAATGGCTTAAAGACAAAGATAAATAAAACTGACATGAGCTTACACTATAATAAGCTAAAAAAAAAGAGTAAATTAAATTCAAAATACATAGAAGAAAATAAAGAAACCATATGTCAAGAAAATAAGAAATAAACAAAGAATATCAATAAAGGCACAGTTTTTTAATAAAGTATAATTTAATGAATTACCACTATCAGGAATGAAGTGTATGCTACTGACATTTGAAAGATAAGAAAATATTATGAATAATCAATACATTTGACAATTTAGATATAGTGAACAAATTTTTTAAAAAATAAAAGTAAGCAAAATTGACACAAGAAGAAATAGAAAATTCAAATTGCCCTGCATCTATTTAAGACATTGAATTCATCCTCAAAAACCTTTTCACAAAAAATATGTCAAGGTCCAGAGAGTTTCATTGGTGAATTTTACTAAATATTTTAGAAGAAACTAATACCAGCTTTACACAAATTCCTTCAGAGAATAGAAGAGAAAGGGTGAACAAAAATGCCCTAACTCATTTTATGAGGCCAACATAACCCTAATACAAAACACTAATAAAGATATTTCAAGAGGATACAATTAGAGAACCAATATTCATTATACACATAAGTGCAAAAAAGAATGAACTGCTGATATATGCCAATCTATTCTACAAAGCTCAAAAACAGCATGTTGAACAAAAGAAACCGGACCAAAAAGTACATGCTCTAAAATTCCTTTTGTAAAAGTTCAAAATGAAATCTGAAGTGAGAACAATTAGAACTCAGGGTTCTCACAGGTGGCCAGGAAAGGGCGTGAGAAAATGTTCTGGGATGCTGGATATGTTCCGTGTCTTAGTTAAAGTGATGATTAGGCTGATCCACAGGTGTAGAGATGGGTGACAGATAAATAGAATAAAAACTCATCAAAGCACACATTTGTGATCTGGGCATTTCCATTCATGAATGTTGGACCTCAGTTTTTAAAACAGAGAGGTAGAAGGCAAAATGGTCAGGGTTTGGTGGCCAATTACATATGGTGTGTGAGGAGAGACAGGCAGTATGATGGGGTAGAGACATTTGGGAAGAAAAATAAAGTTAGAGGGAAACTTTTCCTGCCTTAAAACTTCTGAAATTTCTCTACCTGACACTGTGTAGACAAGGCAAGGGACAGCATCCATAAGACAGAGTCTTAAAGGGTCGGAAACATACATAGTGCTGATGTGGACAACTGCACCTCATTCATCGTGAAATTGAAATATAACCACAGCCTACAAGAAATGGAGCAGGTTGTTGATATCCTGGGCTGCCCAGTCTATTATTCTGGAGGCTTGCCAAAGTCCATCCACAACAGCGTGCTCTGGCTTTGAAACTTCACATACTGGAAGGTTTTTTTCTTCGTTTGTTTCTGGCAAATAAGGACATGCACGCAGGGAAAAAATGATTATTGCAAGAGAAGGGAATGCCAGAAGAGCCAAGCTACAGAAATAGAACAGGGAAGCACAGCTTTATAATTCTCCTACGCACTGATGGACAGAACTGACGTTTGTCAAACTCTGTCACCACTGCATCATAAAGCCGTCACCCTGCAGGATATTGATGAATACTCTAAAACATGCAAATAGTGGGAGAGCTCATTTTTCACCAAGTTTTGGTTAATACAAAGGACTGGAGACCCAGAGGGAGGGGAAAGGGGGAGAGGTCAGCCTTGGCATTCAGACCCCCTGCTGCGCTTCGGAAGTCATGATGAGCTCCAGCATCCTGTATGGTATGGGATCGAAGTCCACATACTTCCCCTCCAGCTAACTGGAGAACACACAGATTCCAGTTAAAGAAAGTTAACAGTTTTATTCCATGAAAACCTACTGATGAGGTCAATCAGCTGAAATACATTTGCATTCATGATAGATTATAGTTTTCTATAAAAAAATAAAAAACCTTGTAGTTCGGGGATGCCCTCTCTATATCCCATCAATATTGGTAGAGGCATGAGAAGGTTAAATTTATTAGCCATTCTAATGTACATAGAAGTAAGATGAAACTCACCAGTGAAACCATCTGGACCTTGAGTTATTTTTGTGACAAGGTTTTGAAGGTGAATGCAATGTCTTATATAGATACAGAGCAATTTGACAACTTGTTTGAGAGGAATAATTGCAGCCATAACCTATACCAGGACCCAGGAGAGCACGCAGAGAAAGAAGCTACTGACTGGGCAGTGGGTAGGAGGGAGGAAAGACATAAATTACGGATGGGGAAAATGACAATAATGACAGTAGTTAAGCGCAAAACACATAGTATCAGGTACTTTTCTAAAAATTTTGCATATCCTCCCTCATGTATTCCCCACAATAATGCCATCCTGTGACAAGAAGACAAAGAACTAATACAGTTGTGAGTGTGCAAAACAGTTTATTCTTATATTATTTATTATTGCACTATTTTCCAAACGGACACCTGTTAACCTCCTTTTACCACACCCTGTAGGTCCGGTATCTTGCCCAAGATCACACGTAGAGTAAGTGGTAAGAGCCAAGATCCAAGCCCAGCCTGGATCCACAATCCACCTTCTGAATCACTCGTCTACATTCACTTGGCTCTGAGTGGCCTGGAATAGCTCCAAGGTTATTTTTATGTAATACTAAAAATACACGTGTCAGATTAAAATGGGAACAAAACTGCATATGATTACCTTTCTCTATATGGTTTGTTCCCAAGATAATCCAGCAATGCAGCTGAGCTCCAAGTTCTAACCTAAAGAGGACTCTGAAAATGTGATCAAGTCCAGACGTGACCTTTACAAGGGTCCAAGGCTGTGGTTTGCAAAGGCGCCCTTGAAGACAGTAAAAGGGGTCTGTGAAATATTGTCAGTATTTTTAAAACCCTAATGGAAATTGTATAAGTTGCTGGCTCCTTCTGAGCCAGCACAAGCCAATTAAGATATTAACTTGGGTTTTGGCTGGAGTTTAGAATTGAGAATGCTAAAAGTGGTGTCTCCACTAACGTAAAACTCTGATTACTAAAAATGTAAGCACAGTCTCTTATTTGAAAACAGGAAAATGACTTTGTTATCATTGGTGGGTTTAGTAGACACAATCTTCTTGAGAACAGCAGAAGAAATAGAAACAACCTTCTGGGAGGAATGGACAGCGATGACAAACGAATGTTCTAAGGAGCGAGCGTGTCAGTGACAGCTGTCCACAGACCCAACTCTTCTTTCTAGCCTAATTACTCTCCCCACTTGGACGTTAGGGATATTATAGGAGAATTAGTAAGCATGGTCTTTCAAGAATTGCTTAGGATACTTTCATTGACAAAAGACAGAAAACACAGCCGTGTCATCCTTACCCAAGAAAGAAAAGTGGGGGCCCACACCACGGGACATTCAGAGTTGTGTCGCTGTGGCATGGTCCCGGGCATATGTCCCCAGGTTTTCTTCCTCTCACATGTGCTCTGCACTGTGCTGGGGTCCCTCTCAGACAGCTTCCCTCGAGTGGTGGCAAAGAGCTTGACCAGCCACCTTGAGGACAAGGGTTAGGGGAAAAAAAGAGAGTATTTTTTCCAGAGTGTTCCAGTAAAAGATATCAGGAGAGTGTGGATGGAGCATGCCTGAGTCATAAACCCACTTTTTGGGCTGGGGATGAGAATCAGCCCACCTGATTCAACAAGAGGCATTCCCCCAAAAGACACTGGCTGAGCAAAAAGATACGTCTACTCGTGGGGAGAGACTACGGCTATGCTAGATGACCTTACACGACCTTCAATATCAAGTTTAGTCTGGTCCTTTCCATTTAACATTATGTTGTATAAAAAGTTTGCCTGTTGACCAGAATCATATGAAAAGCTCAAGGTGAAGGAAATTGTATAATTAAATCACAAAGTCTTGTAGTTCTCAAGACACAGTAAACAATTCCAAGTATATTATTTTAGGTCTTTAATGTCAGAAAATGTAACCTTTTATTCTTTTTTTAAAAAACTTTGAAGCTTGACAAGCTACTTTTGAACTTCATGTTATGATCTGGGTGTGTATTCTTTGAAAAATGAAGCAGAAACTCTGAGAACTGAGTTTGACCTGTATTAAGTCACTTTGAGTTCATCATCCTATGAAGATCCAAACTCCTAGGATATTCAGAGTCTCATCTTCCTCCTGGTTTAAGGCAAGGTGGGTGGAATCTCACTTAGTACCAGAGTAGGCTTGTAAAAGCAAGGTCCAGGAACCGTGGTGGATTTTGTGTTTCGGTGAATCAAATCAAACGATGAGAATTTCTCAACACTCCTCATTTCTCTTATTTGCTTGAAAATGACATTGCCCTGTTTTTGCACGGTGTCTTTAACCTTCACATTGTCCTTTCTCCAGCCGCCCTCCATCCTTTAGAAGATACATGTTTACTTAGAAAAATCTAATTTGTGTTTTGTTAATGTGTGCTGTCTTTACTTGCTATATTACATTATATGAGGAATAGAGTTACCAAAAAAAAATCATCTGAAACCATGCATACGCTATCGACAAGGGAATACACACACCAATCTCCTTGTTGCTTTATAACCATCCACAGCACTAGCTTGATCTTTACCAAAAGAGGACCATAATTGCCATTAAGATTATATAATTTACAATCACAACAAAAAATTACTTTGGATGAACCGCTACTGGGCACAAATGTCTCACAGACATTAGTACATCATTCATGTCAAGAAGAAAATTATTCTTAGCCACATCAATGTTTTTAACATAAACTGTAGTACTCTCCATTGGCACGGTTTTACGTACCCATTAATCTCAATAGTAAAGCCTCAATCTCACCCACCAAGTCTCTTAAGTTTGGATGTCACTATTGTGTACAATAAAAATTGTATATTCATGAACTCCATTTGTTTTATGTCCTTCTCTCTGTCAAAACCTCCCAAGCAGCATATGCTTTGCTCTGTGGAGAATAAAATCAAATTTGTCTGTCTTGTCATATTGTCATCAAAGTGATAGTATCACAATTAGATTAACATTTTGTGAAGGAGCTGAAGGGAGGGGAATGAAATGGGAGCCCATTATAATAAAATCCACTTAACCCTTTCAGTCTCAAATCCCTTTTTTTCCCCCAGCACCCGGAGGCAAAGAAGGCAATCAGACTGTGAAATAAGTGACCCTGTCAAATTATAAGGATCTATGTTGGAACCAAATCGGTCAGTGCCTAGGCCTGGGAGGCACATTTTCATGGGAAAGGGCCATTATAATTTTGTGACCACAACAATCTTAAGAAGTAAGACACTATCTGGGGCTCTTTAAACTAATCAGTGTGATTAAGTCAGCAGGAATTGGTGGGGATGGTTGGTGGGGCTGTTGGGCTCTTAATAGATGACCACTCATTGACGTCTTAGGCTCCAAGCCAAGGAAAATTTCATATCCTGTACAGGTTATATCCTAGGAAATGTATGGAATTGGAATTTCTGTACAGAGCATAGAAATCTTATTTTCATTATTCTGATAGCTTATAAAATGGACTATGAGAGTCAAATGAAAAATTGTGTAGGGCAGGAGTGAGGCCGTAGCTAAGAATGGGTTGAAATTGGGCTACAATTAGAGCATCAGTCTTCTGACAAGTTTTCCTCCTTTCTCATCACGTGGAGAACAAAAGAACTCACATGGGCCAGAAGGCACCAGTTACAAAGTGGAACCTACATCCGGTTTCTCCCTTTGCAGGGAAAGGACTGAACTGCCTTCACCTTGGGCTGCCTTCATTAAGTGCTACCAGGGGCTGGGGGTGGGCAGGAAAAGTCATAGTCCCACTGCCCACTAGGGTGCTGGGTGAGAGCTTTCAAGTCCCACAGCCCTGAGAACCTGCATCAATGTGGGAACATGGTAACCTCCTCATGACCTTCTTCCGGAGAGAGGGTAAGAGTTGTGAGTTGCAGGCATAGTCCGGTAGGCCTCTGACAAGTGTTCCCCACCTTGAGTCATCTACCACCTCTGAGTTCTTCAACAAGTCACCCAGCACTAAACCCTGCACTATACGGTATGGTCCTCCAACTAATGTCTATCCGTCTTGCCCACCTGTCAAGCATCAGTTCCTACCACCTCCCCAGCCCTACAGGCCACACACAACTCATCCCAGCAGTCACCTGTCCCACGCACCTCCGTCCTTTCACACACACCCTTACCTGTTAGGATTCCCTCCCCTTTCTCTGTGGGCCACGTGTCTTCAAGACCGAGCACACATCACCTCCTTGAAGAAGTCTCACATGAACCCCTGGACTTCCATGGCCCTTGTCATAATTTCTCCATAAAATTGTGATGATTATTTATATTTCCTTAGGCTGTAAGAAATCACAAACAATCACACGCATCTATTTCTTTACTATATGGGCTATTACCTAGCTCATGGAGTGTCTTCATCAAAACAAAAGAAAGAATGAATTCATGAAGATTATCAAAACCTTTATGAAAAAGGACACCTTGATGTCTCTCGTATGTGAGAGATTCACAGAGGAAAAGTCAAATATAAAGAAAATTTGTGTTATGTTCGGATTGGGGTTATTATATAAGGAGAATGCATAGGGCATCTTGATTTAAACAACACATGTAACAAGAACTGTTATCATTTTATTCTTGTGGAAAGGACATGGACTGAGCGCTGGTCCAGCCAATGGACTGGCTGGCAAGAGATCAAGTGATGTGGATTTGTCATTAGCAGCAACAGTAAACTCAAATAATTTGATTATAAGACCATCATTCCTTGGGAGAAGATTTGTAGTGGCATGTGGAGTTTTGTCTCGGTTCGAGTTCATCATTATCTGAAATCAATTTATTGAACAATAATACATACTTTAAATATGGAGAGTTTACTGTAAAGTTTTTGTGTATTAACTCATTCAATATTCAGAACACTTTGAATTAGGAATTATTCCTATCCCTACTTAATAGGCAAGGAAACTGGGTCACAGTGTGCCTAATGACATACGGACCATATCGTGAGATGACAAAGATGAAATAAGGAGTTATCCATCGGATCATAAAAACATACCTTCAACAAAACTCAGTAGACTGGATTCATGGATGAAAGATTCGATTACTATGGGAAGTCTTTGACAGACTTTTGTGTGTACGTAAAGAGATTTTATTCAGGATGGCCAAAAGATCCCAAACAATGGTGCATTCAACATTGGGACAAATTTCATAAATTTATTTACTGACTCTTCTTAAGTCCCTGGCACTAGCAGTAAGAGCCAGGTAAATTTTCAGTCACTCCTTCTTGGGGATGGAACTCAAAAATTTGACACCAGATGCGTCAGAAATTTCTGCACACAGAATTGCTGAAGCCAATCCAACGGCGGTTATAGCATTTCTGTGCCGTATTCCAGGACAACCTGCCAATTTCACCTCTCGTCCTTCAACTTTGTCATTTATCATCCTTAATGATGCAGTTTCCAGTCTTGGAAAGAGCAGCTGTCAGGTAGCTATAGGATCCGCTCCTCGGTTAATTCTTCTCAGGTGGTGTCTCCTCATTCAGTGGGTTAGGGAACGAAGGCAATTTACAGATATCCAAGTTCAATTCCACTTCAGATCATCATTAGTTAGGCAGGGATATTGGGAACTTCCGGGCACATTTTGTATGAAAAATTACAGCAATTCTCTACTTCATTATTCATGAGTAGAAATAGTCTACAAAATAAGCAACTTAGAATAAACTGCATCTGCGTCATCAGTCATTTTTTAAGAATCTGATTATTTTCACGTGTCCCTCTATTCCACCATTTCTACTGAAGCCTTACAATGACAGAGAATGATGTAAACGCATACCCCATAATTAATGTTATGGATTAGGCCATCCTGAAAATAGTGGTCTCAAGGTGTTCTCCCAGGTAGACGGGAAATGACGAAAACGTGAAACAACTCTCTTAGAGCCATCTGCAAGTGCATTTGGAGAAATATGATCAAACGAAAATTGCGGCTTTGGGTTTTCAAATGATTTATTATTTATAAAATGTCTGGTTTCTTTTCAACTCAATCTGTTGTTATATTTCTAAATTGAAAGATTAACTAAGTCTTTAAATGAGTTTATAAATAATACTGTATATTTTAAAAAATTTTTCCAACTGGGTAGCCTATAGCAAAACTGCTCCCCGAAGTACTAAATGAAGCATCCAACCAAGTGGACAGTATTGTCCTTTTTTCACTCCCCTCCAACTACTTATCAATAAGGACTCTAATAGAGGTTATAAACAGCAACATCTTTTATCAATTATAGTATCTAAATAACATTTAATAGCTATAATATCTCAACAAAATACATTAATCGCTACAGGGTTATTTCTGTTTCCTCTTGCAATGGTTTTCATAACTTGTAATTTTCAAGAAATTGATTCATTTCATTGAAAGTGACTAATTTATTAGCATAAAGTTATTCATAATATTCCAATATCGAAATTTTACATCTGTAGACCCAGTTCTAGAATGGCTCTGTGAGGAGCTTGGTTAATCTTTTCCTCAGTGAAACAACCATTTAGGTGGTAACAATTCTTTTTTTATTTTAAATATTCAAAGTGTATGGAAATTGACGTAAGAACATATAGCCAACGGTTATTGTGAACCGGCTATTACGGTAAATAGTGAACGGTTATTAAAGGAAACCCCCTATAGCTCAGTAGGAACAAGATCCTGGTGCATTTGTGCCACAAGCTGCCCCTGTGCTCCCGCACCTGTTACAGAGGCTTTTCTCTGTCCTCGGCCTGTGGCTGTGGCCCCGCCACCAGCTCTCTGCTGCAGCCTCCTGTTCTGGGGGGCCATGGCCCAGAGACCGGGCTCCCTTTCCTCACCCAGCTCCCAGGGCACAGTCTCTATGCTGGTTTCAGCATGCCGATCCATTCCTCCAAACCCGTCCCCCGCCACCCCTCTCCCCCCACCCCAGCATTCTTGCAGACCAGAGATTCCATACTAGGCAGGGCCAGCCTAGAAGAGCCAGCCTGGTGTCCCCTCTCCAAGGTCTGCCGAGGTCCCACTCCGGGAGAAGTGGGTCACTGTTTCCGCCCCCAGGGGTGGTGCAGGGACCCTGAGGTTCTGTCCAGGGAGGAGGGCTCGCTGTAAACGTGGCAGCTGCAGAGCTCCACCTGAGGGGACTGACTTCACTTGGAACAGAGCGTGGAGGACTCGATGTCTAGGGCCATGGTCCAAGACAGCGGAGATCTTGGTGGAGAGCAATTAAGAGGAGTCCGGTAGTTCTCAGAAACAAGCAAAACCACAGTGTAGCCAGAAATGTAGCCAAGAAGCGTCCTCATGGTCTGCAGGCCTGGTGCCACTCCAGGCTCCAGCATACCGTGTCACTCAGGGAGGGACAGGGGCAAGTTGGAAAGCCTCTCTCAAGTCACACGCAGGTCCCTGAGCAAAGGGCAGGAGGCTCGCTGGCTCGAGACTTCTGACCAACCACTGGCTGGACAGTAAGTTATTCTGACGCAAGGACAGCACTGACCCAGGGTGCGAGACATGCAGGTTTAAAAATAAGGCACATTCATCCCCGGTGGCCTGAAAGACGGTGTGCAGGCCCAAGGCTATCCTCTCTCAGGAGTGGCCAGAAAGAGCACCTCGGAGCGAGAATAGGAATTGCCCCCAAAGTGCTCTTGAAACAGAAAGCAATTAATTCCGCCTCCCTGGGGACTGGAATGAGCGCTGATACATCCAAGAAAGGTTACAGTCAGGAGGCTAAATCTGATGATTCTTAGAAGATGGCTAAGCATTGTCAGGTGGACAAGGTGGGAAGTACGAGCCTGGTTCTCAGTTTAAAGTCTGTAAATAAAAATGTGGAAGGCACAGCATCCATCTTGTGATACCTACTTGACGATTTTTCCCTAGTGTTTACTCTCTTGCTATTAGTAGTACTCCTTGTACTGTGTTTACTAAGTTGTCAGGGCGTAACTATTTTTCTGTGCTCCATCTGGGTCCTCGGACTCATCGACCTTGTAAAATAAGACTACCAGGTGTTCGGTATCTACTGTCACCACCATCACGTGGCCGCTCTTGCCTGGTGTCGCAGTGTCTAGCATCACATCTCGGGTAAGAACCACTAATGCGCTCCGCACCTGAAGTGTTCAAGGACACGCTGTTGACACTCTGGTGTCTAGAAGTCACAGAGACAGCTTCAGGCCAGAGAGCTGCTGTGGGAAACCGTCCACTTCTGCCTAAATGAGAGCCGACAGCCCGCTGGGGCTTGTAACACAAGACTCGTCGGTTTGGAACATGGGAACCCTGCTAGAAAAGGCAAGAGCACATGCCAAGTTGTTCTATTTTCTTGTTTTGCTCTGGGGCACCTCCTTTGTTGTCCTTTGTAAAATGTCCCTTTATTTTAAAGGGAAATGTTTCTAACGTTCAAATGATTAATCAAGAGGGGTTGTTCCATTGTAAAGTCCCCAGCGACCCGCACGCAGCCCGCAGTTAGTGGCGGGGCAAGACTTCTGAGATGTCTGTCCCCTCCCGCTGACATGGTGTCTAGATTTCACTACAGAGAATTTATGTCGTGGAAAGAGCCGGCTGTTGTTAGTAAGTAGGGCACATTTATGAACCCTTACCTCTTAGTTTGTGCCAGCGACTGGCTGTTTTTGCAATAGTACCATGACTTTTGACAGATCAATAGTCAGTCTTCAAAGCAGAGTGCCCTTAGGAATAACAAATAATAATAATAATACCACTTTTACTTATATTTTACGTATAAATTGTAAGAACGTTTCACTGATCTTCCCTGACGGACATAGAGAAGCTGTTGTAGCCCTAAGAGGAGAGAGACATAAAATGGAAGACAGGCCAACCCTTCCCTCTCCACTTCCCAGCTGTAAAATATCACAGTTTATACGCTACAAGGTGTGATCAGTGTGGTTAATGTTATAAAACTGAGTCCTTTTAATAACTTAAACCAATTTTTAAACAAGGAATACCTTCTTGGGAACTGTTCCGCCTGGTTTCAGGAGCTGGAACCCCCACCCCATGGCTGGGCTGCATAAGAGCCCAGGGGACCCGTTTCATCTGGGTCTGTTCTGTCAAGAGGACCTGAGCCACTAAGGAGACAAAGCTTATCTCCCTGGCAGGAGCGCTGCTTCTGCTTCATCCATCTCTGGCCTCCAATGCTTGGTCGGTTAGCCAATGATGGGTAAGACCCCTCAAGGGAGGGGCAACCCAAGCCAGGCATGACCACTCGGAAGGCCCTCATGGAAGGACTCGGGGGGCTGCAGCAAAGGGGGGTGATGGACCCTCGCCCCCTGGCTATTCTGACATAGCTCGAGTCCCCATTTTTGTCTGGGAGGTGTCTCCCTGATCTCTTGCATCCTGGCTCTAATCTGCTTAAGCCTGAAACTATGACGGCGGGAGGTGCAGCCCTGTGCCAGCCAGAACCACTCCCCAGGTGATTGGGCATAAGAAAGAATTTGTAAAGTCCTGTGAAACCTGCTTTGCTAAGAGTGCTCTCACTTAAATGGTAAGGGTCTGAGCAAGAAGTGAGTTTGTTCCTCAAAGCTGTATTGCTCTTTAGCTATCTGACCCTGACTCAAAATAGGCCCTCAGAGTTCTTTGTATGTTATCTATTGTTTGATCCTTACTGCCTGATAATGATTAATGAGCCTGTATTCCTATGCAAAACGACCCAATAAAAGGCCATTGAGGAAGAGGCTCTTGGCCCTTCTCCTTTCAGAGAATGACCACCTCTCCTCCCCAAGCAGATCTAAGGGGCTCTGCGGGCGGAGCCCCACCACAACACCTTCCCATTATACAATCTCCAAAACACTTAAGAGCGCCAAGCATGAGGAGTTCTCCTGCCACACTGCTTCCCAGCCTTAGCTACTCATTTTGGAGAAGATCCGAGGTGCCAGTTTCTCATGGAAACTTCCAGAAGCATCTGTTCACAGACAACAAGCTGGTACGGCTCCATATTGCTCTCTTCACTCTCTCTTTTATAGTAGAAATCACAGCGGCCTATACATATTTGGCAACTTAATTTTTTTTTTCATTTGCTATGTCATGGAGATAGCTCCATATCTGTACTTAGAGTTTTCACATCTTTTTATGGCTGCACAGTCTTCCTTTTTATAGATATAGCAGATTGATTTACCAGTCCCTAAGCGATAGATATTTATGTTGTTTTCAGTCTTTTGATTTTGCAAACGACACTACATTGGAAAACTTTTTTTGGATGCCATTTGAAGCTCATGCTATTACAGCCATTGGATAAATTCTTAGAAGGTTGAATATCTGGATCAAGAAGTGTGAGTGTTTGCAATTTGAAAGGCACTGCCAAATTAACTCCATAAATGTTGTACCAATTTACACTCCCACCAGCAACGCGTGAGAGTGTCTGTTTCCCGGCGGTCCTGCCAACGGTAAATACCTTTGCGTAACTGGAGTTGCAGATTGAAAAATGAGCACCGTGATTTAGTAAGAAGAGCCAAGAGTGAACTTCTTCCATTTGGATCTCTCTTCGTGAGGTACCTCTTCCCCACGATGACATTCCTCAAAACTCTGTGATAAAGTTACGACCTTAAAGCCAGACTTTCAAATCATTACGTTACAAAGTATTAGCCAAAAACTTTCAAAAGCTAATGAAGCATGTTCAACCACAGCTCATATTATACTACGTTCGTTATATTGATAATACATTATAAGTAAAATAAAAGTTAAGCAATAAATACAGTTTAAAATTGTATTTTATTTTGATTTTATTTTTTATCCTATTTAAAATTTTATTTTATGTAGGTTGTATGTGCATACTGTGTTTTATAGTAAAAATACTATACTATACTATTAGCGTGTTAGGGTAGTGTATTATTTTTGAGTAAAAATTTGTGTATATGAGAGCCTGCTGGTGGTTCTCCAAGCCACAGAGTTCTATCCTAGAATCCATTATTTTCCCCTGAGGGTCATTATCAAGTATATAGAGAAGCAGTAGAAATATTATATAAGCCACATAGTCAATGCTAAGTCCCACCAGGCACATTTTAAAAGTAAAAAAAAAAAAAAAAAGTTAATTAATTTTAATAAGATATCTTATTCAATACAATAGATGCATCAGTTCAGCATGTAATCAACATGAAAATCATTGAGTGTTTTACACCCATTTGAAAATACAAAATCTTGAAAATCTGCCATACATTTGACACTCAGCACATCTCAGTCTGGACAAGCAATTTTTCAAGGGCTCCAGGGCCACCTATGACTGATGGCCAGGGTGCTACCGGGCAGCACAGATCTAGAGAGCTTGGTGACAGTCCTGAAGTCACCATTAAACTCCTGAGCATCTGCTTTATGTAAGTGTTGCGTATTTTCAAGCCAAACTGAAAAACTAGCTCCTCAATGAGCCCCTTCCACGCCGTTTACAAAGCAAGTCTCAGAAAGACGAGCTGCTTCTCGTGTCTCCCTCTCAGCTCCGCTCCTGTGGAATCCGTTTCTTTTCTCGGCTCCTGTGGAATCCATTTCTTTTCGTGGCATCCACACCCTTCAGATGCCCTGTTTCCCTAATTCCGCCCCTCTGCGTCAGGAGCAGGCAGCCCAGGATGCAGGCAATGAATGAGTCGGTGAGGCTCCAGGGAAAATAGAAACAGTAAGACACTTTCTTTCCTCAGTGGTGGCTTGAAATCTGACCCCCACCCCAATATGTACCCCTTTCTCCAAGAGAGTAACAGGTAAAATTTTATTCTCAAGTAATATTTGTGGAAAAATCGACACTTTTCTGATTGTTACTTATTTTTAGGGTTGTTAACATTAGTAAGCATAAAATATATCCTTTCTATGGAGGCTTATTTTTAAAAGAAAGACGCAAACGTGGCTTTTGCTGGCATTGTTTTAAAATAAGTAGAAAGCTCTCAGTAAACTTTTACATGAGTCTGCAACATGTTTTGTTAGAAAAGCCTGTGGTAGTATCTAAAATTGTGTAAATCATCAGTTTTTAATCTGGCAGGAAGTAGATAGTGGCCCATTAAACTTTCGTAATTAAATTTTCCCCGTACTCCCCCGTAGAACCATTATCTGGGTTTTCTAATTAACACAAGAGGAGGGAGTCGATTCAGATTGATGGGATCTAGAGCCATCCCCTTTCATTTTAATGACCTTTAATAAACTTTTATTACTATTGATATTGATAATTATAATACACCCTTTAACTCTGCAATGTGATTCTAAGGACCTTTTCAAAAATTGCAAAATTCACCTTTAAAGCTAGAGTAGGCAGAATTATTATATTCCCAGATGCTGTGCCTTTAACACGGTGACTTTAAGTGAGCTGAAGGGTAGACAGGCATCATGACAATGGCCCTCCTTTCTTCCATCCACAGTGCAGGACCTCAGTCCTTACGTAGCATCCTAACTTCAGAGCACAGCTGCCCCCAAGCTCTCCCATTGGGGGCTGAATCAGAAGCTACTTCATGATAAATAATCCATGGGGAGTAAGGTGGCATTTACTAAATTCATTCCATTTTCAATCGGGAAGGCACTGAGACCGTGAGGCCAGCTGCCCAAGAGGGTAAGTCATTAGGCAAGCTAGGCTGGTTTCCCGGAATGTTCTCGTGACATTTTGCCAGAGTTTTACATAATCCTACATCCCTTCAGAGCTGCCATTGCAGTCATGAGAACTGATCTTTCCCCATGAGAAAGTGAGTTTGCTGGCATGAGCACATAAGCACGGAGAAGAACATGTCCATCATCACTTACTGCATGCCCGGCCAACTGGGACATGGAGGGGATACGTCACCAGGGTCATGTGGATGGTACACGATGGCTCCAGGATTCAGCTGTTCCTCATCACGCCGCACTGCCTGCAAAGTTGCGATGGGCGACCCACGATGGACTTTTCTGGTCCCTCGGTTAATGAAAGCAAAAGTTGTGAATGAGATCTACCAACTCATGGCGTGTAGGGGAGGTGGAATGTGGCAGTTTCATCTCCTCACTTGTAAAGTAGAAATTAGCATATTATGCCCTAAACATGATGTGAGGATTAAATGAGGCAAGGTATAGAGTATGCTTAGCATAGTGCCCAGTTCAACAAATGTAATCTCTCATTTTTATTATAAATCTTGTTTTTACCATAGATATCTGTTCTCAGATTTTTTTGTTTAACCCTACCTGTTTTCTTCTTTTCAAAGTTCAAGTGTTTGGTATTTTGGTAACCCAATCCATGAAAATATACTGTATATTAAAAATAAAAGTCTGGGCTTACCTGAGAGAAAAGATAGCAGGAACCTGCTTAAGATCACATATATACAATATAATCATTAGAGTCAAAGATTTTATCATCTAGCTGTCGCAATAATCTAAGGATGAAGTAGTACCAGCCTGTTTTTGTATAAGAATAGAAAGAATACAGAAGAAAGGAAAAACCTTAGAGACTTTTAAGCAGCAATAACACAGATTGTATTTTTTTTCTGAATTTAGTTTTCAAGAAAAATAAACTTGTTTTAAAATAGTTCATGACACACTGGACCACCTGGGGCCATCAACACCCTCCCACCTGTAACAACTAGAAAAGTGTGTGGGAAAGAGACAAGGCAGTAGTTTTTAGAGAGTGCAGGACGGTGTCCATGAGAGAAAGGAAATAAAGGAAGTGAGCCATGTGACTGCCCTGACTTCCTGTCCAGAGGCCCTTCCTTCCCATAGGAACATAAGGAGATCCCCAAGAGAGGGTGACAATTCGCAGACCATTGATAAAATACTGATCAGAGCTTTGGAAGATAGAGGTGGTTTGACAGGAGAGAGCTACAGGGAGAAAGAGTTTCAGAAATATTCATAGGGGTCCGGGATATCTGTTGTTGAAAACTAAACTCCACGTGTGGCCAGACAGTAACTCAAGCGTTGTGTGCTGACAAGTTCTCAAAGATCATGCAGGTCTGAGAGGATCCTTCACTGAGGACCTAAACAGGTCACACTTTGGGAGTGATGTGAACCCAGGCCTGCAATAAAGGATATGCCAAGTGAGGGACTGATGAAGAATGGCCCAAGGGTTGAGTTCAGTCCATGACCTTTTTTGTATGGATTCCTAGCTAAAAATGCTTTTATATTTTTAAAAAGTTATAAAAAGAAGAAGAAGAGAAGCAGCAGAAGGAGAAAGAAAGGGAGAAAGAGAGGAGGATATATTGAAAAGAATATACAGTAGAGATGGGATCAGATTAGCAGAGCTTAAAATATTCACTACCTAGGTCTTCACAGGAAAAGTTTAGCTTGCTCTAGGCTTACCTTAAATTATGTACAAAATCATCTTTGAAAATAAACTGATCTTCAGTTAATTTAACTTCCACCCAGAGTAGCCTTTTATTGAATAGACACAATAAAATCTAGCATGTAAGAGTGCACAATGCATAATATTCAGCATCTAATAAAAATTATTAGACACACAAAGAACCAGAAAAAGGATATTCATAGCCAGAAGAAAAAAATCACTCACAAGATACTGACTCAGAAATGACAGAGATGATGGAATAGGCAGACAAGAACTTTAAGGGGTTACTATAAACATGCTTGAAGATTTAAAAGAAAACATTGATACAATGAGAAGAGAAACAAAGGAACCAAACAGGGCTTTTAAAGATGAAAACTACAATATCCTATTGAAACATGTACTGTGCAGGATTAGTTGTACTTCGATTCCGCAGAAAAGGTTGGTGAATTTATATACATAATCAGTAGTTATCCAAACTGAAGCACTGAAGGAAAAATGAGCAAAGCTTCTGTGAGTATAGAACTGGGTTTTTAGAATTCTTATCCTTGCATAATTTTAAGTTAGCCTTGGCTCAGAGAGACATTTTTGCAGGAGATTTGGAGAGAAGGAGCCCCGGCGCCATATTGCTTTTACGCATGAAAGGTTGACTCGGGCGCACAGGGCGCTGTTGCAGTGCGTACACATCGTGGCTGGTCTGCTGGCTCCCCTGCCGGCCCGGGAAAGCTGCTGGCCCCTTAGCTGCCTTCGCTCCGGCTGGATCCAAGAAGTTTTCTGAATCCAGGACCAGAGTGTGCAGCTCTGGCAGCAGCTTCTCCAGCTCCTCCAAGTTCTTGGAAGCCTTGGCCAGTGAGCCTCTCCCGGGGCAGCCGCCAAACCCGCGGCTCTTCCAGATCGTATTGAATCTGCCTCTTCGGGTTCTCCAACAATCGGGCTACACGTAAAATGTTTAACTGCCCCCACAATTACATAAAGTCAAATTCCTATGATAAATCCCATGTTTTAAATGATCAACAGTGGCTCTTTCCCTCTGATCCAACCCTGCCTGGCTGATGCAGAGATATATCATGACTGAGTGGACTTTATTCAAACAATACAAGGTTTAACATTTTAAAAATCTATCAAGGTAGGCCCTGACTGGTGTAGTTCAGTGGATTGAGTGCGGGCCTACGAACTAAACGATCGCGGTTCGATTCCCAGTCAGGGCACATGCCTGGGTTGCAGGCCAGGTCCCAGCAGGGGACACACAAGAGGCAACCACACATTGATATTTCTCTCCCTCTCTCCTTCTCTTCCCCTCTAAAGATTAAATAAATAAAATCTTTAAAAAAATCTATCAAGGTAATTCACCATAATTAATAGATAAATGTGAAAACTGCATGACTATCTCAATAAATACAGAAAGGGGTTTGACAAAATTTAACCATTAACACCCCTTTATGATAAAAATTATCAGCACACCAGTTCTCAAAGGAAACTTCTTCAACCTGACAAAGGGCACCTTTGCAAATCTACAGTTAACATCACATCTAATGGTGGAAAGTCAACCGGATGCTTCTTCCCTATTAGAAAGATGTCAGTGATTTGAATTGCACTCTTCCTGGTTAGCATTGCCCCGGAAGTCCTCATCAGTCCAACGAAGGAAGAGAAAGGCTTTTTAAAACCATGTAATCTGGAAACAGAAGTAAAACCAGTCTTTATTCACAGATGACATGATCATGTACATAGAAAGTCACAAGGAATAGTTAACCCAGATCCCAGAACTATTAAGTAAACTTAGCAAAGTTGCAGAATGTAAGATCAATAAATAAAAATCAATCGTAGAGTAATATCAAAACATGAAATATATAGGGATAAATGTAATAAATTATGTGCAAGACTTATGCACCGAGAATCCTCACAAATTACTGCTGACATAAGTTGAAGATCTAAGTAGGTAGAAAACTCCATGTTCATTTATTGGAAGATTGCTATTGTGAAGATATTAATTCTCCCTAAATTAATCTATTGCCCTAAGGCAATCACAATCAAAATCTCAGTAGACTTTATAAAAATCAACAAGCTAATTCTAAAATTTATAATGAAAAGGCAAAGGATCTAGACTAGCCATGGCAATTGTGAAAATAAAAGAACAAAGTTGAAGGACTTACACTGCACTGATATAAAGACTTGTTATAAAGTTGCAGTAATTAAAACAGTGTGGTAATTGTGTAAGGATGGATGAAAGAGACTAGAGCCCAGAAATAGATCCACACATATATGGGCAATTGATGCATGATGACGGTACCAAGATAGTTCAATGAAAAATGCATAGTCTCTTCAACAAACAGTGCTGCCTAGCCATGTGAAAAGTTTACATCAATCTCTACTTCCTACCGCACACTGAAATTAACTTGAAATGGGCCACATACCCAAACATAGAATGTCTAGAAGAAAATATAGGAGAAAAGCTTTTTAAACTTTGAAGTGGGACAAATTCTTAGATACTATGCAGAAAGCAGAAACCATAAAAGAAAAAAAGTTATAAAATGGATTTCATCAAAATAAAAAATTTCTGCTGACGAAACAAAACATGAAGAAATGGAAAACCTCTAACTGGAAGAAATTCTTTTGTAAATGATGAATCCAGATCTTAGATCAATATCTGAGAAACTACTGGTATTCAGAATATATAAAGAACTCTTAAGACAACTCAATAATAAGAAGAAAAGGCTAGTTTTAAAAAATTGACTTGGTAATGGGAGAGGCTAAGCATGTGTGGGGGAAAGGGTATATGGGAAATCTCTGTACCTTCCTCAGTTTTGCTGTGAACCTAAATGTTCTAAAAAATAAAGTCTGCTAAAAAAAATAGAAGCAAAACAATAAAGCTCTTTGAATTTAACAAAGGAAAAGGTCTTTAGTTCCTGTGGACAAGCAAAGACTCCTTAAACAGGATAAAAAAAGAAAAGCAATAGCCATAAAGGAAAAAATTTAAATTAGGCCTCACTGATTTTAGGAACTTCCATTCATCAGGACACCATTAAGCAAATGAAAAAGCCAAAGAACAGGAGAAAAATATGTGATACATCCATCTGACAAATTACTGAAATCCCGAACATGAGTGAATCCTCACAAATCAGCAAAAAAGAAAAAAGAAAAAAAAAGTGTGCATCCTATTAACAAAAGATTTAAACAAGGCTTTTCAGAGTATATTCAATGGGCAATAAACATATGAAAAGGTGTTCAACATTATTAGTTATCAGGGAAATGCAAATTAAACACCAAGGAGATACTACTTCCTATACTCCAGAGTGACTAATTTTAGAAACAAACAAAATCCAGGACAAGTGTTAGTAAGTATGTGCAGCAGCAAACTCTGAGATGTGGCTGCTGAGAACATGAATAGGTGAACTGTTTGGCAGCATCCACCAAAGCTGACCACGTCCATGCCCAACGGCCAATTCCACTTTAGCCGTATAACCATCAGAAATACGTGCATGTGCTCGATAACAGGTACATTCATAACAGCACTCTTCAGAATAGCTGCAAATGGGAAGTTACCCAAATGTCTATCAACAATAGCATCAATTAATTAATTATGGCATATGCATGCAATGCTAGATGCTACAACAACAAAAATGAAAGACAGCAATACATAAAGCATGGGCAAATCTCAAAAAACATAACGTTAAGCCAGAGAAACAAGATGCAAAAAAGTATACACTCTATGACTCCATTTATAGGTGGCCAATAAAAGGTAAACTATAGTGAGAGAAATAAGAGTGATAGTTTTCTTTGGGGTGGATAACTGGGAGAAATCCCAGGTGAGATTTGAGGTTCCCGTTATTCTTTCTAGTTCTGTGGTAGCAGGACTAGACTAATATATTCACTTTCCCAAGCATTCATTAAACTGTCACCAGTAAGAGTTCACTTTTCTGTACATGTCTTCTATTTTAATTATTTTTTGCTTTGATTATACCATTATTAAAAAATTCATCACAAATTTATTAGAGCAAGAGAAATGGGACATAAGAAAGAGGGGTTATCAAAAAGAAATTTTAAACTTTTAGCTCATGGTATCACTGGTATCTCATTTTCTATAGGGAGGGTAGACTCATGGAGCTGAAATCCCGAGGCATTGTAGATGAACCAAATTATAACCATGGAAGAAGGACTCTATTACATTCTGCTATCTACAACTTCATGCACTTATCTGCTCCCTGGAACGTGGAAAGGATGTGTTAGTGGGAGCAGTAGCTGTCTTTGGTTGATATGGTTTATTAAGTTCTTTCTCTGTATTAGTTTCCTATTGCTGCTACAACAAATTCCCTCCAAATTTATCTTACAAATGTCAGGCTTAGAAGTCTCATTCAGCTAAAATCAAAGTACTGACAATTACGTGTTGGGAGAATCTGTTTCCTTGCTTTTCCCAGCTTCCACCAAATGCCTGTCTATGACGCCAACCACTGAGCCTAGTACCTGGGGCCAGTCAGCCCCCCACGGAAGGGTTGTAAGTAGAATTGCTTCCACTTTCATTGTTTGCCACTTGAGCAGTCCCGTCCCTCGTATGGACTTTTGGGAAGAAAAGCTGACAAACTGAACCACACCTGCTCTTCATCACAAGCAATCTGTCTGAAACAGTCCCTGACAATACCCCCCTTGAAAACATGAAGGCCTCATCCTCACTTTTTTGAAGAAATACGTGCAGATTTATGATGCAATTTTCCCCTTAGTAGAATTTCACCAGGCGCATGGGCCTATTGTCATTTCATTGCTTGCTTCTTCAAATGATGACATGTTTCTCTATTGTTCTACTTCTATCTCTGTTCATGAGTGTCAGACAGAATGGGCTGACACCTTCCTTAGCAGACACACTGCTTACCAACCTTAATAAAGCAGAGATTAGTGTGCCTTCTATGGAAAATGAGAGTTAACTGCTTTTACAATTGTGATATTATGAGAAACACATCTTTAAAAAATGTGCTGGTGCCCTGGGTTAAAATCTTCCTTCTGTAGGAGGGGAAAATCCTTTTCTAAGGCCACAGATGAGTTACCTTGCTTTCTTTGGCATTTCACGTAGACTTCTCAGCCCGTCTCTTCAGGAGGTGGGTCTTGCTCATTGATATACCTTGTCTCTTCTTCTGCACCCTTACAGGCCACTGCATCCAGACACACCAGCATTACTGCACTCCTCTGGGGTGGGGACAGGGAGGCTAGCCTACCCCATGTGTATGCCACCTCTGTTCCTTTCGCCTGCTTCTCTGAGTAGCAGTCTCCTACTTTAAACTCCCTTCCAAAGCCCTTCCTGATGGGGGCGGGGGTTGGTGACCGCTACCGCCAGAGTGCCCTGTGCGTAGCTCCTGGTCTCATCACTTTTCCGGTGACTGCTTTAGACCTGGCGCTTCTGGAGCTGCGTTTTAAAATCCTCAGTTGCCTCCCAGCCTGCAAAAGGCCCCCGTCCCATTTGCTGAGTGAAGCAAGAAAGCAGAATGCAAAGAACGTGGCGAAATCGAGGGCATTTATTTAGCTTTTCAGCGGGTGTGATGCTGCAACTTGTCTACTCCAGCGAGATGAATCGCAAGAGCCTGAACTCACAGGTTCCTGCTGTTCATGTTTAGCCTTCTTCATGCATCATGGCTGATTGGACACGCGGAATCTCTCAATTAGTCTTGTGCTGCCGTGGCGCACACACTCTATCCAGAAATGATCACAGAAGCACCGCGGAGCAGCCTGATCTTGGGAAGGGAGAGGGACCATACCTGACCCGGTGCCCCCGTCATCTCAACACCTGTCAGAATGTCACCAACGGAAGGAGTGTGAGCCTGGCGTCTATTGGGAAGCCTCCAATAGGTGTTACCAGAGGAGGCCAGGCCTCTGGGTGCCGACTAGTTGCCATGGTGTTTCACCAGGTAGCAACCAGGAAAGCATGCAGGCGATGGCGGCCAGAAGCTAAAGGGCCACAATAGGAAAACTCAAGACAAAGTCTTTCAGAAATAACTAGGTTGACCTCTTTATTAGCATCCACCAAAGCACTTAGAAAATGCTGATCTCTGCAGTTCTGAGTTACTCACATGCAGTGTCTGGTGTGCTCACTTACAGTCTTGAAGGGAATTTAAAATCAAACGAACAAAACCGAAAATCTTGCCTTCCCCATGACTCTTAATTGCCACCCCAGAACTACATCCTTGCTTAGTTAAACCCATTGCTCTTTCTCTCAGAATGAAGGGGGCTTGTTTGGTTGTACTAAAGGACTTAACGTGAAATGTTATCACCGAGGACAAATTGGGACCCGAAATAGGCAGGATAGAATGGCCTAAAATACCGAACAGAACTGTTGGCACAGAATCTCACGCTAATATGCAATGTATAACGTGCTAGAGATGGTAAAGGAGGTCAGTTTCCGTGAAGGCAAAGGCTCACGGCTTACCTGATAGGCTGTGTTGACCATAGGCAGTGGCTAAAGGGAATGACCCCCAGAGAAACGAATGTGGAAGCGGTCACGGTCATGAAGAGGCTCTCAGGATTCACAGTGCAGTTCCTAAGAAAGACGTGTGAATTAAGAATGAGAGGTAAATGTCATGATAGACTCTCTAAAGTATTTGATAGGCTCTCTATAATATTTCCACTGAGAATAAAATTTATGTAAGATGGAGTTGGAGGGCTTTTGAAAATTATCTAATTTGTGAGAGGCGCACAACTGCGGTTTACAATGGGCACCCAGGGAAGCATAAAAAGACACACATACATACACCAAATGGGGAAGTTTTACAAGATCTTAAATAGGATCAAATATGTCTACTACAGGGTAATAAAAGAAAATGTTTATGAATTAAAATTGAAATGCTATTATTTGACACTGTTTAGATATTTCCTGATGCTTGAAAATAATTTTATGAATAATCTCAGAAATGTTACAAAAATGCTCTTGAAGCTACCAATCACCAACACATCTTCACTTATATATACTTTTTCATTTATGTCCTTCTAAATCCGCGTTTAAGTCATTAGTTAAATCAATGGCAAAAGAAAGATAATGGATCATAGAAAGAATGCTTTGTTTTTCTATCACCTTCCTTTCAGGAGCCTGAGAGTTTTGTCGTTAGATGCTTAGATGTGAAATTGTTTTTACTGAGTTATTGATGACTTGCATCTACGCAGAGCCTAAGTCAAATTATAGTGTATTATAGAAGCAATAGCTCCCTTCAATTTCTTGCATTATTGTACTATAAGAGCCACCTAAGCCCATTACCAAGCTGCCATGAATATTGTAGCTAGCCTATAAGTCATCTAGGTTTTAACCAAATTAAGTTTCTACGATATGACTCAGATTTAGTATCTTCTGAACACAGCAATGTAATCGGTAACCAAGGAATTATTATAAGGAGAAAGGAAGACACATTACCTTGTGTACAATGGGCATTCAATAAATATTAGTTAAACTAAGAATATCACCTGTACCTACTAAAAATCTCTGCTATTTTTCTATTATAAATGAATTAAGAGATACCAATCTCAAACGCTTTTATCATGTCATCAGCCTTGATATATGAAATGATACCCCTGAGGAGAATTTGGAATGCACATTGGACCGGATAGAACAGACTCACACACTTTCTAAAAGCGCAACGCATGCTTTTAATCTGCACCAGCAGGCAGTCAGTTGGTTAACGGTAATTGATGTCAGTTAGATGTTCTTCTAAGAACCCACTTCAATGGTAAGGATAACTCCACAATATTTGCAAATAGACCACAGCATAAATATTTTAAGCAATGATGTCAAGTGACTTCCATGAGTGTATAGGAATGGTACCGCCCATTTAAAAGGAGAAACAATAATATGTTTTTGAAGTGTCAATGAGTTTCACTTTTTGAAATGTTTACACTTTTACTTGGCAAGAAGTCTCAGATTTATAAAGCCAGCAGTATGTTTTGTACCATGATCATCTAAGGACATCTTCCTTCCACAAATGCTTAACTTAAGATAAACCCAAGAATTTAACTTGAATGGTGATTTACAGAAATAAATGTCTAGCTCCAATCCATCTCCCCTGAGGAAGGAAATGGATTTGAATAAAGAACACTAGGTCAAGCAACTGAATTTGTATACGGATTATTCTATTTAATGCAATCAATTAACAGGGAATTTGAAGGAACCCTCTTTTGGAAGAATATAAAAATGAAACCCATTCTCTCTTCCTGGGACGGTGATAAGAGGGCCTCATCGAAAGGCAGGGGTAAGAACAAACTTTATTTTTCTAATAGCACAGGTTTTAGAAGTTGGAATCTCAGTTCAGGTTTGTGATTTTTCTCCACAACCAGTTAATCCGTTAGGTTAGAATAAACTCCCACAGTTTTTGAGAAGGTCAAGATCACCACTGTGTCTATTTTAATCACATAAACATATATTTTTAACTCTGTGAATGCACAGTGGCAACCACAGGTTCCTGACATAGTCCAGGGGGCTCGGTCAGAAAGGAAGGGTTCTATTTGGAAAGTCTTGCGTGCGTGCGTGCATGCGATTCAGTAATAACCACTCATAGGTACGGTTTTTTTTTTTTCCATTGGCTGCTTCTGTCTTCCCATATGTACTATGATCTTTTGTTTCAAACTCGCCAACAGAGAATACCCAACCGCTTTTTCTCATGAAATTCCTGTTCAATTTCCTAAATTCTAGTGGTTAGAACGTTGGCCAGTCTCAGATACCAGAAGTCAAGATGTTCCCTGCTAGGCAAGAAGCCAACACCACCCAGCCTGTGGAGCGCTAAATGCAAAACACAGAATTTAAAGTTGAGCCTCGGAAAGCAGTTAGTGTTTTACTTCTGTCTCACTTGAGACCTAAGCAGGAAGAACCTAGTAAGCTCTGCAGACTTGAGGGGAAATTAAAAAACAAGAAATTGTCTCGATGCTATTTCATAATCAATTGGACGGGGAAAATCAGTCAGTATCAGGAAATATAAACTATAGAATTGGGGCAGAGCACTCGCAGGGGGATCTCTCCTGTAGCAAAAGTTCTTTTTCAAGATTTATAAGGGTTTTTAAAGAAGCCCGCGGAAGGCCCCGGGAGAAACGAAGACTTGGGAACCCCTTACATTGTTCTGCGAGCGCTCTCCTAATTCGTGTTTACGTTTGCGGGGGGCGGGGGCGAGAGCGTATGGCGAGGTGGAACGGTTATCGACCAGATTGATCACGGGGACAGATCGGCCGGTGGTAACCTTGTTTAATGATATGTTGCTGGGCTCAGCACCTTGCGGAGGCTGTGATTCTTCAGCGGCTGCGGCCGCATGATGGATCGCGGCAGGCCGCTGAAGGCGCAATCACTCACGGCCGTCACTGCCACCGCCCCGCCTGCCACCCGCCCGCAGAACGGCCGCCTGGCCGCCCTGCCCCCCGGGAGACCGCTGGGCAAGGCGGGAAGCCCGCCTCGGCGCCCCCTGGGCCTGGCACCTTCCTTTGCAAGACGTTGCTTTAAGCTTTGCCCCGCCCCTCCCGCCCCAAATACTTCATTGCCCTCGCAACCCGGGCTTCTCAGTTCCTTCCTCTCACATATGCAGCCCATGAGGGCTTATTTCAACATGGCCAGCCAAGCAGAAGACCAAGCAAGTCCTTTACATCTGAAGACCTGAAGGTTCTTCGGGGAGTGTGAACACAGTCATATGTTATCATATTTTTCTAGTGTTAATAATGCCTTAGTTGGGCAGAATTATGCTCAGGTCATGGGGCATGGTGGTACCGTGTACCTACGGTACCACACTGGGACCTCTGAGCGCCGAACTGTGATTTTCTTCTTTGCATGGCCAGCACCTAGCACATAATTATGTGTATGCATGCGTGTATGTATGCATGTATGCATGTATATGTACATATATGTATATATAGATACAATTATATATAATCATATAATAACAAATATATATGTATGTGTATGGACATGTGTAGTTGATTTGAGAAAGAACAAAGTAGAATAAGGGGATCATTTTACACGGTGACTCCTTCACTCAGCCAATCTCTAATAATTCCCTATTGTTTGTCCCGTGAAATCTAAGCTGGTGTCTCCTGCACAAGGTGACCCCCAACTCTGAACTTCATTCCTGTGCTCTCCAACAGTGATGCTCTGGCTTAGTCAGGGCTGCTTTATTGTTTCCACTATCAGTACTTACTCCTTGTGCTTGCTTTTCCTTTTCTCCTACTTGAAGTGTTCTCCTTTTTCCTCCACTTTCCTGCTCTTCAGGACCCAATCTGGTGCTGCCTCTTACAAGAAGTACTCCTTGATTACACCAGCCTTTATTTGCCCCTTGTATCAGATGTGTGTGGTCTGCCTCCTCATCTTTCATTCGTTCCTTCTCCAAGGGTGCTAACCTCAGCTCTCCTCAGCTCTGACAGTGAAACTTGAAACCTGGGCTAACCCAATTAGCGCATCGATGGCAAATATGGATCAGGGATAGACATGTAAAGTTCATCAACATTTTGCAGAAATAGTGAGACAAAGTTGTTCTCTTCTCCTATGCACAAACAAGTAAACAGGGGTAGGGTTTCTAGAAAACATCTTGAAACGATGAGAAAACTAGGCTTAGAATGAAGCTGCCTCTGCTGAAAGTAGGTAGAGAGAAGGAAAAAAATGCTTTGGTGAATCACTGAGATACTCAGGCCTTACGGATGCCAGTCCAAACTCCACTCAGTTTTTTAAGCTGAGTATATATAGTCTTTGGGTTTCAGTCAGTTTCTGAAGGTTTCTATTCCTTGCAACTAAGAACAGCATCATCTTCACTGGGCTCCATTTTCATTGATGACAAATAGACACTTCATTTTGGCTTTCCCATTTTTTAAATAAGCAACCATCCTCCCTTTGATGAAGCCCAAACAGGCTGCTCTGAGTCTTCTGTTCTTGTTTTTTTTTTTTTTTTTTTCTTTCTTTCTTTCTTTTCCTCGACACCCTGGCCCTGCTCATGCTGGGACAGAGCAGAGGCGCACCGCAGGCTCATGGTCGGATTCCGCAGGGCCACGCCCATCACCTCCCCTGGCAGAGAGGAGCTCTGCGCGGCACAACCCGCCAGCTCCATTGGCAGGGGTCCTCTAGTGGACTGCAGTGTGACGTCACCATCATCTCCTGTGTCACGAAGATTTAGAGGCAGAAGAAAGAGCTCAGATCTCTCTGAGCAGATTCTCACCATTTTTCTACTCAACCAGCATCTGCAGACCAAATCTATGTTACGTTGCCCATTCTCTCTGGGGCATCTCAGTCTTGACTGATTAGCTAAAATGTTTGCCCAAAGCAGCACTTGTTATTTTTGCCAAACAACCACCACTGACTGCTCAGACTACTCTCTTTCTGGGTGGTGGTTGCCACCTCCCCTCCTGCATTGTGATCCCAGGTGGGAAGTGACAAACACAAGAGAAATAGGCATGTGACAGACCCTCAGAATCTATGACCTTACAGCCTTCAGGCCTACACATGCAGTCACTGAACACAGAACCCCAAACTGCCACACTTGGATGTGAACCACTTAACACACTCGTGCTTCATGCTATGAAAACTAAGAAAAGAAAGTTTGCACATTACACACACAGGAAAGTTTGCACATTATCTTAACTTTAAAGACTTCAACTTAAGCAAATTATATAGAGTCTATAAACAACTGAGACAGAGCTTCCAAATTTCTCACAGTTTCTTATCGGTCTCCTTTCTTGTATAAGAAAGATCCTCTGATATAAATGTATTTAAAGTAGTAACTGTTTGGGGGAACTATGTTTCAGAGGAAGACTAAAGCATCTTGCTGCACTCCAAGATAAGGTTCTCAAACTTTCTGATGCACAGGAGTTACCTGTGAGCTTGTTGAAATACAGATTACTAGGCTCTGCCGTTCAAGAATCCGATGGGCTAGGTGTCTGGAGAGGGGGCTCCAGGAATCGAGAGATGAGAAGATGCTGGCATGCCGACCCACAGTCCACACCTTGAGTAGCACTGGTCTGAATGGTACCTTGCCACAATCCCTCAGGATTGTTGCAAGTTCACTTTTTTTTTAGGTTGTTCAGCCAGTCTAGGCTATTATTGAGGCAAGTAAATTGCAATTATGCAATCAGCAAATCCCATTTCCTCCTAAATGCCTTTGATTTTACTCAATTTCTCTATACAATTTAAAAGCACAGCTCTGGTAATTTTTCTAAATTTCTTTTAAGCTAAAAAGTAAATAATAATAAGACTAATAATAAGACTAAGAGGTTATGCACCGAACTGAAAGGTACCTGTATCCTGATTTAGTTACGTATTATTTGCTTTTTTTTTTTCTTCAGAAAGGCAATTGAGTCCTGAGTTTTTCATACTCTGTATATACTAATTGTGTTGCTTTCACTTGAGAAATAGTCCTAAATATATTATTATTAATCCCATTACTAATAAATCACTATGCCATTCTTCAAAAAATTGCATGAAAAGCTTTGTGTACAATACCCTATAGAAAAAAATCAAAACAGCTGGCTTATGCGCCATGAAGAATCAAAAGCTGCAAGACATTAAACAAAATAAAACAGGCTGCACTGAGATTTGGGGAAAGCAAACGATGTAGAAAAGTGGGAATCTCATCCTTCCAAGGGAGAGCTCAATCCCACTTCCGACTGGCAGTTGGTGCCGAGGTTCCTCAGCCCCCAAACAAAAATTCAAACAAACAAACAAAAAAGAGTGGGACATTTTTCGAGCTGACCTAAAACATTTTTATCCAGCTTTTCCTATTTTTTTAATATTCTTTTTCCTCCTTTACTCCTACCAGAGTGGCATTATGGTATTCCTTAAGGAATGCCTCTGTGTGTGTGTGTGTGAGTGTGTGTGTGTGTGTGTGTGTGTGTGTGTGTGTGTGTGTGTGTGTTGAGAGAGAAGCAGAAACGTGTAGTGCGTTCATTCACTGAACAACATTCCCTATCAGTTAGACGTACACCCTCTCTGCTTTCCTGCTTTTGGGGGTCATCTCACCGCCAGCAGCTGTAAAAACCAGGAAAACATTTCCCCCACGACAGCTCCTGGCTCTTTGCCGACTCACCAAGTGGCCGGCCTCCTTGTCAGCTCTGGGCCTGTTTTTTGAATGTCATGTATTTCTAAAGGCAAAAGCGAGGTTCATCTGCACCCTGTGGGCTGTCCCATGTCGGCTTCTCCATCAATTTCTAGGTCCACGTCCATCCTTCTAAATAAGATTGTCAAAAGCCCAGTGTGAAAAGGACAGGCAGACTCACACCCAACGCAAATCGAAGTTTCTTCCGCCCTCTCACGAAGTGTCCGGGTTGTCTGGCCTAATCATCCTTCTGTCTGCACCTATTTTATCTGGAAGTTGTAAGCATAATTCAAAGCAAAACTGAAAGTCAATGTTATTCAAGAAAACAGCGGGCTTCTAGTGTACGTAAAAGTTACTTCTTACTGAATTAAAGAAGCTTAACATAGTGACATTGCAGTATAAAAAGATGTTTTTTAAACATAATAATAAACGACATGCTAATGGAACATTCCGTATGATGAACACTTACTTTATAACTACTGGGGTTGCACGACGGTTACTATTATAAAACAAAAAGGGCAGAATTAGCTATGAAGGTAGCATGTGCAACCTAATGCTAATTGCAAAAAAGTCATGTGCGTATAAAGTTGCTCATTTATATTTTAGATCTTACAAGGGACTGTTCTTAATAGCTACAATACATAAAGGCTGTCCAAATAACGCTTACTGTCCCACCGGAGGTGGGGAGTGTTGCTTTTAACATTACTTCAAGTGAAACTGATGCACATTTCTTTGTGAAGACAGCGGTTGCCTTTGTTTGTACTTACGTATGACATCCACCAGTACCGCCACCTACACTTTTACTCAACGTTATCATCATTTCAATGTCATTAATTTGGTAGTCATTGAAAGCTCACTAGAAAACCTTTACAATTGTATGCCCTTTTTCTTTCCCATATTTATTTTTTTAAAGAGAAAATGACAACATGAACTACCTTTTATCAATATGTCTTTACAAAGTTCTTATGTAAATATCTACCCCAAGTTGTGGATCACCGGGACACCAGGTTTTTAAACTCTTATACTATGCCAGACTGTCGCTATAATAGGTGAAAAATAAAAACAAAAATTCTGTACAGCTGCCTGCTTTCTAGAAAGGTATTTATCAGCTAAAATGTTCAAATTGGTGTTTGGGAACATAAGTTAGTTGGCGGATTTTTAGGGCAAATTTAACATTGTTTGCTTACACAATTACAAAATTCAGATGTATGGCTGTTAAAGAATATTCTGGTGTCAAAAAAAAGGGGGACCATTTTAAAGCGTATTGTATTCCTACTCCAGTTGCATCGTTTTAGTCAGTGTATCAGGCTGCACCTAAAAAGCACCGGGAACAAACATCGAAGCTCCACAGTGGGTGCGTGAGCATCTGCAGGCATCACGTCCTTGAAAGCTACTTGGTAACCCCAATGAAAGAAATTTTACGTTTTAAAATCTGAGACCCCCTTATGCAAATCATTTTGCCTTCAGTCATTTCAAAAAGAAATGAAGGACCTGGAGGGTTTTACAGTTTCACACAACACTGCTGACACGGTTGTGAACTTTGATCTTCCATTAATTAGTTAAGGTCTTGACTGATCCTAGCAAAAGCAGACCCCCAAATCTGGTCCCCAGCTAAAATGAAATACAGCCACAGTCTATGGTAGGAATGTCTGCTTTGTCTTACATTATACTTTCTATGCTAGGGTATTATTGAATGGCGTATAATAACATCGTTCATTGTCTAGCAGTGATTCACAGTGATGTAAGTACATTTTTTAACCTTGTATGTAGACATCAACTTCAATATTAGGTTGCTGTATACTTGAGCCTTCAGAGGTATATAAACCAAATATGTCTGCATTCTTTTTCTGTTTAGAGACCAGGATTTGAGGAAAATAACTTTTCATACTTAATGCAATTATGGGAAACTAGGTTGTGTCTATACTACATGTAACACGTCAACTTTTAATGAAACGAAGTCTATTGTGTTCCAATTAGCTGTTTGGTTTGGTTTGCTTTTTCCCCAACGTAAAGTTGATGCTGAGATCAAGCTTAGAGCTATATTTAACTTTTCGAAAAGATGACCTTTCTATTATAGACGAGGAACTAAAATTTAAAACTCACCAAAAGCCAATCCCTGCAAAGAATTTCCTCTCCCTTACAGGTAGTATGAAATGGAGCCCAGATGACAGGACCCCTTCTGAGCCCCCCTGGCTGCCCCAGTCTGCACAGACCCACTCTATCAATCATGGCAGGATAATGCATAGCGGTTGCACCTGTGACAGGAGATGATTGAATGCTGAACACAGGGCCTGTTTCGCCTGTCGCTTTGTGCATTTGTATTTCTCCAGGGCCGGTTTGAGAATTTTCAGAACCTGGGCGGGGGGGGGGGGGGGGGGGGGGGGGGGGGGAAGGAGGGATTCCCATGATATGGTAAAAAGAAATAATAACGCATTTTGATTATCAAGACATAGCACAAAAGAGAAATTAGGCAGTGAGATGCCCCAGTTCGCGCAGGTGTTGGAGGGCCCCGGCCGAGCACACAATGAGAAATTACAAGCCGTAATTCAGTTTAGATAAGTACAGGATGCTGACCACGGCCATTCCTTTGGAGATGTGTCACTCACCCAGTCGCAAAACAGACATTTGTTCCTTTGCAATCACATAAAAGAAAAAGATCAAAAGGTCAAAGCACAGGGATCATCCAAAAAGACTGTCCAGTCCAACTCAGTTTAGAATAGCAGGGGAAAATTATTTCCCCACCTTTAAGCTCTTCCTCCAGTTTATTTTTTTTTTGGGAGCCTCTGATTTAATATCATAATTGAGTTATTTAAATGGTTTTAGTGGCATGATCTGTTTTTAAGAAATTGAAATTACAGCATACATAGTTTAAGTCATTTTCTGCTAATTCAGCCAGTTATTGCAAGTATTTAATTGGTGAAAATGTAGTTTAAAGTGAGTACCAGACAGCGCTCAGTATTTTGAGCTGAGCCTTCTGAGCAGAATCGTGTGTTCTTCTATGATACAAGAATAAAATATTGACGAGATATTTTATTGTGGGCGCGGTTCACATAATTTAAGTTTGGGGTTCTGAAAATGACTAAGTGAATGCTTTTGTTAAAATAACAAGATTACCTGTAAAGATTGTTTTACAAAAAGTAAAACAAAACAAAACAAAACTAAAAACAAAACACCACACTGATGGAAAACTACCCCCTGCCCAAAAGGGAGGGGGAACACATTAACAGTAAAAGAAATCAATTTCTTGGGTTAGAATTTTCATTTCGTCGGAACCTTCCCCCCCCCACCCCCCGCCCTTCGCTGTAATACAGGACATCGCCCCATGCTCAGAGTTCTAAAAAAAAATTTATGGAAGAGAGTCGTAGACTGTTTGCAGGACGCCCTTTCGTGTTTCCTCCTCAGTATTATTACCTTCCACCTCCCCTAAACGTGGGCAAGTCACACCGCAGAGAAGGACCACGACCGCCGCGCGGGCAGCGCGGGCTCGTTGCGGGACAGTCGGATTTCCCCGGGCCGCGTGCGCGCAAACACACGCGTCTCGTTTACTTCATTTCATTGTTTCCGCTGCGGAGACCCGCGCAGCTGCCCACGCCTTTGTGGACCCATCGCCAGCCAAGTTGCGACCACATAAATAGAGCCGGCTGGTTAAGAAAAGGGGGTGGGGGACTGACTTTCTCTGGGTGCCTCGGTCACTGCTCCGGGGGCAGAGGTTCGGGGTGTGGGAGGAAGTAAACTGCGGGCCAATTTGGCTCAGTGAAACCCAGTTCCTTCCACCCAAAGCGGTGGCAGCTACGTGTGCGCGACTCTCTGGACCCCAAGCCTTCACAATCAGCATCGGGTCATCCGCCACCCCGAGGAAGCGGGATGGGTGGTCTGGCCGCCCCGAAATGGGGAGAAATGCGGGCTGATCAGCGAGCAGGTGCGCTCGGCTGAGAGTCTGGAGCCTTTGGGGCGCTCGCGTGTGAGCCGGGTGGGATCCAGCCCGCCCACTCCCGGCCGCGCCGCGGGTCACCTCATCCTCCGGGTCCTGTCGCACACTTTCCCCAGCCGGGGGCCCAGCCGGAGTTGTCCGGGCGGGCCAAGCCGGCCCCGGCCCCTGCTGTCCAAAGCTAGGCAGCTACCATCCCCAAAGAGGGGGCCCTCCTCCGTCGCCTTCGCCCCAGCTGAGCTGCAGGCACGGGTCTACGCAGCGAGGGAGGCGGCGTCCTGTGCTGCTGGGGCCTGGAGGTGCCAGCACGCCCCGGGGTGCAGGCGCCCCAGGGAAGGGGAGGCGCCTTCCACTCCTTTTTCGGGGGACTCCCCGCTCTCGGCAGCGTGGGGGCCCCAAGCGCCCCCGGGCCTGCACCCCCCAGGGAAAGGAGGGCGAAGGCGTCTAATGACGGCGTCTGGCCCCGGGCCTCCCCCGTTCCGCCGCGTCCTCTCTCAACTCAGCCCCCTCCACTTCCGACAGCCCCTGGGGATCCCTCCTCCGCACCCCACGTTGTGAGAACTGACCAGGAGCCTTACTTTAATTGCAGGCTTAAACATAAATCATGAGGTTCAAAAAAAGCTCTTGGTCCTCCCACTCATCAGCTAAAAAGGGAGGCCGGCGAGACAAAAGACGGGGAGGAAATGAAGCTACTTCTCCGTCGGCGTTGAACTTGGAGGTGGGGGAGCGGGGCGCGCGGGGCGCGCGGAGCGGGCGGCGCGCAGGGTTTGCAAACGAACCCCGAGAAGGGGGAGGTGGGGAGTGGAGGAGGGAGGAAGACAAACATCTGGGGACTGGACCATATGCTGAAGCTTTGTCGTGTCCTTCAAAGTTCGGCTGCCCTTGAAGTGATTTGTCAGGCGGCCCACGGGTGACGGCGAGGATGTTCGGCAGGGAGCGGGGGGCGGGGAGGCGCCGGGGGGAGCAGAGAGGGCGGGAAAGGAAGAGAAGAAAGAGGCAGAAGCCCTGGAAGGTGGAGAGCGGGGTGCAAAGTAACCCCACTGCCTGAGGAGAAGAAACCCGTATCCGCGGAGGCGCGAAGGCAGAGTAGGGAAGCGCGGTGGTTCCAGGGGACCCGCCAGGACAGCGAGAAAGAAGCAGGAGGGAAATAGAGGTTAAGGGGAAAGAAAGCCGAGTAGACAGGAAAAGAAAAAGAAAAGAAAAAAAAAAAAAAAAACGGGAAACGAAGCAATAAATTGGAGATAGTCACTGAGGTGTCCTGAGAAAGGAACCATGTCTCCTATTTTAGGGAACGTGGCTTTGAACTCTCCCCACCCCCTCGACATCCCCTTCTTCCTTTCCCTTTTGCCTGCCATCCGCTGAACTGATTAGACTGTAATTAAGGCCATAAAGCCCTCAGATTATCCACCTGTTTATTCACTAAAGTCGGGGTCTCATCAAGCAAATTAGCTGCTTCCAGGCTCCACATTGGGCCTGGAGCTTGCCTGATTAATGAAGTTTATTGGGAGCTGTTAAAAGCATTAACTGGAGAAAATCTCAGCAATTCGTCATATTTAAGGGATGGAAATTAAATCTTGCTATGCAAATGAGAAAACGTTTTCCAACCATCTTTCGGGGTGCCTGTCTGCAGCTTATTTTTCCTTAAAATTCTGTTCAGGAACTAGGCATGAAAACGTAAAGCCATTCTTTGGACCTGAAGTTATCAAAAAAATGTTCAAGGCTGAGGTTCCCAGCCTTGTTGGGACGCTCAGTCAGAAGGCCAACTCCCACAAGAAACCCGATTTTAAAATGAAAGTTAATGTGTCTATCAGTTCATGTATCATCAATACAATGTTCTATACTGAGCCCTTCAAGGGGTTCAGTATTTGATTGGGGGCAGGGTGTGTGATGAAATCAACAGCCAACCGAGAGAGGGGGGAGCTGTGTCAGCCCCCCAAGAAAGGCGCACACAGGAAAAACAGCAGAGGGACAGGAAAAAGCACCCCAAATAAATCAATATCCTCATGAAGTGACTGTGGGAAATGTCTCTGGACCCAGGGTGTGTCAGTGTCCGTCACCACTGTGGTTCACTGGACAGGGCTGGGAACGAGTGGCTGAGGAAGTAAATGGGGGAAGTGGGGAAATAGAGCCCAAGCGGGAAGAGGAAGCGTAGGGCAAACTGCAAGCAGAATCCAGAGTTGGCCGTGTACACATACATGTGTTTTCTTGGAGAGATCGTTGCCACCCAAATGTTTATTAATGGTGGCACTCACAGGTGGGGAGGGAGAGGGATTTCAGGGTATTAGTTATTCTTGAAAAGAGGGAAATCTCGTCTACAAGAGGAACAAAAGCCCATGCGTGCATGTCTTGTGTTCCAACACACCACTGAAAATAAGAGTGTGATGAACACGTTTTAGTCAGCGCAAAACTTACAGTATTGTCAAGATTTGTTTTTAAGTTTTTAAAAAATATTTGCAGGAGACATTTTAAGGATGACTGCAGTTTGAAATGTTTGCTTAACTATTACATTATATATTTGTTTAAGGACAATGTTGTATGTTATTTAATTTAAATAAAATATGTAATATATTAGAGTATGTAAAATCTAAGTGCTATAAAAGGCAAAAGGGACAGGCAGAGTTAGTAGGAAATTAGATAATTTTAAAGGATAGTTATTTTACCATGACACACAACTCTATAGTTCAGTTCTAAAATAATGGATAGATTTTTATAGATTTTTCTCACTAATACTGGTCTTCAAAATAGATTTTCTAGATAATTCTATTTTATTTTTTAAACTCAGTGTTGAGATTTATTAATTTCTGTCACCTTAATGAAGTACAGTTGGCTAAGGAAAAGTAACAGTAATCGTTTATATTAGCATTTCCCTTTTAAAAATTCAAAGAAATTCCACTTTATATAGTCTTCCCCTTGGGTGAATATAATATAGCTTTGGGAAACCAAAGAAAAAGTAAATTTGACATCTGGAAAGTTCAATGACAACATGCAAAAGCATAAGTAACTTTGAAGTATCATCTTCATTTGTCTTAATCTTTAACAATCTTTAAATAATTTATTTACTGCCTCTGCAAAATTCCAGCATATTCTATATATGAACCACAAGAATCCCCTTCTGTTTCTGTCAATACTGTGGATTACATTTCTTGGCTTATAACATGATGATTTTGTAATGAATGAACTGTAAATCCTTTTATTTAATACTGGAAATAAAATAATCATTTAAAGTAGTTTTGGTTAATGACTAAAATTTCTTGATAAATGTATCTGATACTACCCGCTAAATTATTTAGAATGCATTTTATACTTATGTTCTAATTATTAAGGGATTATTCAGTAAAAGCATATATATAAATTGAATTCATTTTTTCATGCAAATACAGGCTTAAGAAGACTTATTTCTCCTATAATTTTGGAATAACTTGAATAAAACACAATTATTTTTGTGCTGAAAATTGTTCATTTCTCACGCATTGGCTTTGCCTTTAATATTTGACTTAAACACATAAACGAGAGAAGAGAAACAAGTAAATTCTGTAAGGGCATTTAAAAGCACATTGTGTAATAAACAAAATTTTAGAAAATATTTTGTCTCACATTTTTTAAAAATCAAAACACTTTAAAATGGTATTTTGCTGGTCTTAGAATACCACTCATCACTGTACCACGTGCTCAGCAGCCCATTTAAAATATGGGTAATTTTGTACAAAGCTAATTTGCCTTTAAAGTTGCCTGGCCACACAGAGTTGGCTTTTGAGCTACAAGCTAATGGGTATCAATTATTGTCATTTGTATTTCTGATCTCTAGAGTGGTATGGATAAAGAAGGTCAAAACGGTCCCTGATGAAAAAGAAACTTTTAACACGTTTGGAAAAGTTAATGAATTAGATTTCCCTTCACTTGAAGATATTAGGATTGGGAGATAACACTCCCATCAGCCAAATCAAGAATATTCACAGTTGACAGGAACACTGAAAGTTTCTTTTTCCCACCAGATACGTGCCCTCCCATAGCTCGAGATGGTAATTCACAGGAATGATTGTATTCGCTTAAAATATGTATGTTTCATAAGCAATAAACTTTAAGTATACTCAGCCTAATTTTGTAGTATTTATTTCCCATAGCTCTTCATAATGCTTTTGCTTCTTGCAAAAATATCCCTTTTACTTCATGAAACGCTTTTTCCACTGTGAAGAAAATTGCAATGTTAATAAACCATAATTATTGTTTTTTCATCTTTGCAATAAAAAATGAAAGTTCAATGAAATGAACAAAACTAGAAAACACTCCCCTTTTTTCTTTAATAGCCTTTTAATGATTTATCAAGTGAAAAACTGCTACTTCAGCTTGCCTTTAATAATCAGTACTCCCTTCGTCAATGAGTCTCCATTGTATTAAATATTCAACGTATGAGGGTAGAAAATCAGCTCTGTCCAGGTGTTTTTAGGACCTACTGCATTTTGATCAAAGCACCCCTGAAATAGAAAGTTTTCTAATGCATAGTGAATATAATTAATTGGCTTTAAAATAGTTTCTGTTTATTCTCATAGAATAGTATATGGAATAAAGTAATATAACATATGCCTTTAAAGAAAAGCCAGCTTGTCCCTAATACTCAGCAATTAGTACACTTACAATGCTATCGTATATTTCATATTTTGTGTTCTTAGAACTGGTAGCTTCTCTGCAGGCATTTAAATTTCAAACTGTGTTTTTGCCCCTTTAATACTTTAAAATTAGTAATGGAAAAATACGTACAGAAAGATAATAAAATCGGCAATATTTTCATTCTCAACTAGGCAAATAATGGCTCAAATGGCATGTGTTTTATTATTTTATATATCCGGGGCAACATTTTGAGGCTAGAAAGGTCAGTACTGGGATTTCGATACATGATATGACCTTATTCTTTCACATTTTGCAGAAATCCAAAGAGGGAAGGGGGCGTCTCTGTCTTTTTTTGTTTTCTTTGATGTAAGTCTAAATCACAACAGCTACAATGCTTGCTCATAACTGTAGCAAGATCAGTGGATATGAAGTATGGAATGAATCTGTTACTGTAAGCAAAGCCCCTGTGTGCATCACCGAATGCCAAAGCAAACTCAGGGTTACAAAAGTGAAAATTTGACAAGTGTTCAAGATTTCAGCATAGTCTCAATAATGAGGATTAATTGCTGACTGTGGAGTGAAAGCAGTTTTATTCACTCACTAAGGAATATGTTTGTATTCAGATCCATTAAAAGAGGTCAGACTGAATGAGGTTTTAACAAAAGAGACATGTAAGTAACAGCATTAAAGATAAAAATTGATGATAAATATGTCTAGTTTATGTTAAAAAGACAAAGATCCCAGAAGCATATTTCATGAAATAGCAACACATCTGTGATTGAAAAACAATCGTATTAACCATGAAAAAAATAAGTCTTTTTTTATATTTTTATTTTAAACTCTTTAAAAATAAAGCAATCAGGACAACCCATTGTCAGGCTTAGCAATTCTTGGAATAGAGTATTTTTCAGGGAAGAACAATAGAATGCGAAGTTTTAACAGAACCGAAGAAGAAGAAGGTTAATTTATTGCTGGTAACATGGCCAAGGGCAGGCAGGTGCTAACAGGGCAGGAGACTGGGTTTGGGTTAAGGTAGTTCCCTCTTGCGCCTTCCAGCAGGGTCTCTGTGACTCTCTTGCCCCTTCCTTTCCGATGACTGTCTTTTGTTACTTTGCAGTAACTAGTGGTTGGGCAACTTCACAGTTTACTTTTGTAGGTGCCAAGTCAGAAACACAGACTCTCGTGCTGTATTTATGTGTCCTTCCCAATCTCCTAACGTACTTTAATGCTCTCGCTTATGACGGGGTTTGAGTGTTGCTGTTGTTTTAAAAAACTTATGATCAGAACAAGATCTTCTTTTCTCCGGTTTAATCTGTTTCAATTGCACGCTCCCTAAAATTATTTGGGTTCTTTATCACATAGAATTATATATTAATTAAGCCAATAAATATGAAGCTTAAAATCTTAATGTGCACAAAGTTGTAACACTGATGTTCTTCGATTATTTTTAACTGTTGTTTCTTAGACTGTATTTCTATTTAATTTCAAGCATTATATACAGAAACAAAAATCATGGCTCTTTAAGCACGTGAAATAGTCTAATTAAAGTCAGTATTCATAACACTTTACGTAACTCAGTAAAAGGATGAATTTATACTTTAATAACTTCTATTTATTTGAGCCACAGTATATACAAAATAAAAAGAAAATGTAGCACTCTGATGTTTATTTTTTTGACAATTCAAATTGTTAAATTAAGTATGTTAAATCAAGTTATACTTATTTTTCTGAGAAAATTAGAAATTTTGGCATAGTTTTTTTAGATACTTGTGACAAAGTAACACCCCTGTAAAAGATAGATTATATGTAAAAAATATATAAATATTATTTTCCCACCAGTTTTTCCAATAAAAATAAACTATTTTGATATTCTTAAATTTTAATTTTCTACTTTTCTGCATTTTGTCTTAAATATAACCCTACTTTTGGCACACACGTGTGTCCTTTTTATCTTCAAACTAAGAGCTCTATTACTGAGGCACATGCATGAACATAAACAGCTCAAAATAAATACAAAACTCACACAAATGAACTAAAAGAGGAATACTTACATAGGATCTGTACATGTATGCCTAAAATAGCTAAAACCAATGTCTACACATGCAATTCAGGTTCAAATGTTTAAGTCGTGTGCTGGAGTTGAACAAGAGAAATGATTTTGGATAGTGAACATTTGCAAATCAAATGGTAACAGTGTGTACACTGCCCTGAAGGAATTTAAATTTGCAGTAGAAGTCTGACATCTGGTGGTACCTGGGAGGAGTACCAGAAGAGAAGGCCCCTCCTGGCTTGTTAGGAGAAAAACCAAATGAAAAGTTATTAAGAATACTTTTTCTATCTTTTAGACACTATAAACAACATTTTGCTTCCTTCTAATGATTTTACCACGCATCTTCTTTTATATTTCCATTTCTTAAGTATGGTTTGTGTTAAAGATATTTGGAAAAATAGGATAAAAATATTGGTTTGCAGTTATTTTCAAAATAACAGTGCTGTGCACTTAGAAATAGTTTCATACTTATCAAATTGGCTTATGGGGAGCTATCTATATATTACACCTTTAAAATCAAAGTGGACCTTTTCTAAATCCTCCCTATAAACAAAGGAAAAAATTAAAACTTCACCAAGAAATTTAAAGTCACTTTTACCAAAGAACAAGAAGGGCAACATAAAGACTTTAAACTTTCATCGAAAGTTAACCCTAGCTCCTGATAAACATTAAAGAGATAATTCACAGGACAAAAGCACTGATAAGTAATACCCTCTTGGCCCATAACGGTACCGTTTATTAAATGGTCTAAAAGAATCCCAAAATTTGTTCAGCACTCTCTGTCCTAAGACTAACAGCCCAGTGTAGTAAAATATGTTTTACTATATAAAAATAAATTCTGCTTAAATTATACAGTAAGTAAATCACAATAGCAATTTAAAAAATAACATTAATGTTATTGATATCTCATAAAGTAGATTTCTCTAAGATAAATCCTCTGATAATTTTAACATGGCCCTCAAATAATTTTTTAAAATATTGCTCCATCAGAGAACGAATAAGCTTTACTTAAACCCTTCCATTTCAAAACACAAAACTAGGAATTAATTCAGAACTTAGCATCTGCTCCCACATATTCCAAGTGAAATAAAGTAGCCAAAGAGGAAAGCTTTTGTATAGTTAACGTTCCTGAAAAGATTTGCCCAAACTGTTTAATTGTAGGTAGTTTTAAAAACATCTCCCGGTAATTGCCTTAAGTCCCTTTTTTCTTAGTGTGAGGTAGCGAAGTCTTAGTGTTAAACTGATCCTCTCGGATGTGGCTCTTTGACATCTTTGTCCAGGAGGCAGTGACAGATAAGCAATGACGTCATAAGACCTTCGTCTGGCTCTTCCTCAGTTCCCCTCAGCTGTGTGGGGTGTACAGGGTGACAGATGACTCTGCTGGTTGGTTATGGGTCTTTCTCACTGACGCCATATGTACAGTTCAGGTGACTGAATCCATGTTTTTTTGTGCATTTGCTGAATGAATTTTCAGACACTCGGAAACACTCAGGAGTGTGACGGGAGGGGTCCCCCTGTCCTACTGCCATCAGAGACACAAAATCATTTCTATCAAATTGTTTCACAAATTGAAGCAAATCTTGAAAGAATTTTTTAGAAGTGGGAAACATTTTCCCTAATAGCACAGAACATGGGCCTGTTCCTACGGCCCAGGTATTTCAGGAATACCGTAGTTTGCCCTCCTTGAGAGATACTTTTTACATCAAATAATTCTTACGTTCCTCCATTAAATAATTCTCGATGCAACTGCATTATGTTCGAAAACTTTCTCCCCAAATGCTTTGAAGAGAGAAATTTCCTCTCAGTAGACCCTTGTGAATGACTAACGCAAAGGAATTTCAATGCATTTTAGAATAAAAACATTACTATGCTCACGAATAAATGTTGATGATCATGTTCCTCATCAAAATACCCAATTTTTTTTCACAAAAATGAATACATTTTTATTCCGAAATATACTTTTGGAGGGCTCTTTGGATGGGGAGCCCCGTGTTCCCCCCTGGTAACACCCATGGCCTCTCTTTCACTTGCAGAACTCTGAAGAAAACGAATTCCTGGCCCTCAGTCGGATGTCAATGATGCCTTTTTGAATGAATAAATAAACAATGAAAGAAGGCAAAAGTGCTTTTTCCCTCCAGTATCAGTCATTTTCTCCAAAAAAAAAAAAAAAAAAAACCAAAAAAACCCAAAGTTCCAGTATGCATCTACCATGTTTGAGAGCAAACAGTGGGATAAAATAGACACCAAACATAGAGTCACGTGATGGATGAAGGCTTTGAAAATTCTTTCCCTCGGACCAAAAAAGAAATGAAAGAAGTAAGACTCAGAAGTCACAAAGCTCCACAGCTAAGCAACCCTGGCGTACATTATTGAAGCGGGTGCACGCAATAGGTAAATGATTTAGCTGCTAGTATCGGCATTGATAATGTTTATACAGAGAGACGCCATCTGCCGCGTGAGCGTTTGCGCATAGTAATGGGCCCTGAGCTTTGCAGGGATAGATTGTACGTGCAGAAGCATGTTAGAAATTTGTAACAGATCAAATATGCGGGCCCGTAACAGGCATTCCATTACCATGTTAACCATAATTGGAACATTTGGTTTTCGGATGATTTTACTGTAAAATTGTATATTTTTAGAGCCCTGTTAATTTCCATACTCCCCTAATCACCCTTGACCACATTACTTTTTCCCCTTGATTAGATCCTATAATATTTATTCTCCGTGCTCATTCGCAGCCAATACCCTGTTCTACTTTTTAACTCATTCACTGATAGCCTGGTTGTCCTTCGCAAATTGTCGGAAGTTCTGCAGATCAGGGTGGCATCTCCCCTCTTTGGCACCCACATACTACACAGAGCCTGGCAACACCCCCATCGAGAGAGGGCATACAAGCCCCTTCCCCTCAATTCTGGTAAGGTACACGGCTCACCTGCAAAAATAAAAATAATGCGATGTGACTTTTGGGCTAGATCGTAAGAGGCGATGTAGTTTCCATATGGCCTGCTTCTCCCTAGAAGCTTTAGGTTTAATGTAAGCCATCCAATAACCCTGAGGCCACCATGTTTTGAGGGAGCCCAAGCTAGGCCAGGAGCAGAGATCACATGAAGCGGCCCCATGGCCACAGGAAGCACGTGAGATGTCCAACCAGCCCCTACTGGTTGCTGCTCCAGTCTATCCCCAGCCATTGTTCCAGCTCTAGCTCCCATCTGACTGCCATCTGAAAGAATCCCGTAGCCAGGAAGCTCAGAGAGTCCCAAAGAAGTTGGACCCAAGGAGGAACACACCAGAGCACATCATCATTACATTAGCCAAGACTAAAACGAAGGAGAGAATTGTAGAAGCGGTAAGGGATAAGGGCACAGTCACCTACAAAGGAGTTCCCACCAGACTGTCAGCTGATTTCTCAAAAGAGACCTTACAGGCAAGAAGGGGCTGGAAAGAAGTATTCCTAGTCATGAAAGGCAAGGACCTACATCCAAGATTGCTCTACCCAGCAAAGCTTTCATTTAGAATGGAAGGGAAGATAAGGTCAAGTTAAAGGAGTTCATCATCACCAAGCCCTTATCATATGAAATGTTAAAGGGACTTATCTAAGAAAAAGAAGATAAAAAAATAGGTACAGTAAAATGACAGCAAACTCACAATTATTAACAATCACACCTAAAACAAAAGCAAAACTAAGCAAGCAGCTAGAACAGAAGCAGAAACACAGAAATGGAGATCACATGGAGGGTTAGCAACAGGGGAGTGGGAGGAGGAGAGGGGGACAAGGTACAGAGAATAAGTAGCATAGATGGTAGGTAGAAAATAGATAGGGGGAGGGCAAGAATAGTGTGGGAAATGTAGAAGCTAAAGAACTTATGACACATGGACATGAACTAAACATGGGGAATGTGGGTGGGAGGGGGTGTGCAGGGAGGAGGGGGATGATGAGGAAAAATGGGACAACTGTAATAGCATAATCAATAAAATATATTTTTTAAAAAATCCTGTAGCCAGAACTGCCCAGCTCAGTCCTTCCAAAATCCCCAACCCACAGAAATGTTATTATATGGAATTATTATAATACATTATTATAATAATAAATTATTAAGTTATTATAAGGAATAATAAAATAAAGGTTGTTTAAACAACAGAATTTGGGGGTCATTTGTTATGCACAATAGGAAACCACACCAATGTCTTTCAGAAACTTAGTGCTGAAATGAAGGTAAGGAAAGATTATCTGGTTCTATTCACAGCTTTAAAAGACATGTAGGCTGAGTCAGAATCCTCCAGTCTTCTGGAAAGGTCCACCAGCTGTTGATACTTGTACGATTGGCAGCATTTGTAGTTATGATTTATTACCATGTGTTAAATATTATGGAATGTCATAAAATATGTATCACATTAGCTTAATCTCTTAAAAACCAGTCTCTACCTTTTCATGAAATTTAGCAAGAAATTTTATTATGGCATTCCATAATGCGAGGGGGCCAAAAGAAGGCCTTTCAAACTTAAAAAGTATTGCTCCAAAAATGTGCCAACTCCTTCTCCAGAACACCATGTATCAGTTAAGATGATATCAGCAATAAATGATAGAAAGCCTTAATTCACATTGGCTTAAACAAGGAGGAAATTTATTAGGTCAAGAAACCCAGCCCTCGGGGATCTTTGAGGATGACCTGGGCTCTGCTCCTTTGAGCCCCTTGGGTGGGCCTCCCCTGTGGGTGGGCTTCATCCTCACACTGGTGGCAAAATGGCTGCAGCAGCTGCAGCCATTGCATCCAGACCTAGCAATGGTCCAGAAAGCCGGGTCTCTTCCCATGAACTCTGATTTTGAATGAAAACTCTTTAGCACTTAAAATCCATTCATTCAACAACTATTCATTCAGCACCTGGTAAAGGCCAAACAATAGTCCAAGTACTTCTATGAGCAAAACAGTTGACTTCCCCTAATATCTCATGGGATGTAAGTGGGTCACATGGCACCCTGTAGCCAATCAATGGACAAAGTTATGAGACCACAAGGATTGATCAAGACCCAGTCTAAGACATGCTAGGGCAAAGGGCCATTCTCCCTTACATCAGTAGGGAAGAGATAATCATTTGAGCAAATTGGGGCTTTTCTAGCAAGAATTCAGTTGGAGAAAGACTATTCAATAGTCTGTAAACAGAACTTAAAATAATATTTTTTTATTCAACCTGTGAAGACTATGTGATCATGTAGAAATATCTTTGTGCATAATATGAGGTTAAAAGAACAGTATTACACACACACAGACATCTCACAATCAAAACTATACTTTTTAAAGGCTTGGTATATCCGAAAATACCAAATAACGATTCTAAAATACTAGTAATTGCCTATAATTTGGGCGACAGACCTATGTGTATATTTGTATGTTCTGCTTATGTTTCTACTTTCCCTGCACCAAAATCTTCTTTAACAAGCTTCCTCTTCTTTAAATAATTCTTTAAATAAAAAAATAATTTCTTGTCAACTGTGTCCAGTGACATTACCTGCTACCTCATCTAAATCAAATAAAACAAATTTATGAAGCCTGAAGTCCCCCAGTCGCAGACCACAGCAATGACATTTTTTTTTTTCAGTAGCTCCAGCTCAACCAAGAGATAAGCAATTTTAAATAAAGAGGAAGGAGTCCCTTGTCAAAAATCTTTCAGTCACTGATCAGGAATAGATGATATTTTATAGTTTAAGTATTTATCAAAGATTACGATAACTATACATTTGCTAAGTAGATATTCTTACACCTAGACTTGATTTTGGTTAATGCTAACATTTCTTAGGTTTGAAGTCATTAATGACCGACTGGAAATCTGTTGTAGAGTATAAAGAGAAATAAAAGCCTTTCCTTCGAGCATTTAGATTATGTTATGCCTGGAGCCTACGAACATCAGGTGTGGAAATAAATCATATATAGTCCATCCAGCTCTCCCTCCATTCCTCTTCGGTTTCAGTTTTCATGGGGACTTATGTTTGAGGGGCTAACTGTGACCACACAGGCTGTTGGAAAAAAACACATTCTCCTGCGAGGTGGAAAGGCAGCAAGACTCAGGATAACCCACAAAACACACTCCGTAAGAAATATCTGCATGTGAAAACAAAATTAACGTCAATTTCTCGGTGGCCCTTCCGCACCTCTACTCATTAGCAGAGCTCAATTTAAGACTCTGAAAAAGTAGTTATGGAACATGAATCATCCAGCGCTTTGCCTCTTAAAAGTGACGACCCATAAAGCCAAGTCTCATGACAAATGTATATTGACAGTGTCTTGTGCGCATCCAAAGAACAGAAGCCTGTGTAAGGCCCAGTGTAAAGATGTCTTCGCTGTTCACCTCCCCAAACTGGCGGTGGGAACGTGGTGAGTACTGCTTTTCCTGACCAGTTTGACGCTGAAACAGCGCAGAGCGGACAGGATTCTTCATCAGTCACCTTGATCACAATGGCTAAATGGACAGGGAATTTAAGAGAGCTGATCTCTGTCACTCTGGGCTCTGCGAAGAACGTGGCTCTTTTTTTCCCCCTTCCTTCTTTTTCCTTAGGCCATCTCATCCATCAACCCAACGGCACAACAATTGAGACCTAAAACTAAAACACACGTAGAATGACACTTGGTGAAATGATTGGGCCCTGCTACACCCACAAGGGATGACACAACCCATTCCATTTGATTTAAAGAATCAGTCCCACGGTCGTTAGACACCCGTGTAAACAAACGAGTGCTTAGCTTCAAGCATCCTGCAGGGATGGCCTCTGGTTCTGCAAAGCCTTTAAATAGCCAAGGTAACAGGACACATTTTTGAAATGAAATCAAGGATTTGGACACCTTTGAATGGATATCATTCTGAATAAATCAAAAGAGGAAGTGCACACAGAATATCACAGTTTTAGCAAGTGAGTTTCAAAATATGGACCAGAAGCAGAAGTTTATAGCCTATAAGTTCCAAGTATAAACAGTGGATAGACATGACAGCCCATGATGCGATGATGCAGCGTGAGAAACACGCACATAAGCAAAGCTTCGGCTGTCCCTAGGGTCGGCTGTGGAGTGCCTGATACCTCGGAGGTCACAGCTCCCTCAGAATTTAAAGGTGCCTTATTTTGTCTTTTACATCAGTGAATATGATCAAACTCCTGCTGTTGTGCTAAATTTCCAAGATTGTAAAAAGTCGGGGGAATTAAAAAGGTCACTGCAGTATTTCATTTCACCTGCAAATCTGCGGAATGTTTCATGAGGACTCAGGCCATAGTTTGAAATGCGAATCAGGATCCTAGTTCTGAGAAACCTGAATGGGGAAGCCTGGGAGGGGAATGAAAAGACCCCTTTAGGGGTGTAAGTACAAACTGAGACTCCTTACCATGTTGAATTACCCAGACAGGAAAATTAGGATGCCAAGGACGAAAAGGAAATCAGGATGCCTTTTTAATAGCAAAAAAGAGACCAGGTTGACTTAACATAGAGATTTGCCAGGAATTAGTTGCAACCCCCATCTTTCTGTAAACACCTGATGTCGTTTCTACATTAAAAGTGTAGAGTTTGCACTGTAGAGCCATCCAGTAACTAAACAATATAACCCTTCCTATTCTGGTATAACAGTGAGGAGTAGAGTCTTAGATGGAACTGCAGAATTAGGGAATGGCAAAATCAATGACGGGAGAACACGCACGTGAACCACCAAGTCCGCATCATTCAGGACAAAATGTGAACCACTCCGTGATGTTTTACACATCACATTTGATGGGGGAAAATCACTAATCAGAATAAATGGAGACAGTCTCTCAATGTAATTTCTAAATTTTTAAAAGTGCGCTTATGGACAACAGAAAGGTGGCTTGTGCGTATGGCTATGTGGACGTCTTGAGTAAGTCACGTATTTCCTGCTTATTGGCAGAGACTGATGGGTTTGCTAGTATGCTCACTGACCAACAGGCTGGATTGCTCTTACTCCAGGGTAGTGATGGTATTACCATTGTATCATTTACTTCCATACAACAAGCATCTTTAACGAGGCCCATTTGCAGGGCATGGGAGAGGCCTTCAGAAAACATATGAACAAAAAAAAAAAAAAAAAAAAAAAACATTGTAGCTCACACACTCTTAAGGTAAGGACATGACTTGTTGGAGGGGTGGCCTCCTAGCTCTGTCACCTCTCTTAAAACCCTGAAATACTGGGGGAAATAAGACTATCGCAGGTTCTAGAGGAGCACATTCTTACACACTCCAAACCCTGCATTTCACACTACTCTAACCCTTGTGTGTGGCTCACCAAGGCAAAAGTGTCACTTGAGAGCAGAGGGGGAGTATTTTTCCTCCATGGTAGGAGGGCTTGCTGGGACTGTTGAGAGCTAGCATCCCGATTTGGGGCAGGGAAATGATCATTAATATGCAAGTCCCTTAATGTGTCCCTAAATATCCACATCACAGCCTCAGAATAATGAGTTTCTGGGCTTCGAATTTAAAAGTTGGATACTAAGTGGCATCTTGCCTTTCCCCTTAGCATCCTGCCCTCACCTCCATCTCCCTCCTACCCCCCAAATCCCTTTCCTGTGTGTCTAGCAGATTTAACATTTCTGATGAAAGAGAGTCAAACCAAGTAATGGAAGCAAAGAATTTATTCTAGCCCTGGCCAGGTGATGACTCAGCTGGTTGGAGCATTGTCCAGTACACCAGAGAGCTGCGGTTTCGATTCCCAGTCAGGGCACATACATAGGTTGTGGGTTCAATCCCCAGTTGGGGGATGTACAAGAGGCAGCTAATCTCTCTGTCTCTCTATTTCTGTCTCTGTGTGTGTGTGTGTGTGTGTCTCTCTCTCTCTTAAATCAGAAAACATATCCTTGGGTGAAGATTAAAAAAAAAAGGATTCCCTCTAAAGGATTCAGTTATCCATTTGAATTATCTGTCTAGAGATAGAATAGGCAATCAAAGGAGGGAAACCCTCTGTTTTGAAGGCAGTTTTAATAAATATTTTATAGACTTCTATTGAAATATAGTGGTGTTTCACAGAGACATACATGCTCAAGATTCTTCATTTTATCTTGAAAAGAAATTTTCATTCTTGCACAAAGTGAAACACTAGATAGAAGAAAGGAGAAACATAACAGCAATCATTATAAATGTTTATAGACATAACTAAAGCCTTATCTAAAGTTCATCCTGCTTAAGGACATGTTTTATGTTGTACAATTCCTCTTAGAATATCAATCTAATAAGCACCAAATGAGGCTGAAGACAATGCTGTTATAAAAAATGGAGAAAAATGATTAAAATATGATAATTATACTGACAACTTATATGTTCAATCTAATCAACCAAGCTTCCAATTTGTCATAATGTACACTAGCTCATACATTATTGCTTAATTATAGCAACACTTCTATTTGGAAAGGTTGTCAATCATGTGAATATCCATCATTTTTCTTTCCTTTTTTTCTAAGAAAGGACATATTTTAAGCTAGGATTTGAAACCACTGTGCTATCAGCTTAACCCTTGGAATACTTTTTATGCAAAGACTATCGGTAAGTATTGAATGTTTTTATACACATATTAATTGTCCACTTACATTATGCAACATTGTTCTTTTAAGTCAGAATTGATATGCCATGTTCTAAAATGTAATTAAATATTGGCGGAATTTAGTGATTCTATGGTTCTTGAGATACCTCTGTGCTTGCACTAAAACACAATAGAGCTTAAAAAAAAAAAGACAAAATTTGACCAGAGTGTTTTCTGATTGGTCTGCAGTTTATATTGATCGAAGATGAAAAGAAATGGCAAGAGAGTGAAATTTAGATAGCTCTTAAACACACGCACACGTGTTTAGCGAAGTAGATTTTATCCACAGCCAATTTAAAGTTTTCTCTCTAGCTTTTACTTCATGACCTCTGGCTCTATCATTCTTTTTTTAGTTGGTGAACGTGTTTAACACATTGCTAAAATAATTGTATAAGTGCACCTGCCAGGGTCACCTCCTAAGAGTTTAGTGAGTTGACCATATAACCAAGTCTACTAGCAGAATGAAGTGATAAATTGAAACAACTATTCACATTGTTGAAAAGACTGAAGCTATCTCAATCAATTGCTCCGAACATATTATTAACTTTATAAAATATATGTGTATGTATGTGTCTTCAGATCCCATACATACACAACATAGGATATATGCTACATCATCCTATATGTATGCAATAGAATATTTAAAAATATTTAATATAATCTATAGGCATATACTATATGAAGTCTGCCCAGAAAAAGTCCAGCCATTGTTTCTGTAATGAGAACGGTTTGTGTGACATCAATGTAACCTGGTTTGTGTGACATCAATGATGTAATATTTGCAGCCAAGGAGAGTAGGCTGGAATGCACATGCATGAGCAATGACTACTTCACTGTACTAGTCAGTGGGGGTGGTAGACGCCATTAACTGAGCATGTGTGCTGTGTGGCCATTGTATTAAAAATGACTGAGTGAGTAAAGCAACAAATCCGCATCAAATTTTGCATTAAGCTTGAATATTCTTCTCTGGAAATTATTTGGATGATTCAGAAGGTTGCAGCTACGGGCAACTGGTGATTGGCAGCTTCATCACGACAGCACACCCCCTCATGCATCACATCTCATGCAGAGTTTTTCGGTGAAACATCAAATCATCCATGTGACTCCGCCCCCCATAGCCTAGATTTGGTGACCTGCCACCTCTGGCTTTTCCCGAAACTAAAATCACCTTTGAAAGGGAAGAGATTTCAGACGATCAATGAGATTCAGGAAAATACAATGGGGCAGCTGATGATGACTGAGAGAACTGTGTGAGGTCCCAAGATGCCTCCTTTGAAGGGGACTCAGGGGTCATTGTCCTATGTACAATGTTTCTTGTATCTTGTATCTTCTTCAATAAATGTCTCTACTTTTCATGTTATGTGGCTGGATACCTTCTACACAGACCTCATATATGTATATGGTATATTCTCAGTTTTTTAACCTAGGTTATTTAATAGACCATTTTCTCAAGAAAGTGAGATTGTTAGCAAATAATTGAAAAAAGATATTCTTACCAAGTGTGGGCATTTGGGTCCTTAGGTATCTGGATAATTGTTTCTATAATTCCATATAATCATTATGGCAGATAAGTCCATGGAACTTACTTTTTATAATTAGATAGATACTTTTTCCTTCTTCATTTCTCTAAATACTCCCTTTGTTGAGTGTATTATAAAGAAGCAGATGCTAATATTTGCAAGCCTCCATTATTCCTTAAAAGCTAGTTTTGTGATGACGAAATGTGGATTAGGAGCCTATCTAGCAGCCGTACCACATTTCTGTCACCTTGATGAACTGACTCTTAAATAGTTATGTCAGATGTTGTATTCTTTAAGAGCTTAGATCAGTACAAGCTGCATCAAGGGCTTCAGGACACTTGGCTTACATCTGGACCAAGCCCAGGCTCCAGGCCCATCCACACTCTGGTTTGGCCACTGCATCTCCATCACGAATCTGGTTGCTTTCTGCTGATGTCGTAGGTTCAGGCAACAGCTAGATTCAAACATCCACAGGAGAATTTGGAAACTGTATAAATATCTAAAGCAAACAATATACCTGAACAAGTAAGGAAGGGGCAAGTTTGCAGGGGATGAACCTACGCCCCCAAATGGTTGTAAGTTATCATCTCTTTCACACAACAACGCAGCTGAAGGCACTCCTTGGTCACTAGAAAAGTAGGCAGGAAAGACTGGGGAGAGCACTGTGCAGGAGGGTAGGAATGGCAGGTAACTGAATTCTGCAGTCAGGTGGGCAGCTCTTTGCAATGTGTGTCTAGATCCATTGGGCCCCGTTCCAGAGGATGTGCCTGACAGAGATCAGAAAAAACAAGGATCTTTTAATATTCAAGAAGACTATCCTAAAGAAACTAGATTATTTGTAAGGAAGAGGAACCTGACATGGAGACTATTTCAACATGACATTAAAATCCCTAATACATTTAGATCAAATTTTAGCCAATTGGATTAAGAGGAAAAAAAAATCCAAGCAGGCTATTTATGTAGTGGTATTAGGTCTATAAAGCCTACGATTTCTTGAATTCATTATTGACCTGATTAAAACACAGTTTGATATCAACATGGGTGTCGTTAGGTACTGAAGAGAATCTGCAATCTCATTCCATGGAGATGATGAAAAATAAAACTGCCTTCTTGTCTCCAAGAAAGAGGCTATGTCTTTTTAAAGAGAAAAGAATAAACAAGGTTATATATTCAATTTTTTCTAGTTCTTCTAAGCAGTAACTAAACATATTTATGTAAAAGTCATAAATATATATATGAAACAGATATAGTGACCTCATTATCCTTAACTAGTATAATCATTTAAAAAATTCAACATATTTATTGCAAGCCTACTATGTGCCAGGTGTTATAAATAGGGACTTTTTAATCGTCAATGTTATTTAACATGTTATTAGATAGTCATTTTCATTTTCCTTGTAAAAAAATAAAATGTAATCCCTCAGCAGCCTGAGGGAAACCACTTAACCTTTATTCTTCAATTTTATTAAAAATTGAGATGATAATATTTACTTCCCAAGGAACTAGGAATACTAATTAATTAATGTTAGCAAAAGATCTTGAAGACCAAAAATATATATGGAAGTTCTAAACCTAATATTATTATGCTTTTATTCTTTACAGTACCTTCAATCTGATTTATTTTTCTTTCTGTTCTCTGTCAGCAAGGCCGCACTGAACTTGGAACAATTCAATGTGGGTTATACCCACCAGCTGTTACCAAGATCACTTGGCCCGAGATAGTATTTATATTAATTTTTCTATATACATAACAACATCTATGCATTTGTTCATGAAATATAGGCAAATTTAGTTGAAAGTAAGGGAATTATTTTAATATTGGCTTCATGAGTATTCAAATGGATATGAATAGATGATACTCTAATTTTTCTATTATTGGTGATATGAAATAAAGTTGACCCTTGAGTAACATGGGGGTTAGGGACACCGGCCCCCATCACAGTCTAAGTCTGCATACAACTCTTGACTCTCCCCAAACCATGGGCACCATGCATCCCAATCTCCAAACCCTAGATGCTAGGTAACTGTGACCGCTGAAACCGTGTCTGGGGCTCTGGTCTTCTGTGTAGCTTTGATGTAAAAGCCTGTCATAGGGAAAATGAAAAAGTTTAGACAAAATCACTTCCACAGAATTAAAGAGTAAACCATATACAGGAAAAAAATGTAAAATGGGGGGGTGGGTAAGGTCAATGTTTGTTTAGTCTCAGTATACCTAAACTAGAAATAAAGAAATAATGAAGAATATAATATGGGACTAAATGAAAATTTAATCTGTACTACAATATCCATAATATTAAAAGGCAATAAAAATTTGTAAAAATATGAAGAATTAAGCCCTTAGCGTATGAAAATGACCTTCAAATCAATGAGAAAACTGCTAGCACGCACAAAGAAAATGAAAAAGCAATTTGGAAAACTAAAAATAACCAATAAGCACATGGTGAAAGGAAACCTCACTAGTCAAAAATGAGCGTAAAGCTTTCAAACAAGTCATCATTCTTCGCTTCTGTAACTCAAAGTAGTCAAATCTGGTGGTAGTATTAAGTGTTCCTGAGGGCGCAATGGGTTGAAGACCTTCAGGCACTGCCCGAAGGTGTGTGCTTGGTAAGACCTACCGGAAAACAGAGGGGAAATGTGAATTCCTACAAGTGCACAGCCTTTAACCTAGTAATATGACTTCTAGAATCCTATACTTAAAAAAAAAAAAAATCAGAGGTATATACAAAGGCCTATCATTTATAAAGGCAAAAGTTTAGAAACAGCCTAAAAGTTCAATAGCGAGAAAATGACTAACAGATGCTGGTATGTCATTGTCTGAGCTTAGTTTTATTTCTTCCTTTAAGATAAGAAAGTTGTTTCAAATTGTTTGTTCTGTTGGTTGGGGGAGAGGTGGGGACAGGGAGAGAAAGAAAATAAAAGCAAAAAAAAGCAACCCATAACCGGACATGCTCCTAAATGGGATGAAAAAGGATCCATGGGATGGGTGAGTTTCTCTAGGTAGGTCTTTGGACCACAATGAGTGACAAATTGAAGGCAGGCTACACATATATACGTATCTATAAAATATCATTGGGTGAAGTATATATAAATAGTTGGAAATGTCGTCTTAATTACTGCCTTATGAATACAGAAGAATTTGACTCCACACTAATGATCTTGATACTGGCGCTGAACCATAACTAATGTCAAAAATTTGCAAAATTTCAAAGAACATCACGTGTAATATCAATGTGTCCTAACATCAAGGTCATTCTCTAATGATGCGGATTTTATCCACTTATATAATTTATGTGTAAATGAAGAGTATGGATGCTTTATGTTTCTGAAGGAAGAAAAACTCGAACCAATTCCACATTTCTGATGCCAGGCAGTGCTCTTATTAATATAATTCCAAATGATATCACATTTCCAAAACCCTCTCTTGAGAGCGACCTGAGAGCTGAGCCCGTCTCTCTAAGAATTACCAATTACTGTCTTCCGCACTTCCTCCTGAGCTGGATAAAAATTATCCAGCTCCAATTTATCAGCAAATACATTATAGTTCTGGGGCCAAGAGTCAGAGAAGAAGCTTTTCCTTAAATTGCCAGCTCTCGGGGAGCCTGGCCTTTTCTAACGGTTAGAAGATTGAGCCTCCATCACTTTGGCCTTGATCAGTTTGAAGACTTTATCTAAGAGAGCAGTCCATCCACTGTCCTCTTTATCTGGGGTTCCAGGGTCAGGTTCCTGTTTTCAATCAGGGAAAACGTGCATCTTCCAAACCAGTGTCAAGATGCTCAGAATGGGATCCCGGGAGAGAGTTAAGTCTAGTCGCATCGGCTGGGAGCTTGTACAGGGCTTCAGACCCCTTTGCAGTGAAAATGGCCATGAACGTTAGACTAGCGAGCAAGTCTAACGCCCCTGCCTTCCTCCCATCTGCTTTTCTAGGATCCACGGCAAAGCGCAAAGCTCTAATAGCTAATTAACAGCAAGTGCAAGGGGAAAAGCCCATCTGCTAAATTACTGGGGTAAAGAAAACACAGACATCTCCATGCGCTGCGGTGCCTGTTACGTGGTAGGTACACACGATCTCACTTGCTAATTCTCACTCTAACCCTAGAATGAAAAATGTATTTATCCCTCTTAGGAAGATGAGAAAACTAAAGCTCAGAAGGGTTGAATGACTTACCCCAGGTCCCAAAGCTGCTAAGCAGCAGTGACGGGATTAAAAACCCTCATGGGTTTGTTAACCAGGACACCTTCATTTTTACCACCTACTCTAAGAAAGAGTGATATTCCCAGCTTGTGAAACTGTGTTCTCCCTGAGAGGTCAGAGAATAAAGAAATCATTGAACCCCCGAATTCAAAAGCTCAAGCAGGGTCATTATTATAAAAAACGGGGGAAGTTATCTCTTGCCGTGAATAGTTCTCTGCTTTGTGGTCTTCTAACAGGAGGCACACAGACAGAGCAGAGGTGAAATAGGGGCGTGGGGGTGGGAATAAAGATCAAAGGCCAGAAGAAGCAGGTGATAAGTAACACAGCAGCATGGCAGCTTTGAATGGACTGGGAACAGATCAATGCACTTGAGCTCGGCCCAGAACTGTTTCGGCACTGGTTGCAAGCAGCTGGTTTCGGGCTGCAGGTAGGAACGGCCAAGCTTTCACCTTCACGTTCACGCCCAGCTCCCCGCCCCCCCCCCGCCCCCGAAGATCATTCTTGGAGTTGAAAGAAATAGGAGTGTGGCGCTGTGCAGCGGCGCATGCCTGCTCAGCTTATTAAAACACAGGAGGAAGGCCATATTTCACCCCCCAGAAATAAGAAAAGATAGACAAGTGAGAGCAGCTAATCCATTGGAAGAAATTAGCAGGCAGAGTATGTAGCTGTTTGAAATGATGAACGAGGCTGAAATAGCTACACAGGCTAGCATCCAGGGGGATAATTACTCCAAGCTCTCAGGCTAAAATCTGTCTTGGAGGAACGGGGAGGCTTTGATGACTCAATTTCAATGGGCATGCTTATGAAATACATAGTAAAACCTATTAAAATTGAAATTGTTCTTGGTAGGTATGCTGTGACTAGGCTGCTGACCCTGTCAGGCAGCTTTTAATAAGGTACACACTATTTTTATTCTCAAAAGTGGCATGCACTTTCCCTGCCCACACACTCAGGTTTTAACCCTATAGTAACCAGCCCTGTGGATGTTCCCCATAGGGGTGTTATGCGTACTTATATTCTTCTCCTACAAAACGGTGAGTTTGCCAATGCATAGAGACATTGCCGGCTTTGGCTGAACAAAAGCCGCTTCCTTTACTATTCTGACAACCAGTGTTCCAGCTGCCGAGGTAAGGATTTCTTGACAAGACCGATCAGACTCAACACTCATGGAGTGAATGTTTCCGGAATACGTCCTTGCTGATATAAAACAACTTCGTTTTTTCCCCTGGTGATGTCTGTGCCATGCCGTGACCATTGTTAGGACATTCGTGTAAAATATTCTCAAGTACAACCCAAATTAATCCCCTCATCCATTTTAAAATAAATGGGAATGAAGCAGACCCACAGACTACAAGCCTGATCATAATTATTTTAGGAAAATCCTCAAAACTAAGAAGCTAGAGGATCCCTAGGGCCATGCTCCTCGAAGCAGGATCTTCAGAGCAGCTACATAGGCATCTTGTTAGAAATTTGGACTCTTGGGCCCCACCCAGCTCTCCTATGGCATTAGCATCTGTGTTTTAACACGTCCCACAGCTGATATGCACACATGTTGTTAACGTGTGAGAAGCACTGTCCTCCGGCACATGTGATCTCAGGTTTCTGTCATCACCCATCATCCAGGCAACTCTGCATTCAGCCAAACCTTGCTCCAACAACACGCGGTTGGAAGGAAACAACTATAATGGAATCCTCTCAAACTCCTCCTCGCTATAAACCATGCGTTCGTGCAAAAATATTGAAAGAGAGTCAAAACCACCCTACGGCCTGAGGAAATCACACGGCATCAGTGAGAGGGCTTTCCCCGTAGAGAGCACAGATCTCGTCGTGCTCCGCGCGTGCAGGGCTGCTAGGGTTGCTGCAAAGCCCGCAGTGACGGAGGCCCTCCCGGCACCTGGGAGGACGCACGGTGGAGCCCACCTTCCTCGGAGCTTCTGTGACTCCGCCTTCCTCACCGGTGCTGATCAGCCTAGCCCTCAGCCTGCCTCCACACCGCCGTCCTTCACTCTGCAGGCCAATGCATCAACTGCTACTTCCAACGTTTAATCCTTTGTGCCCCAAACAATGTATGGGGAAAGTGGTTTGGAGGTGCTTACACTTTATCGGCCCCAATTGATATATCTCCAAGTAATACTTGCTTTAGTAGACATTATCCATAAAAATTATCCTACTGGTTAGTTCAATAAATATTTGTGGAGTACATATGCATGAAATGTTTTTCTAGGCATTGGATATAGAAATATAACAAATGTAGGACAGTGAGTTAGGAAAATAGATCATTTCCATACAGTTAATCGGAGCTACGAACAGGTTTACAAAAAGTTATAGGTAACGAAAGACAGCGAAGCAGCCATTGGCGGAAGAGTGATGTTCAGGAATCTTCCTGGTGGAAAGGACCACTCAGCTGAAGGGGGAACAGTGTGCTCTTACCGAACCCAGTTCCCCTGTAAAGAGTAATTCCTCTGTTACCTTCGTGTATTCTTATGGTCTAAGTGATAAAAATCATTCATGTGTTGTTAAGGTGACAATATTTTAAATTCCGCATTAATATGTTGAAACTAGATGAATCGAAAAGCGTTCATTACCACACAACGGCTAGCATGCCAGTATCCTCACCAGTCTAGTGATGGGCTCTGCCATCTGAGCCTGCAATCGTAATGAACATGGGGAATAACATAAATCTGATGAATGGGGCGTAATGCAAATATTTCATACTTGTTAGCTGTGTATGTGTGTCAGGTAATTGTACATTTACCACTCTTGGACCTCAATTAATTCATTCAGGGTGATTGGATATTAGTGAAAATAAAAAAAAATGCAAACACCATAATAATGTTATCTGAAATGGTATTTCATTACCTGTAGAACGTAGGAGACATTTCTCTCATTAGCGTCTTCTACTAAATTAGGGTTTTATGCTGTTAGAGTATTTGTGGCTTAGTCAAAGCTCATAAAATAGACAGTAGCCAATAATGGGGAGGAATGATTTATGGGCCAAAAGCCAAGGCTCTCAGGGTTTTGTGTGTGTGTGTGCGTGCGTGTGTGTGTGTGTGTGCGCGCGTGTGTGTGTTTTTAACAGTCATGTAGTCAGAAACCACTTAGACACTTTTTTCCATATGTCCTTCAGGAAAAAGAAAAGAGTGGATTGTCTTTAAGTCAGGGACTTTTTAAAACAAGAATAGATGTAAATTTAAAGACCTTCACCTTTTAATACTGGCCCCTAACATTTCATTTATACTGAGCCAAGTACCGACTGGAGAGACATATTGCATGTTGCATGATTTTTAAAAATCATTTTTCATTTGTTCCTTTTGTTATATTAGCCAACTCTACCACCTAGATAAGGAAATGACTTCAGATGGGCTGAGTTATTGATCTGACTGTGTATTAGCAAACAAGATCAGAACCGGGAGTTCATTTCAATAAATCATCCCACGTCGTGTGCTATCACCCACCCACCCACCGACGAGGACAGCGGCCATGCATTCCTCTGAGCTCACCGAGTGTTTCCACGGGTGTCCTTCACTTCCTCCAGTTCCATCAGCCTCCAACGCAGAGGCTCCGCCTTTGTAAAACAGATCTGTTGGACAAATGGCCACAGGAACTCACCTAGAAATCAATATACAGTCATGCGCTGCCTAAAACAGGGAGACAGTCTGAGAATGTGTCGTTCAGTGATCCTGTCATTGTGTGGACATCACAGGGAGCATTTGCACACAGCTCAGGGGCCTAGCCCACAGCTCACCCAGGCCGTCTGGTCCCGCCCACGGCTCCTGGGCTACAAGCCTGCATAGTGCGTGAGTGTACTGAGGACTGTGGACCAGTGCAGCACAATGAGGGTCGTTCATGTATCTACACAGAGAAAAGGTAGAGTAACAACATGGTAGGCAGCACCGTTACATGACGGGCAGCGCGGCCGGTTTGCCTGTGCAAACATCACCAGAAACACGTGAGCAGTAAGTACGTTGCCCTACAGGTTACAATGGCTGCAGTGTCTCTGGGCAATTACAGTTTTTCAGTTCCATTATAATTTATGGGACTACCACGATATATACAATCCACCGTGGCTAAAAATGTCATTATGTAGTGCACGAATGTATAATAAAGGTGGTATTTTGGGTCAGTGAAGAAACGGCAACCTATTTACTAAATTGTACTGGCAATCAAAATTGGTCATTATCCTTATTTGATAGATGAGGACGTGGAAGCACAGAGAAGTTAGGTAACTTGCCCACCCTCACACAGCTAGTGTACAATAGATCTAGGACTCAGAGTCTACTCCATAAAATAAAGCGGGTTTACTCCAGATTCCGAGCTTTTACCCAGTACGCTGCCTCTTCCTGATACTTAATTTTTACAACAACCTTATTTTAAAAATAAAGAATCTAAACAACAGAAAAGTTAAGTAACTTCCTGAGATCACATATCAAGCAAGAAGTGGTTCTGGAATTTAAATTCAATTCATCAGGGTAGGTATTTGGTTTTTAAAAATATTTGGTACTCATTAAATCTGAATTGACAAAAATCTAGGTATTTTATAGTGGTCAGATTCTCTTCTAACGTAATCTTATCGATTAGTATAAGCTACCAAATAGTGTTATTTCTGGTGTTGGGTGAGAAACTGAAAGAGAGACTGTGTTTACCAACATCAACTGTGGCCTTCTCAATTTAATAAAAACACAGATCAAAAATTATTTTTCCAATGCATGAACTTCTCCAGAATAGGCCTGGTTCAGCTTTCACCTCCTTCGTGAGTTTTGGGGGGAATTTATTCTACTTTCTATTCCAATCCCTCTTTTCCACCTGGACGCCCACAGAAAGAGCACACCTGGGAGCCCAGCCATTTCTGCAGCCAAGGGCTGGCTCTTTCTAAACTACGCTTCAGATCAAGCTGCTCCTTCGAACACGTTTTTGAAAAGCTCCTCTTTGCCTCGAGGTGGGGAGTTGGGGGAGTCAGTCTTTCAGCAGGTTTTACAGTCCTCAACAAAGCTTCCTCCCCCGCCCCCGCCCCACCTGAGAGGGCTGACATCCTGCGCCTTCCAGCCACGCTGAAATGCACAAACTTTCTACCTAACTGCTGGTAAAGATTTAGGCTGAATAACCTTTTAAATTCAAACATAAAGTTTAGGCCAAATGTATTTGTTACATGTCAGTCTCTCCCAATTTTAAAGTGACATTTACTTTCAAAACACTAGAGAATTTTGGTGTGACCATGTGAGGAAAAAAAAAATCTGTAAGTTATCCTTTTGGTCCTGCCTTCTCCAGAGGATTAAATGTTGGAATTCAAATGATCAGTCCTGAAGTTAATTTTTTAAAAAGCAAACTACATTTATTTACATTTGTCTAACAGAAGGATTGTGAGGACCTATTTATTACATGCCAGGCACTTTGCTTTGTCCTGAAGATAAGCAACAATTTATAAAATGAGATTCTGATCTGTAGAAGCCCACAGCTTACAAAAGTGAAGGTGGTAATATTCGCATTCAAAAGAGATATGTGAGGTTGTTTAGTTCAGTGTTTGCTACATAAAAGGCATTCAATTAATGCGTTAAAAGAAATAATCAGGATATAGTAATTACTACATTGACGGTTTATATCGAAACCACATTGAGCTTCCTCTTTGCAGCTGAAATTATTTCACAGAACACAAAGCTGCCGTAAATTTACCAAAGGTGTTTTAATTCCCAAAAATAACATCTCTAAGTCTGCAGGCACCTGACACATATATCAGTTTTAATAAACCATAACACATTTTGGAGGGAAAAACAATGAATGGCATGTTAAATAAAAGGCAACTGATAGCAGCAAATTCATCACCCCAGAAACTGTAATTATTTTAGCCCTTCGGTGTATATTCTAACGCTAACATCACTGAATTGTTTTAAGGGACTTTAAAGTAGCAAATTGCTTCTTTTGCCACAGACTAGGGAAATGGTTTGCCGGCCAACTCACCGACCTTCCAAGAGCCTGAGCTGAAATTCCTGTTAGCACAAGTTGTTTTAATGTGAACTTGATACAGGAACCCGGAACCCAAGGAAGGAGATCTGAAAGGCACCTTTCTAAAAAACAATTGATTTGCTTCATTTCATTGAAATGGCTGATGCTTTGATGGTTCATATTTACAGAGGCTTGTCCTGCTCTTCAATGGAGTTGATATGTTGGTGCCTTGAACTATAAACTTGATCAGAACTTCCTCGGTAATAAACAGACTGGATTTCAGAGGCGTGCCCCTCCTCCTGAGGCCTCTGGAGCCCATTTGCTTACCAATTTGTAGCTAAAGACGTAAGAATGGTGTTCTTCATGCTCAACCGCTCCAGGTAGTTGAAAACAGTTCTGGGAAGCTCAATATGCAAACTGATTTGGGAACCTGAAAGACTTCAATGAGAAGAAAATTTGACCTTCCTTAGGAAAAGGCTGTCCCTCAGTTAAAGTCGTTTTTAAGTGCGGAATTTTCATAGCATTCATAAAACACATGAAGGATGTCTATTTTCCTTGAAAGCCACTTCCTAAACAACCTAGAAAACTAACAACTTGGTATTTTAGTCTGTCATTTCTTTTTCTAAATGCCAAAGATGTGTCAAACTTCACAGTGACTTATGTTGAATCTCATCATAGAACCATGTTCCCATTAAAGAGCAAGGGACACTGCCCTCCCCTCCACGTAAACACCTATAATGCTGAGTCTGAAATTTAGCAACTATAGAAGGGCCTGGCGTTGTTTGCTTTCTCCTTTTTGACCCCACTCTTTTGGAGGTAGTCTTGGGTGAGTGGATTTCCTTTCTTTGCTTTTGAATAGCAGATTCAATTTAATCATGATCACGTTAAAATCAAGCCATTAAACAAGTACAAGATGCTGATTCACACCGCCCATCACCTTTTTCTGTTTTCCGCATTGGAAGGTGTCGTTGAACAGGTCACCTTACGACAAGGCACAGCATCTCACCCAGGTTGCTTTCCTATCAGCTCTTGGGTCTGTTCTACTGAGTTTAGGATTAACTGAATCAACAGAAATTCCTACCAAAACCCTCCAAGATACAAGAAGTCCATGAGGGGCAGTCCTCAGTACCCAGAGATGAAAAATTGTCCTCTCAGGTCTGTAGAAAATGCTTGACCACTAGCATCATCTCAACCCCTCCACACTCCTGCCTACAAAGAGAATTACATGCATTTCTCAGGGAAAATCTCAGGCCAAAATTAAAGGATCTTTTTCTCCCTTGGAAGGGACTCCCACTCAGGTTCTCACTAGATTTCAACAAAATCCCTCCATGATTCCCAGCCCCAGTTTTAGTGCCTGTCTTCTGCATTTAACCTATCTCTTGTCATGATGAAGAACAACCGACTCATTGGTTTTTCTTTAAAAACACCAGCAAGCATGGTAACAGCATGGTTGACAGTAAGCATCATTTGTGCAGGAGACAGGAGACCAGAGGACATAATTGTATGTCAGGATCTCTTAACTATTTTAAATTTGAATCCAAATAAGCAGCTTGGGAACAGTTTTAAATCTTTTTGAAAACAAATCTCCCTGTGAGATGGATGAGAAAGATTTTGTGGGGAGCTATTCATTAGCGAGGGAATGTTACCAAGGAAAAGCTGTACCCGTTAGAAAGCAAGATCACCTCTTCAATCAAATTAAACCATAAAATTGTAGATTTATTTTATTATTTTATTATCTATTATATAGATGTATGTATACGTGTGTGTGTGTATGGAATACCATATGCTGCATTCCCATATTCTGGTTATCAAAATTGTCAGCAATTGATAAAAATGAAAAATTTTCCAACTCCTTTTTTCCCAAATATTTCACTATTTACTGTTATAAGAATAAAACATGCAAATGACCTTTTCCTCATTTTTTTCTTTAGATGCTTAGCTGCCAGTTAAACGAGAGAATGTCTACATAGACAAAAGAATGAGAGGATCCAATTAATTAAAACTGAAGTATCTATATTGATGTAATAATGTGACTATTTCAGGTTATGTAGATTTGGAGAAATAACACTAATAGATTAAAAATTAGCCTGATGACCACAAATGTTTATATATACAGAATGGGGCAAAAGTAGACTTACAGCTGTGAATATATGAAACAGTTTACTCTTGTGTTATTACTTATTATTATATTATTTTTCATACAAACAACTGTAAACCTACTTCTGCCCCACCCTCTGTGTATATGTGTATTTATGTAGCTTACGTAATATGATGTCTCAACTCAATCAATAATGGCTCGGCAGAAAAACCACAGAAGCCCTTTTGCATTCAACAATGGCTCCTAATCACCACACAAATACTGAAACAAAAAAATGTCAACCCCCCTTCTGACACCTCACTGGATCGCTAGGATTGCTTATCTTTCCTGTGTCTGTCTCAACTAGAAAACTGGGCCCAAATCCTTCCTCCTCCCCAGGTAAGGTGTATAAAACGCTCAAATTCAAAATCACAGGTCAAGTACAAAAACGAAGTCAATCCGCATCACCCGTTAAAGAATGAAGGTGAGGCACAACGTGCCCGGTTACACATCAAAGGGGCAGATTGAAAGTGCGGCCTCGCTCAGGGCTGTGAAATCCCCTCAGACCAGGGAAGAGTTAAAGCAGGAGAACTCCCCAAAGCTTAGATGACTTTGGAAACACAGATCAAAAACAAAGAGACGGAAAGTATAATTAACTCCATTACTGCTCAGTCAAATGAAAACAGCCATGACATCCCTTTTTATTTATGACACCAGCAAATGGCTCAATTCCAGTCCTGAATATTGCCGTGGGAAGGCACTGGTTGCACAGCAGGTGAAACAGAAACGAGCTGCTGAAATTTATGTCACTGGACCATGTTATGGATAGAAGATTTATGCGGAAGTCCCATAAAAAAATAAGTAGCTTTTCTATCCTCTTATGGCAATTCTTGCTCTCCAGCAAGCCAAAGTCTCTACGTAGAATCTTCGGCAACGCATTTAGAATAGGGAAAGGCCTACTTACTTAAATATACATTTTTGTCTCTGATATTGGAATTTACCAATAGCAATAAAAAATCCTTGAGTAATCCAGCCATCTTTTAATGCTTGTGACGTATTTTCGTTTCTGAGTTGGCCTCCTTAGTAACTGGAAAATTCATGAGTGTGGTGGGTATTCACCATTATACAGAATGGCAAAGGGAATGTTTAGGTCACACGCAAAATATATTCCTGGAAATTACTTCCAGTTACTTTCCACCTCTGTTCTCACCTTTCTGTTCAAACCTTGTCTTCTTAATCATTGTGGTATTTCTAATGCCTAGGACAGTACCCAGCATTTACTCAATAAATTACTTATCCATAAAGAATTTCATGGTGCCTACATACCCTATCACCCCAGTTCCGATGGCAGGGACTCCGTTATATTTCTTTGTATCTTAGCATCCATGCCTAGGATATGTACCTTGTTTACAGAAGGTGCTCAATAAATGTTAGTCAATTGACAATTTCCCAGGTTCAATAAGTAGTTTTGCAGTTAAATAAAATCTTTTCTTCACTTCTGGATGGACGTATAAATTGGTAAGCCATTTCAATGCCAATTTATTTTTTGCAGTTTTGGTCAAGAATATTTAGCAATGCAGTTTATAAGAGCAAAAAAGAATAGAGTGGATAAAAAGTAGTATATTCCCATAAAGCAAAGTCGTAGTCGTAGGCTAGCAACAAAGTATCCACCATCCTTACACAGGTTATCACCAATGGTTCTCCCAAACAAAACATTAAGGACGCAAAACCAAATTGCACATCATTTATATACACAGTTTTAAGCCAGGAAGGCAGAACTACCTATTGTATTTTACGCTATGCATTGTGTTGATTAATTTGAAACGCACGGAAATGAAAAGCCCCCGCCTTCAGCACACGGCTTGCCTTGCAGTAAGGAGAGAATGACAGTCTCGGAGCAGACCCCAGGAACACGGAACGCACCGTGATATCCAGAACTGACAAGAGTGGAGAGTATGAAATAGTGATACCTAACACTTATTGAGCAGGTAATACATGCCATGGGCTACCTCACTTAAGCTTGCAGTAACCCCATCACTGGTTGTGGCTCTTCTAGGAGAGGAAAAGAAGCAAGCGGGAGGCAATGCAAGCTGGCCAAAGTCCAGCAGCTCATCAGGGCTGGACCTGAGAGTTGCACCTAAGCAACCTAACTCCGGAGCCCACCCTCTGAAACCATCCCCTGAGTCTGCCTCCCACTTGAATGTGAGGTTACAGGGAGCATAAATTAGTACAGGGTTTTTATTTATTTGTTTTTACTGATGTTCAAATACAGTTGTCTCCATTTTCCCACCACCACTTTCCCTCGCCCTACCCACCCCCACCTCCCACCCTCAATCCTACCCCCCCATGGCTTTGTCCCTGGTCCTTTATACATGTCCACTTACAACCCTTTCCGTTCCTTCCCATGTTATTGCCTCTCCCCTTCCCTCCCGTTACTGCCAATCTGTAGTACAAGCTTTCATGGGGCATCTTGATGTCATGTATCTAAACTTTCAGGTGTTTATTTTCTGACTCAGAAACAGCATTTCTATATATTTATGCTATTATTTATTTATTAGTGCTATGACCTGGGCCACCTGCCCCAAGGAGCCTGGAGAGCCACCCAGCTTACGAGCCTCGGTGGACCAGGAAGGACCAAGGAACAGAGACTACAGAGATGGGGTTGCCGACCGCTTGGTTTATTGTTTTTTTTGTGTATTTTGTTTTCGGAATGCCATCAGGAGGTGGGAGCCGTGACTTAAAGCGCTGCTAAGCCCACTTTCCCCCTATTCTTCTCAAAGGGAACAGGCTGACCTAGCCCCAGCCTCACACTGTCAAGAGAATAGTCACCCCATAAATATTTGTTGCAAAAAAAGAACGAAGAAGGGGAACATGTAAAACAATTTTTTTCATCGGTCTTGCTGTGGCACTAAAAGCCATAAAAACCACAACTGAAAAATGTAAGATTTGATAAATATTGAGTCTAGGGAAGAAAAAAAATGTATTTATAAATTAATATGTTTTCAGTAGAAGACCTTGCATGCCAGGTTCCAACACAGTGAATTTTTACAGTGAAGCTATAAACTCTAAAATGGGGATTATGAACGTGGACAATATAATTTATAATACTTGCATAGCTTTCAATTATTCAGGTGCTCAAAGCCCAACAAATTGAATAATGAACAGGGGTAATGAATTGAACCCTGAGAAGATGATCGCAGAAAACACCAGGTCGGCACCACCGAGGAATTCACGTGCAAAAGTAGTCCTGAAAGAAACAAACTTGTTTGAAGGGCACGTTTTCTCTTTCATGCCAAAACATTTACGAACAGTAATGCAAGAAGGAATTGCTTTTAAGAAATACCTGTTCAAGGCGTAAAGCTGCTAAAATAGTATATTTCAGATGACCAAACAGAGAATTAGAATCATAAATTGGCCTGTTACATTCTTGGAGAGAGCAGGTTCTCTATTTCATTATTTTTAACTGCATTGGGGGGGGGGGAATGCGGTCGTATAAATTATGAAGCCTCATCGCTTGAGACTTGGGCTTGGAAAGCGTGTTGATAGTCCACAGATCCTAAAGCACAGATTTCTTAACAGTCTTTCATACAACACTGCAGACCAGAAATTTAAATAATGAAATAGCTCCCGAGCTTGCTGCCCAGCCCCGGGATAGATGATGCATGTTTTGTATCTGCTAGTGAAGGTTCTGAAGGACGGGCGCTCACTAACGCACGGCACCCACATGTCTGCCGCAGACCTGCGTACTGTGCAGCTCGCAAAAATCCTGGGAAGGTTTGCATTAAACGCAATCAGCTAAAGTCAATAAAAACGAACCATTCCCTTCCCCCCAGTCCCCACCACCATCACACACACTACTCAGTCTATTGTTCTTCCAGCTCCTGCATAAAGTATCTTTATCAAAGCAACTTAAAAATAATCTGTCTTCCAGAATATTGCAAAACAAGGGGCACACCATATAATGATCAGTGTATTGTCCACGAGGTCAAGATAACTGGTTTTTAATTCCAGCTTTACTGTTTTCTAGAGTCTTAGGCAGACCACTTAACCCTCTAAACTTCAGTTTATCTGCATCACGGGGATAATGCCAGTACCTACCTCATAAGATTATTGGAAGCATTCAGTGAGATAATAAATGCAAAACATTTAGTGTAGTAAATTGTAAGATATTTAAGTGCAAGAACCTCCTCTCTTTTTCAGTAACTTACAATGTGGAACACTGTAGGCTCCCATTAAATCCTCTGAATGAATGAACTCTAAGAGAAAGCATTTCAAGCTATTACAGCTGATGAACTCTGAACTCTTAGAAACCTTGAAAAAAATTTTCTTTTGGTTTAAGGGTGACCTGGAACAACCAAGGAACGATAATGCACAACATGACCTTGGATAAATCAATTAACCTCTCTGGACCTGGGCCTCTTCGCCTGGACCGTCAAGGGGTTGGCCAGGGTGACGTGTAGGGAGCCCCTCATGTCTACCGCTCTTCGATCCCATTCCTTCCTTACCCCGCTTTTCCTGTGCAGTGTGAGGTCACACCCATCACCCCTTCTAATAGCCCTTCAATCTTACTTCAAAAAGCCAGGTCCCACTGGGGTCGGAGGGAGCTGCTTGCTTCTAGTTCACACTGGAGAACTCACTGGTGGGGAACAGATGAGGATCGATGCCCTGTTATGGCCACAGCTAGGAAGCAATTTCAACCCTTGTGCAGGGGGGCACTTTGCTCCTGGGCTGATTTCACAGGATGACACTCTCCTCCAGTGAGTATTTGGTCTGAGAAAATACATATATGTATCTGTGCATGGGCTAGCACCTGAGGCTTGCTTCCCAACCAGCAAAGTACGGAAACAGGTCCCGTGGAATCAGAGAGGAGTGGGAAATCTCTTCTTTGCCCTTGATCTCTAGCTCTTGACTCAAACTGAGATTTATGGACAACGCCAGGAGTCTGTTCTACCCCCTGGAGACCCTGAGAGAGCACAGAGATTTTAACAGAACTAAAATAAAACTCCTTCCCAAAATATAGAGCTGGCATGACAGAAATGCCTCTCTAGGGAGAAGCAAAACGATAGAAAGAAAGTTGGTTTAGGTAAGAGCGGGGTGGATATTCTCCCCAAATAAATCTCATTAGGTAAGGAGACAGCAACAGAAACAGCCAGAGGCAAGAAAACAAGGGTGACCTCCAAGCAATATTAAAGCAAAATGTGGCCTGCTTTTCCAGTTGAAAACATGTTTTCCAAAGGTTTTAGTACAACAGGTTTCAGCGACAGGGTAGGGCTGCAAAAAGCAGTTGCCTCCTTGGGCAGAGCTATGACTCACCTGAAACCCTAGAGAAAGAAGAGTACACTTGGAAAATTACTTGAAATGAAGATCATTTCCTCACCACGAGAAACCCCTTTACCACATTTTCCCTAAACTTCCCCAAGGTTCCCTGTTAATACATTATTAATGTTAAGAAATGGGCAGCAAGAATAAACAAGCCCACGGGAAGGCATGCCCATTTGAGAGAGAAGGATGAAACCAAATCAATTTCAAAATTGAACAATTCCAAATTATCTCATTGGCTCCTCTTGAAGGTCACTGTCGAAGATCCAGCTTCACTTGGAAAGTTTTGTGTGTGTGTGTTTGTTTTTAATTTAATAACAGGTTAGAGATTTCATTGCTGATGCCCTAAACATTTTTACCCCATTATCTTCACCATTCTTTCGTTCATTCACTTACCTCTCTCATTCTCTCAGTAACAACCTGAGGGGACAATATCAATAATTAATGTAGAATTTGCCTGGCTTGCTTTGACCAACAGGACATCAACAAACAGGAAGACAGAGCAGTGGAATAGAAAGAGTGGACTTTGGGGTCAGCAAGACCCAAGTTCAAGTCAGAAATCTGCAACGTGTTAACTGAGACAATGGGAGAATGATTTCCTTCCTGGGCTCTTCATTAGGAGAGGCAGTTACCATGGTGGACTGAGACCCAGCTTCAAATCCTTGCTCTCTTATTTACCAGCTACAGAGAATTTTACAAATCATTTAATTTCTCTAGGTTTAGTTTCCTCATCAATCAGGTGGGTGTAGTAATATTTACCCTAGACATTTTAATATTGTAAATACAATTAGCACCTCATAAGCAGTAGACACTCAAGAAACGGCACTATTTGTTGAAAGGTTAATTTACACTACTTTGTTCTACTTTTAAATAGAATAAAATGTTCACAAATAAACATATCAACGAAATGTTGACAAATATATCAATTCAAATTGCAAAATGGCCAACTACCGTAGTCATTGTATTTGTGTATTACAGCTTGATTGAACATATCTTTCATATATGATATGTTTTCATTGCATAAAAACAAGAACATGTAAAAAACACAAAAAATAAAAATTTCCCATTTCCTACCAACTTAAATTAATAACGATCACTACTTTGGTGACTACATGCTCAGATATTTTTCTGCAACTCTGCAACAATACTGTAAATATTGTTTTGTAATCTCCCTTTTTTCACTTAACATACTGCAAACATCTTTATGTCTATAAATATATTCCCCAAGACTGCTCTATTAATGACTGTAGTATGGATGTACCGCAATTTATTTAATTGTCCCAGTGTACCCATTAAAAAGTAGCTGCAATTTTGTTTCTTTGGAACTCTGAGCCATATATACAAATCAAATCCGTCATCAGACTCTAACAGAAAAAAGATTTCATATTAAATTTAATCAACATCTCCAATTTAGAGATGTCACACTGAAAACTAAAAATATGGACTTGGTCATTAAATACACATTTGGCTTGTGTCTCACCAGTCACTGAGCCCCTGCTGGGAATGTTTGTTGACTAGAGAAGTATATTAATATGATTGCACTGATGAGACTCCTGTTGCTCTACAAGACAAATCAACCTCGCTTTGTCCCAGAGAGAGGCACTGTGAGGAAATCAAGTTTATTTTTCCCTTCTCATGGACTTGGAGAAAAACATATTTTCCAAGGCTGATTTATAGCCTGCAAACAAATGGAGCTAGAAATATCAAGCTGAAAGTAAGAGATGCTGGTAGAGAGAAGCAACTTGTCCCAAGTCAAGGGAAGGGTGGAGAAAGGACCACTGGGGCTTCTGGTCAACCCCTGCCTTGAGCAAGAAGCCCATGACCTCCATTCAGAGCCAGCTTGATCATGAGTATGTTTTTACAATAAATCTCTTCTTCCAGCCTGACTGACGAAATCACGAGGGCTCCCTGACAATTCTCCAAAGAGAAATCAGAAATAAATGGCCAATGCAACTCCACCAGAGGCTCTCCAGGGTTTGCAGAGAGAGCATTCAGAGCCTCGGCACTAACAACACACCGGATACTTATGGAGGATTCACTGCAGGTGACACATCCAACTTATTTAGTTGTCACAGCAACCCTGGGCATTAGGGACTTGTATTGTGTCCATTTTTCAGAGGAAGAAGCTGACACTCAAAAGGTTGGGTAGCTTGCCTTAGGTCTCATAGGTGAGAGGGACCTGGACATCTGGTGCCTGAATCCGTGCACAATACCCCTCCTGTCCTGACTCCACAGAGCACCAGCCTTTCTTCTCCAAGATAGAGCTCCCAATTGCTCCCTTTGGTCCCTGGGTTGAACTGTTTTTACAGTTGTATGTCATCCTCACTCTTCCCTGGAAACATGGCAGTGTTACTCAAAATGCCTACATGTGTTGGACGCTTTAAGCGTATGTGTAAATACGCTTTATGCGTATTTGTTCTACCATATCTCAGTATTGGTTCAGCTTGTTCCCCCAGCGAAATCTCTGCTCCTGAAGAGCAGTATCTTTATTTGAAGGAAACGCTAAAAGTAACAGTGCGATGGCGAATCCTGTCATGAGTGTGCATTCATTCATTCATTCACTCACTCGCAAACCCTCAGTATTTATAGTCTAACTGGCTCCTTGCTATAGAGGTTTCTCCACATGTTCTTACTGATGAGTCAGTCCCCAGGGGGACCCCTCAGCAGCTGGGCCACCAACAAACAAGATGCTCTTTTGTTACCTGGCAACTTGTTGCTGACTACGGATCCTATATATGCCCCCAAATCACTGCCATCTACAAAGGTCGATGATACGTAAGTTTTCCTAATGTACTTTTGATGAAGTACCAGGTGGCCTCTTCTACATTACTACCTCTGATTTAATTAACAATTTGTGTTATGGGTTTTTCCTTCTTTTTTTCTAACAACCCAAATCCCAAAGAGCAAGTTTCAGATTTCCCTAAGCCTGAACTAAAAGCAGTAATCTGTTGAAATGGAACGAGCAGGGCACCTCTCTGTCAAATTCCCCAAAAGAAAATTTTTGCATCTATTTATGGACAGAAGAACACTACCCTTAGAATTCTAAGCACCCTTGCATCATTCACGACATTGCATATTATTCACCGAGTCCTTTCATCTGTCCACGCTACAAGGAGCAGACGCAGGCTCATTGACAAGTGCAGCAGAAGTGAAGGTATTGGCGGCTTCTCTTCCAGTGAAACATTCATGTGTTATAATGACCTGGTGATGCTTTTTTACTCAATAATAACGAAAACATATGTTCAAAGGAGAATTACAAAAGAATGCCCGGAGCTCTATTAATAATAGCAAACAAGTGAAAACAACCTAAACCTCCATCAATAAGTGAGTGGATGTACACACAAGAGGACATTGCACAGAAAGAACAAAGGACAAGCTATTGATAGGCACAGAAACTTGAACAAACACCCAAAATAATGTGACCAGTGAAAGTAGGCCCACTGTGTGAGTTCATCCACATTGATGTTCTAAAATAAGCAAAATTCTGTCATGGTCACAGAACTCAAAAGAGCTGGTCAGCGGTGGGAAGCCGACAGCAAGAGGCATGAGGAAGATTTAGGGATAACTATTTCTTTTTTTAAAAAATATTTTATTTATTTATTTTTAGAGAGAGAGGAAGGGAGGGAGAAAGAGAAGGAAAGAAACATCAATGTGTGGTTGCCTCTCATGCGCTGCCTCCTTGGGGGCCTGGCCCACAACCCAGGCATGTGTGCGGACTGGGAATCGAACCAACAACCCTTTGGTTCGCAGGCCGGCACTCAATCCACTGAGCCACACCAGCCAGGGCAAGGGATAACTGACTATTTCTATAACTTGTTTCAGGTGGTAGTTATAGGAGTAGAGACTTATGCCAGATCTCATTGAACTGAGCACCTAAAATCTGTGCTTATCCAAGAAGTAAAATAACATTGAATAAAAACTTGTAAGAGTCCAAATAAAATGGTCACTTTTATTCAGACTAAAGTTACTCCACGTTCTTGTGTGATAGCTTTCTGTCTCTTGAACCCACTTTAGAGATATTCTAGCATTCCCTCCCCCCTCCTAACTCATGCTAAAGATGAACAGAGAATGGTCCCATGATGGTCATTTGCACTGAACAGCTAATATTAACTGAAAATATGGATGGGGATTTGCAGTCCACACACACTTTTCCATCATTTCTACAGTAGTTTTATTATGATGTTTGCAGGTATTCAATGGTGACAAATGATTTTTCAAAGGGTAAACAATTAGTCTGTAAGATTCAGCACATTAAACAGACTTTATAGTCTCTTTACTCATCTTGAACATGACAATTTCTGGGAATTTTGAATCAATGGGATTTTCTGGTTATTTTTCCAATGACATTTAACAGTTAGACTTAAAAACACAGAAGAAAGCATTATAAGTTTTACCCAAAATGATTATGGCCATCATTTGAATAAAATACAGATTTTGCAAGCTGTAAAGCATATCATTACAACACACTGGCCTAAGGAAGGTTTGGCCCACAAACTACAGCGCTCTAACCAAGTCATTAAATCTATCTAAAAGGGCCTCATTTGAGAAGCAATAAAATTTTTAATCATTTTATTATTAAAAGAGTGTTTAATATGTAGCTAATTAAATGCCAAAGGCAGGTTATCTGAGTTTAACCTTCAAAAAGAAAATGATGGATCAAAGCGTGCCTCTGGCATCACGGATAGAAATGTCATCGCCATAATCACTGCGTGACAACTAGCTGGTGGCCTTTTCAGGAGCTACAGTTAAATTACCTGATTAAATTAATAGCCATTTAGATGTTTTAGGAACTGCACAGACCTATAGTACATGAAAATTAGGCCCATTACGTCTTCTGAGTGGGTTAGACAGACCCTAAAATAAAATGCGCATGCCACGGCCCACAAGATGTAGATCAAGCAATTAAAAGCTCCTTCCCAAAAGCATCCAATTCCCTGTCATGTGCAGGCAACTGGGTTGGCACTAATGACCAGAGGGAAGGGTTTTTTTTGTGTGTACGTGCTTATTTTTCCCTATTCTAGGGCAAATTTTCTGTGGGTTTGTGAATTTTAGAAGAAAAGAGTAAAACTTGAAAACATCGCCTAGATATGTGGCTAGGTAACATTCTTCGTGATTTCTCGAAGGCAAAGAACAGTGGTTACATGTAAGACACTAAACTAGAAAGCACACAAAATCGTCATAATTGGGAATTCACTAAACACCACGGAGGCGTTCTAGGACACAGCTTCCAAACCATTCTGTTTCAACTGTTCGGGAAGAATACAAAAGAATTCATGCATTCTTTCCTGACTGAGTGAGTCCTTTCACATGAAATCCAATCCTCAAATAATTAAATATATCACAAAAGGCAAACAGTATATTAACTCTCCCTCCCATATTCCTCCAGTTGTAAATGAATATACTGGACATAAGCTTTAAGGACAGACAGAGGTTTTGGTTGCTGCTCTGTCCCAGGTACCTAGAATACTGTACCTAGAACACACAGTAGGTATTTAATAAATACAAACTGGATTAAAGGCAAGGCTAAAATTTTTTCTCAGTTCTCATTAATAACATTTATTTAAAAGTCATATTGATAGAGCAACCCCCTTTCTTTTGATAGAAAAATTAAGTATTTGGCAAGAAATTTTTAGGGCAGAGCCATTTCAGATACAACTAGGTAGTAAATGAACCACGCCCATGTGGAGGCTTCCTTTATTAGTGACTAAGCTTAGTTTCATTTCACACTTGTCAAGGATACAGTACCCTATGCATGGACTTCGAGGGGTTCAAGCAGACATAAATTCTATAATATTCCACCTCAGCATCCTTCCCGTGGCTACAAAAACTTAGATCTGCTGTAAGATCTAGCACTATTTACAGTGACATATCCATATGTTTCTAACTTTAAACAGGAAGAACCAAGGCAGCGTTGATAAGAACAGGTGAGCAAATCACTCTCAGGGAATCAGAAACACTTACGTCATAACTCGGTCGAATGCATGTCAGTCTTTATTCACTGAACCAACACTGATTGGGGGCCTACCGGGTAGCTGCACGGCACCACACTCTTTGTAGAAATACAAAGATTTCTCAGACAGCCGCTCTCTTAACTCTAGTGCAAATAAATAAGTAACACTGGGTACGAAAGCGTAATAATCAAGAAACGCGCATGAGCAATAGTAGGACTGTGTACAAAGTACAACAGCTACAGTGCAGTAGAAATTGTGAACTGTCTCGTGGGCGGTCGAGGCACGTTAGGAAAAGAGTTGCGAAAGAGAAGATAGTCAAAGCTGTCGTGTGAGGAAGTGAAAAAAGAACCTCGTACCTGAGGATGTCAGATCTAAAACAAATACCGGAAAAGTTGCGTGAGAAACTAGATTTAACTCAATACAGAGCCTCCTTAGAAAATGTCAGAATCTCATTCAATGGATTGAATTTTCTTTTAAGTTGCTTTATTGGTATGTCAAACACAATATTCCAGTTGTAATGCATTCTACATACTGTGATTTTTTTCAAAGTTACTATGGAAAATAATTCTTAGAGAGCAACACCATGGGATAATTCCATAATAAAGAAGACAGAGGAAATAAAAATGTCAGACTCTCATGAGTCCATGATTTACAATGTTAGAATTGAAAGGGAATTCTGGGACGGTCTAGTCTAACCTCCCAAATCTTGTTACACTTCAAGTCAATAGGGGCAGGACTCGAACTAAGTACCCCTCACCTGACTTCTCTCTTCTGCAGCCTGGTGAGTTTCACCAGAGCTAGAAGCATCACCAAAATGTTCCCTGCCTTTGTGTCTCCCACACAGAACAGCTGCTGAAATCAGTAGGAGTTCGGTGTCTACAGCAACCTCAGAGGTTGCTTACAGGTCTTACTGCATTAGGAGAAATACACATGCATTAATCTGATTTTTTGCCCAGGCATTTCCCTTTTTATTTCTCGGGCAAAGGTGGCTGCTGTCTGAACGGGAATATCAGACCCCGCTGCCTTTTCCGCCCTCATGTTATGCAGAGTCAGTTTTCCACCATTTAGAATTTAACGGTGGATCTTTGGTGAAGCCTGACAGGTACGTGGAGGATCAGTGGAGGGAGGTTGGCAGAGAAGGTAAGAGGGCTACGAAAGTGGCCATATAATTTACAATCCTCAGGCCCATAAAAGCATGGCACTCAGGTAAGGTCAAGTGCGCTCTCGCATGGGCACTAGCCAGGCCTTAAAGCTACAAGGTCCCATTTCATTGTCCCACGACCTGCCTCCCGCTCTACTGTGATGAAGCAGGAAAACAACCACACAAATCTGCAGCTCCGCTCCCCCAAAACCACGAGGCAGAGCACAAACGACACAGCTGGCACTGCCTGGTGGCCAGCATTCTTCTGGAGAATCCCAGTGACAAGTTACAATAATCAGAACTTGGGACCGGGCTCTGGTTCTGTGGCTTTGTAGCTGTTGCCACAATGCCACAGAGCTGTTAGGTGCGTGGGGCTCTGGGTTCAACCCTATCCTGCCAGCGTGAGCTGGACAACCTGAACATCTACATCCCCGACTGGCAGCTTCCTGAACCTTGAAATGGTCATGTGAGCAAGAGTCAAATACTTGGGGTTATTAAGATAAATAAAAAAAATGAATCCACGCAAAATGCATGGCACAGGGCATGGTGTATAGTGAGCACACACTAAATACCAGCTTAGAAGTTTGATTGGCTTAGTATTTATCATTATGATGGATATCTCAGCAGTGTACCAGGCCAGTTTCTTTAGGTCAACCTATATATTTTTTTGGCTATTTGTCATTAGCTACTAAAGAGACTCTCCTTAATTTCTATAGGTTAGGCTGATCGAATTGGCAAGTCACAACAATGAAAAACCACCTCAACTATATCATCATAATTATCTGAGTAACAGAGGGAAAAGTTACAAATGTGTTCTGAAAAGGAGAGTTTAGCAAAACGTCCCTCCTGTCCACCACACACTATGCACTCCTTTCTATTTTAAACTTTTATTAACTTTATTCGGCTGGCAGTGGTTAATAAGATTATGCAAGTTTCAAGTGCACAGTTTTGTAACACAACATCCTTTATAACCAGCTCTTTCCCTGCCCCGACGCAGCTCACCTCAGAATAGTGTCAAATAGCAATGAAGCTACAACGAAAGAAAACTAAGTAATCTTGTGTGCTGTTTTGCCATTTATAAAACACGATGTCACTTACGGCCATTCACAAATAACGTCTTACAATAAAGAGCTCTGTTCGAGTTAGAGAAATGCTACATGTGGATTCTGAAAGCTGAACTCCTTGTCGAGGCTGGCCTTTGTACCAATGATGTCTTTCGTTAATGGACAGGGAAATAAAGGAGGTAGCTGTCAGCGTGCACCCTTTACTTCGCAGATTTGAAAAGAAAATGATCCACAGGGATGTTTTTGATCTGCAGTGAAATGTAATATTCCGTTTGGGAGCTGACATGAGAGCCACCCTATTGAGGGGGGCTGGTGGGGACAGAAGGGCCCCTGCATATTTTCCGCTTGTTTCCTTTCTCATCAGCTGGCAATGTGACAGTGTTAGCGGCAAACCTTCTACCCCGTGTCTGAAAACCAAGCACTTAGGCATTTTTGAGTGATAATTCAATAGGATTAAATTACACGCAGGTGACAGTTCAACCTCACTAATGAGGTACATTTCCGTAAACTGTTGACAGAACTGTCTGGAAGGTTTCTTTAATTTACCAACATGTAACAACATGGGAAACGCATTCGTCAACTAGATGAAGATGAATAAGCAGGACCAGGGGTATTTTACATTAATACCTGACAACCTGAAAGGGTTTTGTCACAGACTCTATTTAGCCCAAGGCAGGCACAGAATAACCGGTACCTGTTAGCGTGATTGACTTCCCCAAAGCAATGAAAGGAATTATCGTGAAGAGGGCTGAGCAGAAAATATGTCAGAGAAATTTCTCTTCCTTCCAGTTAACAGGAAGCCTGCGCCTTGTAAAGTGGGCGGTGGTTGCAGCCAAGTTCAAGGAATGTTTCAAATCGTTTCCACTGGCTGCATCAACGCTTTCATTTCTCAAGTTCTTTGCGTTGGTCCTTATAGATGAAAAAATCTGTCTGTATATATTTCCAGCAGGTGTTGATTGGGAATAATGTAAGGTTATCCTTGCCCAGCTGCATAATTTATTCCAAGCCAAAAAAAGAAAGAAAGTGTAGGGAGCGTGAAAGAGCAGGGACAGAGAGACAAGGAAATCCGCTTCTGAAGGCATCAAATGCTCACCAAAAAGCACTTCCAATAAGATTACACTAGTCAGTAAAAGGAGGGCCATGCAATCATTTGCATCCTTTGAAAAATATTCTGAGCTAACAACGGCCTTCTAGCGTCCGGCACGTTAATTCTACCTACATGGATGAACACGGCAACCATTTGGTCAAAGGGATTGTCTGGCTCTTACCCTGACCAACTCCATTGTCATGCAATAGCTTGATGGACAGAGCTTTAAAATGAAAAAGAAACAACTGAGTTTTGTCTAGGGTTGACTAAGCTCTCTAGTCAATGATTTTGGAAAGTTTCAGTAATACTAATGGTTGATAATCGCTGTTTGCCAGCCTTGTGGAATGTCATGGTCCCACAATTCCAGGGACATCAGTGCTACGATCAGCCACGTAGAGGGGATGCAAAGGGCAGACAGGGAGCCCACATGGCATGATGAGTAACCAGCGGAGCTACCACATGAATCCAGGTCCGTGGTTGTCAGACTCTTCTACCCACCGGTTTGACTGTTGCTTGGCTAGATCCTGTTACTCCAGTAACTTCCTAATGTTCTCCTATTTGGCTAATTCTGGTTATCTAACCCAAGGATGGCTTCGTTTGAACAGATGAAAAGGAATTGAATCAACTGGGAGCAAAATGAAATACATTTGAATAGAAAAGTCTACTTACTTACAATTGGGGAGCCTAGTGCCAAGCTGTATGAATGGCCAGAACCAGTACCAGAGCAGTTTTATTTAATGAAAAACTAATCCTCCAGATACACTTGAATTTGAATATAAAGATGTGTTATAAAGACTTAAATATTGTTTGAAAATAGGTAGTAAAAGAAAAATATTTGGTAGGGCCAAAGGAATAAATACATTGCGACAAGTGCAAGCAATAAAGTACTGTGCCACCATTAAAAGAAATTAGATAGATCAATGTGTGCTACTATAGATCGATGGCCAAGACATATCGTTAAGTGGAAAATCAAGGTGCTCCTGGTATATCTAGCATGTTACCAAATAGATTGAGATACGAATTTATACAAAATAATATAACCCTGGAAGGATCTAGAAGATACTGGTGTTCATTGTCGCTGGAGAAGGCAACCATGAATTAGAGAAAAGAGATTGCTTTCTATCGTGTACTTATTTCTATTGTTCCAATTACTTTTTTTATCATGTGCATGAATTACTTAGAAGTATTTTAGCACTGATAAAAAATAATCATGGATCAACCAATGTTTGTTGACCTGGACAATGATTAGAACACACATTGGTCATGTTAATCCAGAAGCACTGGGCTTGGACACACGCAGATTTTAAATGCAGTTCTGTTGCAAACTAGCAGGATGGGGTTTCTTTGTATAAGGTGCTTAATCTTGCAATCTTATGGGAAATTGGTGTAATAGTAGTCACCCCACACCTCACAGACTCAGGAGCATTAGATGAGAGAATATACAATAAAACATTGTCTAAAGTGTAAAAATACAAGGAATTGTCCTTGTTTATCGATGAGGCAGGCTCCAGTGAAGATCAGGAAGCCAGGAGTCACAAAGGGGACGGCTTAACATGTACAGTTTTTTACTTGCACCCTGAACCAAATATTATCCAAATAGCCACTTCACTACCCTATTCCTCCTGTTTTGCCACTAGGTGCAAAAAATATTATTTTCCTGTTCGACAAGGGGAAGGATTTGTTTGGAGAAACACTCGGGTGATCCTTTGGAGGAGAAGGTCAACATGAAAGGGGCCTTGCCAAGGTAGAGAGATGTAGTCACGTTTCCTCGGAGAAGGTGGAGAGGAGAGAAGAGAAGATACGGACTGGGATCAGAAGAGATCGGGGCTTGGCGATGGCGCCCACCACAGCTGCACTTTCCATGAAGACCACAAAATGGTGGAGGTGAGCAGAGCTCAGAGGAAGCCAAGAAAAAGGCTAAGGAGAGTGTATATAGGGTCTGTCCAGGCAAAAGAGACAAGGAGATGAGAGATGGAGCGAGGGAAGCACAAGGAAGTAAAAAACTCAGGGCCACTTGGGAATAGAAGAATCCTGAGCCCTCGGCTGCACAGGTGGAGACCTGGGCATCACTTCAGACGTGTAACAGGCAGGGGCCCCCGCTGACTTCAGGGTGACCTACCATTTCCCCAACAGCAAGGGAGCCTCTGAAGTTCCGTGCATGCTTGGTGTTAGACGGAGTTCAAAGCTGAAAGGATGCCACGCCAGGGAACTGACCATCCACGATCAGTGGGAAGGGTCCTGGGTGAGGTACACATTACTTTCCGGGGTGCCTGACCCTTCCAGACCATAGTGATAACTGCTGCTCAGTCCCAACCTGGGTTTATGAACCACCCAGGGGTCCTGGCCCTCCCCTCAGGAAGGCTTCCAAGTCACAGGGGCTGCAGACATCTGATTGTGACAAATGACTAGTTCACCTGCTAATCAGGACACAGCAGTCGGTATTTTGTCCTATCCCCAGAACAGGAAACACCACACCACTCACCTAAAAAAAAAAAAAAAAAAAAAAAAAAAAAAAAAAAAAAAAAAAAAAAAAAAAAAAAAAAAAAAAAAAAAAAAAAAAAAAAAACAGAACAAAAATACAACCCACAGCTTCTCTATATTTCTAGTAAGACATGAAATTGGTTCCATTTTAATCCAATAAGCAGCAAATCAAATATCAAATCTAAAACAATGAACTACAAAGAGCCTCCTCGAAGTCACTTAGCGTTGATAAATTAGTAATGTATTATTAAATTATTCATATCTTTTTTTCTCTTCGCACTGTAACGATGTACTGTACACAGCACTGATAATTTACTTAGGCGGAGTCCATTCACTTAATTACGCTGCTAAACTTGGCCGGCCAATTGGTCATCACGAGGGTTTTCAGGCAAGCTAATCACAAATATATAGAACATGTCCCTTATTGTCCCCAGCGGCTAAGTGCTGAAATGCTATTTAGTGCTCGGAAGGTTAATGGGCTGCTTATGTAAATTGTCCAATTTAACATTCAGCAGCCGTATCATAAATTCTGGCTCCGGAATTTCATTAAACGTATGTTCAAACTAGTTGACCTTAAAGGTTAACAAGCACAAGTTGAACAGGACAATTATTTAACTCGCTTCTTATCAAGAGACTGGCGCGGACCAGCCACCGCCTCGCCCCCCGCGTACCTCACCGTTAGAATTCTTAGAAGGTCTCCGGTCAAGCCGCGGGTCATGAATTTTCATAAGGACGTCAGATAATAACTATTTATCTGAACTTGTTTTTCTTTCTTATAAACTTAAACTTTGATCCTCACATTCAGTTAGAAACGCCCCCGCGGAGGAGGACTAGGGGACTCCAGGAGCCGCGGTCGCGTTCTTGGGGGTCCGCGCGCCGCGAGGACAGCGAACAGCGGGTCTGCGTTTTCGTCGGTGCAAACGGGTGGGAAAGGCAGGCGCGCACCGCGGCGTGCGCGCAGCTCCGGTGAAGCAGCTGGCCCAACACCGAGTTGCAGTATCGCTGACTGTTTTTGGACATTAGACCAAACATTTCGATTGATTGGTTGATTGATTGATTGATTGATTGTTACTCCGTTACAGTTGCCACAATTTGTCCCCCTGTGCCCTCCTTGGCCCAGCCCATCCATCACCACCACCACCCCCAGCTCTGGCTCCCACCATCAATCCCCACACCAGTGTCCATGTCCGTGGGTCATTCATTCGGGCGCTTTGACTAGTCCCTTCCTTTTCTTCCCACCATGAATCCCCTCTCCCCGCTTCCTTCTGGCCACTGTCAGCCTGTTCTTCAAATGCCAATCGATCTACTGGAGAAAATGCATTCTCCTTTGCCTTTCTATTTTTTATGGGTTTTAATATAACATAAAAGAGATTATTCAAAGAGTCTCTTTCCTTGCCAGTCTTGTTTTCTCCGCTGGCACTCGCTGGGCTTCGTGAAAGAGGGGCAAAGCTCGGGGGGAGGGGAGGGTGATGATGGCCTCAGCCCTCTGACCTATGGCTGGGTGATGCCCAGAGCCAAGCCCTTGGGCTGACGTTTCCTAATCCCCGCTGTGGCAGGACCTGGCAACGGCTTCCAGGACACACGCAGCACACGGGGACCCACACACCAGCGGTCTCCACAGCGGAGCGTTCCTGCGCACCAGGAAAGGCACGGGGACATTCACGGCAGGTTCAGCTGTGCGGACTGCTCGCTGTTGGAAAAGAAATCAGTGAGGAAGAGCAAACAGGATTTTGTTCATGAATCCCACGCTGGCTTCCTCTGAGGAACTAAAACGGAGCAAGATATGTCAAAGTTGCCTGTAGGCACATTTATTGGCTGCGTAATAAGCAGTTGTAAAAATGTGTAATGTTTGTTAAAAAGTAATGAAATGCAATGATACAAAAGAGATAGACAGATGAGAGATGGAGAGAGAGACAGACAGATGCTGGATAGATATTAAGTAAGCTTGTCCTCGGCCAATTCCCCATTCTGCACTTCTTATTCCCCTAGAGGTTACTGGATTGTTAGGAACTGTTTAAAGAAATAACATAAGGAAGAAATATTTTCCGGCATGAAAAAATGTGACAGTGTTTTATGCCCTCTTGTGTTGCTCTTCATCCAAACTTCATCTTTTGAATATTGGCTTCGAATCCTGCCTGAAAGGGGACATAAATAAAGCGAAATGGCTAATGGACTAAAAACACTTATGATCAGGTTTTCATAACTAACATTATTGATAGCTTCTCTCGCACGTGCGTTCCTGCACAGTGCAATATCCATTTCTAAAGTAAGATTTAGAGCCCTATTTGCAATAAAAGGCTAGCGCATGCAAATAAAGAACTGGAAAGGGAGGCCAGTGGGTGGCATGCCCCTGGAGAGGGAGAAGAGGGCTTCTTGGGAAATAGAGCTGACCACGGTGTGTGGAGAGGGGATAGAAAACACCTGCAGATTCGGGTGTGGCCGTGCTTTTTTCCTTGTGTCCTGGACAGGCCTTAAGGGACAGAGAGTTGTTAATCTGGAAAGGACCGATCCTTTCTGCTTAATGGCATCACTATTTGAACTTGGCCATGAACATAGGTTTGTGTGCCCGTCCCTTAGAACGATAACAAGGTGGCCATGCAGGAAATGCAACCAGGCAAACAAGGAGGCAAGATGGGAATATTTTCATGGGGATCTGGTGCTTCCCATGTCCATTTCAATGTGGTTTTCCTGGTTTTATTTTCCCTCTTGAAGATCTCTATTTCAGCAAAGATGATTAAAGTAAAGCTTTTCCAATGCCTAGAAATTTGTTTTGTGCAAAAAAAAAAAAATGCATATATATAATTCTCTCCTTGACAGTATTTTAGCTGCAATCACAATGAAGAGATAATAACAATCAAAACATTTTATCTGTTTCTTGCTATTTAGATCGAGTATTGGGAGCAAAATATTCTTCTATTTTATTTTATTTTTTTATTCATTGACTTTGAGAGAGAGAGAGAGAGAGATTGATTTGTTGTTCCACTTATTTATGCATTCATTGGTTGCTTCTTGTATGTGCCCTGACTGAGGATTGAACCTGCAACCTTGGCATATCTGGAAGATTTTCTAACCAACTGAGCTACCTGGCCAGGGAAATTTTCTTCTATTTTCTTTAGTTCCCATTATTCCAATGACAGCAAAAACATGTTTTTCTTCAAAATCTGGACTTTATTATTTTATAAAAAATAAGTTCAGATTACACAGTAAACTGTAAATTATGGCTTTATTAAGTTAAATCAATTAGAAGGAACATATGACTTGCAGAGTCAACATAGTTATTCATGTTTACAGCTTCTGCTATAATAGGGTCCCCTTCTTTAATTTTATCAAAAATACAAAAACACGGCAATCCTGGTGACTGTCCCACTTGGAGCTGTGCAGTAATATTAGAGACTGTCACCTCCGCCCTGACAAAAGGCTCCTTGGCAAACAAGCTCGCTGGGATTGAGCTCCCTGGGCCACCGGGCCATGGCAGAGCCTTGCAGGCCGCATTAGGAATGACTGGTCACTATGACCTGACTTGCATTTGGAAAAAGTCATTCTATCGGCTGAGTGCACGCAGGAGACCAACTGGAAGGGGCGGGGCGCTTTGCCGAAAGCCCACTGGAGGGATAATGGAGGTTGTGACCACAATAGTGGCCTCAGGAAGGAGAAGAGTGGATAGATACAAGGGGTATCAGGAAGTAGAATGCCAAGCAGCATGGATAGTCTTGCTGTGTGTCTTTGTGATGACCACTTGCACGGGCTCGGTGACGCAGCTCAAGGCCTGGGAGGAGCCAGCCCAGTAATGCTCCTGCTCTGGCCTTCTGATTTCCGGGGTCATATTCCTGTTCAGGTTCAGACTTCTTTGTTTGTTACTTATTTCTTATCCCTGTAACTTCTAAGTCAGCACTTTTTAGTATTAAGGTTGACCTTGAAACCGCCCGTGATCTGAAGGACATTGTTTGCATTTCCTCTTAAAGGGACACAGACCCCACCTGGCGCTTCCAGTGATCCAGCAGGCTTTCTGGAAGCCTGTCAAATCAGCTTCCACCTTCCATTTTACAAGGAAAACCCAGGGAGGAATCCCAAGTTTGGAGGAAAAAGATCATCGGTGACACTACCACAGCCTGAGCAGCTGCTGAGGCCAACAGAATGGTCTGGCTGTTGCATGGAAAAGCTGTCATCGTCAGACTGTATTTATCACCATATTTAGTTGACTGCAGCCACGATCTCGTTATGACCACCCTCACACAGTACAAGGCCTTTTCCATTCACCCAAGAAGGAACAGAAGGTCAATGTCTACCTTAACTTCAAGGCACTAATTCGAGAGACCCTCTACTGGGCGAGGCTGAACATAATCCGGCCATTACCGAGTCCCACCGCAAAATAAAAAATATACGTTTTTTTTCTTGTTGGTTTTCCATGAGCAAGACACAGATCATCCGTGGATGTCCAAAGTGTAGCAAGAACATGACTGACGGGTTTCCTAAGTGTGAAACCCAAGCTCCTGAGACTCCATTAATACTCCTTGTGTTAAAGAACCTTACCGAACAGGGAGACCTGCCCCTGATCCATTCTAAATATCTAGTTTTATGAACATCATTTCCTGGGAAGTTCAGGAGTTACTATTGACACCGAAAATTCATTTCTCCCAAGAAAGACACCAGGGTTTCCTTAAAGGCCATGATGTTCCAGGGACAATTTAATAAGACTCCTTCCAAAAACATCTGTGGATATAACACATGGAAACAGAGCCAGAGGGACCCATTTCCACCCAGAGCTACCTGTACGCATCTGGAATAGTACCTCCGAATCTGGCCTGAAGTCAAGGGGAGGACCATGGAGACGTCTTCTTTTTGGAGGTGAAGTGAGCTACCAAATCCTCTTGCAAAGGCCAACATTTTCCATCCCTTTCTCTTCTCTCCAATGGGATGACAAAAGCCCCAGTCCAAAATGTTTGATGTCTAAGCCCAACATTTTCTAGTTTGTCTTTAAAAAATTAAATTCCACATTTACTCCTTTCGTATGAATGGGTCCATCTGAAATGACAACATGAATAAAGCTTGAAAGAAAATTAGAAGAGCAGCAATGTGCTGTAGCTTACTTTGGAAGTATTTGCTGTCAGAATGGCTACAATGAAGTTTGATCCAATACTTGGCCATCCCAATTTTTCATATTGAAAGTTCTCCCTATCAATATCAAAACAATTCCCCAAGGTAGGGGAGCCCAAGAAAATGGAAGTAGTTTCTATTTCAGTAGATTGGGTTCGGCTATCACAATAGGGAGGGAGTAGCAGGCCCTTGGATACAATTTGGGATCCACGTTCTACTAACAGAAATGAGAATCCAAAGGTCTAGAAGGATGAAGGTAGCCCACTTTTCTGTTCCCTTGATCATTCAGAAAACCTGGGCAAATCTTGTCACTTCTGATGAATCCTGCCTAAGAGACAGTCTGCTCTGATCACGAGGTGAGTTTTTAATGGGAAGGTTTCATGCAAGGTGAAATATGCTCCTTGATGCATGACAGCGCCCGGCTCACTAATGCAGGCTCGGAGACCAGGAGTCCACGAGTAATTTGTTCGAAGAAATAAAGCCTATTCGTCTTGCCGGGATTCACCAACCGGATGATGTAATCTGTCCCTTTCTTGTTTACAGGCAAGTTCCTAAAGAGGCAATCAAACATTGCGTCGGTTCGGTTAGGAATAATGAGGCCGCTGCCTGAGTCTTAATTGTTCCACAGGCAGGAGGTCAGCGCCGGAGGAGAGAAAGATGAACAGGGAAGCGCTCCTCTTTCGAAGGATGTTCCACAGGCTTCGGAAACACGTGTCCTTAAAGGAAATATTACAAGACTCAGAAGGAGTCGTATGAACAGACAGAGTCCAGAATGGTGGGACTTTGGAAGTAGTTCCACTTTTCTATCAGAGATCAAAATTGCTGTGAAAAAAAAAAAAAAAAGGAATTCTAATTACTTTCTTTTTAATGAATTTCAAGGGCTTTCAGGAGACACACGTGAAAGATTATTACTGGTCACTTCTTCTGTCCTAAGGGTCAGTACCCAGAGGAGACAGACCCACACCCACGGGCAACTCCGTTCTGTGGGTGCTCACCCCCCCCCAAGGGAAGGCTCCCTACTGTAACTACACAGCAGTTTCCCTCTCTCCTCCAAAATCCATTCCAATGGGACTTGGGCTGAAACCAATATACATCTTAAGAATATTTGATCTCTCTCAGGAATATGGTACCTCATTTCTTTTTTTTTTTTTTTTAAAGTTTTCCTTTACATCTCTCATTACAATGGCAAATCAGTTAAATGTTTGTGGTGCCGTTTCCTCTGCGACCACAGTAGAGTTTAACACCAATGACAATCTCTTCTTTTAAGGAACTCATCCTGCTTGTGTTTAGGGCCTTAGTATTGCTCTTCTCCTAACTGTCCTCCCTGATCCCTCCTTCTCCTTCCTTTCCACACAGGAGCCCTGGCAAACCCTGGGATCCTGAGACAGCTTCTTCCTCTTTCTACTTCCTCTTCATAGTGCTGCTTTCTGTAGAGAACCTGAGGGCTAGCATTTAACCAGAACCTCTTTCCAGAACCCTTGCCCATTGCGTTTGCATTCACACCTTGCCAGACAGCAGCATCCCTGCCCTGGACCCACTGTGCAAATAACCCTCCTGTCTCTCACCTCTTCATCTGCTCCCTGTCCATCAGTTTAGAGATTTCCAACGTGCCCACATCAGCCAAGCTGCCACCAAACATCCCGAGGAAAATATTACACCTCTTTTCCTCCTAAAAAAATATTGGTGCTTTCACAAGGAACTCTTCTCCCTCCATCCACCCCACTCTTCATGAAAGGAACTGTCCTCTGTGCACTAAGCACTGCAGGCAGGCGGGGATGGACACACGTGGGTGCTGATAATATTTTCATCACAACACGCATTCCAGCTTTCTATCCATCAGGGCCAATCAGGACAAAAAACTGCTTACTAATTTCAATAGGAACGTTGAATACAAAGAATTATGTGTGGAAATCTGGGGAGGAATGTGTGGGGAAGATAAACCATGGCAAGGAATGGCCGCTGGAAAAGGGAGGATTACGTATTACGCATTAATGGGCGATCTTGATACCGCTCTCACACTCTCTGTTCAGATCAGTAAAAGTGATGTAGAGTGGCCAAGCCATGCTGTGTCTAGCATTGAAAATAAAGATGATAAATAAGGATTCTCATTTGCAAAAAAAAAAAAAAAAGAAAGAATTATTAACTATAATAGAGTGTTGGCATAACAAAGGGTTAGCCAGTACGAAATTAAGTCTAGAGAATATAGGAACAGCAGGTATGAGGAGCTGAGACGATTCCCAGAGCTGAGAACCAGTGCCCACGAAAGAAATGTCCCACACCCCAAACCCCTCCAAACACACGCAACTGAGGTCCAGACCTGGTGGGACAGGGCGTGGCTGTGCCTTATTTATTTGGGAGGCAGCTAAATGTTTGTTAAACCAAGCTTTTCAATTATATCTACCTACAACCTGTAAATATATACAGTACACATGTGAGTAAAAGGCTCTTAGATTAGAACAAGGGCAAAAACTAAAGATCGCTTTCTACGCAGGCACCTCCCTACTCCCTGGGCTGATGTTACGTTGTAATTGAGAGTTAACTGGAAAGACCAAAAGGAGCTTAGCTCAACTCCAGCTGCTAGCATGGATTTCAAGACTTAACATTTGTTCCTTATTACTACGGTAGGTTGGATTATAGCAAGGCAGCCATACACTTCTCACCTTCACAGATGGGCTGAAATAGTACAAGCTAAGCTTCTCTTCTCGGTGTGTCCCTCCCCGTTACTATCACTAACAAGAAATGTGATGGAAAAGAAGTGATGGACCACAGGTAGTTACAAAAATAGATAACTCATAGAATAACAAGTGTCTGCAGTTAGCAGAGCACAGTCTTACAAAATTTATTTTATAAGAACTCGCTGGAAACCCAGCCTCCGGCACTTCCCGGAAACTGATGCCCTTTCAGGTGCCAGAGGAAGTGGTTCCCTGGAGGCACTGTGCTATGGCACTGCCTAAGGGGGTGGCCGGGGGAAGCTGCTGGCCGCTGGGTGCTGTGGACCACTGTGAATTGCGGAGTCAGCTGCTGGAGAAGCCACCTGCACTCCAGGAGGCTGCAGACTGAAGCATCCTGTAACCAGGAAGACAGTTCTGTCTTACAATGTCACTCCAGTGCCCTCTACTGACAAAGCTGAACATCCCGCTGGCCCAGGCAAAGGGGAAATATTTAAAGGACCCCACTGTATTTTCACAGAGCAGCCAAAAAGGATGAATACAGAGCTGAGAGGCAACAAGTTAACTAACACCCAGCACAGGTGTGTTTGCCCCAGTCCTCGTGCAAGTAGACAGGTGACTTCGGTTCTTTCCATCACACAGTAGGGATGTTTTATTTGCATCCTGTCGTTATTTTAGTTCATTATGAGGGCAGGGATTTGTTTTTTTCTAATTTTTGAATTTGCGTGCTTGGTACAAATTTCCATCGTCTGTTTTCAGGACCTACTTGTTCGAGGAGTAAGTGCAACAGTCTGACACACTAGCTCAGTAGCCGAGCAAACCCTGGAGCAGATGGACTGCTGAGGTTTGAATGTGATTCTGCCACCTACTGGCTATATGACCTTGAGCAACTATTTCATCTTTTCAACTATTGTCCTCATCTGTGAAATGGGAACAATAGTGCGAACTGACTGACTGGTTGTGACACTTAAGCTAATACAGAAATGCCCCACTTAGTAGCAGAAATCTCTTTATGGAAAATCAGATTTCTGCAGGAACACCTGGAGCCTCTGTTACGTTATCTTTCAGAAGAAAAACTTAAATGTATAACAAATCAACCAACCTTACCTCTCCAAGCAATTTCTTAAATTGTCGCCAGAGTAAATCCCTCGACATAAACCATCATATTAACCAATTGAGTGCTCAAAACATCACTGATGGTCACCGTGATGCGCTGATCACAGCATCTCAACACGTGGTATTCTGTATGCGGGACACCTTCCTTGCCTGTGTAATCACTTCTTTTTCACTTTGCTCCTTCTCTACAGTTTTTTTTCCACTGCTTTCCCAACTCTGCTTTGAACTCTGTAACATCCGGCAAAAACAAGGGCTAAATGGGAAAGTTTGCAGGACACAGGTTCAAGACCAAAGTGCCCCAGCAGGTAAGTAAAGGTGACACTGAGCAGCCTTGTGAGGACTTCTGGGTACCAGGAAGGTCCTAACAGCTCATTCCTGAGCTGCGTTCCTTTTGTTGCCAACAATTCCAGTTTTCAAAAGGTTTAGGCTGGAATTTGTTATTTTCCTCCACACGGTTTTATTTGGAAGCTCATTGATTTTTTTTTTGGGGGGGGCGTGCAAATATTTTTTCCTTGTATAAACAACTGAACGGGCCAGTTGAGTTGTTTAATACCTAAACAACTCCATTAGAAAGTTTAGGTATTAAAAAGCAAGGAACTCTCTACCGCTAAAACTGGAGGGTTAGGGTTAGTCTTTAGAGTGTGCCTGGCCTAGAGAACGCGACATAAGGGTTCGTTCTGCTTTACCCATCAAACTCATTAACCTTATCAGTGGATTCGTTCCTCCATTCATACCGTTCTTCCTTCCAAAAAAAAAAAAAAAAAATGGGCGGCTCCTAACACAGGCCAGACCCTATTGCTAGCCATAGGGAGTGAAATGATGAATGAGATATGGTCCCTACTTTCAAGAATTCGACAATTTAGCGGGGAAAACGGGCCGGTGGCGGCTACTAGGAGGGAGCGCGGGGGCTGCGCCAGCAGGTGACAAGAAGACCTTCGGGAGAAGCTGGCCGGGGAGGGAGGCAGGAGAAGGGATCTGCGCACTGGCGCCTAGCTAGAAGGATCGCACTGGATCCCCTAGCACACGGGACCCGGGGGGAAAAAAGCGAGAAACTATTCGCTTTGCAACTGGAAACCAGGCTTCTCCCCAACCCAAGTCTGAGGCTGCAGCCGGAACCTCGGGCTCCAGGGCCCCGCCCCGGAACCTTAGGTCGCCGGAACTCGATGCCGAAGTTCCTTTTGTTACCACCCGACGCAACACTCCAGGGACGCTTCCGGTGCGGAAACATGGCCGCGGCCGTGCAGGACTCACGCGGGGGTGCGGGGAGAAAGGTGAAAAATTCCCTAAAGAAGAAGAAGAAGATGAAAATGGTAGCCAAGGCTGTAGCATCGGAGCTGGAAGACGAGAACAAAGACCCGGACGGCCTTGGAGGTAACGTGCTAGGGCTGAGCGCTGGCTGCCGGGACGGAAGGCCGGGCTGAGTTTGCGGGAAGCAGAGGATGCCAATGCCTTTGCCCCGAGCCCCCCGCACTTCATCTGCGCGCCTGGCGCCCAGTGGGCCACTTTGGCAGGATGAGAAGGCTTACGGGGAGTGGCGTTCGAGGAAGGGACGTTGTCAGCTGTTTGAGCTTGCACACCTTTTTTTGGTAGACGTTTTTCAGGGCCACTCTTAGCAACTGAAACTGACGGCACTGTTGCTTACGGTAGCAAAAGGCGAAAGGAAGGGGGAGCTTTGAAATTACTACAATGGGATAGGTCTCATAGGGGGCGTGGCTAAAACAAGTAACTGGAAGACGGATGGTGCGCTTGCCTTTTTTTGTGCCATAGGTACGTGCATGTGTTCAGGAGTTAGAGAACACATGGCGAGGAATGAAAGAGCAGGTGGTTGAGGTAGAATAAATGAAACGGGTTGATACTGTCTCTCGCAGAGACTCTTGATGTTCAAAGGAAGGGAAGATATTTTGAGGTTTTCTATCGTGCTGTGCCAGTCCAGCGTCTTAGGTTACAAGGCATTGCGGGTGAGCCCTGACTTCCTGCAGCCCAGGTATTGCTCTGACACCTTAGAACTCTACTTTTGTTATGTACCTCAGCTCAAGTCAGTTAACTTCTCAAGATGTTCCATTGGCTTCCCAACTTATAATAACATCCAACAGTCTCAATAGTCTCCCTCAGGTCGTCCCACCTCATCCGCCACTCTGGTCCTTACTAACCACTACCTGTAATCTGGCTGTGTTGATATCCTGGTGGTTGTGTTTAACACATCGAACAGACCCCCACACCAAGGTTTCTGCACTTGCTGGCTTCATGTGGAGAGTTCTTCAGGTGGGAGCATGGCTGTCTCTCCCTGGGTTCCTTTAATCTCTGGATTACCCAGTGGGTTACCAACAAGACTTGCCCCTGACCACCCTACCTGAAGTACCACCACTGCTCTTCTCCTTGCCTCCCTGCCTTCACTTTTGGACTTACTACCCTGCTTTGTTTTGCCTCAGCATTTCCCAAATTGTCTTGACGTTTTGTATTTGCTCAGCGTCTCTCCCAGCTGTAATGTAAGTTCCTTAAGAGTAGAGATTGTTGTATTTCCAGGGCCTAAAGCATTGCCTTTGCACAGTGCATCACTCCCAGATGTTTATGTAAACGGGTGAATAAACTCAAATGTCCAGAACCAAGAAAAAGAAACTGTTACATGCTACTGCTGACCCCGATTGCTTAGCGTCCTCATTACCTATCAAAGGAGTTAGGAAAACAAGCTATTTGTTGAACAGGAGTTAGAATTTTGGTTCTGAGATGAGATATGTATATATAAAAACTTAATAGACTGGTTCACATGGGGTTATCAGAGAAAGAAACACTACTACATTTGGAGCAAAATATCAGTGCTGCTTACAGATTTAGGTGGAAATTCAATTTCCCTTTTCAGGTACTGGATAATTCCAAGTTAGGTCTCTTAGCTAAATGCCGATTGCACTATTGTAAATACTGGTTCGGTTCTAAGGTTCTCTTGCTGATATGGATCAATTACATTATGGGTTAAGAAGGCTTTTTGCTAACAAGGAAACCTCATTGTCCAGTTCAGTTCAGTGAACACTTGTTGCGTTCTGTTCTATTTCAATCACCCACTGGGTGTTGAGGATACAAAGGATGAGTAGGTTCTTGCCCTAGAATTGCAGTCTTAGGAAAGATATTAAACACAGGACTTTAGTGCAATGTATTGAGTGTTGTTATTAGGAGGTGGTTATAAAGATAGTTGTTATGATTATAGTCCAATTAAAATTGATAAGGATGGTGACAGAGAAATCCGTCTCTCTGTCTCTCTGTCCGGTCCAAATCCAGCCTATCATGGCTTCCTTCTGTCTTACACCTGTTGCTCCTAGTACAGTGTGTTATTATGTTAATGTGTCTCTCTCCTTGTAGGTGCACGTTCTGTAGCTTGCTGGTGTCACAGGGTTCCGAACGCCCCATTTCTAGAACGCAGTCTGCTCTGTCTGCTCCTGGCAGCGCTTTTGCTGTTCTGTCAACAGACTCCTCCCCCCGCCTTCACTTTCTCTTAACCAGCCTTCCTGTGTCTTTTAGGTTCCAGCTTAGTTGTCTCCATCCACTTTTTCTTCCAAGATTTAGACCCTCTCTGTATAGAAATAAACAATAAAGGGCCTTTTATTTAATACATTCAGTAACGTGGATCCATTGATTATCAGCTGGGGCATTTGCCTTTGGTTTAATTTGGGCTTTGCCATTCAATGTAAGAAATTGCTCTTTTCTTCTCACAAAATCAGGTATTTCTGGAAAGGTCACCCATGGAAACAGCTATCCTAGTTCAGATATTTGTGTACACGTGGCCTTGGCAGAACTATCACATTATCAACATTTTTTTAGGTAATAGATACTGAGAAACTATAAAGGCAGAAGATTGAGTTTGGCTTCCGAGCCAGGAGGAATCAGTGTGCAAATTATAGGGTGGTGTGTACCTGCTCGATTTATCAGCGAGTTGACTCAGAGACTTATCTGTGAATTGGGTGCTGAAAGTTGGTGGAGATATATATGCCTTATATCCTTTTGAAAGTTATTTCCTTTAGCAAGGTATTCCTCAAGTTTCATGAAAAAACCACACAGGTGTTTGAACCTTAGTTATCTTTAATTTCTTCCACAGTTGTATAGGAAAGGCAGAAATTACGCTTTTATGGGTTATACCACTCTGAAGTATAGTTTATCAGACTGCAGAAGTCTCCTCGTTCTGTGCGGAGGGGCCTGTCAGCTTGGCAGTGGCGCTGTCTCAGAACCTGGCATGTGGCGCTGAACGTCCATTTACTCATTGGGTAGACTGAGAACTCCTCGTAATCACAGGTACCAGGTGTCATTGAGGGTAAAATTAACAGAAGTTGGGTGTAATGTAAACTTGACTGCTAGCACAGCAATTCAGAATGAATTTTTGGTAAATGGTAATTTTCTCCAGTAGGGTTTGAAATTTGTTCAAAGCAAAATCACAAGTGATCATGAATCAGGAATATACAGAAGGTAAAACACTTCATCTAGCGTTTCAAGTAATAGATAAATACCCTGTGTTATAAGGGGAAGATGACACACTGAATATTTGGCTCTTAAGTTTGTAGCCTTTAAAATACACACACACACACACAGCCCCTCTAGTGGGTAAATCAACTCAGGTGAAGAAATACAAACCCCATCTGATGACATCAGGTACTATCAAGGGCAGGATGATAACTTCTACCTCGGAGTCACTCTGAACTACATTTGTTGAACGTACGCATTGTTAGAGGTTTAGACACCATGCTAGCTTGATTTTTATGGTTGTAGTCTTACAAAAAAAAATGTATAGTCAGTAAATCAGCCCAGGTGAAAGAAGCCTTGGTTATTGTCCAGTGCTGTGAAGTGATCGGCCCCATTCCCACGGAATGTGCCCGCATGACCATGACCTAGTAGGGAGGAACGGTAGTCACATGACCATGACCTAGTAGGGAGGAACGGAGGTTTCACGTCTTCTGAATTGCTCTGGTCATCTATGTGAAAAATGGTTGTATACCTGTAACACAAGACCTGACGAGGATAGTTTATCAGGTCCTAAGATCTCTCCTTTCAGTCTGGATAAACTGCAAAGCTGTCTTTAGGACATAATAACCTAGCAGATAAACGTGCTTTTCATCGACCTGTAGCTTATAGCCTCCTTCATCATTTAAGTCACTTAAAAGAGCAGAGGGACACAGCTAAGGAGTGGCGTCTGTCACAGCCCCGCTTGAGTGGCGGAGTGCCGAGCGAGGTGGACTCGGGAAGCAGAGTGCTCCCAGGCTAGACGCCTGCGTCGGCCCGTGTGATCTCCTCCGACAGCGTGTCCCATGGCAACGGTGCTAGTCTGTCGTTGGTTATTTTCACGGAAGCCTGGGATGGCTTCATGTTGTTCAAAGGTAAGTGCTTCTGTGGAAGTTTGAAAGCGTCAGTTTTGAATGTTCCAAATTCAGTACTGACTGGTGAGAACAATGGGGGGCTTGAGCAGAAGAGATGATCACAGCCCGGTGGGGAGCGGTGGGGCCTGGCAGCGGCACGGGGCCCGGATGATGAGGGCGCCTGTATTCTCAGGTAGAATCAGAGTGGGCACGAGGTCCGGCTGCTCTGGTTAGCCGAGCCTTAGAGAGAAATTCCTTGTTAATTCAAGCTCCGTTAAAATACCGCACGAGCGGTTTCTGCACTAGCTCAGTCCACGTTAGTCTGAGCTGGCTCTCTCATGCAGAGCTTCGTGGCGCCCCTGAAGTCCGACAGGCTCCTGTCACGCTGCCCCACTAGCTTCGTGGCTTTGGGCATGTTCTCAGCCGTTCTGAGAAGCTTCAGAATCATCCCCTGTGTAAGCAGATAATAAAAGGGACTCATGGAGTGCTGCGAAGATTAAAAAGTGTTTTAAATAGTAGCTAGCTCTTAATACGTGTTCTGTAGTTAGTGTGAGCATTAGTTCAACCAAGATTGTAGGTACAACTCCAATGGAAGTACAGTTCATTTTACCCCTCCTTTTTTTTTTTTTAAGTCCTTTTTTGAGCTTTTGAGATCCTTCCCTGTCCTGCCATCCAGCATCTCAGTGTCCTTGTCTGTCCTCTGGTTACTTGCTGTCATTTATTTCGTGCCTGCTATGTACCAGGTCCGTGCTCAGTGCTTTACCTGCATTATCTTACTTAATCATCTCAGTGACCAAGTGAGGAAGGCGCTGTTCTCATCCCCATTTAAAAAGTGATGGAATTGGGATATAGGCCAAGTCTGTCTGCTTTCATAATCTGAGCGCTTAGCCCCAGGATAGAACTTTCTGGTCGTCTGAAGCTTCCCATTCCACACCTCACATCTTGCAGATTCCAGCTACCGGAGGCACTTCTTCAGGGCTCCGTCCTTTTCCTCCAGCAGCCCCTTAAAATTCTCACCAGGTGTGTCCACAGTGGCACCCCCCCATCTGCTGTTCTGCTTTCTGCTGTTCAGTTACCTGCAGCCAGCTGTGCAGTCCAGAACCACATTCGCATACATTTTATTACAGTATATTGCTACAGTTGTTCTATTTTATTATTAGTTATTGTCGTTAATCTCTATCACTGCGCCCAGTGTATAAATTAAACTTTGCCGTAGGTATGTATGTATAGGAAAAAACATAATGTGTTTAGGGTTCGGTACTCTCCAGGGTTTCAGGCATCCACGGGGGAGTGTTGGAACACACCCCCCACAGATAAGAGGGGGCTACTGTGTGTGAGTGTGGTGTGTGATCAGTACTGAAATGTTCACTGTGGATGGGCTAGGCACTCTTAAGTATACGTGTATGTAATTGGTGGGGTCAGTGCCGTGCGTGTTTGTGTATTTGTCTAATTATCACAAAACCCCACTGACATGAATGACATTTTGTTGCCATTTTCCCAGATTAGGAAACTGAGGCACAGAACTTGACATCTTCAGAAAAGTTGCCTAGATTTGACTCTGGAGTTGAGACTGAATCCAGGCCGCCTGACATCCCCTTTCTTCCTGTTAACCGCTGCTGTGGCTGCAATTAAACTTTTATAAGGACTTCTATTTGACTTAGACTAACTGCCAAAGGTGTGAAGTGGGTTAAAGGTTGACCGGGAGCCTTAACGTTCCCAGACGGTTTTGCGTTTTATAAGGACAACCTTCTTAACCCAGTAGAGAGACTGTTAGAAGTGCAGGCCTGAGGTGAGTCCCCAGAGGAAAAGCGCCAGCCGTCTGGCCTCGGACTGGCAGCAGGCGCACGGCTCAGTGCGGAGCTGGGTTTCAGCTCTGGTTAATGTTGAGCGCTTTTCCCGGATTGTGTTCATTTCTCAGACCAGCTCTTTTATGCGTGTCTTACCGTCCAGTCCCAAACCTCCATTTTCACCAGTGCGAACTTCGTGTCATTTTATGAACAGCTTACCTGTAGCATTCTCATGCCCTTGGACACGCTGGTTTCTTCCGCCTGGAATGGCAGTGATGATCGTTGCAGGAATGGTTTCAGTTTCCATGCGGAGCATCAGCTGCCAGCTAGGATGTGTGGGTTCTGCATTCAGGGACCCTGCCTCTGTCAGTTGGCCCGGGCTCTGGAGCTTTGCCTCTTTGGCCTCCTCCCGTTTCTTGTCATTCAAACCCTTGCTTTATCCTCTAAGGATAATTGAAGGGTCAGCTTTGTGGAAGAAAATACACCCTAAACAGCCACTCTTTTTTCCTTGTTTTTCTTTTAGAAGAGCATGCACAAATTTTTGCAGTTGTTTAACTGATTTATCTACCCTGCCCAGCAAGTCATTTCTTCAGGGAGAGAAACCTGGACGGAGAGCCTTCATTTTCTCCTTCCTTCCTCATCACTCCTGAGTGCTCAGTGAGGGCTGTGAGTCTTCTTAAAACTTCATCCCAGCTCCAAAGGTTCGGGGCGGTGGCTCACTCTCCTGCCAGCAGCTGACCGTAGCTGGGGTCAGGGACAGTAGCAGGTTTGAAAGGGAGCTGGACCTTTGGGGAAAGGGCAGTGGGGGGTGAAAGATGCCTACGTCATCCTCCGTCTGCAGCGTGCTGCCCTGTCCTGTACGCCAGCCATGGGCCACGTGCAGCTTTTTAAATTTAAAGTAGTTAAAGTGAAATAAAGTACAAAATGCAGGTCCTCGTGGTACGAGCCACACTGGAAGCCCTCAGCAGGCCGACGTAGCTGGTGGCAGCTCGGATAACAGACCCCTTCCCCGGACGCAGGGAGGTCTGTTAGTTACCACTTCGTGTAAGCCGCCTTCGTAGCCCTCCCTTATTCCGGAGCTTTACAGTGGAATGCTGGGTTGGGGTTAATGTTTAAAATAACACAGGACTTCAAAGGGGTTTTTTATGCTTACCTGGTTCCCTTAGATCCAGGGCTATAGCCACACCTTCTGCCATGAAAGATCAGTTAGTAGAAAATGAAAAAAAAAAAATCTCATCTTTATAGAATGCAGTAAATTTTTAAGAACCAGTTCTGCTTTTTGATGTGCTTTGTGATTAGCTTTGGTATCCTAGAAGTAAATCCTGTTTTTCAGTATGCTGAAGACCTCGTTACCTTGGCATTCTTAATTTATTTATATAAAAAGCTTCACTTCTATTGGCAGTGAATGCCTGGCCGAAAACTCCTGAGTGAAAGCTTCTTTTAAGAAAATAAAATAAAAACTATGACTTAAGTGAATTCTTCTGAATTTTTTTAAACTGGTGGGGTACGTGCTGGTTCGTAAAATGGCATTGCAAACCTTTTCACGGATGTGTTGTTGCCGTAATGCACACACCGTGGTGCTCCCGCTGGGTGAGAGAGAAAAGACACCCACCCACCCACAGAGGTCAGAGGTGGAGAGTGGGAAGCTCGCACCGTCCGGAGCCCTGCGCCGCCTTCGCAGTGTCGCTGCAGCCGCGAGATGTGCTGCGCTTTGCGGGCGGGCCCCTCGGGACCGAACGTTAGGGGTCACTGTTGGAGTTCCGACGTGCTGCCGGCTGCTGGCGAAGACTTTGCTCGGAATCTTCACAGACAGACTTTCAGCCACGCCTCTTCCCACTTGGATAAACGCTCAGACCCGAGGGTACTCCGTTGTCAGCGCCTGCGCAGCGCTGCGGCCCTGCTTTGCGGCGACACCTCCCCGCCTTCGTTTCCAGCGTCCTCTCCCGGGAGCACCAGTCCCGGGATGATGCTGGGGGTGGGGGTGGGGGCAGGGTGGGATCCTGTGGCTGGAGTCTGGCGTGTACTGATCACACAGCGCCGTCAGACCGAAGGGGGTGCTGGCAGCTTCTGTTTGTCGGAGTTTACGTTTTTAATGCCACGGGACAGTATGGTTCTTGTATCACCTGTATTTGCGCGTCAAAGTCTGGAGTCATATGTCCTCGGGTTTCTTAAATTTACCTGCCGTTCCGGATTCAGAGGGATGGTTCCAATTAAACAACTGCACGTGGCAAGTGAATTTTTAAATGTTCCTCTGCTTATTAAATATGCGACACATTAGGGCAGTAGAATTATTTGGGGTTTCTTGCTTCTCTCATTTGCTTTAATGTTTTTTGATACCACTGACGTACTTTATGGCATAAGGTAGTGCTTTTAAAAACTTACTGTGCTTCCTGTGTTTAACTCATGTTTATGTCATGTTCTGTTACTTTTTTGAAGATACGGACCCTCTTCATTTTTACCCATATGCTTGAATGCATTTTTATGTATGTTTTAACATTTTATATGTTTTATTGCCTGTTTTCTAATATGTTACACACTTTGAAATATATTAAATATTTAGTTTTTACATCCTTTTCATTTCATGAATGCTCAGCACTCTAAAAAAATTACTTTCGTGCAGAAGGAATACCAGCATCGCAAGTAGAGCGACTACTAAGTAAGTTCAGCTCTTTCCTCCATTTCTCTCCAAAATCATGGCTGAAGGTCAAGAGATTGGAGGGGGTCAGTCAGAGGTTAACAGCTGACATCCATTCCCTTCCTTTCACGCTGATGATGGCAATCAGTCATATTTTTTTAAAAAAACTTAAAGGACGTTTAAAAGTAAATGTGCACGTTGGCTGAAGTACTTTAGAAGAAGAAACGGGGCTCAGAGTTGAAGATCGATGATCATGAGCCATCAGTGGGCTGTGAGCGGTGTGAGCAGGGGTTGGGGGGCCGCGTGGCCCCAGGGAGGAGGGGAGCGAAGCGGGCCTGCTCACCCTCCGCGGGCGCTGTGCTCTGGGCTGCGGGTTCAGGTGAGGATTCTGTCTGGATGGGAGGGCGTCAGAACTGAGTTATGCAGGGAGCCCAGCCGTGAGAACCTTGTTCGTGGTCAGGCCTGTCAGGCCTCTCTCTGCTCAGTCAGCATTTAAAATGTTACTGAAGTTACTACTGGTATTTAGTAGAGATACTTTGATTGAAAGAGTGAAAAGGAATGGTGTGTTCAGTGTGAATTTTGAGACTCAGCTGGGTCAGGATTGGTTGGAAGGAAGCAGTTCCCCAAGGACGGTGCCCAGGGGCAGGTGGCGGAGTAGCCGCCCGCTCCGGTCGGCTCTTCTGCTTGGTAAGGAACATTCCAGGCTGCTCAGCTGTAGCACGATTTTCTGCTTTGCAGTGTTTGCTAGTACGTTCTGCGGGTTTCTCGGGACAGACGAGCTCTGTGGAGGGCAGTGCCTTGGAGAGACTCCCAGCTGCCCCCCGAGTGCTGGGTGTTCCGGTGAGGTTACCTTCCGACCCTGGGGGCTTCGAATCTCACCACTCAGGGCTTCTCAGCCCGTTCGGTTTCGGACAGGGCTTCGTCTGGAGTCCTCCTGCCAGTTCCCCGAGCCCAGCCGTTTGAATCTTATGTGAGGGACTAGCTTGTGGTCACACCTGGATGTGCTTTTTGGGGGTGGGGTTGCAGGATGTCATTCAAACAGTCGCTTTTGTATCTTCAGTCCCCAGCTTGATAGTCTCATTGAACCGCTCACAGTGCAGTTGAATCTTCCGTATCTTGGCTACATATCCCTTCACTAGATTGTTTCTCAAAAATGTTAAAACAGCCAACTGTATGGTTGCTTGCAAATTCTGTGAAAGAGGGCTGGTTTTTAGCTGTTTCTGCATATAAATTTAGAACCTGGAGTGTCCAGCCAAACCCCCAGGGAAGCTGTGCTGACTCCTCGGTGCCACAGAGACATAGCGCTGTTCTCTTGTCGGTTGGTTGTTTGTTCATAAAACAGTCTTCATTCATCTCCTCACGTGCTTTGCTGCGCAGAGAAGGCCGGTGGACTTGACCGTCTCTGCACTGGCCCGTGTCAGCCTCTGTCACCCCTCAATGGCAGGCTGGGGGTGGGGCAGGGTTTGTTTTTTGCCACCTGAGTCCTGGGTGAGGAGGACCCTGCATTGCCCCCTCCCCCATATCAGCACGGCCAGATCTCTGGAGGCTGGTGGCAAGGGTGGGGGTCCCACTGTCGCTGCTCTCCTGTGTCCCCACACCTGCCATCCCGGGAGAAGCCCCTCTTGCAGGAGTGGAGACAGGTGGAGAACTGCTCTGGGGTCCCGGGGGCTGGCCGTGGCCGTGGCCACCTCTGCCTCTGGCGTTAGGGCTCTGTTCGTTTCTTCTGTCAGGTTCTGCAGGGGGGTGTGCATCCGACCAGGAAGCGGCGGAGGCCGACAATGAAGACGAGGCCGGCCCCGGTGACGGTGGCAGTGAAGGCGCTGCGGGCACCAGCGTAGATGCCAGCGCGGGTTGGGCAGACGCCATGGCTAAGATCCTGAACAAGAAGATACCCAGGAGCAAGCCCACCATTCTGGTCAGGAACCGAGAGCTGCAGAAGGAGAAGCAGAAGCTGAAGCAGGAGAGGCTGGGGAAGAGGAAGCAGGTGTGTGCCCCCAGCGGCTCCCTGGTCTGGCCTGTGTGTCCTGTCCGGTCCTGCGTGCTCGTCCGCACCCAGCGGTGCCCTGCAGTGCTGGTCCGGTGGCAGCCCGCCGTGGAACTTACTTTTCACGGGGGGTGGAGGGCCAAGGTTCCGTTCCGAATCCTGGTCAGAATTACTCTGTGGAGTAGGTTCACCTGTCAGTCAGAGAGTCTGAATCTTGATTATCTGGCAAAGCTAGAAGAGGTCCTGGAAATATCAGAAGCCTTCAGTGCCTGGTCCCAGGGTCGTGGGGAGAGACCGACCGCCTTGGAGGCCAGGAGGAAGCGCGTGGTGACTCTGCCGCAGGCTGGAGCTGTGTCGCGGTGACGGTGACGCTCCCGCACACGCCCTGCGGCTTTAGAAAGGAGTCGGCCAGCCGATCTTCATCGCGAGAGTGGGAGTTCCGCTCTGCTGTTGGCCGGTTGGTTGGTTGCTGGAAGCCGGGAGATGGGTGCACGGGGAGGGGCAGATGAGGGAGGCCCGCTGCCCGGTTCTGGCTGTGGCCCGGCGCTCACCGCGCCTGGTGCACATCGCATTCGGTGTGTGTGTGCTGCGTGGGGACGCGGAATGGGGCAGGGGTCTGGGAGGCACTTGTGCCGCCTTGGGGGCCTGGGACGGGGTTCCCACTCAAAGGCAGTTTGGAATTCGATTATTTTACCTGTGGGCTGTTCTCATTTCCTGGCTCCCTCTCTGCCTCTGCATGACGGCAGTCACCAGCACGCTGCGGTTTGTGACAGAGAGGCCGCGTGGCCAGGTGTGCCCTCAAAGAAGTGGATTTAAATGACCCTGAAAAGAATTGAGTTGCTGTATAAATAGGGTACATCTGGACATGATGCTGTTCATCTAGAAGCTGATAAAAATTCTTCATAATTCTGACTGCTGAGGAAGTCAGTTCCTGAAAATAAAGGGAACAGTGTTTAAACTCGTGGCTACCACAAAGGGCAGTTTGGGGTCCTCCGGATACCACCCCTGAGGGCTGGGGCTCTCGCACACCTCCCTGGCAGCCCCCCATGCCCCAGCAGTCACAGCCCCCCACAGACCCACCTGCGCCTCTCACGTGACACTGGGTGCAAGCCTCAGGCTCCCCCGAAAGCGTGGGCCTGCAGAGTCCCCGGGACAGCCTGAGCCAGAGGATTCATCACCTCTGTCCTGCCGCAGAGCGTTGCACCGAGTGGGCTGCTCTTTCAAAAAGGCCTAATGATCTCTCACCCAACACTGTTTGTGACGCAGCTGGACAGGAAGCGGGAGTGGGAGATGCTGTGCCGCGTCAAGCCAGACGTCGTCAAAGACAAAGAGACAGAGAGGAACCTGCAGAGGATCGCCACGAGGTAAGACCGTGGTTTCGCCGCGAAGACCTAGGTGTGCCCAGCTGTGAGAGCCGTGCACGTCCGGCCCGACCCCGAGTTCAGGGGAGTAGATGGTGGTGGCCAAAGTAATTCTTAGTTTTAGATGCACAAAAGTTGATTTAGAAAGGCCAAAGCTGAGAGAAAAACAGATTATATATCAACCTGCACATACATATTCATTCTCCTGATACGTTCATATACTTCTATTCGTTCATCGAAGTGCAGGTTCATTTTTTAGAAGTGTCTGACCACTGTTTTCATTTGTTCAGCTGTTTTCATTTGCGTGCCCGCTAAACGCTTGCCTCCCTCCTAAGCGGTACACACACACTGCTCCTGTCCTCGGTGTCCGTGTCCTGTTGCTGACCTGCTCCATCCTGGCCCTTTCGTGATGTGCAGGGGCATCGTGCAGCTGTTCAATGCTGTTCAGAAGCATCAGAAAAATGTCGACGAGAAGGTTAAGGAAGCTGGAGGTTCCGTGAGGAAGCGCGCGAAGCTGATGTCCACTGTTTCCAAGAAAGACTTCATCAGCGTGCTGAGAGGGATGGACGGAAGTGCACACGAGCCGAGTTCCACGGGAAGGGGTTCAAAGGCCAAACAGGTGAGGCTTTCCTATAGGATTCGGTGCATCCGACGTTCAGCTTTGACACTAAAGAGTGTGGCTGGGCGGCAGCGGGGTGGGAAACACAGTGGAATGATGGATTTTTCAGATTCCATTCCCATTTTACGTGCCCACAGCCTAATTTAATTTGGATTCTTAAGTTTCGTGGTGATTTATTCAGTAGGGAATTGTTGGTCAGGGATGCTGAAGCCCTGCAGTTGGAGCTCAGCAACCCACAGGTTCCGGCACCCTTTTTAGAGGTAGAGCTGCCCCTGTCCCATCTGAGGTCCTGCCTTTTGTGCACTTTGGGGACCAGAAGCCTCAGTGGGAGGTGTTTCCCGCGGGCCGTGTTGCTGCTGCGACACTTCTCAAACAGGAAGCAGTGGAGCCTTGGGCTACAAGGCGGAGAGTCGCCCCAGCGCCGAGGCAGCAGGAAGGACGTGGACGTTCTGCTGGTCTTTGCCAAGAGGACCGCGTTGCCCAGCCCCTGGGACCTGCGTGGGCCCCGAGCTTTCCCTTTTTAATGCGCAGGCGGAAGGGTCTGGAGTGTGCTTGAATCTCAGAAGCGCCGTTCTTTAAAGATAGGCAAAGTACCAAGTCGTACTTGCTGGGTTGAGTTTATTGCCAACAATGGCACCTGGAGAAACGGGCGTCCTCACGGTGGCGCTGTGCGCGTGCGGGGCCTTCAGCCTGGCCGGGGGCAGCGTTCTTCCAGCTCCTCGATGCAGTTGCCGCTTCTGATTCTGACAAACGGGAGGACCCCGACTGGAGACGACGTGGTGAAGGCGCTCGCTGCCGCCACCGCTGGAGAGGGTCTGTCGGAAGTCGTTGTCACCGCCCGAGCCTGCGTTCGGGGATTCATCCCCATCAGCTGGGAAGGCAGGCTGGGTTCCAGGACGCAGGACGCGGAGCTAGAGAAGGGTCGCGGCGTGGGCTCAGCAGCCAGTGGGACGTGGGAAAAGAAGTGGCTGACCTCAGCCCGGCGATCCTCTCTGTCCACTCTGGGGTCCAAGGGAAGTGCAGACACGCCGGCGCCAGCCCAGGCCCTTCCGGTTGGGGAGCTCCGATGGGTTTGAGTGGGCTCTTTGGTTGGGGACCGCCCCGTGTCGGTTTCTGGAGTCTTCTGGACCCTGCCCCTGTTCTGGAGGAGAACCTGCAGTCTGCCTCCCCCTCCGCGGTGAGGACTGGGAGCCGAGCGCAGCCGAGTCGCCTTGGGGCCAGCAGCCGCCTGCTGTCTGTCTCCCACTCTTGAATGGCGAGGTTTGCGCCGATTGCAGTTCGTAGGTGCATCACGATCGACCTTCGTTCTACAACAGAACCACAACAATAATTTTGCAGTAGAGGAAGGCACCAGCCAGGTTCTATGAGAAAGGGTTTCCTCAATGATCGCCAGGCACCACATCCCTGTGAAGGTCTCTAGGTTAGACAAGCCACTGGGGGAGAGTAGGCAATTAGTTTTCTGCTTTTGTGGCATGAGCACTTCAAATGTCTGATATGCAGAAATGAGCTCCGGGGCCCCGTTCTCACACGTTTCTCGTGGATGGCACCCCCCGGTTTCTATAGAACTCGGCTTTTAGAGCTTCTGAAGCCTTTGGGGCATCTTAGTAACTGAGAGCGGGACTCCCATTGCTCCGTGCTTGGGAAAGTGCTCCTTCCACCTGGGTCACGGACCCGCTGAATTCCTGCTGCCGAAGGAGGGAGCTAGGGAAGCAGGGGCGCCTCACGCTGGTCCCTCGGGGCCCCTGCAGTTTCAGAGACAGCTTGCTCACGCGGTTGGGGGCGTGGAAGGCAGGCCAGGGGCCGGCAGTGAGAGTTGCTGTCCTCATGTCGCCCCCGCATCGCACAAAAGCTGCTCTCACAGGAATGTGTGGAATCCGGACTTTGTAAATAGTTCAGCTTAGAATTTGCTCACTGCAAATGCCTGAGCAGATCAGCCTTCAGACGGAAGAGAGCCGGAGTTTGAGACGGGAACAGGCGGATCGTGCACAGTGCACAGTGCAGCTGATGGGAACGCCGTGAAGCCGGTGTCTCGCGGCGGCCGCTTCTCTGACAGCAGGCCGTCGCGTCTGGGTCCTCGCTGGGGTGGCTCGGGCCTGAACGGCCGCTGTGGTCTCAGGGGACTTCAGGGGACCCGTGTTAGGCTGCATGATCTCGGCGGACCTGGGTTCAGCTGCGTGGCATGGGCAGCACTTTGACGCTGGGAGTGTGGGCACAAGTGGAGAGTTAGAGCCAGCTCCCGGGCACCTGCAGAGGTCTCTCCGCACTTTTAGAATAAAAGGTAATAACGGTGCTGCATGCCTTCTGGCCCCGCTGAAGAACTGTTCCCTTTGCAGTAGGTGCCTGTGGCGCATTTCCATTGGTGAGCATGAGGCCCTTTAAAAAAACTTAAGGCTCCAGCATAAAGTGAGTCTCGTACCATGTGTTTGCACTTAGGATGCATTTTTAAAATTCAAAAGAATATTTTACTATATTTTGCTAACAAACCATTTTTGAGTTGTAAGCAGTTGAGCACATGTGTGGCGTTGTATGATGCGTCACACACCAGCCCCCTGGGCTGCACACCCCTGGCCTGCCGTCAGGGTCCCCTCCCCACCTTGGGTGCCCAACCGCTGACCACCACTGGCTCCGGGGCCAATCCCCGCCTCGTAGGCTCCGTGAGAGCTGTGTGAGCTGCACGCAGGGCCGAGAACCGTGGTCGGTGCGGGGTGGGCGCTGGGCACTTTTGTTTTCCACTGCACGCCATTAGGATGCGTTCTTTCCGTTTAGTTGTTATTTTCCCAACAGATAGTGATCAGAGGTGAATCTGTAGTTGGAAACCAGTTTGAAAGGAAAGTATTCCTATGAGTTACTGGCTAACCCCAGGATGACCTAATAATTTAATAAAACTTATATTTAGGTTTGGATCAGTCTTCCTCATTGAAGTGTCCGGTCTAGTAGTGCGGAATACAGGATAACAAAACTGGGTTTTGGGGACGCAGGGATCGGTCCCCATTTCAGGCTGTGGCGGAGCTAGCGGTGCCCCTTCCCAAGGGGAACCCTTGACTTCTGAATGGCGCCGCCCTGCAGTCTGATTGTGTTTGTGAACAGGGTGCAGACCGGCTTTAGGAGATCGCAGATGGCCCAGGGTGGGGGTTTCAGGTGCCCAAGGACTCGGGGCCTCAGTGCGTTGGCTGGTGGCAGAAGGGCTCGGAGGGGCTTCTTGTTTGCTGTGTGCCAGGTGCTTTGGAAGGTGTTTTCACTTGAGGATCATTTTGGGAGGCGCTGGAACTCCCCTTTGGAGGAGAGAAACCCAGTCAGGACGATTCAGCGACTTGCCCCTGGCCACCCTGATGGGAATCAGGAATCTGGGTAAAAGCCCATCGGCATTGTCCGGAGCCTGTGGCAGCCTCGCCCTGTGGCGGGCCCTGCCACAGTGGAACCAGCACGGGGCACGGCCTCCGGGGCAGCGCGGCTGGTCCTGAGCCCCCAGGCGGCGTCCCACCCACGAAAGAAGCGTGCGGTGCAGTTCTCCTGTGTCTCAGAGCCCCTTCATTGAGGATCTTAGTTCTCAAAACTGTCAGGGACGTTTCCTTTCCACGTTTCAGGATTTTGAGACTTGTTTAGAATGTTCTCTGTTTCAGTTGACGCTTTTTGTTTACCAAGGAATTAAAGTGTCCTGGGTACCAAGTGTACCGTGACTTGGTCATTACAATGCACGCTGGCTCCCGGGGGCCCTTTGCCCGACCCCCTTCCTCTGAGCACTGCCCCTGCTTCTGGGAGACAGGGTGTCGGGGCCTGCAGCCCCCGTTTCTCCCAGGAGCTCTGGCGAGGGCTGTCCATTTAATCTGTGACGCTCAAGCATCTGTGTCTATTTCCCAGATGAATTCATGGCTCCGCCAGTTTGTTTATAAACCCGAATCCTCATTCAAGTGCTGTGATGTAGCAGGTGAAAGAGCGGGCTGTGCTTTGGGAGCCTGGCTGCCAGGGCCTTCTGAACAGCTCGGGCTCCGAGGGAGGGCGGGAAGGTGCCGGGCGCTGTGCGGAAGGGCTCCTCGAGACAGAGCAGTCGTCTCTCCAGTCGGTTTGGTCCACCGTGACTCACTGACCGTTCTCAAGAGGATGTAAACAACGGGGAGAACCAGAGTTGGCCAAATGGCCCCTTCCGTGAGGTGGATGCAGAGACAGTGCGGCAGGACGGATGTCGCCGAGCAGAGCCGCTCTGAGCCCGGACCCACGTGTTGAGCTCTGGGTAAAACCAAGGGCCACGGGGAATTGAAGCAAAAATGATGCAGCGAGCGAAAAGCTACTGCATGAAAGAAGCATGAGCTGCAGGAGCACACGGGGCCTGAATTCTCCGGAAGCTCGAATGCCATCTGTTGAACTTGAGCTTGGTCCCCGATTGAAGCTGACAGGACTTCAGCCTCTTGGTCTTCTTTCCTAGGGTTGACAGAGGACTCCAGGGTTGAAGGTTTTGGTTTAGTCAGCAAGGCCTTGGGCTCACTGCGGTCTGCACACCGGCCCCCAGGACTCGCAGCTCAGCCTCAGGGCCCAGGGGTCTGCAGGCTGGTATCGGAGCACAAGGCTCCGAGAGGGAATGGTGCCGAAGTAGGTGCAGAATTCTTCATTGGTAGGTAAAGAAGCACTAGGAAAGTCTCTGCAGCTCTTACCTGATTAACCTTTTCCGAACCCCTTTCCTACCCGGTTCTCCTTGTGAAGAGGTGGGCTTGAGATGAGATGTTAAGGCGGTTTTTACCCGCTGAGTTCTCGGACCACCGGCATCTGAATAAAGTGCCCATAGAGATTCACTCCTTGTCTCTGCTTCCCGGTGTTGGTGGTGACAGACAGCATGAACACCGACTTTTCTGGTTTCAGGATGTCCTACTAAATGCTTTTCTAGTCTGTCGGGAACTTACAAATTACCCATCTGAATGTGGAAACTACACACAAATCCAGAAACCATACATGGAGTTAACAAAGCGGAAGCCCACGTGAAACATCCTAGGAAAACAGTTAAAACAAACCGGAACAAGTTTGTGAAGGACTGGAGAAAGCAAAAAATGGTCAAAACACCAAGGAATTGCTTATTAAGAATTCCTTAAGAATCAGAAAAGGTGACTTTCTTTGATACAGGGTCTCCGTCTTACCTTGTGGGTTCCACGTGGAAAATTTTGAGCCCTTTATGATTATCGGGAAGTTAAAATGTCCTGCGTGGTGGTTGGGAAAGCACTGATGTTCTCACTCAGATGCTAAAGCCTCGGGGCTGCATTTTGCTTCTGTCCATTGCTAGCAGAATACATCCCTTAGGTTCTGGGATTCCCCGGCACCCTTCGCTGCGCAGGCTGAATTTTCAGGTGGGCTCTAAGCCTGTGGACAGGAGACTACCGACAGCAGACAGCTCACTGAAAGTTTGCAGCAGCAAAGGTATTAGGACGCACCTGGCCAGAGCTGAGAACCTTTAATTTAGGTGAAACTACGTTGAAGTGAAAACGGAACATTCTTCTAGGGGGAAGCAAAGAAGTCAAATATTGCTGATTGCTAACTGTGGATGGAATTACATGGTCTTTTTTTTTTTAGAATTCGACTTTAATTTTCCCTCTTCAGAATGGAAATGGGCTCAGCTCTTCATTACTTGGTGGCGGAGTAATGAATCATTCCAAGCCTATTTTCAGCTTTCTTTTCAGTCGCTGCCAGTGTAGGTTTGAACCTTGAAATGGGAGCTGATTAACATTTTTAAGGGTTGTTTTCATCTTCCAAATCGACACAGATGCTTCTGTCTGATCTTGATGAAATATTTATATAAAATCAGGCCAGGGAGGGCAGGGACGGGGACTATTTTGTTTCCTTGCCTCATGTGGTTCGCATTAAGTTTTTGCATTTAATCAGTTTTGCTTTTCGTTTGCCGTGGGCGCTTACAGTTATCTTGTGGCTGCTTTAGGTCACGGAGTCGGTGCCGCCCTGCAGCCTTACGGCAGACTCCCGAGCTGCTAGGTCCAGGCCGTTCCGTCTGGGCGTGGACAGGCACGCACGCTCCGTGCGACCAGCGGAGGAGTCTGCGCCGGCGTGTGTAGTGCGGCGAACTGGGTCTCGGGTCATGCTCCCGCGGGTGGTTCCAGACGCCATCCAGCGTGCGTCGGCGTCCCAGGGTGGCTGCTTAGACCGGTTGCTGGGCTCGCACCCCCCCCCCCCCCCCCAGTCTCGGCCAGCGGGTCTGGGATGGGCCCCGAGGTGTTGAATTTCCAAAAATTGGTGATGATGCCGATGCCTGACCTGGGACCACACTTCGAGAAAAACTGGCACAGATCGTGTCCATTGCTCGCAAAACAAAAACACCTCCACCAGGACCCCCGGGAAAGCTTCTCCGTTGTTAGTCTTCACATTGGACGACGAAGAGAAGCTTTGAACTTGTCCTGGATTGCTCTTTGTGCCAAGAACACGTTTACGAGGTGGTCTTTGAAGACAAGCAGGCGAGGCCGTTGTGACGAACGCGTCCTTTCCTTTGGCCCAGTGTTGCTCTCTCCTTCCTTCCATGTGCTTTTATCCCGGTGTGTTTTTGGGTTTGTCCAGTGTCGGCCTTGGTTAGCTAGCCTGTTACTGGGCGGGACTCACAGGTTACACTTTGTCGTGTGTAGGTAGATAGATACGGAGAACATAGTATCTCTTCGGTTTCAGGAGTCTGCTGGGGGTCTTGGATTGGGACACTGTAGTAGTTTGAGGTTCGGTGTCCGTTCGTCCTCCCCCCCACCCTGAGGTGCTCCCAGTGGGGGAGTGACCCAGAGGCCAGCGGAGGTGGGCTGTCCCATGAGCCCTCTGGGGGCCACTCTGCCCCCAGGGCCCTGCTGCGGGTCCGCTGTACCCGGTGGTACCGTGTTGACAGCACGTTGGGTGCAGTCAGCTGCGTCCGGAGGCCGCCTCCAAGATCGAGCCTGTTCCCGGGTGGACATGGCCGTGGAGGCCGGGACAAGTGTGCGCTTGCGGGGAATATGGGTGAGGAAGCGGCTGCTTCTCAGAAGGGAACGGGAAGCTGTGAGTATTCAGTGCATCGGGCAGGAGACGCGTTCGGATTGTTGCCTCTCTGCGGGTCTCCGTTGGTTGGGTGCAGCTTTGTCTTGTTTAAGGTGGGAGGAGGTTGGCAAAGACCAGTGAGGTTGGACGCAGGAAAACGGCGTCTGTCGGGTGGCTGGCTCGGACCGCAGGGGGACGGCAGGGCAGCAGGGGCGGGGCTCCGGCGGTTGTAGGTGCTCCGCCTGGGTTCAGAGCGGTCAGAGCCGGCCTGCTTCCTCGCCGTCCTCCGCGTGGGCACCAGGTTCTCGTGCTGTCGCTCCCAGCTGGTCCAGGTGGTCTTTGCTCCTGCGTGTGGGCTTCCTCCAGTGCGGTGTGCCGTGGGACGCCCTGAGTCTGGCCTCTGTCCTTGCTCCCCCGCTTCGCTCTTGGACCCCAGGGAGCAGGGAGGACGGTGGGAGGGCGCCTTTCCTCTAGGTCGCAGTTTCCAGTCCTTCTGAATGGGACGATTGTTTCGGGCCGTATCATTTTCAGGGCAGCTTTAGCAGAATTAAATGTCATCTTTTGTAACCTGACAAATACCTTTAATATCGTTTCTCTTAAAAGTTGTTTTTTATATGGTTTGTAAACTCCATTAAAGATAGTACTCTTTTTCTAACCAAATGTCATAGGGTCTTGCATCTTTAGATATTTTTGCAACACTATTTCTGTGAATAGAATAAATAGAAAAGCATTGACTGTTAGCTCTGTGAAGACAGGGACTTCGTTTTGAACCGTGCTTCTCAGTGTTTGCGGAATGAGGGAAAGAAATCAGAGCCTGTCGGTCTGGCCATGTTGTAGTACCCAGTCAGCGCCACAAGGTGGTACTGTTGTACCACAACATAGGAGGCTGTCCCTGGGCTCCTACTTGTGTACCTGGAGTCCTGGGGGGAAATGGACAGCTGTACTTGAACAACAGTTTTTTTTAAATGTGGAAAAAAAACTTTGGGGCTGCTGGGGTGGGAGTGCATGTGTTTTGTATGTGAGAGAGACATGAATTATGGGGATCTAGAAAGTATAGGGCTTTGAGCTGAGTAGCGTCCCCACAAAGTTCTATGTGGCAGCCCCTTGGAATATGACTGACCACATGTGGAGACGGCCTCTAAGGAGGTGGTCAAGGTAAAGCGAGGCCACTGGGACGGTCCCCCATCTAGTCCGGCTGGTGTCCCAGCAAGAGGAAATTCGGACACTCAGGGAAATGTCGGTGGTGCAGAAATACAGGGCAAAGACCATGTGGGAACAAGTGAGAAGGTGGCGGTTTGCAGGCCACAGAGCAAAGCCGCGCAAGGAACCAGACCTTGATCTTGCACTTCCAGCCTCAGAACTGCGAGAAAATAAATTTGTTTTTTGAGCTAAATAAATTAATTATTTAACTAGCTATCATGGTTATTGCCTGCTCACTTGTTTGTAATTTTTGCACGTGACTGGCCTTTTGATTACATGATCGGCTCAGGCAGTGAGGTCATAACCTAAATGAAGAACATTTGGTTCGCATTTTTATCAACTGTTAAATGAGATTGCATGTAAAAAATCTAGCGCAGAGCCCAAGTTACCTGCCTTTTATCTCCTTTCTTTGAGCTTAAAAGCCTTTATTAAAGTTCTGTTTGTCTTAAAATAGTTTGCCAAAAGTTTTAGTAAATTATCCGTGAGCTTGAAATAATATTGCAAGGCTTTCTTTGTCAAAAGACTTTAAAAGTCAATTCTAAGCCTAGATCTTACTATGCTTTCTTCCCATTGTGAAAATTACTTTGCCTCCATGAGCCTTCGGTGTGGCTGAAACGTTCTGTTAACACTCGGCTCTGCTACGTGTGTGTGCAGATGTGGCCGCGGTGTGCAAACGGGGCCAGCCTGCGCTTTGTCCCGGCCTCTCTCCTGTCGGAAAGCCGGGTGTCGGCAGGTTGGCCGTGCGGCTCGGACTTTCTCGGTTTCCCCGTGACTGAACTGGCTTCTGACCCTGTGGTTCTGTGCTTGTCCTCAGACCGGGGTGAAAGAAGAGGGCCCCGGCTGGACCGTCCTCCGCGACGACTTCATGACGGGCGCGACGATGAAGGACTGGGACCAGGAGAGCGACGGGCCCCACGGCGGCAGCCCGGGGCCGGGAAGTGACAGTGACGTGTGAAGCTGGGTGTGCGGGAGGCAGAGGGCACAGTCGTTCTGTGTTTCCTGGGGAAACTCCGTGTTCGGAGGTGAGGGGCGTATGAGGACCCCGTGTGTGAGAGAGCCAGAGGACCCTCCCTGTGACCGGCTCGGAGGTGTCCCCTCGTCACGGACGCTTTGCTAAAACTGTGTTTTCAAACTTGTATAATTGTGAGCACTGCATCTGCCCGTCCAATGAGACACACACTTTGCCACAGTCACTGTGGGTTTACACACTGGTCGTGGGCATCTATCTGGTATTTTGTTTCATTATTATCAGTGTTTCTAGAAAGGCAACATTCTTTGTAATTAAAATGAGATCCTTGAAGTTAATATTTTTCAGCTTACTGCCCTATGTACTTACAGTTTGGGGGGGAGGTTTGGTGTTGGTTTTGGTGAAAGCTTTTGAGGAAACTTATGCAGTGAAATTTAAAATTATAATATTTCTGATTTGGGGTGATAATTTTATTTCCTAAGGTATTCTGGCAAATATGATGTACAAAAGATTATTTTTTTATATACCAAGAAATGTACATAAATGATGACTTAAGATTTCAGTGCTGGGGTACTTTTGCCTGAGAGGTTTACCAAGGTGGAAGTCTCACCTTTGCTGACACAGTGAGGCGTAATTTCCGAGGAAGCACGTGGCACGTGCTTTGCTCCTTCACTTTTGTGAACACCGATGTTCCCTCCAGTTCTTTTGTGGTCGGGCCAGCCTTGGCTGGAAGGTCATCCCCGTCAGAACACGACACCTGGCCTGAGAGGCGGTTCTTTACTGTTGCCTTAAAGACGACTAAATTCAGCGACTTTTAGTTCCTTGCTGTTAAATAAAAGGGGAAGACAAAGGAAGACATTCCGAAATTTCTGTGAAACGGCCCAAGACCTAAATCTCTGGGCGAACTGTTTAACAGCTGTGGCCTGTCCCTTTTTTTTTTGAAGGCGCCATCCCACTGTCCATCTTTCTAAACAGATTTCTCCTGCCAGCCCCAGCCCCTTGCATGTGCTTGCGTGTGTTATACAGCGAAGGGGAGTCCTCCCAAAGGTTCGCTAGAGAAGGACGTTTATGTTTTTAAACCCGTTGGGGCGTCACAAGTGTGACACAACTGAAGTTAAACGAGTCCATGACCCGGCGTTTATCGTCAAGGAAGGCGCGCGCCCCCGATACCAGGTGACCAGACCAGCAAAGCGCGGGCGCGCCTCCGCGTTGGCTCCGGCTCGCGCACGTCGGCGTCTCGGCGGACGACAGTGTTGCCACGCTGTCGGCGTGACGTGAAGAGACGTGGACAGACCCCCGTCCGCGGTAACGCAGCAGGGGTGCCTGTCCCACTGCAGCTTCCCACGGCCGAACGCTGCGTTACAGCCTGACACGCAGGTCATTTTGGAAAAACATTTGCAGCCTCTAAAAACCTTTTCTCCCTAAAATTAAACATGATGCTTTATTTCTGTTGTTGTTGTTACTGTCTGCATCACACTAAACCTTCGTGAAAATTCTGAATAGTACGTTTGGTTGATAGGAACCAGGAAATATTGTCACTTCTCATTTACTAAAGAGCTGTTTTTTAAATGTGCACATGCACTCATTGTATAGTCCGCAGTTTAATTTAGAAAAAGTGAACAAGATCTCCAAACTGAAGTTAAGGAAAAGGTTATTTGCAGATTTCTTTATTTCTGAAATTATTTTACTTCATAATAAAATTGAGTTGCCACTATAAAAACAGCATGTTAGAGGCTGTGTAAAGCTTATATAAATTACATGAAGTAAATTATATCATGAAGATGGGATATTTCACGTGTACTGGTATTTCCGCATCTTGGCTGGGAAATATTTAAGCAAAATACAGTGCTACCATATATGAATATGAATCTAAGGGTGAACAAATAGTATTTTAGAAACTATGTGTCTTTAGGTGAATGGTTTTCATAATTTAACTCTGTCATCTCTACCCTAAATATCTAAATTCTTCTGGCATCAACTAGATAAATAATCCTGTATCTGTTTCATTTTTCTACATTGTCATTGAGATCAAGGGAAATTGAAGGAACTGTATTTCTGTCCCCCCCTTATCTAAATGTAACAATATTTGGATTTGCTTTTGGCAACTATTTAGAGTAATATATTAATAAAATTTATTTTTATTTGTGTACAAAGAACTATGCAAAATAGTAACCAGGTAACCAGTACTAGATGTTATCGTACTCCCTGATCTGCATACTTAGGTGGCTGGGCTGGGCGTCTCAGAACCAAGCATCGCTGAGTACTGGCTATTCATTGGTTCTGAGCACTGAAGTCTCAAAGTCAAAGATGATACCTGTTTTCGATGGAAAGTAATAGAACCATCTTAGTAGTTTAGCACTTTAACTTGGAATACTGGATCTATTTTTAAGTTACTTAGCATTCCTCGTAGATCAACTACCATTCTACTCCTTGGAAACCCTTTGAATGAACAGTCCAAAGGCTCCCCTTTTTAGCAGTTAGAGCCTAGAATGACTTAGTGGGAGGTTCTGGAAGGATGCTTGAGGATAAGTCCTAGTTCTTCAAAATATCGTGCGTCTTTTACAGCAGAGGGGTGAGAAGGGAGTGTTTAAGTCTGGCAAACCTCCTCTTAGTGCTTTCCAATCACTGCTTTGCACATACAAGTGGATTTAATAATGCGGTGGCCCCGGCTGACCCCCCCGTGTCTGTGCTGGTTCGGGGGCCATGGGAGCACGGTACTCAGTGACGAAGTCCTGTGACCGCAGTTCACCGAGGGCTGACCTAGTTATCCGCGTGATTGCTGAGAAGCTCCGAAGTCGGGGCGTGAAGAGAGACCGACCAATGAAGACATCAACCGTGCTGCCAAGGAGTTCAAGGCATCCGGAGGCTGAGACGACGCCTGTGAAGGAGTCTTCAAACAGCGTGAATATCTCTACAGAAGCGATAGGAGGAGAGCAAATAAGTAAGGCGATACTGTGCATCTTTTGGACAACTTTCTTGTCCGCGTATGTATTGTTTTTGTTATTTTTATAACAGATTTTTATGGATATATGTGTGTTTGCCTTCAGGGAGGTAGTTGTGTTTTCCCCACTGTGTCAGTGACTGAAGAGCAAGGTCATTGGGCAGCGTGTCGGCACCTCTGTGCCACGTGGATTTCGCTCTCAAAACAAACTCAGTAGGTTCACCTGTGTTGTTTCTTAAGGATGTGTGTGTGTCTCTCTTGGACCAGGCTGCTGAACCAGGATACCACAGACCAGAGAGCAAACACAACAAGCCTTTACCCAAGAGTGTTCTGGAGGCTGGGATGTGCAAAACCCAGGGGCAGGTCTGATGTCTGGCGAGCACCCTCTTCCCGGTTTGCAGGCAGCTGCCCCCTTGCTGTGGCTTTCCTTAAGGAGGGAGAGAGCTCACCTCTCTCGGTTCTCTTTTATAAGGTCACTAATCCCATTGGTGAGGGCCCCACCCTGAATACCATCAGGTTGGGGATTAGGGCTCCCACCTATCATTTTGAGGGCAGGGGCACAAGCAACGTATAAAATAGCAAATCGTATGCTTTTATCTTGGATGTGGAATAACTTTAAGTACCATAGTTTCTTAAATTTCTTAATGGAATTTCTTAATAAGATTAAGTGAAGTGTTTATCTGGCATTAGTTGAGCATCCATTCCAGGAACTGCTAGAATTATTTGCGTGGTATATTAATTATGGTAAAACAAGGGACAGTTTTACTCCTACAAAGGCCAGAAAGTTGAATCTCCTCCTCTTCTTTCAAGTTAAATTCCTGCAGTAAGTTCTCACTGTACAATTTGAATAGTGTGGCAGTTGGGATTCACAGTGGTAACTCGAAATCAATCAGTTATCTACCGTGACTTAAAAAAAATAGTTTTATTATAATGGAATCCAAGTTGTACATGCATAGAGGTACAGCTCTGTTGTTGGAAACGGGAGAACTACTCCATGCCAATAAAAAGCGCCCTCATTCCTTCCCCAAGAAAGCAGGAGCCGAATTTGGGCCAGCTGGACAAGTGAGCCCTACCGACTCTTGCAGAGGGAGGCTTGCTGGGTGAGCTTTTCTGAAACCGGATTCTCTTAAAGCTGAGGGACCGGTGCACCGATTTGGGACTGGGGTGGTGCATGAGCTAGGTGGTATTTGGAACGCTGGCTAACATTTAACAAAACACTGAGAGTTGTGATGAATTGTAATGTAACCCCCACGTGTGGGACTCATGTCAGGGTCCCACTCGGTTGGAAGGTTTGCTGAGGAAGCACCTTCAGTTCAGGAATTCAGTTGTGCAGTGGATTCTGGCACGCACTCGGCATCTTGCACGTGGCAGTTGCCGATTTGGGGAAAAACAAAAACCCGGAAAACAGAGCACAATGAGCATTATTATTAGCAGGGCCGGTTTAAACTGATGAGGTGTTAACCACATTTGTATAAATAGCAGTTTCTCTAACCCCTGAATCGCTGTCCTGCGCTTCAGTGCAGTCGGTTCATAAACATCAAAGCGAGCGCACTCATTCGGTGCCCTGGGTGGGGAGACAGCTGAGGCTGCGTCCTCGAGTGTGGGTGGCCTCCGGGTGGCCTCGCAGCTGTTGGCTTACCCTCCGGCTGCTGGACAGTTGCATCTTCATGTCTGCAGACCCAGGCTTCAATCCTTGGTAAAAATGGGTCCCCTCCCCTGGAACGGACGTAAAGAATGGGGTGACCTCAGCGAGGCAGCCAGACACGCAGTCAGCCTGAAATGCTGAGCACCACCACTCATAACATCAGGACCGCTCCTACATAGTATTTCTCTTTGTTCAGTAGCACTGGGCTCTTCTCAGCATGTGATAAATACAAAAGCTCAGAGCCCCGCAGGTTCAAGGCCGTGCTGTCCTTTTCTTCCAACGGGAGGAGCACCACGGAGCGGGGCTCAGCTGGCACAGCCGCCCTGCTCTTGTCCTGATGGCACCGAAGCGAAATTCTACTGACATCGACCGTTTTAAGAAAGAACATTTATTGTTAGATGACGAGGCATAATTTTGGAATCACCGCTGAGTTCAGAGTTCAGTTTGGACGCTTCTTAGCTACATGTACCCTTGACAAATTTCTTACAGCTTTTTTGAGACTAGCATGGAAACCAGGCATGGGGTTGCGTTTGCTCTTACATCCTAAGGACTTGAATAGAGTGGGCACGGTGTCTAGTGCCCGTCCCCATACGGAGTGGGGGCCTCGAGAAAAGCCGCCTTTCAGGATGGGGCGCTGTGCCTGCGGCTTTGTGGTTCCTTTCTGATCTGTGTCACCGTCAGCCTCCTCTTCCAGGTGAGGAAGCTTCAAGTCTGGCAGATAGCAGATAGTTACTGAGGCCCGTAAGTCTCCCTCTAGAAGCCCTCCTTAGAAAAGGTCCTCATTGGAAAAAATGCTCAGTGAACAGGATTCTAGCGTTGTTCTTAATAGCAAAAAACTTCACGAGACGGAAGTTCAGTGCCGCGAAGACCTGCAGGCAGACCATGGTACTTCCCCTGCGCCCATTTCACACGTGGGTGTCCGTGAAGACTGGGGAAACATACATGTCCATAACGTGTTAAATGTAAGATTCAAAACAGGTAGTGTAAGTTGTTTTAATGCCAGAAATTCACTGCATGAATGTGAGAATGTGTTCTCTAAGACAACAGTTTCCGACAGTCTGCACACTGAGACAAGCCTTACCCTAAGTAACAAGGGACTGAGTTTATTAAAACTACTTTTTGCCTACTTAGAATGTTCCAGAACCCAAACTCTTAGGGCTGTCTGGATAGGACCCCCTAAGGGTTGGTACGGAGAGGTGCGGTACGTGACTGTCAAGAGTCCTGTTTGCTAAAATTCTTTTTCTTTTCAGTTTCAATAATGACCCTGCTTTGAACACTGAACATTAAAAAAAAAAAAAAAAAAAAAAGGACTCCTTCCTGTCTCCCACATCTCTTGATAAATAAAAATTTATTTTAAAATAAACCCATTTTCTTGATTTAGTAAAAAACGTTTTTTCCTCCTTTTGCTTTCAACCATGTTATTTTGATAATCCCATCAAACATGCAAATAAAATTTGGAGCAAAGAATGTCCTAACTGAGCACTTGTATGTAATTACTCGGTGCCGGTTACTGTTGGAGGTCGTCTCAATGCCTTTAACTCAGGTCGTGAAGCAGGGGCTGCTGTCGTCCCCAGGACATAGTCGAAGAAAGGGCAGCAGGTTAAATGCCCAGCCCAGGGTCACCCAGCTGACACAGTCCCGTCCCATCTCGGGCCACAGAGCTGCCATGCGTGGTGGGTTCCTCACATTTCAGGTGACATTAAATGTCTTACAGAAAGGGAGATGCTAGCAGCTTTATCTGTGCCTTAGAGGAAATGAGGTTCAGGAAATCGAACTTGGCTCTGGGAAGAACAGGGGGAAGGGCATGGTGCGTTTCTCAGCCTCGCGGAGTGAAGGCCTGAACCTGCGGTTGGGAAAGGAACCGGCGGCCCCCACGCACCCTCCAAAGTGAAGGAGTTCCTGGCAGCGGCTGCCGTCCGTCTGTCCTGAGCACCGGGGTGGCTTCCTCCCGCCTGTCCGCTGGGACGTGGCTGCGGACGTGGCTGCCGTGCTGTTAGACGGCTGTGTGCTGGTGACTTCGGTGACCTAGTATCTTGGCTCCTACGAACTTCGATGCTCTAAGTATGCTTTGTAAAAAGTTTGAGCGGACAGTGTTACTGGCCACGAGACAGAAGGTAACCAAATCTCTGTAACTAAGGAAGGGCCATTGTTAATGATCTAGGATCTCTGCTGAAACTACGTGTCTTCCAATTTTTGTGTGAACATGTAGTTTTCATTTTGTGCGCGGGGATTTTTGTTCTGTGGTGCCTTTCCTGCAACCAGTCAATGGAATATGTTCTCCAGGTGACACTGGAAACTGTTCACTGCAGTTTTAAGTAAGAATTTACAGCGAAAGTGGCATTGTAAGATTGTTTAACAAGCTGCGGTGGAAGCACCCGGAGGAAACGGAGCAGGTTGGTTTCCCCACGTGCGTTGTGAGACGTACCACCGCTGTCCTCTAGGTGGCAGGGTTTAGGCTCTCACCGAAGTAAGTGACGGGGCTTTCTTCCCCCAGGGCCAGGGGAGGGAGGGGCTCCTTTCTGAACCGTCTGCACAATCGCCGCATTGATTCGCTGTAATGGCCGCAGCCGGCCAAACTGGCGGATTGATCTTATGTGTAAATAGTCTGCTGTTTAAGGACCTTAGTTCCCATCACAAACCTCTTAAACAGAAAAACAAAAACTTGTTATCTCTAATAACCAGGGAGCCAAAATCATTTGTGTGTGTGTTGCTGAAGTCCCTTTGGCTCCTAGCGTGGACCATCTTCAGATTTATTTCTTTGGTTTATAGTAGGTAGCTCGCCATTTGATGGAACTGTAAAGATACTGATTTTGTGCCTAAAGGGACACATAGATAGAACTGAAATAATCTTTTTTAAAAACCTAGAAATTGAAGGGATTTTGATCATAAAAAGTTTCAAGGTCACAGGAAACACAGCCCTTTCAATTAGGCGAAGCCAGCTCCAGGTGGCCCTGGTGCTGAGCAGCCTCTGACGTCCATGAGGTAGGAAAGGTCGGCCTGTACAAGCCCACGCTGGGGGACCCGTGAGCACCAGCTGGCGGGCGACACCCTCTTCTACTTTTCTGTTCACTAAAATGGGACGGGGACATTATTCACCGCCACGATTCGGATTCTGAATCTATTGTTGACTTTCCAGAATTTAAAAATGAGTTTGGCTGTAGACAGAATGAGTGAAATGCTCCTTCACCTCCAGTCGTCATTACCTTTTCCCTCTCTCTCTCCCCGTGGGAGGCGGCCGGGGATCTGGACCAGACGCCCGTGAGGGGCTTCAGTTCTCGGGTGGCGCATGTTTACGTAAATGCTAGAATTGTACAGTAAGCATTTTCAAATTAGAATTCTGGTAGCGATTACTTGAATCTGCAGCTTAGGCGAAGAAAAAACAGGCTTGGAAGCACGTGAAGTGTATGGCTGTTATAACCAAGAAAATGTGGAAGTCTGATGTACTTGACAGATTTGGGTTTTGAGGCGGCTTCGTTTTAAATTGAGCGACTGAGGGGCGATCCCAGTTCACCCCTGGTGCACGAATAGTTTCCCCTTCGGTGCTGACAACGCTCAGGCCTGTGTGATCAGTTCTACGGTCACCCTAGTGACAGGGGCGAAGCTGCCACCAGTCTCCAGTTGCACAAATCAGAACAGCCCATACAGCTTTGCTTTTTAAAGTAGTTATGAAAGTATACTCCCACGTGGCTTTTCAAACTACTTACGTGCTACTTTTTTCTTCTTACAACAACAACAACAAAAACCTACCACCAGGTTTTTTCTTTACGTGCAGTTACTGTCGCCTGTTGGCTTTTATTTTGTTTTCATTTTTTAACTGCAGAATAATGGAGGCAGCCAGAAGAAGGGTCGTTGAAATATAGGTCGGTAACTTTGCTAATGGAGATTTACACATTGGGATTTCACACAGCCTGTGAAGCCCACTGAAATGATGACAGATAAATCTATTTAAGACTACCTATCTTAAATAATAACAATTCCACCTTATGTTGTCATACTACTTTTTTTAATGTCACACTATTTTAATTATGAGAACATAATGATGTTTTTCTCTACCATTTGCTGTTTCTTTCCCTTCCTCAATTTTATTCTTTTTTTTTTCTACTTTGAGCATATTTCTCTCTCTCCCCCTGCCTCCCCAGCAGCCTAAGCTTGGCCCTCACTCTGTGAGTGGGTCTGTGGGTGCTGGGTAGTCAGCTAAGTGAAGCTGCAGCAGAGATTCTGTAAAGCTGAGTGTCAGACTGCCCTAAAAATGAAGGAAAATTCTGCTGTGGGCTTCTCATGATGAACATTGGCATTTTATTAAGCTCATTGCCATATCATACTGTCTGACAACTGTCCCCATAATGATCACTTATTTATGTTAGTCACTAACTGCTATTTATTTATATCAGTCGCTAAAGCCAAAGGGGCAAGAAAGCAGAGGCGGCAGCTGACTTCAGTAGGCCCTGGGGTTGACACAGCCCAGTCCCTGAGAAAGACTTCCTCTGAAATGTGAAGGCCTGTAGGGACAGAAGGGCCCCAGGGCACAGCCCTAACCTGTCAGCTAATGGCAGCTCCAGGGGGTAAGATAACTGTCCCCACAGGGTTCCACTAAAGCCTCAAAACCTCAAGGCTTGTCCTGCTTGTCCCTGTCCCCGTCTCTCCAGTCTGTCCCTTTAGCTTTTTACCACCTCTGATCTTCTCTTTAATGCCCTCTCCTCCCTGCCCATCATTCCCTCCATTCTCCTCACTTCTCGCCCAGATTAACCTACAGGGTCAGAATGGAAATAATAACTGGACTGCTTTTCTTGGGCAAATCACTAACCTTGTCACTTCATTGTTGAGAGCAGAAACTTGTTTCTCTATAGAAATGCACATGGAAAGTGAGATAAAAATCATCGTAGAACAAACATTGTTTTTCATTTGTAGCAAATATCAAATTAGAAGTGATCAGAAGGGGGAGGGGAGGGGATAATGGAGGGAAAGGGTGAAGGGTTCACAGGAACAATTATAAAGGACAACAACAAGGGGGGTGGGAATGGGGGAGGGAGGGGGGGAGCTGGGGTGATGGGGAGGGGTGGGGGGAAGGCAGAAAACTACTTGAAGAACAATAAAATATTTTTAAATGACATTTTAAAAACAAGAGATAATGTTATTCATTTGAGATAATAAATGTCAATAACATTAATAAAAAAAGTGAGAACTTAAAAGACTTTTGGTGTATTTTCACAGAGGTTATGTTGCATTTACCAAGTCTCCCTCTTCAAGTAACGTGTAATCAGTCACTGGGTCCATATGGTTCTTTCTCCCCATGCCCTGGTTTTTAGTGCCTGAGACCACTGTGCAAAGCTTTCGGCTTCATTCTAGATGAAGTTATCCCTCCATCAGAGTTAGGAAGGACCTGTTAGATCCTAAACTCTTACATATGATCCACAGGAATAAAACTCCAGAACAGAAGGAGCTGTTGGTTTCCTAGCAGACATTGTTTAGCCCCTTGTAGGAATTCCACACGACTTAAGTGACTAGGCCCACTAATGAGCCAAGAGGGGCCGGTGGCCGAAACAGCTGCACCCTCTACTTCTCTGATCTGGGAACAAAGAATTCCATTTTAGGGTGTTAAATAATAAGAGACCTTAATCTTCAATTTGGACATAAACAGCCTGGGACACTCAGAATTCTATTCATCAAAAGTGGTTTTTTGGGGTTGTTTTTTTTTTTTTTTTGTCTTTCCTACAGTTACTGGGGGCAAAATACCATAATTTGTTTTTCAAGAACAAAGAACTTGTTTAAAGAACTTGACCTTGTCCTTAACAGAAACTGCTAGGAGGTACAAACCAAACGCTTACTGGCAACTTCCCTGGCTCTTCCATTCTGTTCTCATCTGAGAAAGAGTGGAGGCCACGTGCCTTGGTACACACCTCTGACAAAGACGAAGACACGAGCGTTTAAGAAACTGGGGAGGAGCAATCAGCGAGTGCAGAGTAGGTGCCAGGCCGTGTTAGAAGTGCTTTCCGTACCTGGGTAGTTCAATCCTCATGATAATTTCACACTGTTTGTGCATTCGGTGCCCCACGTCACAGATGAAGAAACTGACAAAGGGTCTGAGTAACTCGGCCAAGATCACAAAGCCAGGAAAAAATGGAAATTTGAGCCCAAGAAAACTTGACTCTGGAGCTGGCCCTTTTAGCCACTATGCTCTCCTGCCTCCGTGAGGTAATGAGGAAGGCCTACGTGGGTTAAATACCATTTGACTGTGAAGACTGTACGAAGTCCCTAACGCACACTAAGAGCTCATTAAATGTAGTGAATGTTTACTTTTTGAATGCAGAGATGAAAAGACTCCAGAAGAGTTATTTAATACAAGAAGGACTGCTTTCTAGCTTTCTGCTTTTCTAGGGAGGTAACTCTTACAGTCCGATCTGTTTCACCTTCAAAGGGTAGCTCACCAGAGTGGCAGAGAGGGGCTGACCTACACCAGAGGTTTCAACAACCCCTCGCCCGTCCTGCCTTCCTGGGCTTTGGGGAAATTAAAAGTAGCCTCTTAGGAATAGACCAGGGGTCTAAGGGATTGTAAAGTGTTCAGCAAACCAGGAATCCTGGACAAAAGTGTGTATGTACGTTCACACTGGGAGGGGCAGGGGTGGTGGCCAGGAGAATTTACAGTCTGGGCTGTTTTTCTGGAAGTGATGCGGATGGACTTCTGTTGCTCTGTCCACACTCCGATCTTCGTCCCCTAACCTCAGGTGTGTTTGTGTCTGTACCAGAAAGGTGGTCTGCCTGCATGAGGGAGCCACAGCCCACATCATCGGCATTGTCCCAGCGGTAAGACTAGTCACTCTTGTCCTGCTGTGTATAGCTAGGTCATTGCCCTTCTGAAAACTGAACTCAGGGTGACAGCTTCATGCAACTCGCAGGCACTCGAGTCCATTTCGCTTTAGCTATTGGAGTGGTGGCCTTCCCAGTTGCTTCCATTTGAAACTGGCCTCGAGGAAAGGCCCCTCCCTGCCCACGCTGATTGGTGTGTGCCCTTCAGGATTATTTGGAAGTGTATCAGAACAATTCCTTTATTTCGAGTCTTCCAATGCGTGTTAATGGGGGTGGGGGGTGTTCAAGGGAATTTGGAACACGCTGGGTTAAAAAGAGCTGAACAGTTTTCTGCAAAATTCTCAGAGCCTTGAATGTAATGATGGGGATCCTGCATCTGTAACAGAGCACCCAGTATCTCGCAACCTTACATCACCACCAAATCCTTGTTTGTAAAGGCATATTCAGGTACCAGCGTGTCTCAGAAGTCCACAGTGGGTGGGAGTGTCCACAACGAACCCTGACTGCAGAATCCAGCTCTAGCACTTACTGCTGATCTTCAACCAACTGCGGAACCTCCCCGCAGCACAGTCTCCTCGTCTGTAACAATCCCACCTCCTTCCAGAGCAGTGAAGATCAAGTGACCATGTACATCCGCCTGCCCCTCTCACCAAGGGGAAGGGGAGGCAGCTGTCACAACCTTCTGTGCACTAACAATCTAGGCCCCATACAGATGTAAAGTGTACATTTCAAAAGTCAGAGTAAGTTCCTTGCGACCTTTCTACAATAAAAGGAACACGTAACTGGGCTTTGAATTTGGGGAAGGACTCAACGAAGTTTCCCGATCAAGTCATCTCTATCCGTGTGGCCGCAGCCAATGATGAAATGCCAACGTGGACTCCGAGTAACTAAGGACGAAATAAAAGAGAAAGGGAGAGATGCACGGTGGCAAGAACCCTTGCATTCATCTCATCTGGACAAGGTTGAAAGAGAAAGTGTGGAACTCTGTGTAATGGGTGACGGTAGACCCCACACACTTACCGTTCCAGCTTCCTGGGTGTATGTGATGGAAAGAATGAAGCGGCAGGGGACTGTCTAGCCCGAGAAGAAGGTGAAGAGAAAGCCGTGTCAAGAAGTGGCTTGGGCAGCAGTTGAAGAAGATACCCACTCATTCCATCAGTTCCACAAACCCGTAGGCTTCGCGCTCTGGGTAAAAAGCAGGGAGGTCTGTGGGGAGTAGTTCACAGTCAAATGGAGGGCTAGACTGTAACAAACCGTAACAATCGCCTCGGGACACTAGTGTTAGGGAACCTGAAAGGGGTTCCACTAAAAAGGCAGGAGGCGACTGTCAGATGGGAAGGCAGTCTCAGGGCTGGCCCCGCCCGGGGTAGCTGATGCTCATTTGCGTGCGTGTTTGTGTACCGTGTACAACACAGGAGGGGAGACGTCCCTTCTGGAGCAAGTGTTGCACCCGGGAGGCTGTGAGTGAGCGAGCCCCACTAGCTCAAACGAGAGGCTTGATAGCGTGTCCTGCAGCAGACGGGTCCAAAATGACTATATAAAGTAAATACCGTAAATCACCGTTGTCAGGGCGCACACTCCACCTCCCCCCGCCCTGCCCACACACACCCCCTCAACGGTTCAGGGCCAGCTCGTGGTGGAAGCGAACGAGAGGACTCCTGACTATAATCCTAGCACGTCACTTTGTTGAAGGCAAACACGTGGTTCGGAGGGAATTTATAAATCTCTCCTCCCAGGCAAGCCCGTGATGTTATCTGCTGGCAGCAGAAGGTTCGCTTCGAGGGGAGCTCCAGAAGCTCCGAGAGAGACAGAGAGAGAGAGACAGAGACAGACAGAGAGCGAGCGAGCGAGCGAGCGCAAGTGAAGGAGGCTGGGGAAAGGGATGGAGAACTAGGATAACGGTCCAGGGAGCCATTCGGGATCCGGCCGAGAGGCTGCTGGCCGCAGAAGGGGGAAGCAGGAGGATCTATTTCAGGGCGCCCAGTGCCGACCTCCCCTAACCGAGAAAGTCCAAGGCGCAGAGCAACCAGGAGAGCTGGGAAAGGGTGGGCGTCCAAGGGAAGCCCTACGCGACCCCCTTAGGAAAAAAGCTGCCTCGCAGCGGTCCCCGGGGCTGAAAGCCACGGCGGCGGCCGCCCGTCGCCTGTTGCCGGGTTGGCGTTTGGAGCGAGAGGAGAAGGAGGAGCAGGAGAAGGAGGGAGCTGGAGGCTGGACGCGTTTGCCAGCGGCAGCGGCGGCAGCAGCAACGTGGAGTAACCGGGCGGGTCGGCGCGCTCCGGCCGGGGTGGAGGCCACAGCGCGCGGCTCCGGGAAGGATCCTCGCCTCCTCGGCAGCAGCCGCTGCGGCCGCCGCCGACCTGAGCGCGTCCCGAGCGCCCAGCGCAGCGCAGCCACCTCCCCGAGGCGCGCCAGGCTCGCCCCCAGCGCGCGCACACGCGCGCGCGCCCACACGCTCACTCACACACACACTCACACCCTCACACACGTGTGCGCTCCTCCGCTCCCGAGCTGTTGCTGCTGCTGCTGCTGCTGCTGCTGCTGCTGCTGCTGCTGCTGCTGCTGCTCCCAGCGCCGCAGTGGACCGCGGGGCCCAGCCGCTCCTGCCTTAAATATATAAATTACGGCCGCGCGGCCCTCGCGCTGCTCTCGCTGCGCCCCTCCCGCCCGCCCGCAGGCTGCCAGCTCCGGGACCTCTTCGTCTCTTCCTTCTTGGCCGAAGGAGCCGAGTTCAGATCCGCCACTTCGCACCCGAAACTGACACACAACTCCGTGTCCTCCTCTCAAATTCATTTCTGCCTAATAGCCACTCGTCTCTACCCCCCGCCCCAACCTCGTCGCTCCAAGAAAACTTTTTCTTACTCCCCCAAGTGAGGGTTACCCCTGCCCATCGTGTATTAATACTTCCACTTTGGGAACTACTGGCATTTTCTTTTTAAAGGAATTGGAGCAAGATACCTTTTTTCCCCCCACTATTGGACATTGATTGACTCGGTCGTTTGCAAAAGTTTCGCATTAAAAAAAAATCTACCTGATCTTTGAGACTGGTTGGTTTCTTTTCTTTCTTTCTTCCTTTTATTTTTTGTACCTTTTTTTTTTTACTCAAAAAAATTTTTTTTCACCTTTAAAAAAATGCACTACTGTGTGCTGAGCGCTTTGGGGCTGCTGCATCTGGTCACGGCCGCGCTCAGCCTGTCTACCTGCAGCACGCTGGACATGGAACAGTTCATGCGCAAGAGGATCGAGGCGATCCGCGGGCAGATCCTGAGCAAGCTGAAGCTCACCAGCCCCCCAGAAGAGTACCCCGAACCCGAGGACGTCCCCCCGGAGGTGATTTCCATCTACAACAGCACCAGGGACTTGCTCCAGGAGAAGGCGAGCCGGAGAGCTGCCGCCTGTGAGCGCGAGCGCAGCGACGAGGAGTATTACGCGAAGGAGGTTTACAAGATAGACCGGACGCCTTACTTGTCCTCGGAAAGTAAGTACTGTTTTTTTGCTTCCATTCCCCAGGCTTAGCGCTGCCCGAGTCTCTCCCAACGGCCACCACTCCAGGGATCGCCCTTCCCTGTCCGCGTCCCCGCTCCGTCTTTCTTTCTCCTGTCCCTCGTCCCACCCACCTCCTCTCCGCTAGCGTGCTTGAGAAATTTAGGCTCGAAAACCTTGCCTTTCGACTGTACTTTCTCCATTCCTCCCTTCCCCCGCCCTCCTTCCTTTCTAAGACCCTATTCTCTCTTTCTCGCCCCTGAAGTTCTTTGCTCGGCCACCAGCTAGCAGTCAGCTCTCCTCTGTCACCCGAGAGGGGCTCCCTGGGGCCGAGTTCGGCAGGGAAATGTTGGTGGGTTTCTTTCCTTGGCCCTGATGGGCGTGGAGGTGGCCCAGCTGGTGCATGAAGGGTTAAAAAAGAGCGGCTCAAAGCTAGGCTCTCCGGAAGGCGCCCCTCTCCGTGCCGACCTATCGAATGGCTCCCCCAGCTCCCCTATTGTCTCGCGCTCCCCCCAAAATGTCAGCATCGCCAAGACAAGCCCGATTTGGTGAAACCCCTCGAAAAACCTACCTCCGAACCCCCGATTCCTGAACCTATTGCCACAGCTAGGTGTTTACGTTCCCCAAAGGCCAGCTCTTGTAGCCACGGCCCCTTTTTGATGTCACCTGGAGTGTTGGAAAGGGCAACTTCGTTTCTGACGATGCTGAAGGGGGGTTGACTTCACGTTATTTTCCAGAATCCACTCAAACCTGCCTTCTTAAGCTCGCGGTCTAGCAGGTCATTTTTCTTACGCGTTTATTTTTCTCCCTCTTGAGCCCTGGGCTCCTGCAGTGACTTGGGTGCATTCCTAAATCTCAGATAGAGTAGAACAGAGCTGATTTTTTAAAAAAAATAAACTGGCTTCTCCAGGGGCAGTGACTTCAAAACCAGCTGGTAGACAGTAGCCATGGGAGTGAAGTGATTTATTGGGGAGTTCCTTGGGGGGTTGGGAGGGGGACAGTTAGCTTAGAATTAGTTCCAAGTTCTTTAGAAAAAGAAAAGGAAAGGAAAGAGGAAGGATCCAGTGATACCTGAGAGGGTTAAATACCAGGAAGAAGAAAAAAAGGGGGGGGGAAGCTTCCACATTTGCTTCATCCAAACCCCAAGTTGTAAACTGCACATCGGTTGCCCAGTTCTCCCACCGCATTCATTGCCCTACATACATACTTTCTCCAGAAAGCCTCCCTGTCTTTCCTAAATAGATAACATGGCCATCTTGATCATTTCCTCCTCGGGGCTCTAATTGTGGGGTGGAGCTTTTCTTTTTTAATACTTATTTTTAGTTGGACAAGTCACAGCTCTGTGACTTGCCCTGTCTCCTGCTTGATGGTCTCAGGATCCGGGTAGCTCAGCCCAGTCTTCCCAGCCACCTGGCTTGTGCTGCGGTTTCTCCTCTTGTTCAAGGGCAGAGAGCAGAGGCTGGGGAGCCCGGCAGGCAGGATGATTATATTGTTGTCCTCAGGGCACCATCCACCACAGTGGTGATAAATACACCCCACCCTGGGTATGCCCTGCGGAAAGCAAAACTGGCTGTCTGGGGTGGAGCCAAGGAGATTTTAGGCAAGAAAAGTTCATTGTAATTAGTCCAAAACCATGGAGACCAAACGGGGGGTTGCGTCAGTTTGCTTTCTCTAGCACGTGCACGGTTTCTGCCGGTATTTGGGCAGACAAACAATTATGTTATACAGAACCTGACCAGGTCATCCCTGTAGGCTGTTTGCCTGCAAAATCGCTAGCTAGCTGCCAGCACTTTTGAACAGAGGAGGTCTGAATTCGTCATTAGGTGTGGAGAGAGCAAGTTACCCAAGGAGCTGCTAACCCTTTGTTCTTTCAAGCATACCAAACCTCCGAGGGCTGAGATGATCTGACCCAGGTTCACGGTCATCGCCAAACAGGAAAAACCCTCCGAGTAGTAGTAGGATTTCAGAAGATGGCCTCTGAGAGCAGCGGGCAGACCCCCTTCTCTCCATTCCTAGCTAGCCACCAAATAAACTAAAACTTCTAACAAGTCCAGTATAAAAAAAAATATGTACTATCAGTTTTCATACAAAAAAAAAAAAAAAAAATACAGGCTTCTTCAAGCCTGGCCCGTGCATGGAGGTTTAGGAGCAGGAAACCATATCAACTGCAGACCTGATCTTACCGTGTGAGGACTGTGGACCATGTTATAGGAAGTAGGTTAACTGATTTTCCAGCACTTTCTAGTTATACTGGAATATAGTAAACCCTTCCAAAAAAAAAAAAAGAAAAGAAAAGAAAATCACTCCACCATATTTTTAAAGAGCAAATTGAAAGCACGGCACCGACTTCTATACCAACTTTTCCCCTTTAGGACTTCGGCGGTGGCAGTGGGGAGGGACCATGCCTGTGGCTGCTTACAGTGACTGTGGCGAGGGTCATGAGCCTCAGAGCCGAAGGCATGGGAAAGATCACTGGTTCATTTCTTACCGCCAACTTATTAGTGTTCAGGGAGTGACTGCAGCTTAAATATTACAAATATGCTCTAATTATACTCAGTGAGCTCTATATCATTACAGATTACTGATAGCCCTTGGTGGGACATTTTATACAGTTCAGACTAAATATTTTTAGCAATGTGGAAATTTAAAAGTAAAAATATAAGAGATATTGTGTATGCCTTCAGGCGTATTTTGTCTTAAATATTATCCTTGGCCCAGCGTGCTATATAAATACAGTAAATATGAAGAGAACTGGCCAGTTGCCAGCCTCCTAGGATGAATTTTAGTCAAGAAAGGTATTTATGGGATATAAATAATACTGCGTCAACACTTAAAGAAGGAGTCTGATTAGTTTTGAATTTATCCAGATTGATCTTTTCACATGCTGTTAGTTTAAGGCTCAAAGTGGGCTTGCGCTTTGGTTTACCGATGGTTTACCTAGTGGGATTTGGTGGATTTCTCGTCCTTTTGGCAACCCATTTGAAGTTCAAGACCCATCTTTTCAAAAGACACCGCACAAGGTTTTAGAAATTTAGCAAGAGTAACTTCCTTAACGAGACAAACTGTCAAATGATTAGCGATTGCAGTCTGTAGAGGCTTGGAGAATCAAAAAAGAGAGAAACCAAAAGTTTCATTTTCTGTCTTGCCCTTTTTCATAACTACAAATCGAGCGCTTGTTGTGGCTGTAACTGTGGTGATCCCTCCCACCCCTCCCATCCCCCCACCCTCCACCCGCCCTCCGGATACATTTGGCAGAGTCCCGTGATATTTTTGGTTGTCGTGACTGGGCCTGGAGAGGTATAGGCATTTGGTGGGGAGAGGCCAGAGGTGCTGCTGATCATCCTGGAATGCACCTGGCCACAGCCTCTCCCCCTCCCCCACATCGAAGAATTATCCAGCCCGGTGTGGCAATAACGCCCACATTGAGAAGCCCTGATGAGCCCGATATTTATTTTGGGGTACTGAATTCTGCTGGTGATACCATTTTAAAAGTAATCACCTAAAAATAAAATATCTGTGATCAAAAGGACATTCAAATGAGAGCATCGCATAGAAAGATAATCTGAAAGTTACGTTAACTAAATAGGAGTATGAATTGGACCATTTTGTATAGTACAGGCTTTTTAAAAGGCTCTTAAAACACCTAAATTAGAGGCAGCCAAGCTTCCCATTCATTTAGCCCAAGGAAAGGCATGCCCACCCCCCGCACCCGTCAGTAACTCAGTCAGCAACAACTCGTCAGAACAAAGAGAAGTGAGAAATTATCTTGGATTTTCCTCGAAAAGAAAATAAGCAATTCACGCTCATGAAGAGTGGACTCTCCAAGCCAGGTACCCAAAGGAAGCCAGTAACCGTGTCGGTTTGCTCCGTCCTATTGAACTAGACAAACCGCAGTATACAGCCCGAAACACCCCGGCAAGGTTTCTTGTGTCAGTGTTTCACATGAAGGTTCAACACTTCATATCCAACACTGTCCGCATCTGCTCCCCCTGTTATTTTCCCAGTGAAATCGTGGGACGTAGAAAGCATCCCAATCGCGCTGGGTTTTGGGGAAATGCCACTTAAGATTCTGTTCGTGGGTATGCCTTTCTGTGCACAAATTGCTGGACGATGGGCCACTTGCCCAGTGAAGAAAAATCTTAGCAGTTGCTGGAACATAGTTGTATTTTTGCTTAACATTCAGGGGTTTTATTTTTTAAGATTCTCTGTGTGTGGGTGTGTGCGAAAGAGAAACAGAGAGACAGGGAGAGAGATCAAAGGCAGACGAAACCTCTTGGCTTTTGCACACTGACTGAGTTATTAACAAACAACAGACTGACTTTAATTCTTGCATTTTTATTGCATCATTGCTTGTACTAACTCTAGTGTCTAATTGTGGTTGCATTTAACTTAGGCCACATTCTCTGTTAGGATTTCCTCTCTGCTCTTTCTTTTACTTTTCAAGGACTAGGAAAAACCCTCAAAGAAATATATTGTTTATAACCAAAGCAGTTGGGCTGTCTTTGTTGCCAAGTGAGGCTGGCCTGCTTCAAGCCTCTCCAAAGAAGGTCTCCCCACCACCACAGAGGCTGGGCGTGGTAGCAGGAGGGGCAGGTGTGGACGGACCACTTGGCCTCCCAAAGGGTTGTGGAGCCCTCCGTGTCTCCACAGCGGCCCCTGGGGTCGACTTCAGGAGCTGCACCTTTTGTATGATGACGTCTCCCTGATGCAAACGAGCTGATGTAACTTCCTCGCAGCATCCTTCCTATGAAGATATCAAAGAATGACAGATCAGCATTCCTAGAGGACAAGGCGATGTGAAAAAAGGGCTAATGACTCACTGTTGATTCACCGTCAGATCTGGGCTAGAACCGAGGAGGTCCCTGGACTCCTAGGCCTTCGCCCAGAGATGACGACACAGTCGGGGTGGCATTTCTAGGTTAGTGGAGGAGCATGGCCAACCACGGAGTTGGGACTCTGGTCCGACCCCGCCTTCCCCATGACCCCCACCTTCCTCTGGAGGCTCAGTAGGAAGATGAGCTGCAGCAAAGAGACTGCACAGGAGAGTCTGGAAACAGCTCCTCCATCTGTCTTGATGCACCACTTCTGGTCCTGCAGGGGCCTGGACAGAGGCCGGGACGCGCCAGACGTGCTCACTCTCCTTGGGAAGCCTTCTGCCAGAGGGCGGGTTCCGCTTCTCAGATTCAGAACAGCTTGCTGAAATGTGCCTCTGGCCAGAGATAAGCAAATGCTTCCATTGTCACTCTGAAACCATATGGGGCACTTTTCTTTCTCAAGATTCTTCCAACCAAGACGATTTTTTAACCTCAGAATTCCATGTTCTCTGGGTATTTCAAGTTGAACAACATGCAAGGAAGGGACTCTTTGACGGGTTTGCTTAGACGGCAAACCTTGCCTTTGTCCCTTCTTTAGGGAAGTTTGGAAGGCGTCTCATGCTCCACCCACAAATGGGTTGTTGTTGTTTCTGTTCTTGTTGTTGTTGTCTTTTGTTTCTTTCTTAACCTCTCACATCCAGAAGTGGGCGTTGAATTGTACTCCGGTGTGAACTCCGCCCTCCTTCCTGGGTTGGCTTCGTGGCCTTGACCCTGCACACACACACCCTTGACCTCTTCTCTGCAATATCCGAATTGCTTCATGTTCTTCAGTATCTGGGAAAATCTGCATCGGGTGGCAGTCAGCCTCGCTGAACCGGGCCTCAGTTCCTTCCCCTGCAAAGGTGAACGCAAGGCTCGCTTCGTAGGGGTGTAAAAGGTTGAGGATGGCAGGTGTAAAGCACCTGGCTTCGCTCTGGCACTTGGGAGGCAGCTCTAATGCATCGCATCTCAGCACCATGGATTTTAAGATGCACTCTTATTTCATGTGCCGCTAAGAAGGAAATATCACTGACAAATCGCTCTAACGTGCCATGGATTATGAGATATGAAAAGAGGTATTTTAGACATCTTAAAATGTGATTAAAAACGGATGTTCTAGAAACCACTCCCATGAGCCTGGGATGTCTTGGGACCTGCATCTCACTCTCGTCCTTGTAGGTTGCACTCAAGGGATCTAGTTCCCTTGTACATTCAGATTGGTCCTGAGGGACCTTTGCCACATAAGGGGCTGGAAACAGACACCGGCAGGGCTGGTCAGCCACCTTGTCTAGCTCTATCTAGGCAGCTAAGAAGCCCTTGGGAAGTTAGCCTTCTTAGGGAAGACTTCAGTCGTCTTAGATAACCTGCAGGACTTTTTAGGGTCGGCCCCTCCTCCTTGCTCAGCCCCACCTCTCAGTAAATCTCAGCTTGAAAACTACGCTCCGCCCACACTGCCCTCTTTGCCTTCACCCAAATGGGCAGGTGATCTTCGTGCCCTTGGGCCTTTGTTTATGCTGTGTCTTCCACTTGGAGATCCATCTTTTAACACCTTTCAACATCCTCTGCCTGCGGTTTAGTCACATGCCACCTCCTTAGAAACCCTTCCATTGTCCTAGCCGTAGTTAATTAGCTCTCCTCGGCACTTTCACAATGCTGATATCCATCTCTCTCTCCAGCCTCTTTTCTTTGCCGTTCGTAAACTCTAGCCGTGTCCTGACCTGTCTTCTTCCCTGGTTCAGAAGCTGCCTCACAACAGGCACCGGCTCGGCTCGGACTTACCTGTACTGTTAGGGAACTAGCGCATTGTACCTGCTCAGTAAACCCTTGTTAAATGAATGAGCATTTCCCTTTAGAGAGTCAGACTGAGCCACCGGAAGAAGGATTGATGAATTCCGAGCATCCGGGCCAGGAGATGTGTGGCGATGCAGCCCGACTCACCTCCATTAGCAGGGTACCAGGGCTGCCTTGTATCACGACTGTGCTGAAGGCAGCAAGGCTGGCGTGGCCGTGCCTTTCCTTGTTCCAGTCTTGCAGACGAAACTGAAAATGATGGTGATGGTGAGGACGATGAAGGCTAACCTGCATCGGGTACCTACTGCGTGCCGGGCGCAGTTTGAAATATTTCACACGCTCACAGGCACCCCAATAAGGTTATTGCCCTGAGGCACGTGAGGACATGGATATTGCTGTTCCTATCAGTGATGTCTTAATTGAAAAGAAGGATTTTAATTCCCACAAATAATAGAGGCCTTAAAATAGAGACCAGGGAATAGAGAGCCTGACTTTCCTGCTCTTTTGCAGGACGATGTAGCGCATCCACGGAACAGGGCCTCTCCTCTCCTACGAGAGAGGGCACCCAGAAGCTCTACATTCTTTCCCTACAAAAGGAAATGCCCCTGAAGCCAAGCATCCAACTCTGGGTCTTTTTTCTTGCCTCCAATGCATTCAGCCTTTATCTCTGCTTTTGGTTGACAAAAAAAAAAAAAAAAAAAAAAAAAACACAAAAAACTGTGATGTATCCAGTCTCTTGGTCTTAGTCTCTAATGGTGACCATGTCTTCTGTAACATTCTGATAAATTTGATTGATAGGGGATTCATCTTGTCTCTGTTGGAGAATTCATTTATTTGGGAAGGCAGGATGGTGCGGTGTGGTGTGCTGTGCATGGAGTGTGGACAGACAGGCCCAGTAAGCAAAAGAAGGAGAACAAGGAAAGGGGCTTCCGGACGCCGACAGGGAAACGGTGATTCCAGAGATAAGTAGCCAGACCCAACTTGGTCCCAACTGTGGCAGTTGTAGAAATGTGGTCTTGTGTGGGTTCAAAGCTTGGCTCTCTCCGTGTAAGTTATCACAGCTGCCTCGTCGACCTTGAACTGGCTTCCTGCTGAATTCAGATCTTGACTCGGCCACTTTTGGCCTTGTGGCAGGTCGCTCGTGGAGATGAAGAAGAGAATACCCGCCCTCTGGGGTTGCAAAGGTTTGACACTGACAGGTGCAAAGGAGTCCCTGGGGCAGCTGCTCCTGGCGCTCAGTAAGCCTACTTTGCATGGCAGCTTTTAGTCACTGAACCTCCAATGCCCTTGACTTTAAGATGCACCATTATTTTATATGCCCCTAAGAAACAAAGACCATCGCCAATTAATTATAACATGCCACCAATGAGGTAGAAATGTGGGCCTCAGGATTTGAGGATCCTCCAACCCCGAGGATTTGAGGGATGTAAGGCAAATGGAGGAAGCTTTCTGGATATAGGGCCCAGACCTTCTGGACGTAGTTCAGGGGCAGCTGTTTGCTCTCCCCCTAGCTTGTCCCACGTGTCCCTGTTCACAGGCAGGCGTCCCCCTTCCCTGGCCTTCCTCGCTTCCCCCCTGTGGGTCACCATGCCATAGGCTGTTCCTGAAGAAGGACATCGTGTTTCTGAAGTCAGGGCACAGCTGTTTGAAGATGAGACCTTTTTTGGAGATGTTGTTTGTTTCAGGAAATGCTGTAGCATCTTTCCAATCTCAGGAAAGTAAAAGAAAAATATTGTGACTTAGATGTTGGCTCTGTCCATTTGGCTTTTCTGATCTAACCCACACCATGCTGACAAGTACCACGTCTGTCTTAACAAGCTGGTTCACAAATAACTGCTGTTCACGGCGCTGGGCTGTCACAGATAAGCATCCTTCTTTGTCACTTCATCTTGCGAATGAGAATGCAAAGTCTGTTTTCGAGAAAGACTCCGAAGTGACCACACAGCCGCTGGTCTATGCAAATTTAATGAACCCAGCATTTATGAATGCATTTTAAGATGCACTAAATACACTAAACTATTGTTGCCAAATCATAAATGGGAATTGTCTGGGAAATATAACTTAATTTTTGAGTTTAGGGTTCATTTCAATTTTGCTAACGCTTCTCAGAATAAGTTCATTCTCTGTGTACCACACAGAACAGTAACTTCATCATTCTTCCCCTTTTGGAGTTTATTCTTATTGGGTCACTAATTTCCCTATCCATTGACTTAATCTCATTTTCACTTCTGCTTTGACATCTTAATGACAATACCACTGAAGTTGTATTTCTTTATCATAACTCTTATAATTAAGTTGGCAGCTGAGAAAAGCCAAAAAAGTGAATTGCTTATTTCAAGTCTACTTTAGAGGGAGAAAAAATATGCCAGACTGAAGACAGGTCTTTGCAGAAGGTGGATGATGTGGTCAAGGCACAGCAGCCCTGTAAGACATGCAATCTCTTCTCTTGGCTTTTGGGGCTTTGGACGTTAAGGAGAGAAACAGAGGTTAGAGCCAGAGCCCCTGACTTTCACCCGGAAGTGGCTGAGCAGGAACAAGGCCGAGTTACGGCCATCACCCCTGTTCTGAAGCGGCATCGGCACCCTTAGGTATGTCTGTGTGAAAACCATGTTGAGCCCTGGCTGGTGTGGCTCAGCTGATTGGAGTGTTGTCCCATAGACTGAAAGGTCACAGGTTCATTACCAGTCAGGGCATGCACCCAGGCTGAGGGTTCGATCCCCAGTCAGGGCACGTACGAGTAGGCAGCCAATTGGTATTTCTCACTCACATCAGTGTCTGTCTGTCTGTCTCTCTCTCTGTCTCAGAGCAATGAAAAATGTCCTTGGGTGAGGATTTTTAAAAATCATGTTGATTTGAATAATGACCTAGTCCTTCACTTGTGCCTCCTCAGAGGATTAAGCCTCAGGTTGTTCAGTGGGTAACAGAGGTCATGGTCAGCTCCGTGCATGGAGTCCTGAGTGACCACTGCTTCACCTGCAGAACTTGGGCTTCTCTCCTCCACAGAATGAGGGCACTCATGCTAGTTCGTCTTGGACAGAGAGAGATTTCAGAAGTTCACTGTCAGAAAATATCACCATCAGTGACGCAGCTGGGTGTACAGCACCGTGTCCAAGTTCATTAACGCTTTGGCACCAGTGCTCAGATTCTAGAAGGTGGGTCTTGAGCCAAGGTGACCCCCAGTCATTGGGACCAGCAGTTTGTCCTTTCTCAGGAACGTCTGCTGGGAATTCGCTGGGTCAAAATTCACTGTAGTGTAGTGTCGAGAAGAGATAACTGTCCCCACTTGTGGAATTACTGTAATCACCAGACAGGTGTTTGCGTGGAGGGTGGGGGAGGGGTTGAGGCAGGCATTTAATTGGGCATGGAGTTTTAGGAGCATGTTTAATGGCATTGAATTCTGGGTAAGTTACCGTTGTAGCAAGAAAGACTGTACGTCTATCTTACAGACACTTTCACACCACACAAAACCTCTGCCCACTAAGAACAAAGAGCCCTCGGTCCACCTGGTTGGGGTGCCGCGAGATCAAGTGAGATCTGGTAAAAGGCCAGTGGTTCTCGAATTTTACGGAGCAGAGAACCACCTGTGCTGCTTCGCTTACATGAATGTCGATTCCCCGCCCACTGCCCCTCCCTCCATCCAGATTATTGTTCGGTCATTTGAAGCTGATTCTTGGGCAGGCTCTTCTGAAAGACACTCTGGAGACACTGGGTATTCTGTTGTTGTTCTGTGTCTTAGTTTTGTCATCACAGGCAAACATGAACCCCAATACTTTTACAGCTAACTTCATTGTCTTTTGTTATTTCTGTTAACTGGCTTGAGAGAGAGAAGGGACGAGAGGGAGAGGGGGAGAGAGAGAGCGAAACACTGAGTTGTTGTTCCACTCGTCCACACACTCATTGGTTGATTCTTATATCTTCCCTGACCGGAGATCAAACCCACACCCTTGGCGCATCGGGACGATGCTCTAACCAACTGAACCACCTGGCCAGGGCCTCATTGTCTTTTCGTTTCCTTGGAAATTGCTTTTAGTTCCTGGACTGTTTCTATCTTACAACTTCTGGGACTGTTAATGTCTCAGATTTTTTTTCCTAAGGTTTCCCATTTTAAAAAGTATTTCACTTCAATCCCATAGATTGTTGAAAATTGGTATTCTATTAAATGAAGAGTTGCTTTCTTTGACTTAAATGACCACTCTTTGCATCGCTTATCTCTCCATCCAGTTCATGTTTTAGTCTCTGAGGCACTGGCTTGGCCCCAGACCACCCCGTCCTTTGGCCTGGCTTAAAAACAAACAAATGAGCAACACTAACAACCACAAAACAAACAAACAAATAAAAGAAGATTTCGATAGGGCAGCTCTACAGCAGAGTGAAGGGAGCCCAAAGGTGCCTCCTTGCAGCCTGCTTGTTGGAAATGGCAAATGACAACAGCAACCTTGCCTTGATCCTGTACCCGGTTGCCCTGGGACAAGTTCAAGGATCTGGATCCCATTCATAGAATTGTCCCACAACAGCCACCAGCCTGAAGACGGTGCTACCGTCCCCCAGGAAAAGGAGTTAAATCCACCCCTCAAGAAGTGCATGGGGCCCTAGTTGGGAGAGAAAGTCTACTCGGCCTTCCTTGGGTGATACCGAGTTTTCTGTGGGAGGCGGCTTTCAGCATCTGTTTTTGGAAGTGAGATGCTAGCGAGAAAACTTTGACTTGCCAATCTTGTGACAACCCATTTGTGCCCAGCGTAGCTTCCTGTCCTTGCCAACTGGTGATGTGAGGGAATTTTCTTCCCAGGAGACTGTGGGGAAGGCTCTAAAAATAAACAGCGTGTTTGCTCATGGGTGCTGACGTGCGCACAGGTGGCCACTGGCAACAGCCCGTGGAGCCCACGTGGCAGCAGCGTGCCACAGAAACCCAGGCCCGGGCCCCGCCATGCCACGTGGGGTACCCAGGGTCCTGTGTCTCCATTAGAGAGGGTTCCCACGGGGAGGTGTGGTCCACACAGGTGTGAAAACAGGTCACTGAGATCTTGTGACGGTAAGTTACAGGGGATGGAGGAAGTCTCCGATCTGCTTTAAACTGGAGAGAACAAAGGGACAGGTCTGGGAGAAACGTGACAGGGGGAGCCACAAGGCCACCGTGTTTTGTGAGAAGCAGCTTTTAGGTCAGGTCTGAAGAGCGGCGGTGCGGTTTCCACAACAGCAGTCCCCAACCGTTTTTGCACCAGGGACGGGTTTCCTGGAAGGCAGTTTTTCCACAGACCGGGGTCGGGGGCTTGGTTTCGGCATGATTCAAGCTCACCTCCTGCTGCGCAGCCCCGTCCCTAACAGACCCTGACCGGGCGGCCCGGGGCTTGGGGGCCCCTGTTCTAGAAGACGTGCCCCAGGCAAAGGGCAGGGGCATGGACAGACAGACGCTCAGTCTGTGCCAGGAGCCAGGACAGAAGCCAGTCGGGGAAGCCGCCATCCACTCAGTGAGGAGACTAACGGGTTACACCCCTTGGTGATGTTCTGTTTGCCAGTCTCATTTCAAGCTCCCCATAACATTACGTCCACTTCATTTTATAGACACAGGCCTGGGCCCATCAGGGCACTTGTCCCAGGGAACCGGTGACGGAACAGGGTTTTCACGCCACATCTCCTCATGCGGAAATCCTGTATTTATAATTAATTGACTCTCCCAACGACTGGACAGCCCTGGAACGCCTAGCAGGGCTTCCTCTTCCAGTTTTGGTGTAGTTTTTCAATAGCAGTACGGTGGGCCTAAGCAAGATCGAGTCGCTGTTACTTTAAAGGAAGCGAAGTTCCAAAGCTCAGGCTGTGATGACGATGACGGAAGATAGGTTTTATCCCATCCCAGGAACCCTAAAGGTTTCGGCTGGGGCTCGGCAACCCCAGACCAGTTTACACTTGTGTCTTTGCCTCACTCGAGAAGGCGCTTTCACGTGCCGGTGAGAAATGATGACAGGTGGCTGTAAGAAACCCCACACCTAGGCCAACCAAATGTGAAACAGACCTTTTATTCTTAATAGGTAGGCTGTCTTTTGTCAAAGGAGGTCAAGGCCATTCCTATTCATCTTTAATAGAAGTCAAGGTATTTATTTTAACATTTCGGTGTATAAATTGTACATTGTTATTTTAACGCTAGACCGTGTTAGAGGGAAGGGTGAACTCAGGAGTCTGACGGCTGGTTAAGGGGGTGCCAAAACCCTGGGAGCAGAATCCAGAGTGCCCCTGTAGATTCGCAGTGTCCAATCCCCCGGCCCCGAGTAGCAGGGGCCGGATATCCCAGGGGGAGAATGATCAGAAGGTGCATCGCGTCCCTCTCCTGCTTTGAATCGTTGTGTAGCTCTGCGCGAGGCGTGTCGTCAGTAAAATAGCTAATGACTGTGCTTTTTAAAACTCCTAGCTGTCTGCCCAGTTGTTACAACACCCTCTGGCTCAGTGGGCAGCTTGTGCTCCAGACAGTCCCAGGTGCTCTGTGGGTACCTTGGTGAGTACTCTTGTCTGCTTTATACTCCTTTGACGTAGTGATATCGACTCTCTCTGTCCTGTTTGTGTCCTGTGGGGAGGTGGTGAGCGGTGCGGTGCAGTCCTGAAAGGCGGCCTGGCACACAGGGGCCCCTAACTTTTTTTAGCTGGCCATGTCTATGGGAAACGCTCATGAATAGCTTTGAAATGATGGGATGGCTTGATTGGTGTAAGTGACAGGATGGATTGCGGGGTGTCTGAGAGATGTATCCTTGGGGTTAGAGGGACTGGAAATGTTGATCTTCTGACCCCCATGGAGGATACTCCCTGGAGGGCTGGACCATATGGCCAGAAGGTCAAGGGTCCTTTTGTTTTTTCCTTTTTCTGTTAAATATCTCATTTGTATCTATGTCCTTATTGCTGGCACACAGTAGTGGCCCAATTAATGAGGAGATAATTTTTTTTTTCCTCTGCTTGGAAGTTCTAGAGGGAGGCTTGTGGGAGAGTTATGCCAACGCCATTATTTGTGACCTTCATGTTGTCATTCCCGGGATGCATGGGAAAATGGGCTGCCCTGGGGACGAGACTCCAGCCGACTGGACTTGGGCACTTGCCACACGCTCATGCCACTTAGCCCTGACCCTCAGAGCCAGCGCCACGTGCCAGGCAGGGGGGCACCGAAGCCAGAGGTCTCACTCTGCTTTGGAGCATTAATCAATTTAGCTGGCTTTTATCGAGCGCCTACTGTATGCTGCGCAGTGAGACCACTGCCAAGAGCAGGATTTAGGTGTCTGGACACTGAAGAACTCAGAGGCCCAAGCTGTCCCTAGCCCAGGCCTAGGAAGAGAGGAAGTAGACCTCTGACCCTGGCACTGGTTCACTCTGAATTTTCAAGGCCCTGGGAGGTCTGAGTTATCCTGATTCTAAACGTGGGCCAAGGTCCCAGACAGGACAAAAGACATGCTTTTTATTCCCCTAAGAGATGCCTGATTCGCTGGCACCACCTGCTCTGCAATGGATCGTGCTTAACCTTGCTTCTTAGGAATCAAGGAATAAAATGGTTTATTTACAGTGGCCTAAGCTGGGCTTTCCTCAGAAAGCACTGATTCTGTTGAGATATATATACATTTATTTTAGTCCGGAAAGCCTTAGAGTGCCTCGCTAGAAGCCACCGTGGGAATGCAAGGAATGAAAGGTTTCATCTATGCTTTTCACGGTCTCTTTTGTGAGAGAGATTTTATTTTATAGTCAGTCTCTAAATGTGTATTTTATTTCACTGTCTTAACCAAGGAGTTAATTGTCTGATTTTTTTCCCCCCAGTAGCTTTTTGGAAAAGGACGAGGGAGAGAATGACAGAAGGGAACCATTTGTTGAACATCCTTCCCTGTGTCCCTGTCACTTAACGTGCCTCCTCCTGGCCCTCCCCACGTCGTGGGTCGGCCGGGAGGGGCAGGGGGACAGTCTGCGCTTCTCAGGAAGCCGTGGCCTGGGGACGTGAACGCCTGGTCCTCGCTCATGGAGCCCCCCGGTGGCTGGGCCGAGCCCCGAGTTCTGGTCCGACCTTCGTCATGTTCGCCACCATGCTGCCCAGGCCCCAGACTTTTTTTTTCCCCCTTCCTTTTGCTTTTCCTTGGGAATCCTGTCCCTCATTGTTACAATTTTCTTACCTGCTACTTTGCATCGATGTCCTTTCCATGTCCGCCTCCCGTAGTAAAGCCATGGAGAGGCCGACCCCGGTTTTCCGCGTGGTTTTGCCTCTCAAACACCCCTCACTTGGGGTTACTCTCGGGCATTTCAGTGGCTGCAAGCATCCCTCTCTTGGATGAAGAAACATTGGAAACCCACCTTGCTCCAGGCCCCGCTTCCAGGCCTGCGGGGAACACCCTACCGACCCCTCCCAGACCTTCCATGCGAGACTGCCGAGCTGTGGGGCTCCGCATCTCTTTTTTGTCTCTGTTCTTAGAAATAGTAATTGAGTAAAAATGTAAGTGAGCCGATGCCAGGCGGCACACAGCCAGGGTCAGGGTGAATTTCTCCATGCTGAGTAGAGGCCGGCCGTGCCAAGCAGCTCCAGGGCCATCCCTGTCACCTTGCGTGAACCTCGCTTCCATTCCAAGGAGACGTTGGGAGTGGCTGGAGGGAGCTGGGGCCCGTGACGCCTCTCGCTTGTCTCGCCCACTGTAACCCGGGTGCAGCCGACAATGGCTGTCCTGACCGCAGCGACAGGACAGGATCGGGGGCTCTGGTCTCCACTGGCTTCAGTAAAACCCTCCGGGAGGTGAGGTCGTTCTTGCTGCTCAGAGGCCACATAGCTGCTAAATCATTTCTCTCTTCGTAGTCATTTCCCCCACCACCCCAAGAATTGATTAGGGTGCACTTAGTCTGCCTGAGAGTTTTTCTAATACAATATAAAAATCCAGAAGACACGCAGCAGAAGGAGTCTGTCCATGAATGAATGGATTTAAAGTCATGAAAGCAATTTCAGGTTTGTGTGTGGGTGTGTCTTTCAAGTATTTGCTGAGCAAGAGGCGTTAAGTGGCTTGGTGAAGATTTAAGGATGGTGCTTCTCCAAGCGTGGGAAGCAGATTCCCTGGCCTGTCCCCGAGCCTCCCTTAGGGCAGTGGGCTGGGGTGGGTGGAGCCTAGGGATCTGCATATTTGACTGGGACTGCCATTCATTCCCCTGTCACTACAGTTCGCTGCTGCTGCGCTAGGCACCGACTGGGGGCTCTGTCTACAGCGGTCCCCCAGCACAGAAGGGTTCAGAGGGGTCTCTGTTTCATCAGCCGGTCCTGAGAGAGCAGGCCCCTGAATTCCCAGCACAGCCACGTTCCACCTGGGACTGTGCATGTCCCCAATGTGTGCAGAGAGCGAGGCAGACTTGTTAGTCACACATGTTACACCTCTTCACCCCAGACAGGGTGAAGTCTGAGTATGGAGTTAAATTACTCACAGGCAGGGAAGGTTGGATGGCTGGTTTGGAAGTTACACAGGGAGTGAATTCTGCCACCCAGGGGCTTTCCACTGGGCAGTGGTGGCGTGAGGAGATTTTCCTGTCACTAGACTAATGTCTAGTCTAAGTGACATGCATCTTCTAATGTACAAGTCAATGGATGGTGTTCAACTCCCCAAGGTGGCGTTTGGTCAAAGCACAGCTGACCTCTCCACAGCCTGAACCTTGTTCTGGGACATTCCATGGGGTAAGGATCTAGCCAACGATGGAATGTAAACTCTGCTATCTCAGCCAAACTCCGCACTGAGTAACTACAGCTTTGGCTTTCCAAACAGTGTTTTTCTCCGCCAGAGGCTTAGAGCAGGTGAAAAATCTGACCCAGCTCTTCCAGAGAAGAGTCAATGATAAATTACTTGGTATTTTCTTTGTGCAACTGTATCCCTCCTGCTTAGCCGATGCTATTTTGGAACCATGCAGCATTTTGCATCCAACCACCCAGTGTGGATGTTCTATAACTACTCTAGTGCTTTTGGCCATCAAGCCATGAGAGAACTATCCACTCCCACGTGGTCTGTATCACTGAGCAGCCCATGTGGCTACTGAAGTATGAAAAGAATGATGATGGTGTTAATTCTTCTGCCCAACAAGCCTTCAATGAAAAGATGTCTACATTAACTACGAACATAGTTTTTTTTAAAGATTTATTTATTTATTTATTTATTTATAGAGAGGAAGGGAGGGAGAGAGGGAGAGAAACATCAATGAGTGGTTGCCTCTTATGCACCCCCCGACTGGAGACCTGGCCTGCAACTCAGGCATGTGCCCTGGCTGGGAATTGAACAGGCGACACTTTGGTTTGCAGGCTGGTGCTCAATCCACTGAGCCACACCAGCCAGGGCCAAACATAGGTTTTAAAGATAAATGTCAAATGTAGGCAGAGCTCCCTGGGAAGACAAAGATAAAGAGAAAAGATGCTTACAAGAGATTAGCTCGTTCAACAGCGCTTACGGAGTGTCTGCTGTGTGTTAGGCACCAGGCTGGGCACCAGTGATACTGTCGATGGATAAAATAGTTACCAACTTTGCTCTTGGGCAGCTTCACATGCTGGAGGAAAAAGAGAGACGATTAATGAGACTGAGAAGGGTACAATTTGATAGATGTCGTAGGAGAGAAGAGTCAAACTGGGTTGGGGGATGGGGAGACCATTGGCAATGCTCAGTGAGCTAGCACGGTAGATCACCGGAAGCGTGGCATTTGAGCAGAGACTCGAGGTCAGAGGACAGCCTGGGCTATCTGGGGAAGAGCATTTCTGGCAGAGGGGCCAGCTGGTGCCAGGGTTCACGGGTGCGAGGGTTAACGGAAGCGTCGAGGGAGATGAGGTTATAGAAATCATTGTGGACAGCTCCTGCAGGGCCTTGGGGGCCATTGTGGAGTCTGAGACTTTTCCTTTGATGGATGGGGAGGAGGGTGGTGTTCACCAAGGAGCTGCTGAGGCTGTGAAATTGAGGAGAGCCTAGTGCCCAAGGGGAGCAAGGTATCTTTGCGACACCTGGAATGGCTCTTTGCAGCTGCGTTTGCAGGTGCAACTGTACTTTACCGGGAATTTCCAACAACATTCACTTGTCCTGAGTTCTTTCTTTAGCAAATAATTTGAATGCCAGGCAACCATGGCGTCTGTAGATAGAAAACTCCTGAGTTGTTGGAAACTGACCCCCTTTCTTTCTGGAAAAGAAGCTGTCTTTGCACCCTGCTGTGGGTGAACTCAGCCTTTCGGGCCTCCCCTCTTGTGCTGAGAAGCGTGGAACGACAGCTGTTGGAGTTTGTACTTGCTGTCATGCCCACGCACAGCCATCTTTGACTCAGTGGCCAGGGACACAGGGCGCCAAGCCGATAGACGACCACGCATTGGCCTAGGAGAATGACAGACTACCTTTCCGTGTGGGAAGTAGAGAGCTGGGCTTACAAAGGTCTTTGGATCTGCCCAGCTGTGCTTAGCGCCTTTGCCTAAACTTTGAAATGAAGTCATAAGCCAAGGAATTTGCAAAACTATGTCTCTTATCAGTCCCAAAGCATTTCTGTTGGACCAGGGTTAGCGTTCTAATTTTTAAGTTTTGGAGATCAAGGCTTTACCCTGGGAAGTTGATGTCATTCCTTCATCCATCTGGACCAGAGATACCTACTGAGACTGCAGTGCCATGTGCCAGGTGTTGAACTAGGTGCCAGTAGGTGGGGAGTATATGGTGGACCCTGTCTGCAGGAGCCTGCAAGCTAGTGAGGAGGTCAGGAGGTCAAATTGGACAAGCAAAACCAAGAAGCCAACACCGTGTGGTTGATTATAAGGAAGTCATCTGAGAGGCCACAAGAATTGCTTACTTTGGTCTAGAGAGATCAAGGAAGACTTCTTGGGGGAGGTGATATTTGTTGCTTGAAAGGTGACCATTAAAGTTATAGTTAAGCCGCAATGGGAAAGCCACTTAAGTTTTCTGGGAGGAGAGAGTTTGCCCTTGGGTATTGTGCTCGTCCCCTGTGAGCCCACATGACCGCCCTCTCGATGGACCGTGACACAGTGGAAATGCTTAGTGTGGTCTTTGTAAAAACTGACGTGCTCCTTCAGCAGACCCGCGTGGAAATACTGAGACTGCAGAATGGGGCACAACCGTGATATGGAGGGTTAGTTATTCCAAGTGGTTACATTCCAAAGGTGTAATTAACCTGCCACATGTCGCATGTAAAATCCATTCTACCATGAGGTGCTGTGATGTAATGGGACTCTGTGGAATACAACATTATTATACAAGGTCAAGGTCATGCTAGGAACTCTTCTATTCACCTCAGTGGCCTATCACAAAGGTCAGTCTCTCACTGCTGTCACACGCACTGCGGGTTGGCTAGGGCAGTGCTCTTCCTTCCGGGACCCAAGCTTAGGGAGCAGTAAGGATCCAGGCTAAGTTGTGTGAGTGTTGTTTAGGTCCATGGTGCTTAACTGTTCTCTGGGAGCAAATAGCAGCATCACCTTCCTCTTTCTTACCTCTCTGCGTGAGTTCCATGCCAATGTGACTATTTAAACATCGTGTACCATGCGCTTCTCTAGAATCCTGTCTAATCCGAACCTGGGTGTCCCGACATTGACCTCATCAGTAGATTGCTTAGACCTCTGCTCCTCCTTCCTGCTGTGTCCAGTGAGCAAACTGGGAAATAACCCTGCCTGACATGGGACATCTCTGTGTGACTCCCAACACAGTGGCAGCCATCCATCCACACCGATGGCCCCGAGCATGCTCGGTGTTTGCAAATTTCATAATTACCTCCACAGCCTATTCTTAGTAGCAGCAGATGCTGGGATTCTGCATCCTGCTCTTGGGGATCAGCGGTGAGGAAGAACAGAAAAAAAATGAAAGCGTTGTTTTGCACATGGCTGGACATCTGCATTTCTGAATTGCCCTGTTGTGCGTATCGTGCGACTGCCGAAGCTGTTCTGTTGCACGTGAACTTTGTCCACCGAAGTTTTTGTCTCCGCAGTCTAAATCGGTTTTGGATCCTTCTGAAATCGAAATGGTCAGACCATATTTTTCTAATATTTGGTTGGATTGTCGCATCGCTCTGAAGCGGAGCTGACTTGTCTGTGTTCGCATCCACAGCAGGGGTCGCTTCTTTATTTTCCTGGGCAGCGCAGCTTGTTTTCCCAAAGCTGCTACTTACCTCATCGCTGCCCACAGGGAGGGGCTGGGGAGGCCACCGTGGCTTCAAGGACTGTGTGCTCTGTCGTTATTGTCAGGGCGAGAGTGGCCTGCTTTTCAGAAACTAAACAGATGAAGCACCCAAAACAGCTAACCTACTAGGTATGCTGGTGCTGTGGCAAAGACTTGGACTTGGGGTTGAGACAGCGAAGCACACTGGTTCTTTATTGGAAGCGCTGGTCCTCAGGGCTGTGGTCTCTTTTGTCAGCTGCAGCCCAGAGATTCCCAGCCTCGCTGTGCATGAGAATAAGCTGGGGTCCGCCTCCCCATAGTCTGACTCGGTTGGTCCAGAGCCGCGACTGCCATGATTAGTTTAAGGAAACCCGCCCCGCACCGCCCCCCCCCCCCCCCCCCCCCCCCGCCCCCGGTGATTCTAATGTGCAGCCGGAGTCGAGAAGCTGTGTTTGAGGGGTTTACATAGCTTTTGCTAAAACTGATGTGTTCTTTCTGTCTTGCTAGCCATGTCATAATGTGAGCGAATTTCTCTATAAAGCAAAGGCACGTATTTGGGTGGGAGTGTTGACAGATGAAAAGGCACGGATTCTGTCTTCAGGGATAAAGTGAAGAATATGGTAGTGATGGCCCTCAGTCATTAAATACTTACATTGAGCACTGCGCTAATCTCCATAGTATCCCTGTAAGATAAACACTGTTGTCATGGTCAGTTTTGTAGATAAGGAAACCAAGATTCACAGATAGCATGTAATTTTCCCACAGTCACACAGCTAGTAAGTGGCAGAGTCAGAACTTGAACTTGGTCTGCTGGACTTCAAAGCTCATCCTGCCTGTCACTTCCCTAAGATGATAAACTACAATACAAATAAGAAAGGAGAACCCACTGAGTAAGAAGAATATGTATCTAGATTAGTAATTTTCAACTGGTGCGCTGCAAGAATTTTTAAAACATGCAGTACCTGACTATTTAGTCAGGGGCACTGACCTCTTCTCCCTTAGATCGTCAAATAAAAAAAAGACAAGAGCCAACACAACAATAGCCATCTGGTGTGAATGAATCAAAATCGTACAATTTTTTGTCAGATTGACAATAAAATAGAATATATTTTCTGGTGTTCCACAGAATTTTAGTAATTAACCATTGCGTGCCATGAGATGAAAAAGGTTGAAAATCGCTAACCTAGATTATTAGGAAATCCTTCTTTTCTGAAAAAGGGTGGGGGAAAAGATGTTTAGATGTCTTTGTTTTTCTTTAAATTCAGTATTTCTTTCCTACCAACCTAGGAAAGTCCAAAGCAGGTGGCAGAACCCAAGGGCTTGGGTGTTGGTGTTAAAATTACTCAGTGGCTTCCAGTGTTAGTTCACCTCTGTTCTCTGTGTTTCCCCTTTTGAGTGGAAATGGTTTCTTCTTACCTGGATGTGTAAGAAGCGTGGTGCATTCTTACAGTCATTCTCTTGCCGGGCCTGGGTGCAATATAAAATCCTCATGAAACCCTAAGAAATTCCATCTCCAGTTCCCAGCAGTCCTCTCTGTCCCCGTACATATGAAGAAATGATTCGGGCACCCAATAAATATTTGCTAAATGAAGGAGAGAATGAATTTTGCAAACAGGGACCATAACAGAAACAGTGCCTTGTATATTGCTAAGGACATTTTGGGAAATGAGAGAAGTCTTCATCCGTTGGCATGCCCCCAGTTTCTCCAGGGGGTCAACTCCCAAATGCCTACCTGGGGGAACTTTCTGTACACTAAGCATAGCAGTACAAATAGCCTTTAAAAAAAATCATATTATCATCCACCTGTTTTCTAACTTTCAGCCTTATTGAAGGCTACTGACTTTTTCTTCTCTCCCAGTGGCGTTTTTCATAGGATAACTTAGGAAAAGTTCAAAGTTCCCAGGGCACAAGAGAGGCAGGAGGGAAGGTACCTGTCAGCCTGTGAGAAAGAAAAGGCCAATGTTGACCCATTCTTGTCATGCAGGGACACCTGGACTAGACCCTGCCCCCTCTGGGAGTTCAAGCCGCTGTCACCGGAGTCATAAAGGGACAGTGAGGCTTGTGTTCTTGCATCCTGAGGCAGACAATGCAAGTATTTTTAGGGCTCTTCTTGCTTCAGTCTCATTTCTGCTTGAAACTTTAGCACATGCAGGCTGTACCAAAAAGACTTTTAAACTACTCTCTGGGTAGTGTAGGAGGAGTCGGGTTCATACTGCAGCCTTTAAGCAAATTATTTTTTTTATTGCTAAGTATCCAACAGGCTGAGCAGAGGAAATTCAAGTCTAACCCTGGAGGGACCCCTGTTTAGTCATCTGTCTAGACAGACGGGTTCGTATAATGGGCCTCTCTGTTTCTCCTGCTTTGTTAGAGCAGACGGTGGTCCCTCTCTTTCAACTCTGCGAAGATGTCAACATTTGGTTGTTTTGATCCCAACGTACTGTTGATAAGCCAAGAAAGTGACTCACCCATGAGCCAAAGATGACTCTGAGTGTGACACTTAGTCTGTGATGTAGAGGAGAGAAGAGACAGGCTTTGCACGAAGCAGACCAGGGTAAAACCCTTGAGCAAGGACATTCCCCTCTTGGAACCGCATTGGACTCTTCTCTGAAATGGAAATTAATTTTTAAAAATCTGCCTCTTAGTGGCACTTTAAGAAGGAATTATCTAATACACATATGGTAGGGACCAAATAAGCTCACTCATTCACTCATTCATTCATTCATTCACTTTAAGGTGATCAGCGGGGCCTTCCATCTTTTGACTTTCCTATTTTGAGAGCCATAAAAAGCCAGAAATCCCACCCCATCTTTTAAATATCAGGTCGGCATACACTGAAATAAAGCAAGTGATAATTTCTTAAAGTCTAGGAAAAAAGTTAAAAGTGGTGCCAATTTCTGTAAGAGGAAAATTGTATCAGAGATAGTGTTTAAAAATCAGTAGAATAAGACAGAATGACCTTCTTTGTCTTAGCAAGGAGGGCTTCAAACTTGCAGAACTCGCCCAGAGAGACTAATTGTGTTAGCTCCCATTTCTTCAAAGTGGTGGCACCTCACTCCGCCTCCTTATTTTACTTCAAGCCCTGCTGGGATTGTCCCTTAGAATGATCATCTGGGAATTTCTGTTTAATTCAGTAAATATCCACTGAAGACATATTGCCTCAAGGGCTTGGTGGCTGAATCACACAGGTGGCTAGACAGTGAGGCAGGTAGGGATGGGTCCCTCCCGGAGGCGCAGCACAAACCGCCCAGAGGAGTCACGGGGACCACACACCCAGGTTCAAGTGGAGTCCCCACCGTCTCCAGTTACATAACATCGGATTGGACCCGTTCCCTTTTTTAAATCTTTATTTATTGAATATACAGAGAGAAACATCAATCCATTGTTCCACTTATTTATGCATTCATTGGTTGAGTCTTTACGTACCCTGACCAGGGACGTGAAGCTGCAACCTTGGTGTGTTGGGCTGATATTCTAACCCACTGAGCTACCCAGCCAGGGTGGGCCACCTTCCGGCTTTAAGCCTCAGTTTCTCACCTTCCCCCAAAGTGGGATAACTCCAGTGCACACATGACACATGGTACGCCCCTCCCGACTAGCAATATAGCCGTTGTTATTTTTATTCTTTTTATTGTTAGAATTATGTATACCTGCCCTCAAGTAGCTCATAGTGTATCTGTGAAGACCTGTTTGTAAACTAACTACCCTACACAAAGCAGAATGATAATTTAAGAGAATCGCTGAATGATATTTACAAGTAAAGGACAAGGGAAGGCAAAGGCCAGGTGGTTGGTTAACGAAACCAACTTTTCAGAGACGTGATCCCTCACGTACCTCTTCCTCAGCTGGGAAAGGACTGAAGCAAATACTGTCTGCGTTTGTACCCAGCTTTTCCCATTTCATGGTACACTTCACGACAGTCGCACGCATTGAAATGCCATTAGGACCCAGTGTTTTATGTGGCTTCGGATACCGTACGCCTGAGTCATGTCTCTTTCGATGCAACTGTGATCAATAAACGCTCCCCCCCAGCAAGTGTGGGTAACCACAAGGACATCCCTCCTCGCTGCCCCACCCCCAGAGCAGCAGGGTGACTCATTCTGTTCAGGGCTCCTTCTAATAGACTTCAGATTCAGGGAGACGTAGGCTTCCTGAAGGACAGGGAGCACCAGTCCTGCCCTTGTGCTGGTGGCCTGTCCCCGTGCTGCAGAGCGTGTCTCACTCCTGACCCCTGGCAAGCCCAGCCCAGTCCTGTAGCTCAGGTGGCTGTGGGTGGGGGAGGAACTCTGCCCAATGTCAAGGGTATGCAGGATAGATGCCTCCTAAGGATGCGGCCTGAGGTCCCCAGGTACTTCCTGAGTACAGAATTTTTCTCTCTCACTTCTGTCACTCTGGCTTCTTCCTGTAGCCTCTGTGAAATGAACCCCAAGATGAGGGTCCCCCAAGAGCTAGGGCCTCCTTGGTTTTAACTCGTTATGTATGTTGTAATGTTTCTTTCCTTCTTTTTCTTACACAGAAGGGACCTAGGGAACAGCATGAGTGCTGAATGCATGGGGCAGGCTCAGAGAGCACAGAGGAAGGAGAGGAAGGGAGGGGAAGCCAAAAACAAGCATGACAAGGCCACAGAGATGGCCCTTACCTGCGTGCAGTCAGGGCCTGTGGCCCCTTGAACAGCGCCGTCCCGGCCGGTGAAGCCACATGGGTGTCTGTCTGCTGACCGTAGCTGTCAGCCCAGCATCCTTGAAACATGACCTTCCGTCACTCCCAGGGGAGATCTGGCCTCCCTATTACCCTAAATTGTAAAAGCAGACCAAGAGAATGTGCTCTCTTTTCTTTATTCTTAGGGAAGTGTTGAAACTTTCGTCCTTCCTAATGCTCAAATTCAGCTTCATCATCTTTCCTGGGGATGCTCGGGAAGAGGTTTTACTTACAAGGTCTAAGGTTAGCTCTCTGTAAGATGAGACGGAGCCTGCTGAAAACGGTGTCCTTTTCCTTTTCTTGTGATGGAGACTGAGTTCTGTCCTGACATCTAAATCCTTGAAGGTCAACGTTTAGGTCACTGGCTGTGCTATAACCTAATTTTATCATTTTCTCTACTTGCATTTAGTTACTAGGCAAAGGTGGACCTAAATAATCCCACTGCATTTAACTCCTTTTACTTACTTAAGGGACAAGTTACACTTTGCTAAGGGCCTGTATCTACTTTCTTTTATTCACCCTTACTCAGTCGTGACAATAACACGGACAACAACAGTGATGTTAATTACTTCTCCTAATGCAGTGCGTCTTCTGCTCCAGGTGCTCCCAGTGCGTTACAGATACTGAGCCATTCATCCTGGTCCCAAAAGAGAGGTACTATTGTTTCCTCTGCGCCGCATATCAGAAAGCCGAGGCACAGAGAGAGCTGAATGACTTGCCCGAGACCAATGGCTGTGATTGGGTAGAGACAGGGCATGCACCGGCCCCAGCTGCCAATGCCACCACAACACTCCCTCACTGATAGGAAGCGCATGTCCATCACCAGTCACGTGATCCCAAACGCAGCAGTGCAGTGTCATGATTCAGGGACGCAGACTGGGCAATGCAATTGCTGCTGTCTGTCTGTGTGAGGGCAAAGCAGTCCACTCCGGAAGTGGAGCCCACCAGGCCTTACTATGCAAATCCTCTGTATATCGGGAACCGATGGGGTGTGTATACACGCGGCGCTCCTTAGGGTCTGAACCAAAAAGAGCCATCAGCACGCCATGTTCTCTTGAGTTGGCTTAAAAAAAAAAAAAAAAAATGGATTCCTTTGATTAGCAAGCAGTACACATGTCTCCAGAGCTGTAGGATTTTTAATGTCTTGATTCGAATTGCACGACGCAGCCAAATGTCGTTTGGCCCTGGGCTGCTGGGTGTGCGTGTCTGCGTGCCAAGAAGCAGCTGAACTCCGCCTGGGATGCCAAGCATTCCAGACCTGTTACCTTGTAAGTGTAATATTTACCAGATTTTTGCTTCATCTGGAGATGAAGAGCAGAGCCGAGTGGAGTGGGGGCGGGTCGGGCTGCTGGCGGGGGCGCTGCCTGTTCTGAGGGATCCCTGAGTAGGTAGGTAGCAGGGAAGGCGAACAAAGATTTGCCAGAAACAAACCCTTTGGCTGGCAACTGGGAATCTAAGGGAAAAATAATAGAGCTCACGTGTGGGGTGCTCACCGTGGGCCGTGCACGGCGGTGCGGCTCCTGCGTGCCTATATTATCCTCACTGCCCTGCGAGGGGAGACTGCGTGTCCCCACTGGGTAGATGGAAAAAGGCAGTTTGGGGAGTTGGGTGGACTGCCCACGGTCCTTGACTTTCATTTTAGTAGAACTGGGCTGCAGAAGGGATGAGAGTGGCCACGTCAGGCCCTGAGGAGCCCAGGTGTTGCTTCTCACCTTCCCCACTGGCTTGCAAGGTGGCTGCCATCCACGTTTTACAAACAGGGAAACGGAGGCCTAAAGGGATTAAGGGGCTTTTGCCCAAGGCCAGTTTGAAGGGGCCCCGTGGGGCCTGGGGGGAGAATAGAGCCTGGGGCTGCTGAGTCCCAGACCCCAGATCCCTGCAAATTGTAAGTGATATAAAGTTAGCAGCACGTCTTCATTAGACGCCTATGCCAAGATTGCAAAATCAAACCAAACCCTAGACCTCTGGGCGAGCACAGCTCTCTCCCCTGTCCCTGGAGGAGAAGGGGCTTGATGCGGAGTTCCAGGCAACCTGAGCACATTCCCTGTGTCAATAAACAGAGCTAGTCAAGGAGATAATGTCATTAGGGGTGTGTGTGTGTGTGTGTGTGTGTGTGTGTGTGTGTGTGTGTGTGTGTGTGAGAGAGAGAGAGAGAGAGAGAGAGAGGTGTGAGGTGTGTGTGGTCTGTTCACACAGGGGCTAGGTTGCCTGCTGGAGCCGGGGAGAATTGTTTTCTACATGGAGTTCAGCAGTTGCCAGAGAACCATGTGTCATGTCCCATATTTTAGTTTCATTGTCACTTGCTCTGAGGAGTGAGTGGTGACAAGACCCCCAAGGTCAGCGAAGGAAGATGGTAAAAGCTGGCTGGCTGTCGTCCTTTCCGCCCTCCCCAGATGGCGCTGCCCTGAGGACCCTCAACATCGCTGTAATTTTTTTTCTTTTTGAAGAGGAAGGATTTGTGTGGAAATTAAGCCATGGCACCAGAGACAGCTTCCCACCCCCACTCCGACATACTCAGGGCTGACTTCTGATGAGGCTGGAAATAAAAACAGAAAAACCTTCTTGCCCAGAGGCCCCTCCCTGGCCAGAGAGCCCTTACACCGCCTCCTTTGCTTGGGGAGATGATGCTTCGGTTGACTCTCCCCCCAAACTGTTTTTAGCTGAAGGTGGAGCATTGTGAAAGCAAAGGTGGAATGAAGTCTCCAGTAGAAGAACAAAACCCCTGAGCAGAGTTTGCTTCAGGGCACACATTCAGACTGGGGGGTGGGGCGGTGCCACTGATTCATCCAGACGCCAGCCTGATAAAGTGACTCCTCTGAAGCAAGAGGTTTCCCTTCCAAATTCAATTAGGTAGTCAGTTATTCCTCTGTGGAAACTCCGGTTTCTTTCTCTCCGCCGGGCTTTGCCGAGCCACGTGTCCTGCGGGGCTTTTGGCCACAGGAACGGAATGCGGAGGGTGGTGTGCCTCCATTGCAAACCCTGGGGCAGAAGAGAGCGGAGGAGCTGGCCTGAAGTAAAGCAGGCAGGGTGCAGGAAGGGGAGTCCGGGTCAGGGAAGGGCAGCTAAGGTGACCGGGTCCTGCGGCCAGCGCCATGCTAGGAGCCTCTTCAGGTGCCACCTCCGCCTTCCTCCGGCCCTCCTTGCTGGCCGTCTGCAAGCCCTGGTGGTGTATGGGGGCAGCATGGGCCATTTCCCTTTGGATTGCTCATCTCGATTTTTGAAAATAAATGCATACTGGGTGAGGAGGTTGTCCTCTGGCACAAGCCATGGAGTAAATTGTTTTTAGAGTCTTCTCGAAAGTAATTGGGATTTTGAATTAAACGTTAGATGATAAGGGACAGTTTCACCGAAGAGTACAAAGCAAAAGGAAAGGGAGGCCCCAATCAGGAGGAAAGAAAACCACGCAAGGGAGCCTCAGACTTTTAGATCCTGCCCATGCGTGGTGCAGGGCAGCTGCAGGGGGCGCTTAGGATGTAAGCAGCGCTTTCATGGAAGACCACGGGCCACCCACACTTAGGACCTGAGCCCCCTGTTTTTTCCACGTATAACCCGCTGGGGTCTGTAAGTGATCTTTAGAAGGGACCAAAATGCAAGGCGGGAATGCACGTGTCTTTTTTTCTTTTTAAACGTATCATTAATTGTAACCACAGATCTACATTTAAAACAACACAAGGCCATTCTGAAATGCAATAGTGAGAGTGCTGACGTGCCCTTCAGAGTCCCTTCTCTGTGGCTGGGCGAGCAGGTAGCATGGGGGTGGGGCACAGGCCTTCAGTGTCACGCAAGCCTCTACTGGCTTCGCAAGCAAATAGGAATTCTTCCCAAGAAGTGGCTCTCCTTGCGTAAGCCGCGCATCCGCCTAACCACGGTGTTTGGGAGTTTTTTGCTGAAGAGCTGTGACGCGTGCCAGAGGACCCGTGGGATTTGCCCCGTGAGTCAGGTTTCAAGGAGTCAGAAGCTGCCACCAAGTGAACCACACGCTTCTGGAGAACTTTCCCCGAAAGGCAATTTCGAGTGAGAAAGGCTGCCTTTGGGTTCTCCCACCGAAAAAGGTAGAAAGTAAACATGTACTGGCAAAAAAAAGCAGCACAGTTCGGACCCTCCCCGAGTTGTGAAATGACGTAAGAATGGCTTCTCATTGCCTTCCCTTCACTCCGACATCGCGGAGGGAGCCTGTGGTGCATGGCGGGTCTGGGGCGGCCAGGCTGCGCTGTGCAGACGAGGAGGTACCTGAAGGTTTACACAAATTATACACAGTCATTTGCAGGTTTTTCCCCCTTTCCTTCCAGAATATCTTGGCTTTGAAAAAAAAAAAAAATAGGGGAAAAAAGGAGTTAAGTCCTGCAAGCGTTTTGAATGCATGGAGCACGTGTCTTGTTTTTAAGGGCTGTGTCCTGCCTTTCGTTGTTGTATGGGCTTAGAAGTGACCGTCTTCTTCACGTGGGTAGTTAACGTAGCTATGTATGTTGGGACGGAGTGAGAACAACTTGAGGTGGTGTTTCTATGAGACGTCACTAAGGTTATACATGAGATTACATGCAAGGCAGTGCTTTGTCCATGGTATGTGAATGTGGGTACTTTGCATGTAATCTGATGGGTCGGCAAATGCAGTGGTTTTCTAAGACACGTCCTAGGGAACCAGGCTCACGTGCACCCGCAGTTTCCTGACACTAAAGGGTGCAAACCGGGGGGCAGAGGCAGACCCCCAGGACTGTGCTGGGTAGTGAAGCAGACAAGAAGCCGGCTCGCATCCCCAAGGGTCTCAGATGCAGCTGCCAGTCTGACACACGTGACCCTTTCTTTGTTCCTGGTTGGCGGAGTCTCACCGGCATTAGGCTCTGAGGGTCGCTGCGGGCTCCCCTCTGCTCCCAGCGGTCTGCTAGTAATAGAAGCTTCCATTTATTGAGTCCTTACTGGGTTCAAAGGCATTACCTGACTTCACCCCTTCCAGCCATGCTTAGAGGCCAGAGTTAGTGGGAGCATTTGAAAGATACAGAAGTGAACCTAGGTCCTGGCTCTCCTGCTGCGCATGTCCCCTCACAGCCGACCTGGCCACTGTCCAAGACCCACTCCCACTTGACCCTTCACTTCCTTCTCCTCACTCACTCTAGACTTGTGAGAAAAGCTGGTCTGACTGAGGGCTGGGGAAACCAGACTGACGCCATGTTGACTGGGTTTAAATATAGACGTAGATACAGATTAGACTCACAAAGTGCTCTCACAAGGATTCTGAGACCCTTCTCCGAGGTAGTCGATGGTGCTGGTGTTCGAACACCACGCCGTGATGTTCGTGTCTCTGCGACCTCCCCCTGCCCCAAGCCCCGTCGCCATCAGCATTATTCTTCATAGAAATGAATGCAGCTTGGAAGGGCCCCCGAGAACAAGCCCGTGCCTCTGCGTGCTCTGCAAGGTTGGAAACTGTAGTTCACAGACCCCGTGCACCCACCAGGCCGTAGGCATGGGGTTCAACCTGGAGCACAATTAGGGAGAGCTATGGGGAAGGCGTCTTTGCCCCTTTGAGCCACGCCCCCTGCCCCGTCTTCCTTCTTACAGTAAAAAGGACTCATGTATGGTCAGTAGGTTTCAAAAATAGGAAGCAAAGGGCTTGGCCTGAGTCTGTGGACCGAAATGCCTGTAACATGCATTTGGCCAGGGCGGAAGAGCTCCTCTTTAACAAGGGCTTGGTGTGTGCTTTTTGAGGGACGGAGGAGAGCCATGGACTTGGAATTCCAGGAAGACATGTGTCTCATCTGTCGACATGGCTGTCCTGAAAGAAGCGAGTGCAGAGACAGCTTCAGAGACCACCTGAGTTTTGACCCCTGTCATTATTAGCAAAGACTTCTGAAAACTTTTCAAGAAAATGGAGGGGGGTGCAAGACAGAGCTTATGCTTCCCTAAAGAGAAGAAACTCATTTTTTTCCCTTAAGAATTCTCTTTTCTCAAAATTACAGCGCCTCCCATCCTTGCTGGGGTATCAGATAAAATGGAACTGTTTGTGTTAACTCTTTGGACACCCTGGCTGCTACTATTGTTACAGTTTTCTGTCCCAGTGTCCCTAAGAGCAGATTAAAATGGGTACATTTTAGAGCCGCTAGGCACCAGCATCACAAGCTTGAAGCTCCACTCCACAGCCTGCTCTCGGATAATTAAATTAAAGCAACACATACTCAAACATTTTCGAGCACTTAGCCGCGGTCAAGTTGTGCCATGGAGAGTCTTACTTTAAAGCCTGTTGTTATTTCCTCTCCCAAACGGTGGCCTGGCCTTGAGCAGAAAGCTGCTCAGCACCCAGATGAACGTGATTTCGTAAAACAAGCAGAGCATCTGGGGCTCCATTCCGGAACACGTCGGTCTCCCAGTCCATCTAGATTCCTATAATTCCTGTACGTTCCCGTATCTTAATTGCCCACAGCAGCGCTGCCAACACAAACAGGATGGGGGAAGAGTACACGCCCTTGACAAATACATCTACCAATCCTAAGAAAGCACCATCCTTTGAAACTTTAATAGTGTTTGTAAGGTACTGCATGGCCATGTCCTGCAGTGCTAATCAGGATATCGAAGAGCTAAAAATTCCTTCAGAGCGGTTCTTACTCCCTGCACCTTTCCCGTCCAGCGTCAGGGCCGGGGTTTGGCAGGGAGACCAGTTCAGGCCTTCCTTCCAGCTTTCCCAGGTAGCCTATTTGGAAACTCACCCACAGAGTGCTGATGAATGGAGGATGGGTGCTAGGGGCATGGTGGGTTCTAGAACCTTCCTCAGCCCTGTCCCGTTGGCCATTTTTCCTTATTGATGTGCAGTGGGACACAACTGGTCTGCTCATCCACACTGAAGAAAGTGTGCTACTGGGCAAACGATTTTGTCGGACAGTAGTGCGATTGCACAATCCGGGGGCCCCTTCCGTAGACTGGGCTGCCCCCACTGGAGACCAGCAGCACAGTGGCGGGACCTGGTACAGAGAGAGCACCTCAGAAGGAAGGAGTTCCGATATGGAGTCACGTCCATCTTCGCTGAAACTAATCCTAGGAACTTTGTTCATGATCTGTGAATCTAGGGGACTGAATGAAATACACGCTAAGGATCTTCCTGATTTTAAGACTGCTCTGCAATATTGTTTTACAAATGAATGCGCAGGTAACCAAATTAGACTCCAGATCCTTCTCGGCATACTTGAAATGAGAAGCTGAGTCAAATAAGTACACAATGAGTGGAGTATGTTCTAAATTTTGCACCAAAAAAGCCTCAACACATTAAAAATAAGATAAGGACATCTGTAAAATAGTTTGGAGGGGAAAGACCAAAGACTTGTCATTTATTATGCATTCAAAACAGAAAATACGATATGAGTGCAAAGGTTAAAAAAGGAGAAAGAGAGTAATTAAGTGTTGGGATGCATTAATAAAAGTATAGGTTCCACATTAAGGAAGGTGATAGTTCTACCCTATTCTGCCTTGAGAATTATGTTCAAATTTAAGGTTTTAAGATTGGATAAAGAGGACATCCACAAGCGTAAAAGGCTGTAATGAACAATAATGCAAGGAAGTAGGGATGTTTGCTTAGAAAAGAGAGAAAGTGGTCGGGGGAAGGGGCAGGAGAGCTGGCTTTGGAATTTCTAAGTAGGGCCAGTAGACCCAATGGGTGGACTTGTCGGTAAGAATATCGGAGCCCAGGGTAGAGAAGAGACCGCAGCAGGCCATCTCCCTGAGTTCTGAGTTCTCTGGGAGTTCTGGGTGAGGTTGACTTGTCTTGTCCTGTAGACAGAACTGTAAAAAGAGAAATTAGCTACCGTTAACTTTGAGAAGGTACCGAACACGTGCCAGGCGGTCCCTTCATGGGCTTTCATTCCTAATCGCAATGAAGAGCTTCAGAGAGACTGAATATTGGCTGTATTTGCTTTTTTCTTTCAAACTGGATAATCCAGACCATCGATTCCTCTTCATATTTACTCACTCCCAAGTCCTGAATTTAAGACCTTAGTAATAGCCCATGCCAGGTAATTACCTTGGTAAATAGCTTGCAATCCTAGCAGGGCGAGCCCTGCAACTTACTGGCTTAGCTGCAGGGCGAAGCAACCAATCCCTGCAGTGCCTCAGAGTAATGAGGCGGTAGCCTTACAAAGTAGCTGACTGGAAACCCAGAGAAAAGCTCACCACGGCTCAGACGTGCGTTGGCCATTATGTACACCGCTGCTGTACTTTTAGGAAGATTAGGGAAAGATTTGCAGGCTGGTAAGGACTCACTCCACCCGTGAAGCATCTCAGAAGTCCCCACCAGTCATTACAGAGTTGCAGGAAAAGCACCCCATTTCTGGAAAGGAGGGTGTTGAGGTTTGCTTGTTCTGGGATGCGCGTGCTCTTTGCTGGGATGGGCAAGAATATCCAAGACTGTGCATTTTAATTCTTATTTTGCCAATGTTTTTGCATCATCCTGGAAAGATTTTACTCCTCGGTTTTTCAATCTGTAGACAGAGATTAAAATTACAAAGGGCCTTTAATCCATTAAGACAGTGATTGCCAACCTTTTTCGTCTCATGGCGCACGTAAACTAATTATACTAAAATTCTGCAGCACACCGAAAACATATCTGTTGCCGACCCAACAAAAAACAGCTGTAATTTTAATTTATTCACACTGGATGGCTATTGTTGTGTTGGCTGTTGTCATTTTTTTTTTTTAATTTGACCATCTAAGGGAAAAAAGGTCAGTGCCCCTGACTAAAGAGTCAGGTACTGCATGTTTTAAAAATTCTTGCAGCACACTGGTTGACATTGTTGCATTAAGAGATTAAAGATGCTATTTTAAGTTTCCGAGTTTAACTTGTTATTGCCTTCCTTCCTACCATTGACCTGGTAGGGAGCAATTGCTGAATTCTGGAATAGGTGTTTGGATAACGATGTCGTGGGGCCCTGCGCCTCCTTAAATGCCATAAGTGGGCCAAAAAGGCATGGTTACTGTGCTCCCTGTATATTGTACATTAAAAAATAAAAGCACAGGTTGAGGAGAAGTAAGAAAAAGAGGAGAAAAAGAACGTGTAGCAAAGGAAAAAGAGAAGATAAGAAAGGGGAGAGAAAAAGGAAGGAAGGAAGGAAGGAAGGAAAGAAGGAAGGAAGGAAGGAAAGAAGGAAAGAAGGAAGGAAGGAAAGAAAGGAAGGAAGGAAGGAAGGAAGGAAGGAAGGAAGGAAGGAAGGAAGGAAGGAAGGGAGAGAGAGAAAGACCTAAGCCGGGAGAGCTTTATGTGCCTTAAGGAATGAGACAGCAGCAGAACACAGTGGTTTAACCATCAGGACAGCCTGCCACTGCGAGGCCCTCAGGGAGGCGTGCCACATTCACGGTCCGCCTGCTGCGTGTCTGCTGTTGGACCTGCCCCTTTCTGCAACCAAGGATTTTACTGCTAAAACCCAGCACCCCCCTCCAATGCAAATCGCCTACACTCAGAACAGGATGAGAAGTACAGAGGCCTTGAAAAGAAATAGGTGTCTCCCTGTGGGTGGGGTTTTACAAGGGTGCTGGAAACTTTGCAGGACAAACTAGAAACCCCAAGTCCCTCACAGCTCAAGAAAACCAACTGCCCTGGGTCGCCTCCACTGCTCTTTGGCTTTGATTGCCTCGAGTCAGAAGGCTCCCGAACGCTCACGCTGACAGTCGTACAGCCTCAAATAGCAGCGCGCTGAAGGCCAAGTCCCATAAGCTGATGCTGACACAATTAAACTCCCAGTTGCCAACGGCACGTCAAGTCTGACACCGGCCCCCACATGGAGACTCCCACTTTCAATCACAGACGCTCCAGGGCTGTGTTACATTTAGTAAGAGGGATGGCGGAGGGAACATCAGAAACCACCGCTTGATGCGCTGTTTATTTCTCGGTCGTTTTGTGTGAAATTGCTGTGACTTGAATGTCAGCAGTGTTTGGGATGTGGTCGTGAAATAAAATCCATCTCCGGCGTGCCAAGACAAATTTCAGGAAACCCCAAAACACAATTGTCTTGGTTTCTTGCTGGCTGCGTCAGCATGCACACCAGTAGAGGCTGGTTTATTGCCCTCCAACCATTTGGTGGGTTGCCTGCCTTGCCACCCTCTGGGGATGCCTAATGAACCCCAAACTATTCCCCTCAAAGCCGGGGATGTCAGGAACGAGGGGCCACTGCACTCATTAAGCATGTCAAAAGTCCACGCCAATTACCGTAGAGCTACAGGAAAAGTACAGTTGTTTCTAGAAAGAGAGAGAAGGAGTTTGTTCTGTTCCTTTGAGGAGCTTGGAGATAAGAGCCAGTGTATGCAGGGGGTCTCGATGATCCTGGGCGGTACTTCGATGGGAGAACTGAGTAAGTTCTCCCATCAGGACTGAGTAAGCCCCCCAGAGCTCCAACCCAGGGCCATTCTTTGTAGGAGGATCAGTGAAAATACTGGGCCTTGTATTAAAGTTTCTCGAGCTTTCTTATGAGGTCAAGCTGATCTCTAGTTGAGAAGGAGCCACTTTTTGTGTCCAGTTTTTGCAGCAAAGCTCCAGGGTGTGGGGTGTCGGTATTTCTGCCTGGGTTGGTCTTCTTGCCTTTGACTCTGGGGCTTCTCCGTGCAGAAGGCAGGACATTGTGGTGAAAAAAGCCTTGGTTTTCATTGAAAGGCCAGCCTCACCTTGACCATGGCCAGGAGTTATTTTATTCTCCTTCCTTTCAACTTCTTTAGCTGTGAATGGGGATTAGACACTCTGCTAGCCGTATCTGAAGCTGTTGGGGAGGGGGGGTTATGAAGGAGAATCCGGGGCTGCAGTGAGACCAGGCCATTCCTTTTAGGGTGTGGATGGCGGGTGGAGATATTTCATTCATCCCACACAAGTACATGACACTGACTAACAACGGGAAGGGAAGCCTGGCCAAGTTCATTGTGGTTAGACCAGAGTCTAGGGCAGACATTAGCAAGCCTAAGTGCAAAACAGTCTCTCATGCGATTCACCCCGAAGGTCTGGGACGGAGCCAGGTGATAAGCATGTTAATAAGCTCCCAACGTGAGTCCCATGCGGGTGATGAGTGGCAATCATCTCACTTAGAATTTAGGGGAGAAAGACAGCTTTTGGAAGCTCACCCATGGGGAGCATCAGAATGAGAATGATGGCATGGCAGAGCTGTGAGGGAGCTGGGTGGCCACCTGGCTCAACCCGCCCCCAGATTCAGGATGACCCCACTATGTTTTGGGGGACAAGGCATATCTCTAAAGGATGTAAACTCTTCCCGTGAGGTGAATACACCCGACACTGAAAGACAGCAGAGTCTGATTTTTTCCTTTTTAACTTTCCGAAATTATGAGAAAAATTCTTTATATATTGAGCCAAAACATGACTCCCTGGCTCTCCAAAAAGTAGGGACTTTCCATGTGAAGTATTTGGAATCTCAGAAGGGATTTCATGTCGCCAAGTCACCTCTTCTTTAAGCTAGGTGTTATCGGTTCCTTTCTCTGAGGGGTTCTCTCTCCAGCCTGGGCTTGGGTGTTGTCATCTTAGGAGCTTAGAAAAGTCCACCCCGGTCCAGTGAGACAGACTCTCAGGGGCTGGGTCCCAGGCAGGCCTGGGCGTTTCAAAAGCTCTTCAGTTTGAAAAAGGTGGAAGGGATTAGAAGCACAAACTGCCAGCCATAAAAATAGTCCCCGGGGTGGGAAGCGCAGCCTGGAGAATGTAGTCGCTCATATCGTAATAACTGTAGGTGGTGTCACGTGGGCACTGGACTTCTGGGGGGGTCATTCAGCAAGGTATTTAAAGGTCATACGGCAGGGCAACTGGAACTGAAAAGGTAAAATTTAAAAAACAAGTATACATTTTACAAATAGAAAATGGTCTTCAGTTTGAAATGTGCAGTCACGCTAGACCATTAGTGTAAACCGTGGGGCAGTTTCATTTTTCTGTTGTAAGAGCCTCAGAGTTCTTGTGTGGCTCCAGTTTCTTCTTTTCTCCATGTTATTTTTATTCCTATGTGGAATGCCTGCTGAAACATTTAGATCCTCCTTTGTCTTTTTTTTTTTTTAATCATCCAAAAATATTTATTGAGCTACTACTTCCTAGAAACCTGGGCTTCTCCATTTACCAAATCAGACAAAGACCCCTCTGTGGAGCTTACACTCTGGCAGCAGGGATAAAGACTAACACTGAAGACGTTCATTAAGCAAGTCCATTTCATAGCATGTTAGCAGGAGGTCTTTCAAAAATAAAGGGGTACATCGTAGATGCCTCTTTCTCTGTCTTTCTTTGCGGATTTCCTTTCTTCTGTCCTTCAGTTCAGTTTTTCTCAGGCTTTAGGGTACATAAGAATCACCCAAGGAGTTTGACAAAACGCAGAGCCCGGACCCCACCCCACGCCCGTGGTTTGAGAACTCCTGCTGTATGGGATCCATACATCCCTCTGGTAACAGCAGCCTGGACTGCTCGGTAAATCTCTTCTTCCAGGCCTCCGATAACTGCCTTTCTACCCTCACCCTCTGCCTGTCAGTGACTGAACTAGCGACCTCTGCTTGGTCCTGGAGATTCCCCAAGGACACAGGCCCGCGTGCAGTTGCCCTCGGGGGTTTCAGTTCCTCATGGCTCCCAAAAAGCTGTTGTTAGACGCTAAATTCTCTTTCTTCCCAGACCCTGGCCTCTACCTACCTGCACACATGTGATATTTCACTGGTCTCACCAGCTAGGAGTCAACTGACACCCTCGCCCAGTGCAGTGCTCACAGTTCCGTGGGGTGTCAGACCCCCCGATAACCTGCCCCTGTCGCAGGTTCCCGAGCGCAGCAGATGCCGTAGGCTCACAGGCACCCGGAGCGCCTCCGCCGAACAGTCCGATGTCTGTCCCACGCTTCGTTCCCTGGCAGCTTTCTGGTCTGAGCAACCTGGCCGGGAATAAACGACAGGTAGAGGGTGAAGGGCCGGGCTCTGGGCATCCTTGCGGGATTCCTTTCAGGCCTCCCACCCCGGATCTCAGTCAAAGCCCGTCACGCGTTGGTGATGCAAGACCTTTCTTTAGGTTTTGTGTTTCACTAACAATTTTTTTTGTAGATAGTGCTACTTTGACCATCTCAGTGGGAGGTGGACTTGCCTGATGCAGAGATGTTTGGGGGGGGGGGCAGTAGAATTTTCTTGTCACTTTTTTTTTGTTTGTTTGTAAAACAGGCACAATATTACAGGATGGTGGTGGGGTATCTGAGAATATACGGGTGACTATAATTTCTCTCTATGGTGGAGAGGACTTAGGATATGTAGACATGTTTATAAACTCTAGGTGCTTAGGTGGGGAGAAGCTAACATACAATGAGCAGATAAATTATTTGGAACAGATAAGTCAACATATAACTCGTATAGTACTAGTCTGTGATAAGTGCTATAATTAGGCTTTCTGTATACTGTGACTTGGAAAACAAATAACTAGTTAGATTTCCTCATTTTCCCTCCCTCTGTCCATTTCCCAGCTTCAATTCAACAGGGATGTGAGGCCCAGGTTAAGGTGAGGGAACACTGTTTACATGAGGACATTCTGGAATCTTCTATGTGCAAGATGCTCCCTGAGAGGAAGGTCCAAGGGAGTGTAGGGAGGGGAAGCAGAATCAGTCTTGTGGCCTGAATCACTCCAAAGGTTGGAAGGAAAATCAATTTTACAAAAAAAAAAAAAAAAAAGAAAGAAAGAAAGAAAGAAAAATGTGGGTCAGAAATTGAGAGGGAAGAACCAGTTGGGGATGAGTGAGCGTCAGTAGGCCAAGGTCAAGCAGAAGCACCTGGCCACTGGTGATGGACTGGGACCCAGGATAGGAAGGGCAGAGGACTTGAGAGAGAGCTCCCGTTTTCTCTAAGAGTTCTTGGAGAAGACAGAGGAAAAGCTCTGTCCTCCTAGGCGAAGTGGGTGGACCAGGCCTGGCTGGGTGTGGATGGGCCATTCTCCGTGGTCCCTGCACGGCGCAGCCGAAAGCTCTGATGAGGTAAGGGCGAGTCACAGACTAGGCCAGAGCAATATGCTGTGATTTTTTTTTTTTTTTTTCCAAATGCAGAAACACTTCACAAATTGCTCAAGTTCCTCCGCTGGGCTGGGGGCTGGAGATCCGTAGCACTTGACAACGGAGGACAGCTGGGACCGTGGTTCGTCAGTTCTCGGTCGGCCAGAGCAGGGGTGTGGGGACTCCGCTGTTTCCTCCTGGCCTGGTAGCTTCACTGTGGCTACCAGACCCAAGCAGCGTTGCTGCGGAGGCTGCTCAGCTGTCTTCTCACCTCTTGCATTAACCACTTCTACTTATAAAACAAGATCCAAAAGTGCAGATTTGCATTATCAGGGGGTGGTCGAAATGGTTATCATCGCCGGAGGGGAGGAGGGCTGCTTGCCAACGCAGAGCAGAGCAGAGCACACTTCACTATCCAGCTCCTCCTGTAAATATTTGCAAACGCCCCTTCAAAGCTCAAAAGCCTGGGACAGGATCATTGGATGATGTGCTTAGAGGAAGAAGAAACAAAATTGACCTTGTTGTCCGCGGCAGCCATAAAAAGAAAGAGTGTGCACGGGCAGGAGACCAGAAAGCAGGAAAATGGCTTGAAGTTTAATAAACACAAAAGAGAATAAAAATAAATCTCAAGAGCACTTATTTACACACTTGGTGGAAGGATGAGATGGGGAAGGGTGAGTGTGAAAAATGGGTGTCGGGGGAAGAGGCCCCGGGGGTTGCATGGAAAGGCAAGGGGGAAATGAGCTAGATGTTTGCACTTTCTGATGGCAGGAGACACACCGACGGAGCTCTGCTCTCCCAGGACGCTCTTATGAAGCACGTTTGCAGCCTCTGCTGTCTAACGGAGAGGCCGTGGGGCCACGAATGCCGCCCCTGGGCTCGTGGAAGCCTCTGGCCAAACTAGAGTGGATGCAGAGCCAGAGCGCACGGCCCAGCCCTGCCCAGGCTTCTTTGCTCGGGCTTCCGGCCCGCGCTGGTCAGGCTGGCACCAACCCATCGGATCACCTGCAGGGGGCCAGTTCCGAGGAGAGAGAAATCAATTTCTTCTTCTTCGCAGCTACCTCTTCAAATTGCTATGCCAGGGACTCCAAACGTTCCTGCTTGGCTGGCTGCTTGCCCACCTGCGAACCTCCCACCAGCTGTTGCACAGCACGGTGCAGTGGGCTGTCAATGTATCGACACGTGCACTTTCTTGTCCTCAAAATCGGATGCTGTAGACTTATGGGGTTGCTTGTTGGTTCATTTCTTTGTTTCTGAGACTTCTGGCTCACGAGCTACCAAGCCCCAGTTCACAGGGTCGTTTCTGAAGCAGCCATCAAGCAGGGCAGGGCTTGCAGTCCACCACTTGCCCGTGAGCTGCTTTCTGAGAACCCAGCACCCGGGGAAAGCAGGGATGGACTCCGGTGCCCAGGCTCAGAGGGTGAAAGAGTGAAGAGCCCTTCCAATCAGGAAATGTTGGCGTGTTCCTAGCACTTTTTTCAGTGTGGTCGTCAGGGCATGGGTTTCTCAAGAAATCACGAATGGTGCTTCTTTCTGTTTTAAGATTGGCAAGATGGCTCATGTATTTAGTCGGAGCCCAGCCTTGGGGATAGCCAGATGCCTGTCTTTCCAGGCCCCATTGATGACCAACGCGGCAAACAGTGGCTACTTGGTGTAAACTGCACGAGTGCAAAGCCCAGTCCTAGATACGGGGAGAAGACAGACTTGGTGAACGTGACCTCTGCCCTCAGGATGCTTAACACTGCGTGGGGCGGGGGGAACAGAATAAACAAACATGATGCAGGCATCATCAAACCATTTGTCCAGAGCCGTCGACAGCAGTGAGGGATCCTGTGGTCATGAAGCTACGTCATCATGCAGGACAGGCTCGAAGAGGGCCAGGAAGCCACCAGGGTTGGATAGAGCCTTCGGAACACTGAAAGAGTGTTTGCAGCGGGTGTTGGAAGAGGGTTGTAGAAACATCTGTACCCAGTGGCCTGGCCCGTGTAGGCGCTTAATAAGTGGGTGTTGTATGGGATGATGGGGGTGGAACTGGACCTGCTTTGCTTTTGGTACAGCCTCGGTTGCCTCTTCGAAGCAGTGACACACGACTACAAAATAACCACAAAACTCTAGCCACCCGTGAGCTTGAAATTGTTATGTGTTGTCTGCGTCTGTGTATCTTTCATGGCTCAGAACTGATGGAATTTGGGCTGATTCTTTCTCTTTATTAGCCAAGGTCCCCTCCCACCAACCACCATTATTCTGAATAAAGAGTTTTAAGACTGGGCCTAGAATAGTCAGTATAGGGGCATAGCTTTTTTTGTTTTTTTTAAATCAAATTTTCTCATCCTAACCTAACTAGAGGGTGTATTTGGTCACATGTTTTAAAAACCAAACTATTGAGGCAAAAAAAAAAAAAAAAAGACGCAGTACATGAACCTGGATAGAGTAGACCATTTGGATGCCAACATTTCAAGGGAAAAAAAAAAATACATGGGCAAACTGCTTGCCATTAGGAGCTATTTTCTTGGCACATGTGATTAAAGTGTATGATGCGAGTCTGACAGCTCGCTCCAGCATGGACTGTCACGAACATGCTCCAACTCATGACCATCTAGCGTTTTCCACGGCTGTGTCAACTTTCAAAGGACAGGGTTAACTGCATGCCCGCAAATGGAGCTGGAAGTGGTTTGTTAATCTCCATTAATCTGCTACTCCTGTAACCAAATGCACATGTTTATTTTATTATTTTTTTTTTAGTTAAATGGTTAATGGTATGAAATTGGCCATTGAAAACAAAATCATTCTGTAGATATGTTCCTTATGGTGTCTCGAGACCGTCTGAAGCTGCATTTTTTTTTTTCTGAGTGAGAACAATGGATTTTTCTCATTTTCAACGATTGCCCTCACTTTTTGCAGATGCTATCCCACACACTTTCTACAGACCCTACTCCAGAATCGTCCGGTTTGATGTCTCAGCGATGGAGAAGAACGCTTCCAACTTGGTGAAGGCCGAGTTCAGAGTGTTTCGTTTACAGAACCCAAAAGCCAGGGTTCCTGAACAGCGGATCGAACTGTATCAGGTAACCTTTGTTTGGGTTGTTTTCATGGACCACCAGCTTAAAGACTTGGGGTAAAAGTCTTCTTATTCTGTTCGATTTTCTGAGCCGATATAAACCATCCTACACATTCACAGCGGTGGCATGGGCCCTCCTTTGCTATTCCTCAAGGAAGAACCTTTGGAGGAGGGCGGCGACTCTCCGAGCACGCGTCTTCAGTGGCGTCGATGGCTGGAGTACGCACCCTCCGAAGGGCTCTCGTTCAGAGGTTTCCCCTCATCTTCAAAGTCAGATAACATAGGCCCATTTCCACCCTGAAGAGAGAAGCCACTAACCTTCTTCCTCTGCTCTCCTTGTCCTGTAACTGTTGTCCCTTTCTCCTCTTCTTTTATCCTCCTTCCCTACTGTCATCTCTCTCCCTCTTCTTCATTCTCTTGTCTTCCTCTCTCTTCCTTGGCCGCATCCTCTCTGATTCTTTCTGCCACCTCCCCGCCTTGCTCACACTCAGTCCACTGCCTGCGCCTGTCTCCTATTATTTCAGGCCTCCCCACCTCTCTAAGTCCAGTCACTGGGTCATTGTGCTGACCCAAAAGGCGATGAGGGTGACTGAGATTTCAGAGATGTTCTTGCAAGCATGTTGCCCAAGTGGCGTCCACAGTCAGGAGCATCCTCGTCCCCTGGGAGCTGTGAGCAAAGCAGAGTCTCAGGCCCCACCCAGCCACGAGAATCTGGGGAAGGAGGCAGGTCTGTAAACAGGCAACTTTGGTGTGTCATCGTGTCACATGAAGAGTGTGGGTAAGTGCGGGGGGCAGAGTCAGAGGGGAATTGACATTTGGGCGGGGCCTCGAGAAGTATCTGTTTACACAGGATCATTGGTCATTGTTGGAGGAAGGAGCGGCTTGGGCAAAGACAGAGTCTTGAAGGCTTGAGGGTACCTAGACAAAGGGTGCTGAGTGGCTGGAGGTGAGCAGAGATGGGGAGAAGTTTGTCCCTCCGGGGAAACTAAAGAGAATCGAGAACAACCCCTCCTTCCCAAGAACCCCAACGTCAAGCAGTAGGCATGTATGAGCATATGAACGAAAAGTGGGCTTGCTTGAAAAAAGGAAGGAATTGACTTTGTATGAGAAAAACTCAAACTGTCTTGCATTCCAAACATTTGAAAATGTTGGTAACTTGGATAAGAATTTTCTTTGTACTTATTACGAAAATGAATTACCGTGCCAAAGAAGAAAGCCCAAAAAACCATTGTGTGTGAGATCTCAGAGAATAACTTTAAAGTTTTCGAAACAGTCTTCCAAGGCTAGCTTACATGTGTGCCAGACCCTCGGTAAGCACTCTGTAGGTAATACTCTCACCTGCACTGAGAAGTTTGCATGAAAAAATAATCTATTGAGATGTCATTGACATAGAACATTGAATCAGTTTTAGGTGTATAACGCAATGATATGATATTTGTATATATTGCAAAGTGATCACCACAGTCAGTTCGATGAACACCTACCACCTCCTGCAGTTACACATTGTTTTCCTTGTGGTGAGAACTATGAAGATCTACTTCCTTTTTTTTTTTTTTAAATATCAACTTTTTTTTTTTAAGATTTTATTTATTTACCTTTAGAGGGGAAGGGAACGAGAGAGGGAGAGAAATATCAATGTATGGTTGCCTCTCATGCTTCCCCTCCTGGGAACTGTCCTGCAACCCAGGCATGTGCCCTGACTGGGAATCGAACCACGACCCTTTGGTTCGCAGGCCCGCGCTCAATCCACTGAGCCACACCAGCCAGGGAAGATCTGCTTTCTTAACAAGTCTCAACTGCACGATACAGGATTATCGACAATAGTCACCCTGCTGTACATTACAGCTCCAGGACTTTTTTCTTTTCTAACTGCAAGTTTGTACCTTTTGACCGCCTTTACCCATTTAAGGTCTTCTCTTTTACTGTATTTTTTTCCCTCCATTTTACAGAGAAAGACACTGAGTCCCAGAGAAATTAAGTCACATAGACACATAGCTACGAAGTGGCAGGGCTGGGACACACAGCTGCCTGCTTCTGACCACACACCGTACTATTTGTGGCAGATCTTCCCCTTTCTCTTCACCGCAGTACAGTCAGAATAAAAGAAAAATTAAGACAAACTAGGCCAGCCAGAGGGTAGAGTGATATTTGGAGGGAGAGCAAGAAGCAAATCCTGGGTTCTCTGGGGCGGGCGGAGGGAGCTAGTTCAAAGGTAGCCAGCTACATTTCCAGGTGATTTAAAAAATAAAAACAAAACCTTGCTGATATGTCCTCTTTTCTTCTTCTTTTTCAATTAAATCACCCTGACATGCCTCTCTGCGTGAAAGACAGCCTCACGGATGGTTCCCTGGCCCTGTTCCAGGAACACGGCTCCGTAAACGGAAGGCAGGGCCTCTTAGGTTTCTTGCCTGTAACATAAGCTGCTAAATCCCTGTTCTTCTTTGGCCTTGACCTTCTGCTCTGCGAAGGGGCCTCTGATAGCAGGATTCCTGATAGCTTGCCTTACCATCTCGTCTCCGGCAGGGGATGTGTCCCGTGTCCCTTGAGTCTGGCAGTTTGAGGACCTTAGTGAGTTAATGGCTGGGCCTCCTCAGGGTTCGCTGCCACCGTGAATGCCCCATGGTATGAGTAACAAGATCTTCCCAGACTGGAGCCCCCCAGTGGCAAGGGTACCCTAAAGGAGGAACCGTCTGGAGAGAACGAACATGGGCTTGCCCGTTGTCGCTGAACACAGGAATCCAGAAGGAGGTCGTTGTAGAGGAAAAATAAGGAAGGACGACACCTGCTTATCTATCCGAGGCTCAGCTGGGCAGCAATCTAACCTCAGAAGTACAGCGCAGGTCCAGGAAGTAAGTCAGAGACCCCCAAATCTGCCGATGGTCACGGCGGGCACAGGCAGCCAACTCCCTAGAAAGGCGGCCATTGGCCCTGGGTTCACCTCTGACTGGGTGGCCTCTCTTCGGGACCACAGGAAGCTAGAAGCCCTGAATTGAGGGTTGGGGGCTGGAGGAAGACACCATCAGGGGCAGATAACCCTTGAGACTTTGAGATTCTTGTCTGCACACCAGTGCTAACAGCCTGCTGTGGACCATGTTCCTAAATCTTACCCGGTTTACAGTTAGCGAGCTCTTCATCTCTGTCGCATCCTACATTACCTCTGATAGGTGAAGGGGAAGAGGGAAGGAAAAAAGCAAAAGGTGAAAACTGAACTGTTTACAAATAGGAATCCTTATGATCCTTGTGTTTTTAGAGATTTATGCCAAAGGTATTCTTTATTGGAATGTTCAGGAATATGCTCAGTGCCCTGGGAATACCTTTGAACTTACAATATTCCGTGGAGCTCTTGGCTCTTTCAGAGTGTGGCTACATCTTTCTTTGATTCAGTTGCTCTTGATTTGTGATTAACATCATGCCCAGAGTTATGTGAAGGAGAAAACGGAGAAGGGGGATCTTCTTCAAATTGAATATCACCAACATGGGCAAGGGTGCCCACCATGTTAGACTGGGGTGAGGCCCCTGGGTCGCGAGTGAAGACCTGAGGCCCCCAAATTAATAACTTATGTAAGGGCACCCACGACCTTGTGATCCCACAGGGCAACCGCAGAAGTGCTATTTGGATGTGCTGACCTCAGAGGTCTTTGGAGCTTTCGTGTATTTCTGGCTTCTTCTCACCAACTCACACACATTTCACACTTGTTGCTCATTTCAAACTTGACCAGCTTTAGAATAAGATTTGCATCTTTGTTACTTTCAATGACCTCTTCACTGAAAAACAAACTACCCCCAAATTTCATGGCCTCAAATAATAATCATTTTATTCCATCTCACGATATTATGTCTCGCGAACTTGGGCAGGGCTTGGCTAGACGGTTCCTCTGCTCCGTGTGGCTTTGGCCGGGGTCACGTGGTGGCATTCAGGTGGCCGTTGCACCGGTCTGGTCATGATTTTGTTTATGTGGTTGGAGCGCGGGTGGGATGACTGGAAGGTGGGGCTCAGCTGAGCCCTTCCTCCTCTGCAGGTGGTCTCAGGGTGTCCCCATGAGGTCTTCCAGAAGAACAGGCAGCCTCGGGAGTCCAAGTATCCAAGGAAGAGGCTACCACTCCTCTTAAAGAGTGGGCCCAGGACTGACGGAGCATTGCTTCCACCTCGTTCTACGGATCAGCTGAGCTACAGGACCGTCCTGGCTCAAAGGGAAAGGACATAGACCCCATCTCTTGATGGGAAGACTCTTGGAGAAGCTGTAGCCGTCTTTCGTCTGCTGTGCTGACCCCGTACAGGGAGTAGTAATCTTCGGTTCCGAGTGAGTGTCTCCTAGTGTCAGCCTGTAACTGGTTCCCCAACCGCTGGTAAATCAGACTCAGCCTCTGTTTTCCACTTGCTCAGTGTCTGGTGGAGGAACAGACTTGGAGTTTGCATCTCAACAGTATGTTCTTCCCACGAATCTAGATATACTGAGGGCACCCTTAGAGCAAAATCTGCAGTATCCAGGGAAATACCTCAGGACTCATGTCTTCCAGAAAGGGAGTTCTGAGAGTTTGCGGGCAGCCTGCTGTTTTGGTTGGGCCCCTTGGGTGAACAGGCACAGAATTCCAAGGGGATCCGCCCGAAGCAGGACATTCTTTTGAGCCCGCCAATGTGTACAGCAGGGATATCTGAATAAACCAGACTGAGGCAGGAGCAGACGAAGAGGCATAGTATTTTCTTTTATTCCTGCTAGGACCACCTTTGCTGTGTTTCAGTGTGTCCTGGGATTTGACGACTACCTCTGTATTGTCTGTTCACCTTTGGTGAGGCAGCTTGGTGCAGGGTTCAAAGGCATGGGCCTTGCAACCTTTGTTTTCTTAATGATTCTCAGCTCACTTGGTATTTATTGCGAGGGGAACATGAAACACTATTTATAACTAACTGCCAAGGAGAGGGGGCACTCAACATGTATGAGTTCCCTTCCTTCCATGTTGGCTTCTCAGCCTTGTGACTCCAAGAGAAACGGCCCTCGACAGAATCACCTGCCAAAATCAGTTACCAGGTTATTTTTAAGATGAACTTATTTGCTTCAGACCACTGAGACCTTCGTGCAAAAATAACTCACCGGGAGGCAGTGGGCTCATACAGCATCGAGCATCAGGAGAAAAATGTCAAATTTTTGCACAGGGCTGATGTGAGGCCACCCACGTTGGTGCCAGGTAGCCTGGTAGAATACGGCCAATGGATGGGTCTCTGTTAATCAGTAGGTGGACGTACTGAGATTAAACTCATAGATTTCACAGGAACCTTAGATTTCCTGACTGTGGCCCTAGGAGGAGCCGTGTGGCCATTCAGTTTTGGGGACAAGCAGACCTCCAGCCTCAGTTGAAGTCACCATTGCCTTGACCAGGGAACTCCACCCTCTACAAAATAGTCTGTAAAAACGTTGACAGAGGAGAGTAAAATATAATCTGTCCTCCTGCCTTCTCTGACCTGTTTCTTCGAGAGTTGGATTTTAATGCTGATTTCAACTTGCATTTAGACAGTCACCGGTTTGTCAAACGTGAAAGAATCGCATTTTTAGGGACAGGCTGCAAAGATCCACGAAACAATGGCTAGGTCCTAAGCTCTTCATACCCATTTATTTTTGGCTTCAAGCTGTATAGAAAATGTTAAGTGATGTTTCAGTATTGAGGATAAAAGGGGGAAGTGGTGATTATGGAGTCAACTAAGTAAGCAAAGATTTCAGTGCGAGAAGTGAATCACCAGCCACTTCCATGGACATTTTACACACACGTATATCATCTCCGCAAACAACCTCCGCAAAGTCTTTGCACCTCTAAGGGTTTAGAGTGAAAAGTCAAGGTTGATGGCATAGACCTGCTTTTTAAGGGACCCTGTTGCTGCCAAATGAAGGTTGGGGATTCTAACATTTTGGGGCATATGGCACTAAGGGAGTTCATGAAAATATCCCCTTTTTCTTAACCCCCAACCCATGTGTGTGCCTGTCACACACACACACACACACACACACACACACACACACGCATGCGTGCACACACACAGTGCAGCTTTCATTTCTCATGCCCCAGGGGGTGTGAAATGAAAAGAGGTCAGCCAAAAAAACCGACTGTCTGTTCAATTAGACTTTGCAGAAAGTGCTACTGGAAAAAAAAAAAACAAAAAACGGTAGACTGCGCTGTTTGTTGGACAGCATTTTACAGCACATGATGCCCTTCACACCGGTCCTCACCCCGGTGCCACCTGGGAGGCACACACAGTATAGTAACCCACTTAAAAAAAAAAGGCCGTGAGGTATAATAAACACTTTGTTTGCACAAGGCTATTAATACCTCAGGGTTTTTTTTAAAACCTGGTCGAATGACAGACTTGCTTCCTATGGAAATCAGAGCGTTGTTATTTGCACTGGGGATGACATGACCCAGGCAGGGTCTGGTGAGCAGACAGAACCCCGAAACTTGTGTGAACAGCAGTTCTGTCCCACTGTATTCAAAACGATGTTAATAATCATGCAGTTAGAACTAGCTGTCCATGTTCTTGTAGTGGGACTCAGGAATAACATTGGTAGTCATTGCTATTACAGCTCACCATGCGCTGGGCACTGTTTTAAGTACTTTACGCAGACTGATTCATTTAATCCTTCTAATAACCCTAGAAGGTAGGTACTGTTATCATCTTCACCTTACAAATGGGGAGACTGAGGCACAGAGAAGTTAAGAAACTTGTTCTGCCGATGCAACTACAAAGAGGCAGAACCAGGATTAGAACCTGGGCAGTCTGGCCCCAGAGGCCACGCTCTTGAGCACTTTACCAAACCAGCAGAGGGAACACAGGCTTTGCCGTTGGGCCAGTGTGGGTTTGAAGTGTGGCTCTGCCCCTTTGGGGAGTCTGAGGAAGTCACATCACGGAGACGATTCCCACACCTGTGAACTGTGGCTATGAGCAGCTACTGGGCCAGGACTTTATAAGGTAGAGAATACAGGGACGCTCCTAGCAGAATATCGGTCTACTCGATGGTGACCATTATTACTATTACCATTCAATATTATTACCGTTTCCAAAGCATTGAAGTTGAGCTTTTTAAAGAAACAGTCCCTTAACTTTAAAATCTGCTTGAGATCTCTTAAAAGTGAATACTCACCCTGGCTCCTGTTGCGGTCGAGTCTGGGTTCTCTGTGGGTGCCCTGCAGTTTGCTTCCTGCTCTCCTTAGGTCCTGTCTTCAACTCGCTCCGCGTGCGTGAGGGTCTCATTCCGTTGCCGATGAGCAGCCCAGGATAGGAAAGAAGAGAAACGTTGCTGCCCATCAGCCCTGGGTTCACCTGCTGCCTTTTCTCATTAGCTTTCTGGTCTTACAAATCATGCATCAGCCCGAGCCACGGTTTTCCATCATAAAATGTTGATAGCTGTTCTTGTCCCATGAGTTTCTGTGTAAGGGTCTGGTGCTCTGGGTGCATAAGGGGTAGGTGGTGATTCGGGTTTTGCTCGTCATCTGGAACACAGGTTCTGTTTCCCCTGGAGTTGGCTTGTGGTTATGCTGTGATGACATCAGTCATCTCCGATGGGCAGGGTCCCCTCTGGTCTGGGGTTATGGGAGCGACCGTTCATTTATTTGGATTTAGAAATTCTGCTACATTTGTTTTAAAGATGTCCTTCTATGTATACGAAAAAGAAATAGAAACATACACATCTGTGTGTATACATATGCCCATTCTCAGCTATTATTTATTCACAGCTAATGTTGATTACGTGGGTAACAACCATGTAGTTAAAATACGATATAATCAATTAATGAAACTGATACTCTTGAGTAACCTATAAACCTGCATGTTTGTAGAAAAATCAGACACATTATCATTTTCTTAGACTCGTTGCTTTATAGTCACACCTCCTAAATCAAAGTGCTCAGCTGAATATAAACAGTGGCTTAAATTACAGAAGAGGCCACATGTGTATTGGTAACCAGGAAGCAGGGAAGGGTGTTAGAAGTGTGCTCCCCAGGTATGAGTGCGTTAGTGTCCGGTCAGAGTGGGATTGGAAAGGAAGATCAAAAAAGAAGATCAGAAGATACAGCCCCAGAAAGCTTAAAGACTTGTCGGGGAGACTGGTGCCCACCCTGAGGCAGGAAACAATGGTGATTGTCAGAATCCATTGTCCCAGGCTGTATGGCTCAGCCTTAAGGCCTGACCTGACTCAGTTTCCCCTCAGAGTCTGCCATCAGCCGTCATACTACATGCCTCTCTCCTTGCCTGGGCTCGTGTGACTCTTGGCTGGCTGAATCTTTTTCTCTGCTGCGTGATTTATAGATAGTGGTTATAGGCACGTGACTGGGCTGCAGCTTCCGAGGGACGTCTGATCGCACAAAGGGCTCCTTCCTCCTCCACCTGCAGAAATCTCAGGGACCACAGAGGAAATGGAATGGCTCGTCTGTTGGCAAAGAGGGGCAGGACTCCTCCCACCTCAGAAGTCTTCGGAGACAGAGAGGGTGGAGAGTGCATCACATTGTTTTGGGGCAGATGACTCCTACGTGCCTTTCTAACGCCAGCGTTTCACGATACCGAGGTCCGCAACTCAAAGTCAGGCAGATCCGAGAGGATGGTGCTCACGGCCAGCACAGCGCGTTTCGTTGGTTTGGTAACCCATGTGAGCCACGGCGAACATTTACGCTGACTACATTGAAAGAATTGAGTGCATTTTAAGACAACAACAAGGTGCGCTGACGCTAGCGAAGCTGGTGTCAGGTTTTCTCCGCTGCCCCACGGTGAAGCTTCCCTTTCCGTGAGAAGTCTGGTTGCTTTGGCTTCTCGGCTGTCCCATAGATCTGTTGATGTCTGAGTATGCAAAGCGAAATAGAGTTTCCAATGTTTTCTTATAGCTCTTTGCAATGCCTCGTAGGAGTGGAAGGGGTGTTCTTTGCGTCTGAGCCAAGTCCTGAGTTAATTTACGGCACTATGCCTTTAAGACTAAGATTTCCTCTAGCTGTAATTCTGCATCTAGACTACTATTTCTTTTATTTATTTATTGCCCCAAACTATTGGATAACACCAGTGACTTTTGCCTCTTTCCACTCCCTGATTGGCTGCTTTCCAGTGGCAGAGAGATGAATGGATCCTTTCATGTAGGGAGTTTTGTAATTCAGTGAAGAGCTCAGAGGCTTGCCAAAGGTGATACGTGGATAATTTGAATATAATATAGATAACGTAGCGAAGGTAACATTCCAACATCACTGTGGGTGGTAGCTAAATGATAGACAGCTAAATCTCATTTCCAACGTATTAGAAGCTCTCCTTTCATATTCAGTAAGGAATGGCTGTTGTTCTATTATTTAAAGAAAAATGTCAATTAAAGCCAAGGATTCCAAAAACATTTAATTGACAGCCCCTGGGAACCTCTGTTTTGTTTTCTGTCTCTATGAATTTGCCTGGTCTAGGTACCTCAGAGAAGGGAAATCATATAACATTTGTCCTTTTGCGCCTGCCTTATTTCCGGTAGCATAACGTTTTCAAGATTCATCCATGTCGTAACATGTATCAGCATTTCACTCCTTTTTGTGGCTGAATGAAGTTCTGCTGTATGTATGTCTATGGACGGGCACTTGGGTCACTTTCGCCTTTCAGCTACCGCAGGTAACACGGCTGGAAGCATCAGTGTACAAGTCTCTGCCCAAGTACCTGCTTTCAGTGCTTGTGGGTATACATCCATGAGTGGAATTGATGGATGATATGGTCATTCTATGTTTACCCTTTTTTTTTTGAGGACTCACCAAACTTTTACAAAAAAATTTTAAGTAAATTATCTTTATGAAGATTTTCTAAGGCACCCCACTGGAGTTAAAAAAAAAAAAAAGCAACAGCTTTCTTAACTTTCGGTCCTGTATTTCATCAGTTTCTAGACTGTTTAATTAACTTGTGTAATTACAATATCAAGTCCAACTACCATAAACAGGTTTAGAAACACGTACAGTTGCTACCTGCTAAGTGCACAACTCAACTCATGAGGCCGGACCTGCTTGGAACTCATTAGACAGGAGCTTGCTAGCAATGAGGCCCGGCATTCAGTGGGCATCCGCTAGTACATATCACAGAACAAATGCCCCGTACTGGCTAACCGGGTCAGTGGTTGAGAGAGTTCCTACTATTCAGCTAAATTTTCTTTGTCGTGTAAAGACGTATAAAGAAATTTAGAAACACCTGTGGTTGCACAGAAAACATCTGTATATTCACAACTGTTAACACCCAACACGCTCCTTGGGAGATTAGGGAAAGGCAGAGACAGCAAGGCTAAATAAAACAGAGTGGAAGTTGACCAATCGGGCCATTTTTGTATAAATTCTTGACTTTAAGATAGGGCTGACAGGGAAGAGCAGCAGGTTACTTTTCTTCCCTTACAGTTTCATTTAGCGCGGGGGATACCTGGAAGGTAAACAGGGAATAAGGAGGTTGTGCCTATTCTTAGAAAGAAGATTACCTTTGAAGTCCAGACTGGAGACTTTGAGATGTGATTGGAAGGTTTTCTAGCCAGTTCTGAAGCGAAATCATGGAGCTGGGGGAGGTGTGCTTTTATATAGCATCCTTCATCCTTGTTAGAGACCCACGTGATTAAAGGTTTGGGAAACTGCCCCTGGAAGTATCAGCTTCAGGAACTGGGTTTATTTAGCTTACAGAGGGAGAGAGAGAGAGAGAGAGAGAGAGAGAGAGCGCGAGCTGGAGTATGCTGAGGGGGACCTAATAACAGCCTCCGGGAATATGAGGGATATTCTCTGAGTGACGCAGAGCAGCTGTTTCCTGTTTGCATGGAGGACTGGACCAGGAAGAATGGAGTTAAGCTGCAACAAGTGTGTTTAAGAACTCCTCGGCCAGAAAGCTTGAGACAGCAAGCCCACAGGACCAAAGTCACTTCCACCTTTCAGAAGCATGTAGCTGGCTAACCGTGTTTCTTGGATGGTTTAAATTGGTTTGGTCTCGAACTAGTAAAAAAGATTTAGGAGACCTTTTACCCACATGACAATACCAAGTTGCTCATTGTCAGAACTTACCAGTGTTTGTTCTGTGGCTAAGAAAGCACTTACCTCCTAATGAGATTTTACAAAGAAAAATGTTTCAGGATATTTTTGCTCTTCCTTGGTTCACTTTTCAAGCAAGATCATCCAGATTTGTTCCTTCGCTGTAAGGTGAAGAATTTCCATAGATTTTCCAGTGTGTTTCCTGCCTATTTGGTTGATATGGTCATGGTTTATTTTTCAAATTCTGAGACTACATATACTTATATTTATTATACTTGTGTTTATACAAGTGTATCATAGATACATTAATATATATTATATATAATTAACTCAATAATGGAAGTAATGTTTTGTTCTAGACAGTATGTCTAAATGTTAAGGATACGAACATGAATAAGATACACAGTATGCTAATTAGGAGCAAAGAAGATACACAAAACATTATAAAATGATGCATCATTATAGGAGGTCAGCCAGGGGAAAATTTTTAAGGCAGAAAAAATGAGTTCTGGGTATATTAGTTGTTTCTAGGCAATGAGGCAGATGGAAGTGTGTGGACACTTCCCCACCTTTGTTTTATCACTGTTATCCGAGATCAGGTTAAGTATACCGTTTATTCCGAACTGGTTAAGTGGTATCTTATTTGCCCAACTGGGAGTGTTTTCAAGGCGAAGCTTGGTGTTCAGAGGATAGGTAGCTCTTCGGCTTGGTTTTTAAAGCTATTAACTTTGCATGCATTCCACATTTCATATTTTCATCTTGTACCGACAGTTGATTACAATCTCATTAAAGTCTTTGCCTCCATCATTTCGCATTCTCTGTCACCTGGAAGAGGGTACGGGGGACTCGAGTTCCAACCCCGACTCCCACCACTCAGCAGCCTTCACACGCTGGCTCTGAAGCGGGAAAACGATAGCATTGCTCGGAGATCTCTCTACCCCTGTTCACTGTGAGACATGCGGAGAGCTACTTAACCTCCCGGAGTTCGCTTCTCTTAATCGACCTTACCACAGTGTTTTGAGAATTATATTAAATTAAATAACGTGCGCCAAGGCCAGAACCCAGCTTTGCCTAGCCCTCAAGTCATGTGCATTTGCTTCTTTAATTCACAAAGAACATCGCTTGCCTATTGGAAGAGCCCTGATTAGATGCTCTCCACTTACTGGGGTTTGGTGGACCTCAGCGGCAAGGGCTGCTGGTAGGGTTTGTCTGAAGTTCATGCCAGCACCTCCGAGTCCAATTGTATGAACTTCTTTCCTTTTGTAAACTTGCTTAATCCAGAAAAAAAAAAACAACAACCCCACCCTACTATAATGCTAAATATTCCAGGATGCATTCGTTGCCAAATGACCTGAGACAAATCATATATACACACAGAAGAGAAGTATATTTTAAAATCCACTGGAAGATTATTCATGTTTGTTTTACAAGGTTTAAAGGAGAGTAAATAAATCTTCTAGACATTCAGATAGCCATTCAATTAAATCAAGCACTGTGCTTTGAAATGACATCAAATTGAAATCACGTTCCTTGGGGAAGCTTACGAACCTGTTGGGAGAGACTGAAGCCATCTGTCTGAAATGACCACAGAGGAGTTAGACCCAATGTCAGGAGGATGATATAAAACAGCAAAGGGCTTGAGCCCCTAAACCCCGAGGAAAGGCAGGTTGTGGCTCTGGGTAGGGAGGTTATATCGCTCTAGGAGGCTTAGGATCCTGGTTTGGCTGGTTCCAAAAACACTGCGTGGTGACTGCTGGAGGGAGGGGGGTGGAGGGAGGTGGAGGGGGGTATGGGGGGTAAATGGTGACAGTTGGATCCTGGACGACTTTGGCACGGTGAACACACAATACAGTGTTCAGACGAGGTGTTGTAAGATTGTGCACCTGAAACCCAGCCAATTTTGTTAATGCATCACCCTAATACATCCAAAAAAAAGGGGGGGAAACAGACTCATTGTCATTTAAAGGCAGAATTTCTTTAACCCCTAACAATGTTCACTTCCTACAGAAATTCAAGAGCCTCTGCAGTTGCTGTTTATTTATTTGAAGTAAACGCATCCTTCTAAGTCTTAGTGTTCAGGCTGATTTGGTCTCAGACTTATACCACGCACTGAGCCAGGCCTCTCCTGCCCAAATCCGTTCTTAGTCTGCGGGGTATGGAACATCTTTATAAATCATAGCAAGTCACCCTGAGAGTAAAAAGCTCAGCTCGAGACTTGCTTCAAGAGCTGAGGCATGCGGTGTTTCTTAATGCCAGTGGATTTAGTAACTGGGGTCAGGACCTTCCTCTCTTTATTAGCAGGAGATTTATAATCCAGGGGCCTGCGGAGGGTGAGCATGGGCCCTCTGACCCAGACCCCTCCCCACAGCCCAACTCCCCAAATTAAATGTCAGGAAACAGAATAACAAAGCCATTAACTTCGTAGTGCAGAATTTATGGCTGAAGTCTTGCAAAGCTTATGTCAGCAAAGTAAAATAATTACTGTCACTTTCTTTTAGACACTCGGCTTTATGGGTCCTGCCACCTTTATCCTAACACACGGCTGATTTAGTAGCTCTGCTTTTCACGGCGAACGGCCTAGCGTGATGTTTTCCTGAGAATGGCCATGCTTTCGCGAGGACACTGCGTGGATACGCTGGAGCGGAGCTGAATTTAGTGAACTGGAGGACTGTTCCCGGCTCCGGTTTCGTCCTGCTGTTCGCATGCCAACTGAGCTCTGTCCCTCCCTCTCCTCTCTTCTAGATTCTCAAGGCCAAGGATGTAACGTCGCCGAACCAGCGCTACATCGACAGCAAAGTCGTGAAAACAAGAGCCGAGGGGGAATGGCTTTCCTTTGATGTGACCGATGCTGTGCATGAGTGGCTCCACCACAAAGGTAACCCCCACCCTCTGTCGACCCCCCCAGATGCCGAGTGACCCTAAGTTGTTGCAAGTTGGCTGCGGATTTAAGGGCATAGATGTGCGTGCAAATGACCTCCTTGACCTCATGTTTTCCAGACAGGAACCTGGGATTTAAAATAAGTTTACACTGTCCCTGCTGCACCTTTGTAGCATCTAACAATTACATCATCCCCAATAAAAGCGAAGAGCTAGAAGCAAGATTTGCAGGTAAGTGAAGCCTAGTCATATGAGGTATGGCGGGGAGGGTCTATGTTGTTAATCTTGAGGGAGATGAAGTCAGTTCGCATATGAAAGTGGGGATATTTGGGGAGGCCTGGGGAGTTTCACTAGTTTGGGCCAAGATGTGGTTGGAGAGAGATATGTGAAGGCAGAAAGGTTTGGAAGAAAGGAATTGCTTCCTGGTTTATGCTGCTCACTGCCCAGTGATGACTTGGCGATACTAACTGATTGACGGATCAGCCCTTCACGTTGTTCAATAGTTAAGCTCTGTATTTTTCATTGAAGCAGACCAATTTTCATCTATGCTAAGCATTCAAACAAGTTCCCAAAACCAGCGTCAGGACCCCACAATTGTATGCCAGAGAAGAGGGAAATCCCCTCGCTCGCTCCACAGCCCCTTCAACTAACTCCCGTGTAGAGGACCACTTCACGTTGGCTAGCTGGTACCCAGTGTTTTGAATGCCTTCCTTATCAGACTCGTACGATAGTTTATAAACTCATAACAAGGTTGTAGTTTCCTCCAGGCCCTTGCTCACCTGTTAGTAAATTAGCCAAAGTCAAGGACAATGAGGAGATGCCCACAGTACATGGGCGTCCAATGGTATGTTAAAGTGGGTTTTTTTACTCCTCCCCCAAGGATATGTTTTTTATAGATTTCAGGGAGAGAGGAAGTGGCGGGGTGGAGAGAGAGAGAAACATCGATGTGAGAGAGAGACATCAATTGGTTGCCTTCTGTATGTGTGCCAACTGGGAATCGAACCCGCCACCTTTCGGTGTACTGGATGATGCTCCAAACAACTGAGCCACCTGGCCAGGGCCAAAGGCTGTTAGATAATGAGCTATTGGATGACGAGAGGTTGAGAGGGAAGTGGGTGCCATGTGTGGGTGCAGCACCGCCAGGTCAGGGAGCCCATTTCCTTTCCCTAAGTGACACCATCCACTTTGCAGAAGGCTACGGTGGCCTTAGCTCATGGAAAACTCCTCCCAGGGGTCAGGAGATTTGATTTATTTCACTCTCAAACCTCCTCAGGATTCCCTCCGTGAGGAGATTAAATGCCGAAACTGGCAGTCTCCTACGAGTGCTTTGGGGTGCTCAAGTTTCTGACTCTCAGATGGAATCAGGGAAGTGTTAAGGATGTCATAAACCCAGTGAAAAAGCCCTTTCTTCCCAGCCTCCCCAAATAGCATTAGGGAAGGGCAACCTCTGTTTCACTGGAACCTGATTCACTGCAAGTCATGGCAGGCTTAGTTTACGTTCATTAGGAAAGGCCTTTGCGTTCAGTGGTCCCAAGAAGACAGCGAGCCTGCGGGTGGCCAGGCAGGGTCTGCTGCTGTGTGTTTGGTCACGGAGGGGCTTGGACTCAGCCTGCGCTGAGGGTCAACTCAGATCACCCGCCTAGCTTGCCCTGGGGCTAGAGGCCAAAGGCTTCTTCTGTAGTGACTTTCAGAGCCCACAAGCCCTGTCTTGGGCCCTCAACGGCCTTCTGACAAGAGCCCCATTTGGAAGGGTTCGTTGTCACTCGCTGTGGTCCTGTCGTGCCGTATCTATTTCCGCGGGGAGTGACCGTTTGCCAGTCATCACTGCTATTTGTGACAATATAAGCAAACAAAAGAAATAGGGCTGATAATATTTGACGAAGGTAAAGCTAAATGTTGATTACCCAAATGCGTTTTTTCAAGGTATTGATGGCACCTCCACATATACCAGTGGTGATCAGAAAACTATAAAGTCCACTAGGAAAAAAAACAGTGGGAAGACCCCACACCTCCTGCTAATGTTGTTACCCTCCTACAGACTTGAGTCACAACAGGCCAGCCGGCGGAAGAAGCGTGCCTTGGATGCAGCCTATTGCTTTAGGTAAAGCAAACAAAAATAACACGAAGGAATTGCGTCTGGTAACTCTTGCACGGCCTTTGCCCGTTCTTTGACCCGTGCGCGCTGCGTAAGGCCAGGCAGCGAATGGGGGGAGGGGGGGGCGGGCCGTCACATTTCCTAACATTCCTCTTCCCAGAGGCTGAGCGTAGTTGTTGCTTCCACGTTGTACCCATCCTCTCGTGACCTCCCAAATCCTTGCGCAGCACTTTGGGGCTGAAGAACAAAATCAGCTCTCTGCTCCCCGGAGCAAGTGGGCCTTGTTAGGGACACTCGCCACCTGTATGGAGCCTTGGTCCTCACTGCGCAGGGCCCACGGTCATAGCGCTTTCGCAGTGATGGAGATGGGGGAGATGGAAGGGGAACGTTCCTTGTCACGTCTTTAGCGACAGGATATGTGGGAAGTGAGGGCAACACAGATTATTCGCTTTCCCACGTGAGTCCGTGGAGGGAGAGTGTGCGTGTACTCCCGGGGTTTCTTATCAAGCCTGCTAAGGGGCGAGCTCTCTCTCAATTCCCGGAGCTGTGGGGCCGCGAGGGGTCCTCACTGATTAGGTGCACCAAGTGTCGAAGTTCACACGGCCATGGTGTTTGGGGGTCGTCAGGGCCAGTGTTTGTACTAAGCAAGATGCCATGTGTCTTGATCTTTGGTTCATTCTTAGATCAAGAAACATGACATGAAACAAAGGGCTTGTTTTCAAAGGAAAATACCTGAGATGGAGCTTTGAAAATAACTGTTGCGCTTCATCATTTTCTATTTGAGGCTGGATGGCCACTCTGTGCAGTGTTGGCTGGAAAGGGGTTGGTCTCCATCAGCCACTCTCTGCTTCTATCTAGTCAATCATGGGAAAGGCTTGATTTTCAAAGTCACGTTCGGGGGGTGGGTCATGGTGTAGAATTAAAAAGGCAAAGTCATCCCAGCTGATCTCCCTAACCCCGCACCGTGAAGGTCACTTAGATTACAGCAAAACCCTTAAGACCTGGCCTGTGATATTTGCTTATACATATTTGTTGAATAAATGAATGGGTCACTTTTCTGGTTGAGGGGTGAGGGGCAGGAGGAAAATGAGCTTTAAAATCTCCATCACTCTTCTTTTAACAGAAATGTGCAGGATAATTGCTGCCTGCGTCCACTTTACATTGATTTCAAGAGGGATCTTGGGTGGAAATGGATCCATGAACCTAAAGGGTACAATGCCAACTTCTGTGCTGGGGCGTGCCCATATTTGTGGAGTTCAGACACTCAGCACAGTAGGGTAAGCGTTTGGTTGACTTGTCTCTTCTCTTCTCGGCTTGCTGATGTATACCTGCTGATAACATTTGACCCTTGAACAATGCAGGGATTAGGGGCACTGACCGCCCTACACACACGCAGTTGAAAATCCATGGGTGACTTCTGACTTCTCCAAGAGTTAATGTCCGTCATCCCTCTGTGTCTACAAGGTAGTTGTTCCAGGACCCTTCACAGATATCCAAATCTGCAGACCCTCAAGTCCCTTATTTAATATGCAGTAGGGCCGTGCCTGCTGTCGGCCTTCCCCATCTGTGATCGGTTGAATATGCGGAAGCCAACATCCGAGATACTGAGGGCTGACTGTGTACGTATTGAATCTAAGTGGACCCACGCAGTTCACACGTGTGTTGTTCAGCGGTCAACTGTGTTTCCAGATGAATTCCAACTGTCCTGGTGCCAGGTGGTAACATGGAAAGAAAGAACACTGAGGCTTCAGCAGATGCTTTGGCCAAGTGAATCACTAGCCTCTGACAATGAGCAGGTCATTCCACTTCTTCGAACCTCAGTTCTTTTCGGTCAGAAGGAATGTCTCCACCCAAAAGTAGGTTTAAAGTGAATAATGCCAAACTCGAGAGTTCGTGTGAAGAACACGGAGGTGATCTGTGAGGACAAAAGGCCACTTCAGAAGGTCAGGCTTAGATTGGGCGCCAGGGCTCCCAGCCCAGATTAGCAAAGACCTTTCCTATGGAATAACGGTATTTGTCCAAATGCTTCTTTCCGGTGCGTGATGATGAAAAAGGCCACCTAGCTGTCTTGTCCAACCTCTCACTTTTCCGGAGAGAGGGGCATCTATATGGTGTAGGTGGCTTGCCCAAGCTCAGACAGCTGGTGACAGACCAAGGCTTGGAAGGCAGGCTCCTTGTTTGATAATTAGGCCCCGGTATGCGCTGCCTTGCTGAATTTCACTCTTGCGGCGTGGCTGCCGTTGGAGTTACGCCTCTGTAAATCTTCTTATTAAAGAAGCATTAGAAAAATCGGCTTCACCGCAGGGTAGGAAAGTAAATCTACCGCCAAGATCACAAAACGCATTCGGCTGCACTCAAGAGTTCCAGGGTTATCAATTATTTTAGACAATCCGTATTTTCCAAATTCCTCTTTAATTCCTATGAAAAATCATGCGTTCATGAAACATGAAGTCTATTTATTTATAAATGCCTCCATATGCTGGATTTTAAATTGATAAATACACCCCACGCACCCCCCTCACCTTCCTTCAGCTGTTTTCCCAAGTCCCCTGTAGATTTTGGCACCGGGAGCTGACCATGTGGTTGGCCCCGTGAGAGAAGCTTGCTCATGCCTGTCCTTCTGTCCGAGCTCTCCGGCCAGGCGGCTTCCTCTGGGCCGTGGCAACGGGAGCTGTAATGTGGGCAAGGTCCTGTTGCCAAGTAGAAACATAATTCCCCCTCCCAGATACACAGAGGGAGTGTGTGAAGGCAGAGCCCATGCTTGTTTTCCAAGGAGAGAGGAAGAATAACTGTTATGGGCGCAAATATGTGGTTTGGACAGCTACCCGAGAAGCCAGAGGTAGCTTCATAAAGTAGTCAGTGTTGCCACGCTGAACAGATCTTCTGTCTTGGGCTGAAAAAATCGCAGTGAATCTCGAGGAAAAGGTCACTTGCTGTTTGCCTAACACATTAACAGCATCCTTGGAAGTGACTGTCATCACTGGGGAACCTACATACTTCCCCTGGTAAAAGTCACGTTCCCCTTTGAGAAAGAAGGGGGCTCACGGTTCAGGATGGGCTGCAGAACTTTCTCCTCCGTCTGTTTTAGGGCTGGCTAGCTGCTGCAGAGCCAAATGGAGGGTGGATTCTTGTTTTTGTTATTGTTGGAAGCCAAATGTAAGAAAGTGAACAATTAAAATATAGATTGCTTTTGATGAAGCAATGATAAGTGAAAAGACTTTTTCCTATTTATTTATTTACTGAATTTATATGAGTGACATGGGTTAATAAAATTCTATAGGTTTCAGGTATATAATTCTATAGGGTATCACCTATACCTTGTATTGCGTGTTTACCACCCTTACCTCTTTCTCTTTTAAATGAAAATTTAGGTGACATTAAGTTGACCTGAGAAGATGCTTAGCATAGAAAAATTTCATATTGCAGTCAGGTTTCTTTCTTTTTTTTTTTTTTTTCCTATACCTAAGGGTAGACTGAAACTCTGATGGAAGTATTAGTAAAAAGTTTTATTCTTCTACTTATCCATGTATTCATTTCTTCGCCTTACCCGTGAGTCTTATTTGACCAGTGCACAATTACTGTAAGGTAAGAACAAAGTCTAAAAAGTATCTGACCTTACAGAAAATTTTCTCTGGACGGGAAGGCAGAATATACATTCATGAAACAACTGTAGTTACAAAGAAGTGTGGAGACAACACCAAATACTAAGAGAGCCATCTGTCTGGAAAGCCTGAAATGAAAAATAGCAAAGCAGTGATCAAAGTGAGGACTCATCGGAAAAACTGTAAAATCTATCAAATGAGCAATTTTGTCCATTGTGACTTTTAAAGAATCATTTGTTTGCGATGTATGAAAAAGGGATTCTGTAGGAAACAGATGAGTTCACTGATTACTAGGGACACATACCATTTTGACCATGGCTGGGGGTTAAGACAAGGGAATTGTAACCCAAAAGTTATTGAAATGACCCATTCAGGGCTATGGCTGATAAGACTAGGGAATGATTCTTTAAAAATTAATTGCCTTTTTGTTGTTGTTGTCTTTTCTCTCTGGTGGCCTTACAGGTTCTCAGCTTATATAATACCATAAATCCGGAAGCATCTGCCTCTCCTTGCTGCGTGTCCCAGGATTTAGAACCGCTAACCATTCTTTACTACATTGGCAAAACGCCCAAGATCGAACAGCTTTCTAATATGATCGTAAAGTCGTGCAAATGCAGCTAAGATTCTTGGGGAAGTGGCAAGACGAGAATCACACGATGATGATGATGATGATGATGATGATGATGATGATGATGATTGATGATATGACAACAATCACAACGTTCAGGACAAGAAACATAAGACAGCCTTGTTCCATCAGTGTTAAAAAAAATTCTTTGAAAAAAGCGGTACTAGTTCAAACACTTTGGAAGTTTGGGTTCTGTTTGTTAAAACTGGCATTCGAAACAAAAGGAAAAAAAAAACATCGAAGGCTTTAGTCTACATTTCGCCTACTCTGTAAGTGAGAGAGACAAGAAGCAAAACCTTTTTTTTTTTTTTAAAGAAAAAAATAAACACTGGAAGAATTTGTTAGTGTTAATTATGTGAAAGGAAAAAAAAAAAAACGAAACAGGAAAACCCCGTTAAGTGGAGTTGCTGTACAGACGTTCTAATCCCGGGCCTCACCTGATTTCTCTGTGTTGCTATGCAATAGGCCCCCTTCCCGTTTTTACTCTTAGAGTTAACAGTGAGTTATTTATTGTGTGTTACTATATAATGAACATTTCATTGCCCTCGGAAAATAAAACAGGTGTATAGAGTGGAGACCAAATCCTTTGCCAGAAAACTCACGGATGGTTTAAGGAACTTGAACTCAAACGAGCCAGGAAAAAAAAAAAAAAAAAAAGGCCAGATGAGTGGATGAAAACCCAACAAGTTCTTAGATGGCCCAGCAAGTCGGTGTTAAGATAAAGACCCTGGAAACAATGCAATGTAACAATTGCCTAAGGAAGCTTCTTGTAAGGTTCAAAGCGGAAAAGCCTGTTAATAAAGGAAACTTTCAGTCAGAATAAGTCTGTAAGACTTTTTTTCTGCCTTTCAATTGTAAATGGTTCTTTGTTAGTTTAGTCCACCCGTGAAATGTTGCGATGTTTTGATACATGCTCGTCACACTTCCGACCTAGAACTCTTGCTGTGTAGTTACACCATAGGTTTTTCTTAGTTCCGGTATATGTGTCCATACCTATATTGTTACAATAGATGAGTGGAGAAGCCAGTGTAATTGGAAACACATCTGCAGACTTTTTTTTGCAAACTATTAAATCAAAACATTAACTACTTTGCGTGTAATGTGTAAATTTTTACCATATTTTTAATGTTCTGTAATAATGTCAACTCTGATTTAGATGGGACTTAAATTTGGGCTTTTTAGTTTTACTTTTTTAATGATCACCCAGAACTGTGTTTCCTTTAGCTGGCTAGTATTTTTGAGTAAAGCCCCTAGATTTTGACTTGCACTAAAAATACCTGTTTCATAGCATTTGTTCCACTGTGCTTTATAAATTGTCCATTTTTATAATATAAGCTACCCGGGTCCACTTGTCCTTTTTTCTCTTACGGAAAAGATAGATTGGAGTTCAGTCGTCTTCCCTCATCTTCCAAGCATCATTACTGATCAATTCAGACATTTACAAGCTTCTGTTTTAGGAAAATTCGGGATGAATATAGATGCAGAGACAATGAAGTGAAATGTTTTCGTATTAGCAAGGGCTCTCGGATCTGACTGAAACTCGGTGACCGAGTTCAGGAAGGCTTCTCTCATCTGGCTCCATCAGTATTTGTACAGCGCCCTCCTGTTACCAAAAAGCAGACAGTTCACAGGAAACTTCTTTTACTTTCATTCAGCTTGCAGTGTTCAGGGTTCAAAAGAAAGACTTGCCTTTTCATTGATTTTTTTTTTTTTAAAGGGAAAAATACAGGTCAGCACAAATCATTTTGTTTAGTTCACTGAAGTTAAGGTTTTTGTAGATATCCTAGGAAGGTTGAAAAGGCACAAACCAAATTCTCCTATGATCAAAACATTTTTTTTTCCCCTGCGAATGAGCGTGTTCTCTAGACCTGAGGCTAGCACTTACTTTGCTTTAATGAATGGTGTGCTACATGATTGCCCAGGCAGTAACCTTAGGTCGGAGTTTGTAGAAGGTGCCAGTTTGCCTGTTGTCCCTTATTTAGCTTCAAGATAAAAATTCATAGGTCAAACAATGGAATCTGCAGTTTCACTTAAAAAACAGCACAGTGAGGGCAAATCCAAGGGAAGTTGTTTGATATAGTAAACTTCTTCTTCTTCTTCTTCTTCTTCTTCTTTTTTTTTTTTGTGGAACTTCCTGACCATTAATGAAAGGGATGAATTGGATTTACAAGTTTGAAAACTGGAAAGACCAGAGATGGAAACCCACACTAGCGAACACCCCTTGTGGTGGATGTACCCCAATCCCACATTTGAGAGTGTTGATTTATTTTCTCTTCCACGTTTCTATGAATTCTATGTAAATCACTTTTATTTCTGCAGGTATTTCCTTCTCAGATAGCAATGACATTTTGTTTCGTATTATTTTGTCTTTCCTCATGAATGCACTGATAATATTTTAAATGCTCTATTTTAAGATCTCTTGAATCTTTTTTTTTTTAGTTTGGGGATTCTATAAGGTCTTTATTTCCCATAAGTAAATATTGCCGTGGGCGGGGCGGGAGGAGGGGGGTGGGGAAAATGTTAGTATGCAGGGTGGGGGCGGGGCAGTTTTTATGTGTTAAGCAGCGGTACAATTTTATGGTTGGCATGGTTTTAAAAAATGGAATATAAGAATAGCTGTTTTGTATTTTGATGACCGATTACGCTGTATTTTAACACGATGTATGTCTGTTTTTGTGGTGCTCTAGTGGTAAATAAATTATTTCAATTTTATGTCGATGTGTTTTTCCTGCCGTGGCACCGTGGCTGAGCCCAGAGCACACCTCTAGGGCAATGACAATGACCTCCAGCTAGAAAAGCCACGCCATCTTTATGATGGTGCATTTTTCTTGTGGTTGTTCCCCCCCTCCCCCATCCCCAGGATCCACACTGCAGAAATGTCACGCTTTATAGCTCAAGAGCCAGGACTTACCTATCAAGAACTGAAGAAAGTCCTGTGCAGCCTTTTTATTCTCTTGTTTATTGCTCTTGGGTAATTGTTTGAAATTTCATTTCCATCCAGCTTGACTGCCTACCAGAAAAAATGCAGAGAGATGCTTGGCCCATGCTCCGGCTTTCTGGTTCTATGTCCTGCCAACCCCAGAGCCAGAAGACTTGGTCTAGACGACATCCCTGTAGCCCCATAACTTGGGCTGTTGCTGCGCGGGCCAGATATAACAAGAGCCACGTGCTCTTCGGAGCTGGTCTTTGGGAGTTGCTACTCCTCTCTGCATTTCACCCATACCACCGCACCAAAAAAAAAGAAAACCCTCCTCTTTCCACACGTTTCCTTGGCTGTTTCCTGCAAGACCAGACTTTGCAAGTGCCTTGCCAAACTCTTAATAAATAGCACTAATAAAGAAGAGTAGTTGTGGCTCTATCCGGTTGTCTTGCTTTATTTATCTAAGGAAAGAACTCTTGTGTGCCTGTTGTCTGGACACCACGGAGAAGCAAACCACCGGGGCCGAGGGTTTAGGTAGAATAGAAAATGGTTTGCTTCCCCACCACCTGTGTTTCAACTGTTACACTCAGCGCAGAGAGGAAGTCTTTCACTCTGAAACAATGAGTTCGTGCTTCTCTGCAGAGGGCCAGCGTCTGTGCGACCACCCCAGCCCAGGTGCCCTTGTGAGCCACTGACCCTCCGTATCTTCATCTTAAAAGTGAGGATGAGACTCCCGGCTTTCCAGGGTTTTGCGTGTTCAGTTGTTTTCTTGGTAAGCCAATGGGCATTTATATTTTTTTATAAAATACTTGGCTTAGTGTTTGGCCTGCCGCTGGCGATCTAAACGGTAGTCTTAACCCTATTTCCCAACCTATTCTGTTTTTGGCTTTTTGGTAACCCTATCGCCACAAGCCTTTTACAGTCAGCTGTGACCTGGGCCCAAACTTCCGCATCTTCATACTGAAGGTCTAACCCCCCAGACGCAAACCTCCTAAATGAGTAGAGCTATCAGTTATTCCTGAGACTATTCTGTGACCCTATCTGTTAACCTTTTGGTTACATGACTGACTGACCAGAGACTGTTTGAAACAGTGGGGAAATGTTCAGGTCACACCTTGCTTAAGTCCACCAACTGAAATTCAAAGCAGAAGAGACCAGGTGGCTACCTGAAAGACCTATTTCTTGAGATGGTGGTGATGGTAACTGAGGTTTGCTGAGCACCTACTAGGTACAGTTCTCTGCTAACCTAGTTAACCCCATATTTGACCCCATGAGGTAGGGTTTAAAAAAAAAAATCTATAACTCCCTATTACAGGAAGTGAGCAGATGCAGAATAGTTAAATTACATGTCCAAGGTCACTCTGTTTGTAAGGGGAGTCTAGAACTTCTTGTCCAAACACTAGCTACTAGCCAAAGGTGGTTGTCAAGTAACTGAAATATGAAAATATGGCTAATCTGAACTGCGATATTCCAAACGTGTAAACTATACATCAGATTTTGAACACCACAAAAACATAGAATATGTCTCATTAACATTTATATTGATGACATATCTAAATAAGGCCATTTTTTATATATGGCATTAAATAAAGTATATTACTAAAATTAATTTATCCTGTGTCTTTTGACTTTTGTGATGATTACCAGAAAATTTAAAATGACATATGCAGCTCACTTAGACAATTGCGAGTTGGTGGGCTTTTCTTTTTTTAAGAATCAAAATTACAAGTACAAAATTAGATTCAGAGCCTTAGAAAGGGCCCGTAAAAGCAAAAAACCAAAACCCCGTAAGCTTCCAGAGCTTGACTGCAAAATGCTCCCTGGGGTTCAAGCTAACACAGGCCTGCGTTTCACCTAGACCGTTACCTTGCGATTCCAGCCAAATCTAGGTCCCATCTCTATTGCAAATCTATGGAATCAGTTGTTCCTGGTCTCTGCCCTTCTCGTTTCTGCGACCACATATTCCGTGCTGAACAGAGGAAGATAAGATGTCGTTTTTACTAACATTCCAGGCCAGAGGCAGTAGAGAAAATGTGACTTTTTCTACCTCACCTGAAACATCGGGTTATAGTTATATACCATATAGTTACATGCCATAGCCAGATTCTGCGGGGTTGGAGAAATCATCCATAGAAATATTAGGTCATCCTGTCAATAGAAATGAGTAACTGCAGCTTTTTTAAGTGAAAGAATTGCTTTAGGTTTTTTTCCTGATTGTGTCTTTATTTCCTTGAAATCCTTCATAGTTGGTTTGTTGAATTCAGCAAGTCATGGCTGTTTGGTGGAAAATTGAGTGTATTCCTGTAACTGGGCAGAGACCTAGCGGAAGGAACAGAACGTACTGAGGGAGGCTCTGTGCTCTGCGATCAAAATGAGTAAAATCACTCAGCCTACGAGAACAGACATAATTAAACAGCAAGGCCAAACATTCGTGGTAAAGATAAAGGCCCAAAGTCACCTCTCAGGCTTTTCCGCCCAAGTGGACTTTTCTCTCCTGCAGATGCCATCCCGATGGACTTTTCTCTCCTGCAGATGCCAACCCGACTAGAGGAACACAGAGGGAACACTCGGGTGACATCATAAAGCTCTGGCCAGCGCTGGCGGTGGGAACCCTCTCCCCAGGCCCAGGTCTCCACTCGGAGTCACACAGAAAGTTCCGAATCTCAGGACGCTGGGAGCGAACACGCTAAGAAGTTATGCAGTCTGATTCTGCTCGAAAGGCGATGTGAAGTCTATCATAGAGTTTGGCTCATCCCCAAACCTGGGTGGAACACTAATTTCTTCCTTTGAAATGAAGTTAAATTAAACAGGATAGAAAACTGAGCAGAACGTTAAACTGAGCAGTGGAGGTTCGGTTGGCGAAATACCAAAATTCACATTTCCGCATGTCCATCTTCCCCTCGCTCAGATCCTGGTGTTCCAAGAAACCATCAGTGGGGTTCCGGTTGCTAAAAATGGTGAAACACATATAGAAGCTGGTGGGGGCGGCCTTGAGGAGCTCCAGGGAGGTCCGGCAAGCCCCCCGAATGCAGTTGTAGGCCGCAGTGCGGGATTGCTCCTGGAGGACTTCCCGAAGGCGAGGTATACTCTCACATGTTCAGTCACGGGCCGTTCAATGGCAGGGATATGTCCTGAGAAACGCATCGCTAGGTGATTCCATCATTGTGTGACATGCATGGTACACGCACCTGGGCAGGTACCTGACACACGGACACCCAGGGGCACATGCTTTGGGGAAACTAGCACCGACAGACTTGCTCGATGCAGGGTTGCCATCAACCTTCCATTTGTTAAAAAACCCATGTCTACAAGTGCAATAAAATCAGGAATACCTGTGAGCATGTGCGTGTGTGTGTGATTTCTAAATTCCAGTATTGTTAGTCGTGTAGCACAGAAAACAACTCCAACCCCGAGGCGCTAGGATCAATTTTTTGGAATTTTATTTTTCAATTACAGTTAACATTTAATATTATTTTGTATTAGTTTCAGGTGTACAGCACACTGGTTAGACAATCATATGCTTTATAAAGTGTTCCCCCAGATATTCCCAGTACCCACCTGGCACCATTCACAGTTATTTCAACATTATTGACTATATTCCCTATGCTGTACTTTACATCCCCATGACTGTTTTGTAACCACCAATTTGTACTTCTTAATCCCCTTGTTCACCCACCGTCCCCCCCCACCCCACCCCCGTCCCCCTCATCCTGCCTGGCAACCACCAGCCGCTCTCTGGGCCTATGAGGCTCTAGGATCGATTTGATGTATTGACTCTTGAGCGGGGATGTGGGATAGAGAGACCAGCATACGCTTGTGAAAGGGAGGAGGGGACACAGGGAAGGAGACGGGGAAGGGGATGGGGGACCTGGAGCCCCTACTTCATGTGCAAGGCGCACGTAGTCAAGAGTCTGATGTATGACACCAAAGCCACTAAACAAACGTCGAGAGGAAGACAAAACAAATTGGTCAAAAGAGTGGAAGGAGGAATCCCACTGAGCCCTTGTCTTTCACAGGGTCTCAAAAAGCCAAGCGCTGGCTGCATAAATGAGGTGACTGGAAAAAGTGCCTCTTTGTCCTCTGCCTCTGCCCTGCTGTGCTGGGTTTTGGGAAATGGTCACATCCCCCTCCAGGAGTCTTCCTCAGAATTGGGAGCTGTCCCAACCTCCTGTTTCCTGTTCTGAAGCGACCCTCACTCATCCTGTGTTTCCAGAGCCCGGTGCATAATTTAGCTCCTGACAACTCACTGGGTGTTTGTTAAATTGAGGGAAGGCAAGGGATGGGTTCGTAGCCCCACCTCTGCCCCTGACACACAGCCTGGGACCAGAGAGACCACCCGATGTTCTGGGCGTCTCTTTCAGTGAAATGCGTTGGATTAGGGATCGATAAAGTGCTTTGTTATGCTTTCTATGCCTTTCCTTTTTCTGTTTCGTGGGTTGGCCCCACGTGTTTTTCTACAATGGTACCAGAGAGCAAGAGGCATCTCTTCGCTGATTCATTCCTTCAACAAATTGTCACTGAGCCTGTCTTATAGAGCAGATGTTCATTTAGGTTTTAGGGTCTAGGTTCACAAATGTGAACAAAACAGGCCCAGTCTCTGCCCCTGGTAGGTTATGATTGTGTGGGGAGTTCACTCCAGGGAAACCCTAAACAATGCTGTGCCTGCTGCCACACTCGGGGACCTGGCCAGGGAGCCACGATTTCGGCCTGATTTTGAGATGATGGAGAAGGAAGACCCTTTCCATCCCAGGATGCTTCCTCCACCAGAGGCTTTGAATGGGCAAAGGCTTCCATTCCCCAGTCAGAGAGGAGGCTGGACTATAAAGCCCTGTGGGGGAGAGAGCCCAGTTCTGCACCTTCACACAGAGGAGTGGATACACTGGTCTCCCTGCCAGAGAAAGATGGCCCGAGGTCGTCTCTGCAGACAGAGGAGCCGCTGATAGGGCTTCTGTGTTCATCCCGCTACCCACCATCCCTCTCGACAGCCGGGAGTAACCAGGTCTGCTCCCTGGGGGCTCAGAGATTGGTGCACAGGAAACAACCACCAAATAAGTTTTATCATCATTACTTTTGCTGCCAGCAGTACCATCCCACAAAATCATCACCACAACTTGCTAAGCGTGTGTATCTTGATTTACCGCCCGGAGCTCATTTGTTCCATTGAGGCCAGTGATTCTGCACGGCGGGCAGTTTTGCCCGCCAGGACTTGTGACCAGATCTGGAGACATTTTTGGTTGCGACAACTCAGGAAGTGCTACTGGCCCTGTGGGCAGAGGCCAGGGCCCTTGTCATCACGCTGCAGTGCACAGGGAGGCTCCCTCCAGAAAGGATCGCTTGTCCCCAAATGTCAGTATCGGTGAGACTGAGAAACTCTGATCTAGATAAAAACGTCTACATGTGGTAGTTGTCAAGCATTTCACGCCACAGTGAAGAATTATGAACACATCTGCATAAACGAAGCGGGACGGGCTTTGACGAGTTTCTGAAATACCCATCCAGTCGCGCAGAAGCAGACGTGAGGGTGTTTCTAGAAGCATTTACCTTAACTGAGGGTCTCTAAAACAAATTCTGCCTTAATTTGTGTCTGTGCTGAGGCAGAAGTCTCAGGTGTTTGGAGGAAAGTAGACTTCCATGTTTTATATTCAATGCGGTATTTTCCTCACAGTCTTTAAAGAAACTGGTTTTGGGACCTGTATCTGACCACTCCGGAAAGGGAGCTGGATTGCCATCTTTAGTAGTGGGAATATTTATTGGAGGGTACACAAAGTTGTCCCCCTCGATGACTGGCTGTTGCTTAAACCTTTGAAAGAGATCCCTTGTTTGTGATCCTCAGTTAATGCTGTTCTGAGAAGAAACAGGTCCACCTGCCTTTCATCTGGTTCCCTCCAGTACATTCTTTACAGATGAGCGAGAGGATCTCTGAGCAGCGCTCAGATACGTCAGTCCTTGCTTCAAACCCTTCGATGCAGTCCCTTTGCTTAGACAGAAAATGTTAACCCTTAAAGGGCTTGCTGTGCATTTTAAGACTGTGTGTTCAGATATGAAAAGAGGCATTTTACATTCCGTGATTGAATCCACTCAACGTACAAGCCTCTCATTTTGTTTGGGTAGCAAAATAAAGAAGACTGCCAAGCCAAGATAACATCAGTTTAGTTTAAAAGCTCTTTTTTGGTTAGCCACTTGGTCCGTTTTCTATTTTTTTTTTTTTAATTTATTGATTTGAGGGAGAGAGAAAAGGGGAGAAAAAGAGAGAGAAGAGAGAGAATCACCAACTTGTTGTTCCACTTATTTACGCATTCATCAGTTGTATGTGCCCTGACCAGGGATCGAACCCACAACCTTGGCTTATCCAGAAGACACTCCAACTACCTGGCCAGGGCTGCGCAGTCCATTTTTTATTTGCTCCATCCACGCCTCCATTTTTCCTGTCCCCTGAGCAGCAGGTGGGTTCTAAGGTGCAGCCTCCTTGCCATATGAGGCCTACAAAGGTCCCTATTTGATCTATGATGCATTTCCATTTTCACTGGTCTCTGGGAGACATCATAACCTGTCCGAACTTGGACATGGCCTTCTGTATCAGAAAGGGTCCAAGCAGGAAAATAAAAACCACCACTGTTAGAAAAAGGAATTCAATGTACCAGACTGATTACCCAGGTGATGAAAGAGCTGAGGAACCAACCAAATAGGGAACTTTAAGGAAATCGGAAGACTAGCAACAGCAGGAAGCTAGGACCACCGCTAAGGCAGAGGGACGAGAGAGAAAGCAGTGTTGCCAGGGGCCCGCAGCACGGTGGGCCTGTTAGCCACCGGCACCTGGAAGCTGAGGGAAAGCCCCAGCCGCACAGAGAGGCCATGTGTTGCTGTTCCAGCCCACAGCCTCCGCCGACATAGGAGCTGACAGTCAGCATCGACTCTCAGACACGCGCTCGAGGAAAGATGGCCCCGGGCCCAGCCACCGACGTTCTGCACAAAGAGCCTCCGGCAAGAATCGCTTAGCTAAGCCCAATGACCACCCAGAACCACAAAAAGTCATCATAAAATTTTTAAAAATAATACATTATTGCTATTTTAAGCCACCGACTTGGGGTGACTGGTTACACAGCAACGATGACTAAAACAAGGACCTACTTTTGCCTTTGCGATTAAGAATTAGCTGCATTACTAATTAAACTAAGAATCCCTGTAAATAAGAAAACTTCATTAGGTGACCCACATGGACTCTTTTCACTCAAAACTGAGCTTTTTCGGTGATACAGACACTTAGCAGCTTCTTCTATGGCCAGGAACCGTGTGCTATGCTGGCAATTCAGAGATGAGAAATCCACATCTGGCACGGGGTTCTCGCAGCCTTCTGCAAGAGAGACACATATAAACAACAAATATGACTTAGAAGTTGAAAGCAATTAATTCATTGAATATTGATCAAGCACCTACAATGTCGTGGGCGTTCGACGGGTATTAGAAACACACGCACATGACACCAGTGAGTTATAATAATCTATGTGCCCGAAGCCAAGGTCCTTAAGTAACAACAGCAAATGATTCCAGCAAAATTATTAGGTCAAACCGTATGAGAGTGTTTTTTTTTTTTTTTTGGTAGGCCACAAAAAGATTGACCATTGATCATTTTATAGGAGGCCCACAGCATCAACAGGGTGATCCCTGGAGGGACCGGAAGGAGAAACCAACCTCCTGTTGCAGAAAACAGCCAGGAGAGGCGCGGCTGAGCCAGCCACCACTGTGGCGATGGAAGTTAAGAGAACGGTTTCCTAATGCCTCCTCCATCTGTGTGTGTCCCCCACACTCAAGATGGAAAGTTCCAGAAGAAAGCATCCATTGGGCTGAGCTTAGGTCACATGCCAACTTCTTTGCACGTGGGATTTTTAGAGGAAGAACCCCGTTCCCTCAGCTCTGAGGTAGGTGTGGCCCTAGAGAGTTATCCTCTGAACAAGACCCCTTACACCGTAGAAACGCTAATTACACAGGAGAAAGTCGGGTGCAGTAGGGAGGCGGAGGAAGGCTGCACCACCCCACATCGGCCAGTGTTTATGTATCAGTTTCTTAGGGCCGCTGTACCGAAGCGGATGGGGTGGCTTAACAGCACAAATTTATTGCCTCTTCGTTCTGGAAGCCAGAAGTCCAAAATCAAGGTGTCAATGGGGTCGGTTCTTTCTGTGGCTGTGAGGGAAGCTTCTGACCCAGGTCTCTGTCCTTGGCTCATAGATGGCTGTCTCCTCCCTGTGACTCTGTACTCTGTCGGTCTCTACATCCAAATTTCCCCTTTGAACAAAGACACCAGGCATTTTGAATTAGGGCCCGCCCTCAGGACTTCTTTGAACTTAAGTGCTTCCATAAAGACTCAACCTCCAAATGAAGTCACATCCCGAGGTGCTGGGGGTTCGAATTCCATCCCGTCTCTTTGAGGAACACAATTCAACTCGTAACAATTTAACTCCGAAGGGCAGAGTGGAATGACTAATTATTCCTGTGGAAGTTCAAGGAATAATTTACTGTATTCAGAATGCACTTTACCAATCTGCTAATGGTCAGATATCTCTGCCAAAAATAGAGAAAGGTTTGAAGCAATTAGACCAAACTCTGTTACCCAGTCTTCTTTGTAAGACATGTTGAAAACTCTACAGTTGTAGGGTTGAGCAAGACTCTCACACCGCACCCTGGCTGCTGTGGCTCAGTAGATTGAGTGCCAGCCTGCAAACCAAAGGGTCGCTGGTTCGATTCCAAGTCAGGACACATGCCTGGGCTGCAGGCTGGGTCCCCAGTAGGGGCCATGAGAGGCAACCACACACTGATGTTTCTCTCCCTCTCCTTCTCCCTCCCTTCCCCTCTCTAAAAATAAAATTAAATTAAAAAAAAAAAAAGATTCTCACTCTCATATGGACAGTGCTCCAACTACCCCCAGGGATCCCAAAATAGGTACACAACAGTCACCTGGAGAATCTCTTTAAATTACGGATTCTTACATTCACCCCAGGCCTACTGAATTAGATCATTTTTGGAGATGGGAAGAAGATTTTACAGGAAAAAGATCTCTTCCAGATGAACCTGACACAGTCCAATGGCAGCATTTGTCAGTTACTATCTAAACAAATGGATACACATTTATGAAAAAACGCTCAGAACAACGAGACCATTCCAATGAGGGATCGTTTCCAGACATAACACATATGTGAAAGAGCATCGATCAGAAAATGAGTATCAATAATGTCATCCCCAGGGACTTTAGTTGTCTTGGCTCCATCCTCTCCTAGGAGAGACGCTTGCATATCTGTCTAGCTCTCTACAAGCACATCTCTTTAAAAAAAAAAAAAAAGTATCTTTATTTCCATTCTATTGCATGGTGTGGGTAGAGCTGGGTCTCTTGGGAAAATGTGAAATATCAAACATGAAATGTTTAGAAGACCACAGTTTGTCATTTCCCAAAACAGATGTATCCCAGGACGAAAAGAAGAATTGTTTCTTCACATGACAGTGGCTGCGAGAATTTGAAATGGAAGTTTGGTAAATGGCGTGGTCTGCGATCCGTCATCTCAACTAGACATTTCCTGTGGGCCTCTTTCTATGGGAACTTTCTTGAGAGTTTCTCTTGCAGAGAGGCCTCCCCTGGTGGCAACTTTTGATCATCCATCAGCTGATACAGCGTCCTGGCTTTGCTATTAGTCTCCAATCATTTAAGAGTAACTTAATTACGCTATTTTTTCCAAATAGTTGATTAGTCTTAGGTAGCCGAGGTAACTTCTGTTTTTTCTTTCAATTATGCTCCGGAGTCTGCCCATGCACCCTTGGTGAGGAATGTTTCAGAAGCAAGAGAAGCATTATCTGACTGTATGACTTAATGGAACGTTTTCTCAATGAGGGTACAGTGTGTGGTTCAAGCATCGGTTTTTCTCCACCAGGTGCAGAGAAAAGCAGAGTGAATAAGCAAAAACGCTGACTTGTCTTTTGCTCAGTATTTACTGCTCGCTGGTCCACAGGAACCAGGTTGCTGCAACTTATTTCTGAAGACAACAGACCCGGCATGAGAATGTGACTGCTTGACCTCTGCAGTCCTGAGATAAGATGGGTGAAGATGCCAGGTCAGGGCTTGGCACGGAGGAGATGCTCAGTAGATTGTGGTGCTCCTTCCTCATCTCCTCTGTTGCATTACATCCTTACGTCACGGCATCGTTCTCAGTGGCAAATCCCCCCCACCCCTGAGCTTCCTTCAAACCTGTTCCAACTGGGCTTGTCTGACAGCTATTACCTGCCCATCAGGCACCACCTGTGTATGTCGCTCATCAGTTAGGAGGCTCACCCCAAAGCAAGCCCAGGTCTACAGATCCTTGTCTGTCTTCAAAACTCTCCAATTACCCACTTGTTTTGGAATGCTGCCCTGGTTACCACTGTGTCAGAGTACCCCCAGAGTGCAACTGGCCATTGTCCGATGTCCTTGGGGGTGGAGAGGAGATCTGAATTTCCTGGGGCGGAGGAAGGGGCAGTGTCCTGGCACGTGTAGAAACCTCAGCATTCTGGAAATTCACTCAGCTGGTTCCGCAAAGGGCATCTGCCCCTTCCCATGGCAGAACCCCATTGCTTTCAAGAATGTTTGGATAAAACATTTTCCAGACCACATTTATCCCTGTGCAGGACTATGTTATATGTGACAACCTTCCAATTTGCAGGCATGGCTTGTGCCAATCCACACAGGCAACTAGAGCTGACACATTCCATGGGCTATTGGTCAAGACTTCAAGAGACCAGGAGGAAAACCCGTACAGAAGGAGAACCCATGGTTCTCTTAGGTCAGCCCGGGAGCCTTACGGTATAAATTTCTCTTTTCCCTTGTAGACTGGGCACACCCTGACTCCAGGAGACCCAAAAGCATTTTGACTTTTGTGCCCCAGATGGACCGCAAGCCGTGAAGACGGTCCATGAGCCATTGCGTTCCAGGGAGAGACTAACACAGATAAGGAATCAGATTGAAAGGATGCTAGCAAAATCGCTGGACTGCAGCTTTTATCTGATTAACTTTCTCCCCTGAATTCCAAACACCTAACCTACCCTTTTTTCTCCTTGTAAAAAAGGTTGGCTTGAGATGAGATGTAAGATGGTTTTTAGGGTACATAACCCACCATCTTCTCAGAACACTGCCGTCTGAATAAAGTGCCCATAAAGATTAATCCCTGTTTCTACTTATTGGTTCCGGTGGTGACAGGCAGCATGAAAGCTGACTTTTCTGGTTTCACTGGTCCTTTGGTTCCATGGGGGGAAGGGTGAGACTTTAGTTCCGGGTGCAGCTGGAGGTCAAAGTTCTCTCCTCTGCACATGCTTCATCAGCATGACTTGCAGTTTTGCCCGTTGTCCCCAGAAGGCAACCCAGTAACTCCTTAAATAGGACAGGCCCATGTTGAGCTGGTTCTGCAGTTACACTATAACTGTTCTGTGGACAAATAATTTTCATTGAGAAGGCAAAGCCATACAGCAACATCAACAACCTAAAGCTAATCAGCATTGCCTGTCCCGTAGAGTTCAGTAAGAATTAAATATACCCTTAAAGGCACTCCACTTTTGTAAGGAAATGTAACAGTTTTGCTGGGATTGCCATACAGCATGGGTACTGGGTTTTTGCTGCTGATTCTTTGAAGAGCCTGGAGGCCAAGGGAATGAGACCTGAAAGGAAGTGGGCGGAGCTTACTTGGGCAGGTCGCTTGGCCAGCGCACAGCAAAGACACAGAGGAAAGTGCATCCAGGCTATTTGGGGATGAAGTCCAGTCTCCCCACATCCCTTGCTTTGATTCATGGGTGTATTTCTCATTTGCCTGTTGCCTGGAGTCTGTAGAGGGTCTTACTGTAAAACTGTTCATCAAAATGAGCCCCTGCCTTCTCTTCCTGAAAATGAACCATCATCTGGGTTTTTGACTCTCTCCCTGTTATCTCCTGGAAGTCCCCTGGACAAGGCAGGTGTGGCTGCATGGTGTGAGACCGTGGCAGCGAAGGTGACCTTGTCTGTGGGTTGCCACAGAGTTGGGCTTCCAAACCAGACCCAGCAGAAGCTGGTTAGGGAGCGTCACAGATCACAGCAGGGTGCTCAGCTTCACACACCTTTGCGGATGACTCACCACCAAACGCTTCAGAAGAGAGACTCACAGCCTGACGGTCACGTTGAAGGACAGCGTTTGTAGGGCCAACAGACAACAGGAGGGGTGAAGGCTTTGGCCGTGGCCTTTGTTTGTGCACCCCCATCGCCTCGGCTTTTTTTCTCTTCTTCAGTTTTCAAGTCTTCTTCCTCCCCTGACCAAAGGCGGAGCCTCCAAGAGACCGCTTTCTGTCACACCCTCGGGGCTCTGCCACTGGCCCCTCACTAGCAATAAACAGCTTCTCAAGTGCTCAAGTGCTCTCATGATATCTGCCCCCCACCTCGGCCCCCCAAGCTGAGCCCTCTGATCGGCTACGTTCCTTCCAGCAGTTCTGTTCTGTTTGTTAACAATTCAGAGGGCCTGTCCTGGAATGAGCGGGAATGCAGAGGTTATTTGCTCTGGTCTCCTTCCACCACTGTGGATGCCCCGTTTCCGTGGCCGGCCGCTGGTTACCTAGGACATGGTCAGGGAGGAAATGAATTGGCGGGGCTGGATTCCCTGGGAGGCTGTGCAGCAGGGCTTGGTGGTCCGGAGGGAGGATGCCCTAATCGAGGGCCCGATCAGCCTCCCGATGACCCCTTCTGGACCGCGCTCTCTCCGGAGCTCCA